>CM074719.1:272471331-273671331 GCA_037306005.1 Rhinophrynus dorsalis
CCATTTCCTAGCGATACAAATTTTTACCGCTACTAATATATGTATTACTAAAATCCTTAGCCATTTTTTAAGATCTCACAACTCTAAATGAAACAACCATTTCTGTGGATTTAACTTAAACCCTGAACCTAACAGGCTTGATATCAGCCTTATTACTTGTTGCTTTAGTCCAAATAGTTTATTACATTTCCATCATATATGATCTTGATCTTGACCACATCTCCAACATCTACCTGATCCCATTTCTACAAATTTACTCAGTACCTTTGGAACAAGGTACCAGAGATGGATTATTTTGTAGAAGTTTTCCTGGAGATTAATAGAGTGCACTGCTTTCCTAACTTCATTCCACACACTAACCCAACTTTCCAGTGGAAAAGTTAGTGCCACATCCTGTTCCGATTTCTTAATTGCAGGGGGAATTGAATTGTCTTGGGATCCCAAAAACTTTATTAATCTGGAGATTATTTTATCCATTCCCATCTTCTCGATAAATTAATCTAATCTCGACACCACTCCTATCAGATTTACTCTCACAAAACTCCGAATTCTCCAATACGAAAACAGTTCTTGTTTTGGGAGGTGATACTTAGGCTGAATTTCCTCAAAATCCATCCATTTCGTGAGATGTCTGCCAATTTATAAATACCTTGGATAGGTCCGGGTCCTGTATATAGTACTTCAACACTCCTATCAGGGTATGAGGGGTAACAAACTCACCACATTGCAAGATTTCCCTTATCTTTGACATTGTTTTTATTGTGTCCCTTATCACCGGGCTTGGAAAATTTAATTACTTAAGTATCGAGGTTCTTACCCAAAGTAACTCTGTTGGATCCTTATCCCCAATTTGAGAGGATTCGTACTGAAATCATCCCAATTTCTTATCCTTTTTAAACTCCCATTGTAAAACATGCGTAAACATAGAGGCCTTGTGTAATAATTTTATGTCTGGAATGCCACATCCTAGTTGTTTATAATCTCTTTTCATAATACTTTGTTTTACTCTAGGTTTTTTAGATCTTCAATCAGGCCCCTATAATAAGATCGAGCTTTCGCCCTATGTTAAACGTCAGTTTTAATCCAAGATAATCTATGTAGTTGCTCTCCCACTTAAAATGATATTTATCCTTTAATTGTTGAATTATCTTTGGTGACAATGAGGCTGACATAACTTGAATCTTTAATAGGTTTAATTTATAATTAGAATATATTCTATATTCATTAATAACTAAGAGTAATTCTGGGATTGATTTCTCTGGAGATGTTAATGTAAGTATTACATCGTCCGCATAGAGTGTTATTTTGTTACTCTGTTCGCTTCCATGTATACCCCTTATTTTGTATGAATTTCTTATCATAGCCGCCATTGGTTAAATTGATAGTGCGTATAGCATGGGAGCTGGCAGACACCCCTGTCTCGTTCCGTTATTGACCTCAAAAAAGGATAATTTTAACATCGGACCATTTACCCTGGCAGTAGGATTAACATACATAGAAATAGTACTCTTTTTAAAGAACCCTTCTAACACAAATATTTCCAAGGTTTCAGACAAGAACTTCTAACTCACTCTGTCGAAAGCCTTCTTGGCATCTAAGGCAAAGAAGACAGTTGGAACTGAGGATTGGTTAATTCCTGATATTAAATTTAACAATTTCCTGGTGTTATCTTCCCCTGATCTTCCAAAAATACATCCAGATTGGTCCGAATGTATCAAATCAGACATAACCAATTTTAACCTTTCGGCAAAGATCTTTGAATAAATTTTAATATCTAGATTTATTAAGGAGATTGTCCTATAATTAATAACAAAACTGGGATCCTTCCCCAACTTCGGTATAGGACAAACCAATGCTTGAAGCATTTTGATAGGAAAAGCTCCTTTATTCCCAATTTCATTGAACACTCTCAACAATACTGGGGAGATCAACTGGTCCAAGCTTTTATAAAACAACTAGTGTAAAAGTCTGTGTACACGGGCCAAGTGTACAGGCAATGTCTACTGTGCATGACTGCATCAGACAAACATACATCTGGCCTTTTATATATATAGATGCTGAGTATCCATCTGGTGATTTCCCCTCTTTTAAATCTGATATAATCGCCTTTACTTCCTCCAATGAGAAAGGTTTATTTAAATTTCTTAACCTTTCCCCTTCAATTTTGGGTAATCCTATTTTCCTCAGGTACTCTCCTATCTGCTGCCACAAGAAATCCTCTCCCTTAATATATAATGAGTGGTAATAGGTTCTAAATGTCTCTGCTATCTGTAAGGGATCGAAAACCACTTTATCCCTAACAACTAATTTATGAATTGTCTGATCCGCATTTCTTAATTTAATTTTATTTGTCATTATCTTATCCACATGGTTATTGCTATAGTACCACTTCTGCTTTGCCACGAATATGGCTTTCTAAAGTTTCTCATCTATCCTATCTTTTATCCCTCTCTGGACCTCTTTAATTTCTTCTATAAGGTTCAGGGCCGGATTTACAATAAGGCAGAGTAGACATCTGCCTACAGGCGCACCCCACAGAGGGGCGCCTGTCATTGGGATCGCTTTTAATTTTTTTTTTTTAATTAGCCTCGCTGGCTGCACAGTGGCATAACAATAATCCCCCCACCTGGCACCAACTCCATGTTGCCCTCACATTGCCTCCCTCCTCTGTTGTCCATTTCCTAACTCCCTGGCAGGCCAGGTCTGTGCCTCCCTTGTCGACTCTTCTCTGCATTCCTGAAGAGGAGACTGCGCAGGAGCTCCAGCAGCAAAAGGATTGATGACAGATATCTCCTGCCAGGGAGGTAGGAAATGGACAATGGGGGGGAGGCAATGTGAGGGCAACATGGAGATGGTGGGGGCAAGTTGGAGCCAATGGGGGGGCAATGTGAGGGCAACATGGAGATGGTGTGGGCAATGTGGAGCTGATGGGGGGCAAGTTGGAGCTGATGGGGTGGGGGCAATGAGAGGGCAATATGGAGATGGTGGGGGAAAAGTGGAGCTGATGGGGGGCAAGTTGGAGCTGATGGGGGCAATATGAAGGTAACATGGAGCTGATGGGGGGCAAGTTAGAGCTGATGGGGGACAGGTTGGAGCTGATGGGGGGCAATGTGAGGCCAATATGGAGATGGTGGAGGCAATGTGGAGCTGATAAGGGGCAAGTTGGAGCTGATGGGGGGCAATGTGAGGGCAATATGGTGATGTTTTGGGGCAATGTGGAGATTAGGAGCATTGCTGAGGTGTTCAGTGGAGATGGCCAAGGGGGGCGCTTCAGATTTCTGTGCCTACAGGCTCCTGAGATGTAAATCCGGCCCTGATAAGGTTTGGCCTCGGATCCTCTTTATTATTTCTCTCTAATTAGGAGGGATTGCTAGGTAAATTTCATGAAAGGTTTATTTATTTGGTTATAAGTTACAATTAAGGTTAGTAATAACACAAACTTACAGATCGAGATAGTTGTAATAACCAATAGGGAAGAAATGTAGGAAAGGATGTGATATAGAGGTTTAACAGGCAAGATAGTAACAGAGGTAACAAGAAGTTTAAGGGGATAGCCACTTGGGGAGTTAGGAATTTATATTAGGTAAGAGTTTGACAGAAAAGGATAAAGGGCTCGATTCAAATGTTGGCGTCGCCAGAAAAAACTGGAGACGCTGGTTTTAACGTCAATTGAGCAATGCAAATGTTCTACTAGAAACAAGCGACGCCAGTTCTGAAACACACGTCGCCCGTCGCCAGAACAGCAAGATCTCACCCATAGAGGATAATGTACAAGCGACGCCAAAAGCGATTCAAATGTTGGAGTTAGGGCTAACGCGCGTTAAATTGCAACATTTCTCTCCAGAAATCTAACGCCTATTTTTGTTGGAGAAAAACACACAACTCAGACTAGAAAATCACCTTCGCAGAAAATAAAAGAGAGAAGCAGGTCATTCAAGGACAGAAGCCAAGCATACAGAAGTCAATATTAACCCCTGCAATGCCTAGCAAATACAACAACAAGGCCCACAACAGTGCTACACAACCCCTCCACCCAAAACACACCTAACATGCAATCTGGATATTCCAGGGCATCCCCTGAGGGCACAAGGGAATACCCAAATTAAAATAACATATGCCCAACATCAGGTCCAACTGTGTCAATGACAATGTGGAGAAATGGTGCCTCAAATGTCACATATGCACATCTACCCAAAAATGTGTAAAATCAATATCATCAAACACCAATGCAGAACATAACAACATGGGAAAAGTGACGCACCCTGAGCTGGTACACATGGCACACCAACATCACATGACACCCTGCTTGTGAACCACTGGCCTACACCATACAAACAAGTCACAGACAAACAATAACAATCTAGCAACTCCACAGGGACAAGGGGAACACAAAGCAGCACAACATAAGACATCCCAAAACACCTTGGACCAACAGGGGTTAACACACAACACCACATGCACACCTGTCACTCCAACATCAAATCAACTCACCAATGTAATCTTAGCAGTACATGGAGACAAAACACACACCTGACAGCTACATACCAATTACAAATAATCACACCACTAACCACAGACACACCAGAAAACTGGATAACACACACACCTTATCATTAGTCCATTATGACCACATGACTGCTCATTGACCACACCCTACTGCTGTTTAAAAGTTACAGCCCTCCCTTCTCAGATGGAGAGAGAAAAAAAAAAAAAAAACAACACAACAGAAGAGAACAGAACAACAGTATGTACACATACCTTTACCTGAGGCGACAGCGTAGGCGTAGGCGTGAGAGGGCTAGGGCTCCCCATCCCCCTCCAAGCACCCCTGTGCAACAGCCGTCACCTCCTGCAGCTGTTCATGCTCCAGCTGAAGAGCCATCCCCACCTGGAGGACAGCACCTACCAGCAGCACCTCAGCTGCAACGACAGGATGCCCCCCAGCTGCCACAGGGACCTGTGGAGCAGCAGAGGGCTGGCAGACAAATGGCCAGGCCCCGGATATATTGCACCAGGGTAACGCTGCTGGGAATTACTGAGGAAGAAGTCAGGGACAGATACAGGCTGACATCCGAGAGCCTGCTAAACCTGTATCAGGTGATCAAAGATGACATAGACCCTGTTTACTCTGCAAACCGTGCCCTGACAGGACTGCAGAAGCTTATGTGTTCCATCCACTTCATGGCAAGTGGATCATTCCAATCCACAGAGGGATATGTGTCTGGAATGTCCCAGTCCACCTGCTCCAGGGCACTGACACAGGTGTTGACAGCACTGAAGAGGAAGGCAAGTGCCTACGTCCACTTCCCTACAACAAACATGGAGTGGGCACGGGTTAAGCAGACCTTCTACGCCAGGGGAGGAATGCCCAGGGTCATGGGGGCCATTGATTGCACACACATCCGATTAAGAGCCCCTGCACATCATCCACATCTCTATGTCAACAGGAAGAGTTACCACTCAATCAATGTACAGATGGTGTGTGATGCTGGGATGAGGATTACCAATGTGTGTGCAAAATTCCCTGGGAGTTGTCACGACTCACACATCCTCACCAACTCCTCTGTACACAGGGATTTTGAGAACGGTACACATACAGGAGGATGGCTGTTGGGTGAGTCAACAGAGAACACACACCCCCACATCCACAGGTGCATGCACATGACGCATGTACATACCCATTTCAGTATGTGCATGACACAAAGGGGGGGGGGAAACACCAAGTGTTGATGAAGAGGTGATGAAGATCAGATGACTCTACCATGTCATCACGTCTGCACCTTCCATGTAATGACATGTTGGTCATGTGCCCACGTCCCTTCAACTGTGGACATCTCTGTGCATAGGCTCCATAGAATAACATGGAATTTGTAGAAGTGATGGACCAGAGAAGTCATCTCCATCACTTCACCTCTACATCACTGCTTTGTGAATCCCCACCCCATGAATACATCATCCATGTAACATGACACCATGTTACTACTCATCTACAGGTGATGCTGGCTATGGGTGCAAGTGTTGGCTGCTCACACCAATCGCAAATCCACAGAGACCTGCTGAGGAGCGCTACAATGAGGCACATGTCCGGACCAGGAATGTCATTGAGCGCACATTTGGCCAGCTCAAATCCAGGTTCCATTGCCTGGATCAGTCTGGGGGCGCTCTGAAGTATACACCTGCTAAGGTATGTGACATCGTCCAGGCATGTGCCTTGTTGCATAACATAGCTGTGGACACACGTCTCGTGGAGGATGTGCAGCCACACCAGCCTGTGGAGGTCCCTGTTCCCACTGATGGAGGGGAGGATCTGTTGACAGGGACACAGAAGCGAAACAGGCTCATCAGGGACTACTTCACCTGTGAGTACCATGCATGTGTGATTGTGGATGTGCTTGTGGAATGCATGCAAACATGTAAACCAACAATGATTATCTGTTCCACTCCACAGGATGACCCAACAGCATAGTCCTACCATGTCAAGGACATCATCCTTCATCCTCGCATCAAAAGTAAACCATATGGTCCATGTACATCATATACTGAGTTGTACTGATGTGAAACTACATCTACCAAGTTGAACAAAGCCATGACACATGTGGAACCCTGTGAGTCACAGAGGAATACCCAATGCAATGACATGTAATGGATGCCACATATCAATACCATGTTTTAACCCCTTGAGGGCCATAGGTGCACACAAAACATTACAAGGCAATCAGTTGTGTACCCCTCTGTCACTCGAATGGTTCAGGGGATAATGGATCAGACTTAGCTAGAATGTGAGCAATGCCCAATGTAGCTGAATGGGGATGGTGGTTGTGTGTGGTGTTGGCTAAGGTATGGCAGTAATGATCCGTTAGTCAGGTTGCAAGGCCTGCCATGCTGACTTGTTTGTGTGTGTGTATATAGCACAAGGAATATTCCACTCCATTGTTTGACAATGTGTGTTGTCCATATGTTATGACCATATGAGGTGTTCATCAAGGGGATGGCAAGCAGACATATGTATGTATGTGACACGGACCCTGAGCACACACACCTTATCAGTATGTAGATCGAGATCCATGAAATAGTTCACCTGTTCCAGGGGGCTTGGTTTACGATATGATGTGTGTGTCCACACACATATACATATGTCTGCTAGCCAACACCTTTATCCAAACAAAATAAGGTCATGATGGCTACACAACACGTTGACAACAAATGGATTGTTCACTCTGTCACATAACAAAGCTGTCACCGTGGAGTGCCAGTAAGGTCTCAAAAGCATTGTTGATCAATGTGTTGTGTACATCAAGGGCATGATGGTGGTAAAGCAATAGCATGACTGTTGTGTTGATAGTGCATCTACAAATCTTGTTTTCATTCTCTGCAGGCATCTATGGCATGACTCCTCATGGTCCAGCAGTTTGTTCCGGTGACATGTTGACTCGACGTCCATGAGGATCATCTGTTCGTGTTGATGTCAATAAAACATGTGATATGACTATCTATCTTGTGTCACTGATTACCTTTCCCATCAGGGTTTCAAAGAGATAGATGATAGTGATACTTGTAATGTTTGAAAATCCATGTAGTCGGGTTTATCACCCTGAGTAAAACAAGTGAACTTCCTTGCTGACAGGTGTTTTATTCCAAAGTGGTTACAGCTCAAAGTTTACATCCATAGATCCAATATCACAGTGGCATGAATGTGTCATGTGGCGCTGTTGATACAACATCTTATGGACAGCTCCGGTCCCTGCACCATGAATCCCCATAGGATGAAGTTGCAACAGCGCCATTTAACACCTTCAGGACAATGTAATATTTGATCCATGACTTCAAGCTCTGAGCTCGGATAACCTTGGAAAGAGACACCTTTCAGCAGTGGGAGTTCCCTTGTTCCAATCAGGGTGGTGAACCCAACTACATATATCATGACACATTCCAAGCATTACTATCCCCTTAATTGCGATCATGTTGTTGATGTATGTAATGTGTTCATGTTGTTCAAGTTCAAGTCACATCATGGAACAACATCCTGATGTTGTTTGACTTTCAAATGTCTGTGATTTGAACTTGGACAAACATGTGTATGTGATGTGTGTGTTCACCCCTGCTGTAAAAGCTTGTGACTCCATTCATCGTGAATGAGTTGTGTTCACTGCATAGCTTTGCAATGCATTGGAGACAACTCATTCCCTGACACCCATGTTAGATGTGAATGAGTTGTGTTCACTGCATAGCTTTGCAATGCATTGGAGACAACTCATTTCCTGACACCCATGTTAGATGTGAATGAGTTGTGTTCACTGCATAGCTTTGCAATGCATTGGAGACAACTCATTCCCTGACACCCATGTTAGATGTGAATGAGTTGTGTTCACTGCATAGCTATGCAATGCATTGGAGACAACTCGGCCAAACAAACCACATATTGGATGAGAAACATGCATGGACACAGATGTAATGAAAAAGTGCAAACATTTATTAAACGGGCCTGAAGAAGGTTGGCCTTACTTCTTTTTCTTGGGAGGGTAAGGGGGGGGGCTGCAGAGGTGGATTGCCTCTGACTGCGGCGGGTTACCCATGGGTGTCTGGTGGATGGTGGTGGTGGTGGATCACTGCTGGCTGGAGATGCATTACTGGACCCCTGTTGTGATAGCTGGCCCATGTTGTGGCGCTGGTTTTCCCGCCTGTTTGTTTCTCGCATCTCCACCAGCATGTGTCCCAGCACCTCCATCATGCCGGTGTTAAATTGCGCCTGCTGGGTGTTGGCGACAACCTGTTGTGCCTCCATGGCCCGGAGGCACCCCATGATCCTCCCTATATTCACCTCAATCCTACGCAGGGATCGGGCACACCTCCGTAACACTGTCACCTGCTCACCCTGGACAGCCACACATGCCGCGTCGAGGGCTGCTGTGGGCGCAGGTGACACAGGCGTGGTGGGCATGGAGGCTGGCAGAGGTGGTGGTGTGAGCGGACGAACATGGGGTGCCTCAGGAGAGACTGCAACATGGAGGCTGTGGGGGGATGTGGAGAACCGATCCCCGGACCCCTCACTACCCTCTGTTACTGCAGCCTCAGGATGGGGCACATCTGTTGGTGTGGTTGGGGGTGATGGCGTTGTTGGTGGTGGTGGGGTGAAAACTGTGCACCCCTGTGGCTGCTGTGGCTCCCCGATCAGGCCAATATGTTGGTAGTTCAGGGGCCACATCATGGATGCCTCCTGGCTTCTGGATCTCCTAAGGGGGGGCTGAGGCCTAGCCCACATGCTGGACTCTGCATGTCCTGGCATCTGGACAGCCTGTGGCATTCTGTGCCTCGCCATAGGCTGCAGTGGTGGAGACACGTGGACGCCAGGATCATGCTGGGGCCACTGCTGGGGGCCTTGCTGGGGCCACTGCTGCTGCTGCTGGGGCCACTGCTGCTGGGGCCACTGCTGCTGCTGCTGGGGCCACTGCTGCTGGGGCCACTGCTGCTGCTGCTGGGGCCACTGCTGCTGGGGCCACTGCTGCTGCTGCTGGGGCCACTGCTGCTGGGGCCGCTGCTGCTGCTGCTGGGGGCCTTGCTGGGGCCGCTGCTGCTGTGGTTGCTGCTGTGGTGGTGGCAGCACTCCTGAGGTGGTGGCCTCCTCACAGGAGGTTTCCCCGGACTCCTCTGCTCGGGATGTTTGGTAAGCTGTGGGGGCAAATGACATGATGGAATTAGTGATTTGAGCCGTGACAGGAGTGCTGCACTACTGTTACAATGACATGTGAACCGTTGAGTGGCAGGATAGTATCCATTGCATAGCTTGGCAATGCATTGGTTACCATCCTGACACACATTGCTTAGCTTGATGTGATCCCATACATTGATTCTTCTAACCTACAGTGTTGTAGATTTAGTCATCATGTGTATCCTGAGCAGTGGGGATGGCAAGGCATATACCTCCTTGCTATCCCCATTCATCATAATACATGTGGTGACCAAAAATAAAACATAACACCTTGAGTGACACAAACCTATTGCATGTCATACACTTAGCTTCAACAACAGAAACACTGTGACCTCTTAACACAACAATGCACCAGTGGTGAACGATGACTACAGAGTCCAACCGATGGTGTCAGCAACAGGAACACACCAAGCACAACAAGCAACATGATCTGTGGTACCCAACAACCTAATCAGCTGGAGGACACACACACACAACCCAGGACAGACATGATCATAACACACAGCAAACATGTGCATTGTTATGCTGTACTGTTAGGGGTTACCTCTTTGTTTTCCTATGTCATGATGTTGAGCCTAAGCACTGGTGTATCACATGTTGTTTATATCTCAGTGCATTGGATCCCAAGGATAACACAGGGATTGCAGGTGTGATGACACTGTTGTTGTCGTCATGTAAACATTGCCACCTCTTTCTGACACCCTAGTGAATGCCCCCCCCCCCATCAGGATTTAGCCTTGTGAATCACATATGTCCTGCAGAGTGGTGATGGTGGGGAATGTCCCCTGGCCAGCAACACCCTGCAGTCTACATATGATGCAGAATGCTGAAACTTCCACTTGTACTAACTACCTACATGTTCAACACCTAGCTCTGACATGCAGTAACAATATAATATGAAACACACCAATTCCCCTCCTTGCTATTCTCTGATAACCCTTTGGGTGCCAGGGGACTAGACAGTGTTTTGTTGAACAATGCATTGCTTATCCCTGTGGCACTCAAGGGGTTGTATGCTGATCTCTTTGTCACTCTTTGTATGACATTGTGATACACAGAACATTTAGATCTGTGACTGACACATGACAGTGTGCATTGGATTTGTGCTGTGCATGATGTTGTTTTGGACAGCATGAAGATGGTTCAATAGGGACTTTAGCATTACCATTCTGGCTGGGTTAGTCAAGTATTCTGTCCTTGTTTGACATCCCTCCAAGCTGTGTGGCTGGATTGTGGTGTGGAATGCTGTCCATGTGTTCAGGTGTCACTGTGTTTGTCTCTGTCTGTTAGGTGTCAGTTATGTGTGATGTGTGTGGGCCTTGATGCACGTACCAGTGTACTGGAGGCTCCTTTCATCCCCAGTGTCGCTCCATCCAGGAACACCATGGACCGTGATGGCGGAGATTGTCCTGCGTACAGCCTCCTCACACTGGGTATATTCCACACGCAGGGGCGGACCACCTCCTGTACCAGCAGCATGCAAGGCCTGCTCACCCATCTTCCTCTTCACCTTCACAATGGGAGACAGAAATGGGAAAAGGGTTGAACTAGATGTACACAAGTCTATTCTCAACATGAATTACTGTGTTTCTATGTTACTATCTTACCTTGGCCTTGCAGTCTGTCCACCTTTTTTTCACGGACTCCACTGACCGGCTGCGGCTGGATACAGCATTGACCGCAGCCACGACCTCCTTCCAGGCTGCCTTCCTCCTGGAGCTCAAACCAGCAAGGGGCCCTTTGGAGAACAGGACCCTCTCCCTTGCAACTACAGCCTCACAGTGGACAAGGTTCTCCTCCTCAGAGAACCTGGGCTCTCTCGCCCTTTCCTCCTCCTCACCACCAACAGTTTGTTGAGAGCCTTGGCTGTGGCTCTAAAGCCCTGCCTGCACTGGCCCTGGGTGTGTGTAGTGCAGGGGGTCTACCCCTCATCCCACTGTCTCTGCCCCTGCACTGGATGTGCCTGCCCTCAGGTGGCTGCCCCTCCGCCCCAGAGATCTCCTTCTCCCTCCCCTACCCTGACCAGGGATGCCCCCCTGCATCTCCTCCTCCTCTCCTCCTACACTCCCCACCCCTCTCTCCTCTCCTCTCCATTGCTCTCACACACTCACACCCAGGCACTCACTCAGGCCCTCACACACTCACTCACTCACTCACTCACTCTCTGTCACTCACTTGCACTCACAGACTCACACTGTCAAACAAAAAATAAAGGTGTGATGTGTTATCAAAATAAAAATGAGCTATGTGTGTGTATGTGTGTTTGTGTTTGGATGTGTGTGATGGATATGTGCAAAAGTGTTTTATGTGTATTTTTATGGTGTCCCAATGCTCTCCAACTCCTATCTGTGTGCTGTGCTCCTCTCTACCTCTCACTCTGTAAAACTAACCTCCACTCCTTGGGTCCTGAGATCTAGCTCTGTGAACTCGATAACAGACAAAGGTGCGTAGGTGATTTTGGGTCTATTTATAGTTTTTTCGACTGAACTTGATACTTTGGGGGGCTGTGATTGGCTGGAGTGCTTGGTAACGTTGGACGTTTCGCTTGTTTTTTGCTTTTGGAGACATTTCTCGCGTTTCTCGCGTGTTTGGCGTCGACGATGAGGTCAAATATTTGGCGACTCCAGTTTTGTAGTCTTCGTGTGTTTTGTAGGCCGTCGCGCGTTAACTCTTTTGGGTATGGAACATTTGAATCTCACGTTACCCAGTTTGGTTTAACTCGCTAAGCCAGTTTTTTTCTTCACGCTAGTTTTAACTCCAACATTTGAATCGAGCCCAAAGTGCTTTGGTGGGGGGATAGTTAACTGAGGAAATACTTTGAGGTGTGGAGTATATTAGGAAGTTTAAAGCTATGGTAATATACTTAGAATAGAAGATTATAGCGGGTAGCACAAGTTCACTGGTTATATTAAAGAGTTTAAGGAAGTAAGAGGGTAGAGAATAGTGGAATTTTTGACTAGGAGAACACACACGAACCCACTGAGGGGATTGGGTAGGTGTTAAGGGGAACACAACTTAGGCTTATAGTCGGGGTTCCCACTTAAATTAAGATTAGAGGGTTAAATATGAATTATTCGGGGTTATTAGTTTATTAGGGCACTTTTGGGAGAATCTGGAGAGGGATGGGTTGATTTTAAAGGGATAGTAATACTTAAAATGTAAAAAAATATGTTGTAGGGTTTATCCCCCTGAGTAAAACAAGGGTACTCCCACTGCTGAAAGGTGTTTCATTCAAAAGTTATTAATTTTCAAAGTTGAAATTTTTAGGTGCAGTATCACAGTGGCCTGAAATTGTACAGTGGTGTTCAGAGGGATAAGCCCTACAACATATTTTTTTTTACATTTTAAGTATTACTATCCCTTTAAGGAGCAGAGAATGGAGATGTTTATGCCTATATATAGGGCTTTCCCTCTGTGTTATTTCTGATGTTTAGTGTTCCTTGATAGAGGAGTTCAGGTGGGGTCACATGTTACAAGTGCTGAGATGCTCAACTCATGGAGATTTGGGGGTTGGTTGTCGAGCTCCGGACGGTGTCACAATTATTTGATTCCTGCAGTATTGATAAGGGAGGATCAGCTCTGTATATGCCTAGAGCTTTGGGGACGATCAAGATTTCATAGCTAATTTTGGGTGATGATGCTCGAGGCTGGGAGCTTCTTGTGGTGCCCACGGGCCCAGAAGAGGGGGGTTGTCATCTCAGTAGGGTTGATGGGTCCTCCAGGCTTTGGTCATGGGGACGCAGGTAAATGTTAGCACAATGGGAGGATAACACGGCTCTTGTCTCACCATGCTCAGGGGGAGATTGTATTGAGGGGGAGGAGCTAAACCCCCATGGAGATGAGTGAGATGGGCTTAGTGTTTTGTAATAGAACAGCTATATAAATGGGGATGCAAAACACTGCCAATAGAAAAGCTGAGATATTGTTTTCCCCTGAATTATTGCCTAACCGGTATGTTCTCTGTTTTGTATGGATCAGAGAGACGAGATACAATATTATATGCATCTGGTGAATATTAGGGAGGTGTATGAAGTATGGGTGAAATGTGTGTCAGGCTTTTGTATGTGTCAGAGACATGGGAGGCGACATTATATGTGCCTTTTGAATGCGAGAGATTTAAATGAAGTAAACATGTAGGGTGTATTAAGGGAGCATGGTCTGGGGACCCAAATATGGGAAGGAATACGGCATCACGGGATCGTGGAGGAAGTTACATGAGTTTGAGATTCATTACTATTAATTCAAAAGGATTAAAAATCCCCCCCCAAAAAAAGAGCATACCTGTATGAGATGATTAAGAAGGAAAGGGTGGAGGTTTGTTTCGTACAGGAGACACATTGGGATCTTGAAGGACCTACATACTGGAGGTATAAGAAGTTTCCGGTAGTGTATGGGGCAGGATTGAAAGATAAAAGAAAAGAAGGAGTAGCAATAATAATCTCCAAGGAAGTGAAATTTGAATACATACACCATGAGCAAGATAGTAATGGCAGGTATCTTATATTAACTTGTAAGCTGAATGATCTTGTTTATACATTAGTTAACATGTATGCTCCAAACGATTATCCCGGAAAATATTTGGAGGGGTTAATTGTTATAACGGAAAAGATAGTCAAAGGAATACTAGTAGTTGGAGGGGATATGAACAGTGTTCTGGATGTTTATATGGACAAGAGGAGGAAAGGAGGCAAAGGGTCAGATCAGAGAGCTAGCGTTAGTGCTGTAAATTTCTCTAAATGTCTGTTTAAAAATAATTGGTATGATATTTGGAGATTACAGCACCCTTCTGAAAGATTTTTTAATGAGCTTAACAAAATAAGTATAACTTACAATTTGCAAGTGACATAAGCCAGCTTAAGGTGAATTTTTTGGATCTCACCATCCATATGTGTAATGGTGTGTTGGAGACCAAGATTTACCAGGAACCAACTGACTGTAACACCTACATTTCCATGAACAGCTGCCATTTTAAACCATGGCTTAGCAATGTACCAAAAAGCCTGTTCATTAGAGCAAAAAGGAACTGCTCCCAACGACAGGTATATGTGGATCATATGAGGAAAAAAGTATGGAGTAGACAGCTCAAATAAATTGGGAAGATTTGGTCACTGGTAAAAAGAGGAAGAAATTTCAGAATCAAAGTAAAAATATGGTGCCTTTTGTATTAACCATGAGTTTAATAAAATATTAAATTGGTACAAGCCAATACTATTGAAGAACAACAATATGAATAGTATATTAAGAGAGAGACAGGGGGTGATATTTAAAAGAGCTTCCCCCATAAAAGATAAGATGCTACACAATGTCCTAAAAGAGTAACCTAGAAAGGGTTATTTTCAAAAGGATTTGAAAGGCTTTTATAGATGTGGTAAATGTAAACCATGTAGGGTGAGATGTAATAACACATGATCTATCAAGGCCTTTCAATTGAATGTAACTAAGGAAACTTATGATGTGAAACATTTTATTACTTGTAGCAGTAGTAATGTGGTCTACTTACTGGAGTGTCCTTGTGGCCTCCAGTATGTGGGATGGACAATAACACCTTTACATATCTGAATTAACGAACATATGTGGAATATTAGAACACAGTCTAAACCACGTATTGTTTCGGAGCACTTTAAAAAAGTGCCTAACTGTGACCCAAATATGTTATCTTTTACTGCTTTGGATGATCTAGCTAAAAGATGGAGGGGGGAGATATAGTGAAAAGATTGTGACAACTTGAAACAGGGTGGATCTTTAAGTTAAAGGGATATTAATATTTCATTTTAACGTTATTTTATTTTGTAGGCATTAAAAAACATGAAGAATGATATAAGTCTTATCTCTCAAACCTTTATGGTTTAAGAGATATTCACAAGCAAAGTTTCCCCCTCCCGTCTAGTGAACATATGGACTTCATTCTGTATTAAGGATTTTATTTACAGGTTTTATTATTGTAATTTGTGCTGATTGTGATCTGCATTGGTTAAATCCTAATAGAAGGTACAACATATCTACCCATATTAGACATTCAGGATCTTGGTGGAGAAATGAGCGTGGGCCTCTTTCTTTAGTTTCTACCTTCAAAAGGGCAATAAACATTTAAGCATTTAAACATTATTAGCCCAATAGCTCTACAACAATGCACAAAATTTAATGAATTTTTGTAGTGTTATTGGGTTCTTGTCCATGATCATAATCTTCTTAGGACCATTACTTGTTCCAGATTATTATCAGCTTCATTTGGAGCACAGAGGCACCTATGTCTGCCATGTATTGTTTCTCTGTAGGCTTATTTACACCCATATTTTCAGTTGTCCATCTGACTAGGGGTGGGCGAAAGCTCTCACCATGTTCCTGTGAGAAATCCTGTAAAAACACGTTGTTGAATCCTCTTTAAAACCAGCGAGTAAAATCTTTGCGTTTTTCACCCACTGGCCAAAATTCTTCGCCATTTTTTCAATGGTTAGAAAGTTTTTGCCCATTGATTTACGTGTTTTTTGCCTTTTTGCTATAAAAATGCAATGTATTCCAGGAAGTGGAACACAATAGAATCAGCTACAGAGCGAGGCAGATGTGTTGTTCTGTTCTGCTGTGATCTTTTAGCAAAATTGAGGCAAGAGAGGCTCATAGTGACTGCTATCACTATGAGAAAGTTTAAAAATAGCAAAAGGAGGAATTGGAATGACCCTTATGTGTCCACTGAGGAGGAGGAGGACTATAGAACCAATGCTGCCCAGTCTCCCGAAATCACCCCTAGGGATCTTGGGGAATTTAATGGGAAGGGAGGAAGAAAAGGTTGAAGTGAGGGCAGGACAGGTCAGCTGCCCGTGCCTGCTGCCAGATGTGCTGCCCCTGCTGCCACCATTGCTGTACCTGCTGCCAGAAGTGCTGCTCCTGCTTCCAATAGTGCAGTGTCTGCTGTCAGATGTGCTGCCCCTGCTACTACTGCCACCATTGCTGTGCCTGTTGTCAGACCGTCACAGACTCTCAGTAAAGAAACACACTAAACAGTACAAGTGAATTTAAACCAGTTTATTGAGCAATTGATACTAAGAATACTAGTAGTAATAATGAACACTTCCTCAGTCAGAGGGGAGATAGATGTGAGGACAGTGTCTAGTGCACTACCCAGGAGCTGACACTGAACCACCATAGGTCTATGGTACTGAGTCTTAGAGCCAGACTTGGCTCTACCACAACAGGAAGTATTGATATAACTAGTACATGAGCGTACCCAGCGGAGGCACAGAGTGTGAATAGACCACCGATATCAATAGCGTAACTGGTAGCACCACTTGAGGCAGCAGAGTAGGTGCTTAGATAGATGCAGCCAGATAGGAGCGCACTACTGAGTCAAGAAGCGAGACAAGCTGCTCTCTATCTTACCGAAGGCAACTAGGAGGCACAGATCGTAGGTAGCACTGCAAATGCTAGGCCAGGCAACAGGTAAGCATAAGAGATGAGTGCCCAGGAGTGAAACTAAGTTGCCCTAGCTGCCTGGAGGCAAATGGAAGGCACCAAGCGGAGGCAACCTGCAAGCAACCAGCTGGTGGCTGAGCTACTAGGTAAAGGAGCGCGCCCTGGATCAGCCTAGTGGTAGTCAGACAGGAGTGAGGCACAAACGGAGCGTCAGTCAGACAGGCCACGGTCAGGAACCAGATCGTGTAGTCATCCACAGCAAAGATCAGCACAGAGCGGGTAGAAGGACAAGCCAGAGTCATACACAGATCAGGAAGTCAGCCACAGCCAAGATCACAACCAGAGCGAGTAGTCAGACAAGTCAAGAATCGAACACCAGGAGACAACGTAAGCCAAGTAAGGGTCAGAGGAACAAACTAGATGTGCACAGAAACACCATGAAAGGGCAACAAGTCCTAGCCTCAATGAGGTTTATAAAACAGTAGAAGGAGGTGGGACCCAATTAGGCTCAACAGAATAGGCCCATAAACAGGCATCCGTGCCAGAGCCTGAAACATGACTGTAGCAATGAGGAAGTGACCAGAGGCCATGCCGGCCAGTGGCCATACAGAGGTAAGAGCACAGGCTCGCTTTAGGCCTCAAAGGGTGACTGTGATACAGACATGCTGCCCCTGCTGCCACTAGTGCTGTGCCTGCTGTCAGACATGCTGGCCCTGCTTCCACAAGTGCTGTACCTGCTATCAGACATGCTGCCCCTGCTGCCACCAGTGCTATGCCTGCTGCCAGTGCTGCCCCTGCCACCACTAGTGCTGTGCCTGCTGCCAGTGCTGGACCTGCTGTCACCAGTACTGTGCCTGCTGTCAGATGTGCTGCCCTGCTTCCACCAGTGCTGTGCTTCCTGCCAGTGCTGAACCTGCTGTCACGAATACTGTGCCTGCTGTCAGACGTGCTGCCCCTGCTGCAACCAGTGCTGTCCCTTTTGCCAGTGCTGAGCCTGCTGCCAGTGCTGAACCTGCTACCACCAGTGCTGAAGCTGCTACTAATGTGTCTTGTAATACTCAGGAGGGGGGAAAGGGAAGATGATGCCAAGTGTCACAGCAGGGAACCCTAGGTCATCCCCAAGCAGTGCTGCCAGTGCTAGCACTACTACTACTAAGAATGTCCAGCATTGTTCATGTTAAGAATGAAGGAGGGGTAATCAATATCCTCATATTACAAGTGACTGTGAGGGGGAAGACTCTGGGACTGAACTTGATGTGGTCGATGTTAGTAGTAGTAGCAGTAATGGTGAAGCAACCGGTGGGACTAGTGTTAGGGGAGTGGTAGGGAAAGCATTTTAGAGCATCCATACTAGCGGTCAGGGGAGCCCACACTATTCCTCTGGCTCTGGGAGTCCCCTTCCCTTCACTACAGTGTCCAAGTGGAACATGAGCCAGAACTGTTGGGGGATAGCAGATAGGTGCAGAAATAATAATATCACCACCACCGGGAGCACAGATCAGCTGCCTGCTGCTACTGTTGCCAGTCTGCCTTCTTCATGTCTCCAAGCAATAACAAGTGGGACATTATGGGACCTTCTGTCACATTACTCGTCACCTCTTCCAACCAGCAGTGAGATGTCTGTAATAGAGCAGCAGCAGCAGCAGAACCATGTAGGGACTAGTATTGTGGTGATGATGATGGGGGAGAAGCTGGTATGGAAGAGATATTGATGGCCTTTTTAGCAGATACTGAGAAGGAATGGGAGACAGGGATGAGGATGGGCATCACCACCAGCAGTAAGCTTTTGGAATTTGAAACTGCTCGAATTCCTGCTGCTGCTGAGTTGCAAAGGCAGCAGGATGCTGAGGAGCAATCTAGTGTGCCACAGACCACTGTGGACACAGTTGAATGGGCTCAACAAGTGATGTGGCACTAGGACAGGTTCCACTTGCCAGTGGCAGCAATGCTCCTGGTCCTAATTGCAGTGCTGATTCTGAGGCAGTAGCAGCAGCAACATCATCCACTGCCACAGACAGTGAAGGGGATATGGAGGAAAATAAGAAAGTGCCATTCTTCTCCACCTGTTTCCTATCCCTACACCCTGAAGTCATGGGTATGGGACTATTTTTCTCTTGTGTCAGGCACAGTGCAGTCCTCACCAACGGCACTGTGCACAATTTGTGACAAGTCAGTGAAAAGAGGAAAGGAGGGAACACACCGGCCTGATAACACACATGAAACACAGACACCATGACATTTATGTCAAAAATGTTAATGCCAAACACCCACCACAGAAATCAAGCACCGCTGTTGTTGTACCCCCTGACTCTCCAGAAAGGCAACAAGAGGTGAGGCAGAGATAAAAGAGAAGGAAGAATAGAGAAACCCAGGCAGAGACTGGAATTTCCATGATGAGTGAAAAAACTAGCTCACCATCATCATCTAGGGTAACCACATCTTCTGCCAATCTACCTAGTTCATCGTTGCCTCCCCTGCCAAATAATAGCCACTCTGTTGATGTTAGGATGTGGCAGTTTGTCTCCACCCATCACACATTGTGTGGTGTACTGACCACAAATGGCAGTGTGGTGGAGGAGAATCACTAGTAGGGCATCAAGTGACATCTGAAGAGATTCCATCCAGCAGAATATGCTAAGATGGTGGCAGGGAGGGTTCATCATTGCTATTAAACTGTCAGTAAGTTGTCATGTGTCCTTAGTGGGGTCTGGACAAGGGGTATTGTGACAGCGGCACTGTACTTGGGTTCTGGTGTCATGGTGTTTGGATACAGTTTTGCCCCCAGATGTTATTTACCACACACACTGTGCACATTGCAGTTGCTGATGACAGGCACATTTCCTGATCTCAAGGGAAAAATGTATATTCTAATAACAATACATCCATGATTTTGGAGGAGGGGCAGGTGGAGAAGAATTATTGGCCAACTTCTTGTTTTCTCCACATATACTGGGGGCTACTTATTGTGCTGCTACTGCCTCAGGTGCATCACTGGAGATAGTCATGGCAAGTGGAACCTTCATCATCCATCACCCATGTTACTGCTATTGTTGATTCTATTCCCTTTCAGCTGCCTAATCATTCTGCTGCTTAAACAACTCAGCAGCAGCAGCAGCAAGAACAACAGTTGCAAATTCCACAATTATGGACTCAGGATGGAGGACATTTGACAAAGGCCAGCAGGGCATTTTTTTTCCTCAGGGCTTGTGCTTAAAAAAATAATAATAAACAATAATAAGAAAATAATCAATTTTATTTTTTTGGGGGGGGGATTGTTTCTAACAAGCCTAAGCCCTACAAATCAATGTTTCCTTAGGGCTTGTTCCAAACAAGCTTAAGTCCTACAAATCAATGTTTCCTTAGGGCCTGTGCCTCTAATACGTCTATGTCATGCAAATCAATGTTTCTTCAGGACTTGGGCCTCTAATAAGTCAGAGTCCTACAAATCAATGTTTTCCCAGGGCTTGGTTCTCTAGCAACAAATCTAATAAATCATACTCTGCCAAGTCAAGAATCAGTCCACCCCAGTGGCAGCTTATGTCAGCAGGTTCCTGTCTCTATCGCTTTACATGCAAATTTCTTATTTTATTTAATTTATTTTTTTATTAACTGTCCCCCCCAATAGCAGTCAAGAACCCCCCAAAAAACAAATTCCCTGTTCAACTGATTCATTCCCCAGAGTCCACCCACCAACAGAGGCACCCTCCTCAGACCCCTTTTATACCATGTCTTATGGGTTTTTTTTAATTGTATTTAGGATTTATTTTTTTATTAACTGCTGTCAATCCCAGTAAACAACCCCCCCAAAAAACATTCCATGTTCAACTGATTCTTTCTTCACACCCCCCAAAGCAGGCACCCTCATGCCCCTTTTATACCACGCCTTTGGGAAATAAAATAATATTTGTAATGTGTTGTGTGTACATTGAATGTGCCATTGGTTTCAATGGAATAAGCTAAGTGAAAAAAGCGGAAAAACTTCACTTTTTTGGGGAAATTATTCACCAAGCGGGAAGTGCCATTATTCGCCGATTTCAGTTTAAGGCAAAAAAATGTGCCCATCCCTACATCTGACCCTATTCATTATATATTTTGTTCTTTGTTTTGGCCTACATTTCAAGACGATTCTGTTTATCCTGTAGTCCATATTCCTATCACCATATATACTCACTTATTGTCAATACAACGGGCATACCTGGGAACTGTCCGGATCTGCCTTGGAAACTCTGAGTTTCAGACTGAATTACTGGGTCTCAGGGGACAGAGGCTCATTCTCCGGTGTGGGGGGGGAGAGTTTCTCCACCTTCCTACCACTTCACAACACTCCTCCTTCTCTGCCCTGTTCTGCCCACTTCCTACCCACTTTATAACACAATTACACATTTGCCCCAACCAGCTGATTAAGCCTTGCACCTTTTATGATGTTTCATGTCATTGACATCATCTTCTTGGCAGTGCATGATCCTTTTCTGGGGGTTCAAGATAAGCAAGTTTATAGGTATGGCAACAGGTAGCGGGTGCACTGTGGAATTTTGCCATGGGCTCTTTTCCTAGATGTTTTGGAACCTAGCAACTTCCCTGATTTCTTTTATTCCACTGATTATGAGATTAGCTCTGAATGTGCATCAGTTGTGAAATGGCTTTTCCATTGACCTACACCTGATGTAATCTGGAGATGGAGTGAGTGATTAAGTTTTCTCTTTACTCTTCATTAAATTGTGTGTGTCGCTGCTACCATATTTGTGTACATTGAGTGGAATGAGCTTTAAATTTCTCCAGGGGATCTTTTCCCAGGATGTGATAAGACCTTGCTGCTGAGGTCTTAGAAGCTTTATTCTCTTTCTTCAGACCTTGGAATGATGCAAAGGGACTGGAGAACTTGGTCCAAAATGGAGTTTGGTACAAATATATTTCTAAACACCTCATGAAGTGGCTCAAAGGGTGAAAGAGAGAGTGGGGTGAGATCTCACTTCAAATTCTAAGCAAACAATGGATCCGTAACCATAGATAGGCCTATGGACCCACACAACAGAGTAATTATACAGGCAAGTATATACAACAGTATCAGGCCAGTAATGTAGATATATGTGAGAATAATGACAGTCTCTGACAGTGGTGGTCCTGGCTAGGAACACGACAGGCAGCAGGATAAGTAGACAGCAGGCTGACCACAGGACCTAGATGGTAGATGGTTCAGACGAAGGTGACTGGCACAACCCAAAGGAGTGAGGCTACACTGCTGGCACAACCCAGACGTCTGCGAGGCCCTGAACCCAAGGAGCGAGGCAACACTACTGGCACAACCCAGACGCCTGGGTGATACAGAACCCAAGGATCAAGGCAACACTGACCCTGGCACCGGATGGCAACAGACCAAGATAACTCTCCAGGAAAACCCTAGAACTCTATGGGTGGATCGCAGCACAGAAAGTATAGAAGTATAGGCAACCAGTGTCCCCTCTAATGAGGATGGTACAACACAACGCTAGCTCTTGAGCCCGAGGCTCCTGCAGAGGGAAATATGCCACACTCTACCTGGAACGTCCAGGTATGTAAAGGGTCAAATGTAACGCCCAGATATACTGCAACTCCCAAAGGGAGTGAGCCCAAGTAGGTATGAGAGACAGACATGGAGAGATCAGAGTAACACAGTCAGTGATAGAACACTGTACCGGTACTTCGCTTGCGCACCCTGCCAACGACGGTATGGAGAGAAGCTATAGCACGAATGCCTAGCTAACGGTCGACAGAGATATAGCTCCACGCGGCACAACCGACTAACGTAACAGCAACCACCAGGTAAAGCGAGAGCAAAACGGAAACCACAAGTGGTATGCTGGAAACGTACGGCACTCTGAGACAAAGCAGCCCACAGAGTAACTGGTAGCCAGGAAAGTCAGACACGGAACGGATACTCAGCCCAGCACAGAGTAAACGGAAGCGGGTTCTTAGCCAGATACACTCGGTAACGGAAGCGGGTTCTCAGCCAGACCAGGTCAGCAACGGAGCTGGTTCTCAGCCAGATACAGTCGGTAACGGAAGTGGGTTCACAGCCAGGCCAGGTCAGCAACGGAACGGGTTCTCAGCTGGATACAGTTGGTAACGGGAACGGGTCCTCAGCCAGATACTGTCAGCAACAGAGTGGGTCCTCAGCCGGATACGGTCAGCAACAGAGTAGTCGAAGAACAGCAATCTCAGGAATGTCGCCAGGCAGGCCAGGTCATACACAGTCAGCAATAACAGAGCAGAATGCAGGAACAAATACACCACGAAAGGGCACCATACCGTGGAAATGACAGGGTATTATAAAGGCCATCACTGTGCGGCGACAAAAGGTACTAGCCAATTAGTAACCAGTAATGCAAACTAGCAGTCAGAATGTCGCCACCTGCTGCATAAAGCATGGGCACCGTGATAGAGAACTAGCCGGCATGCATTCTGGAATAATACCAATACCATAGAGCTCTGGTCACTTTACAAGTCTGATGGTTCTACCCTAGATCAAACAGTAGAGCCAACAATTTGCAATCATTTTGCTTTATTTTTCTTGGAACCCTGGGAAGTAGAAGCAATATACAGCATATGTAAGTTGAGCTCCCAATTCTGAACCATGACATTCATCCCGCCAGTTGATGATCCCTCTGGTTGAGAGAAAAATAGTGGTCTACCCTGATATTCATCTGAAATTATACAAGATCTACATGGGGAGGACTCCACAAGACTGTGGAAGACCTCTGAATGAGGGAGAAGCTTGTGCACTGTATACTTTCAGATGGGCTGATGACAATGCCTTAACATTCCTCTTGTCTTAGAGGCCTATCTTAAAGGCCATTTGGCATAAAATTGAACTTTTTGGCTCCCCATGTTAGTTTAGGTATGAGGGACCATAGTCATGCTGTCTGAATGGATCTTAACAACTTTGTGCCAGATTTGTAGGATAAAATAGTGAAGAGCCTTCCAAACAGTTAAAAATGTTCTGCTGTTTGATGAGAAACTGCTCTGGTGAGAACGTCAGGTGCCATGGATAGAATTCCAATGAGAGTGAGCGCTCCACCCATAAGCACAGGCATTCATAGTGACAGTCATACAAGATAGGGATGACCGAGAATGGTCCATTGATGCTGCTATGAAGACACCAGTTGAGAGAAAGATTAATTCTGGGGTCCCAGAAAGCCACTTGCACAGGGATAACTTGGTCTTCTTTCAAGCCTTCATGTAAAAGCTAAATGTGTTGTTGGAATGAATGATGCCATGAGTCTTGACAGGTAGTGAAACCATGGGGATGGATGCGGAGTGTTTAACCATTCAAAGGAGACAGCTAATGGAGCCCAGGAGGACAAACAGATACCTGACAAAGTTGCAGAGTCATACACAGAGGAATATAGCCACCCTCTGTGCACTTGAATCCCACCAGGCAATCCTGACAACAGAGATATGCCAGTTCAGGGCAGGGATGATGGACTTGTTGGACCAAATGCTGGTAGAAATTATTGAAACAAATCATAGGGAGAACCTTGGGATGGAGAAGGCACAACCACAGAGGGATCAACAACTGCTACCTCCCACTCCAGTGTGATCTCCACACCAACCCTCAGAACTACGAGTGTGACAAGACAGACTGTGAAGACATTCAACTCTGCAACCCCTTCCAAACCCCCCCCAAGAAAAAAGCCCCATTTGTGATATTTCCCTCAATAAAAATGCACTTATTCATCCCATTCATGTCTGTGAATATTTTTGGTTTCCGACAGGTTGAGTGGTAGAGATGTAGCCAATGCATTACAAAGCAATGCAGCAAACAAAACTCATGCACATATTATGAGAGGGGGTCTCTCCTCCCAAATCTATGTTGCAGGCCTCTACTAAAACTGAATGACTCTCTCAGCTGTTCCTGACACAGGCCCATTTCTCTCAATAACACCGATATCAAACTGTTTGCGAAAATACTGGCAAACCGTCTCTCTCCTATTCTTTGCTCTATAATTCACCCAAACCAAGTGGGGTTTGTCTGGGGCTGGCAGGTGTCGGAGACGCACGTTGGTGTTGATACACCATGCGTGAATGTCTGAGACTCTTTCCATGTTGCTTTCTCTGGACACTCAAAAAGCTTTTGACCGCCTGCATTGGAAGTTAATTTTTGCCAGTTTGCATCCCTTTCTGTTGGCCATTCTTGTGTTGTATTCTTCTCTAATGGCCAAGTTCTCCATTGCCAGATTCTGCTTTGCTCCTATTGCAGTGCAGTGGGGTGCACCCACCAGGGTTGCCCACTCTCTCCACTCCTATTTGTGCTCAATCTTGAACCCTTTACAGGTCACATCTGCCAGACCCACAAGTGACTGGGATTCCGGTGGACGATTCTCACTACAAACACTCCCTATTTTCCGATGATATACTGTTGATGCTGTCCAGGTGTCATGTTGTTCCAAGTGTCTTTGCTGCATCACGGCTTTTCTCTATGGCTATCACTGCGCCCGTGCTTCCTGTTCTGATGGCGACATTGTTATCATTGCTGTTCTCTGATTGGCTGGTCATAATTGCTTCTACTAGGGCTTGCCTTTATATACCCTGGGATGTCCTCCCTTAGGCGCCCTTTCGTGGTGTATGACTTCCTGAGTTTATTGTGTGATATCGCTTATCGTGTATGACCTGGCCTGCCTGACCATGCTCCTGAGTTCCTGTTACTGCTGTTCCGTTGCTGACTGTATCCGGATGAGAACCCGCTCCGTTGCTGACCGTATCTGGCTGAAGAACCTGCTCCATTGCTGACCGTATCTGGCTGAGAACCCGCTCCGTTGCTGACCGTATCTGACTGAAGAATCCGCTCCATTGCTGACCGTATCTGGCTGAAGAACCTGCTCCGTTGCTGACCATTTCTGGCTGAGAACTCGCTCCGTTGCTGACCATATCTGGCTGAGAACCCACTCCATTGCTGACTGTATCTGGCTGAAGAACCCGCTCCGTTGCTGACTGTATTTTGCTGAAGAACCCACACCGTTGCTGACTGTGTTTGGCTGAGGAACCCGCTCCGTTGCTGTGAACCTGCTCCGTTGCTGTCTGCATCTGGCCAGTGTACCGCTCTGTTGCTGACCGTAATTGGCTGTGTACCATTCTGTGGCTGTTGCCAACCGTGGATCCTTTTCCACGGTATACCGTGTATGTCAGTGCCACTTGGAGACCCCGTGAGGTCACCGAGTTACAGGGCCGTGCATTCGATTCTCGGTGTGCGCTGCATGGCGCTGTTATTTATTGACCTAAGGCTGAGCCCCATTCTCCAGCTGCTCTATTAACTGCTTACATCGGTGTGTACAATCGAAGTACTGGTACAGTGTTCTAACACTGACTGAGTTACTCTGATCACTTTCTGTGTCTGCCTCCCTAGTAGCGCTGGGCTCACTCCCTCTGGGAGTTGCAGGTACTCTCTGGGCATTGACCATTAACCCTGTAGGTACCTGGAGCTTCCAGGTAAGAGCACTATCGTTCCTTACTGCAGTAGCCTTGGACTCAAGAGCCAGCGTTGCATCTACCATCTTGCAGGTTGAGGGGACACTGGTTGCGTTCCTATTACTTACCGTATAACGATCCACCCCTAGCGTTCTAGGGCTTTGGTCAGTGTTGCCTCACTCCAGTGGGTTCAGTACCCAGGCGTCTGGGTTGTGCCAGTCCTCCACTAGTGGACCTCATGCCACTTTAATCCTGTTGCCATCTCCTGGACTGTGTACCCTTTACCTTGCCGGTTCTGCCAGAGGCCTTCTCCGTCGGTTGGTTCCCTGTCCATTCCGATTGCCTATACTGGTTCCGTTACCCAGGCGTCTGTGTGGTGCCTATCCCAATTTGTGGACCTCCTGTGTTGGAGTCCAGCTGTCTGTTCTGGGACTGGGTACCCTCTACCTCGCTGGTTCTGCCAGATCCTGCTGTAGATATATTGTTACCTGTTCATCCTGATTACCTATTCTGGTCCCTATCGCTGTACCCTTTGTATATATTTACCTGTTCTGTATTGTGGGTCTTAAGGCCTACATTTTTGTATGTACTTTATTCTAATAAAGTTATTTTAATCTTACCGTTCTGTCTGAGTGTTCATCAAAAATCGTGACAATGGCTTAGGCAGACTCTATGATCCAGGAGCCACTGACTCGGCTTGGCCTGAAGCCGAACTTCGGGCTGGGGCCTTCTAATAGAACGCTTGCTGGTCTCTCCAATTATAGCATTTCATAGTCCTTGAGTCTATGTCTGTATCTCCTTGTGCCTTACTGTATTCTATATATTTGTATGCTGAAGTCCTCCTGTTGCCTACCTTGCCTGTCTTTACCCTGTTCCAGCTTACTGGTTACTATTGCCTGCCTGTGTCCTGACCCTGCCTGTTACTGACCACTCTTGTGCCTGCTGATTCTGAAACTTGTTGCCAGCCTGTTACCAGACCTTGCCTGTTACTGACCACTCTTGTGTCTGCTGATTCTGATGCCTCTTTGCCAGCCTGTGTTTGACCCTGCTTGTTCACGACTTTTCTTCATTCTGCTGTTGTTCACTTTGTTGCCAGCCGGCACTCTCCTTCCCAGTTCCTGGAACCTGCTAATCTATTGGGGAGACTCCTACTCATTGCTTATTTGGATACATTCTCCTTGGGGTTGGGCCTTCTTCTGCTCAGCTGGAGGGGGTCTTCTGGTTTCATGGCCAACAACTTTATACAGCCCAGTCTGCAGCACAACCCACTACAGAGGGCCTACGACAATGAGCGCTGAACTCTAGAGCCACACTCAAGCCTTCATCCTACCAACCGTTGTTGGAGCAGCCTTACTATTCCTTGTTTATTGTGTTAGGTTGCTTGTCCTAGCCTACTGTGTCCTGTATATCCGCCTGGAGAGTGACACCAAGCCATTCACTTCCCTCCCTAATATCATGCATGATATCTGCATAGGTCTCAAGCTCTGAACATCAACCTTTCTTACCCCACTCAGGAATTGTTCCAACTCAACTTTGACTTTTCCTGGCAGAAAACATATCTCCAGTATTAAGGCATCAAGCTGACCCCATCGTATCACTCCCTCTATTCAGCAAATTACACCCTGTTGTTGCACACCTTGATAGCCGATCTAGAGTGGTAGAGTCCTACAATATCTCATGAATAGGGTATCTTGTTTTGGTGAAAATTAATCTCCTTCCTCGGCAACTATACTATTTCAAGGTCCTACCAATCCCCTTTCCACTGGCTGCCCCCAATATATTGCAGTGAAAATCCTGTGATTTCATAGAAGCAAGAAACGCCCAAGAGTTTCTTCCAAAATTCTTTCTCTTCCAAAGACACAGGGGGTCTGGGCTTACCCCATATTTTCCCCTACTACATCGCTGTGCAATTGGCCCAGCTAGTACAGTGACACCTCCCACCCACCAATCTCCTCCCATGAGTGCAGATAGAGCATTACTTTCTCTCTCCTGTTCCCGTGCACAATGCTTTATGGAACACAAAACAGGCTAGACCTCCATTGTTCTCATCCATGCCCACGGTGGCCCATTCACTCCGGTTGTGGGACTCAGTTAAATACAAAAAAGCACTGACAGTTCTTATATATGGCATGAACCCCGTGCTAGGGAATCCCTCTTTACTCCCTGGCTTGGCCGCTAGAGATTTCCACAAATGGACTCCAATCCAACACTTTTGTTTGCACCACTTCAAGACCACCACCAATTACTCCCTACACAACATGTATGACATGCCACATATGGAACATTACCGCTATCTGCAAGTTGCCCACATTGAAATCCTCCCAGTCCCCTGGTCTGACCTAGTTCGGAGGACTCTGTTCTAAATCCGTTCCCACTCCGGGCCTTTTGTCTTCGACATATGGCCATATCACTGATACCGCTATTGAATACAAAACTAAGCATATGCTGGTCTGGGAGCGGGACCTGGGCTCAGAGCCCCCTTTGAGCTCTTGGGCCAAGATCTGGTCCGCAGCTGCCAGGAGTTGCATTTGCACTACCCATAAGGAAAGCGTATAAATTACTACATATGTGATACTGGACTCCACACAGATTGCACACAGTACCGTTCCTCTGGAGTGTTTTAGAGGTTTTCCAGATGTGGGGGACTTGGCCCATGTTTGGTGAGGCTGTCCGGTGGTGCAGATCGTTTGCTCCATGGTGCTTTTACTGACTGGACAGCTCACAGTGAGGGACAATCTTCTGGCTGTGAGCATAAGGAAAACCCTGCACCCTTAAAGAAAAAGGGCAGGTTATATTTATGCTAAGAGAAGATTGTCCCTTGCTGCAATCCATCCCTATTGGTCTTGCTGTGCAGCTTTACATAGGTAAAAGGGGTGGGAGGGGGCAGGGCCGGACTGGGAATAAAAACCAGCCCTGGAGAAAATTGCTGACCAACCCCATAACATTGTGTCATTATACCAGCCCCATAGCATAATGGCATTTTTTTCTTGTTTATAAAAGGGGAAAACATGCATTTTAAAAGACATCCGAATGCCACCACCAGAACAATAGAGTTATATGTCACCACCAGAGTAATAAAGAGTTATAATATATATATATATATATTATATATATATATATATATATATATATATATATATATATATATATACACATACACACATACACCACCTCTTGACTCTCGATTCCCCTCTTTTGCCTTTTTCTCCCACTCCTCATTCCCACCTTTTGCTTCGTTCTCCCCCTCTTGAGTCTTGAGCCCCCTACTTTTCCCTTTTTCTCTCCCTTTTGATCCCTTTCTCCCCTTCCTTGACTCTTGATACCCCCTTTTTGCCTTGCTCCCCTTCATGCCTCTTTCTCCCCCTCCTAATCCCCCCTTCTTTTGCCTCTTTGTCCCTCCCTCCTTTTGCCTCATGATCCCCCCTCCATTTGTCTCTTTTTTCCCACTCTTGACACATCTCTGCCTCTTTCACCCGGTCTTGATTCCCCCTCTTGTCAAGTTGCCTCTCTTTAGCCCTCTTGATTTTTCTTTCGCCATTCTACTCCTCTTGATCCCCCTCTTTGCCTCTTTCCCCCTCTTGCCTTAATCCAGCCTTGACTCTTGTCTTCATCCCCCTTTTGCCTCTCTCTCCCTCTTGCCTCTCTCTCCCCCTTTCCTGATTCCCCCTTTTGCCTCTTTCTCCCCCTCTTGACCCCCCTTCTTTTGCCTTTTTCTCCCCTCACCCAACTTTACTCTCTTGATCTCCCCTTTGCCTCTTTCTCCCCCTCATTAACTCTTGATCCCCCTTTTGCCTCTCTCTCTTCCCTTCCTGACTCTTGATCCCAACCTTTTGCCACTTTCTCCCCCTCCTGATCCCCCTCCTTTTGCCTTTTTTTCTCCCTCTTGACCCCCCTCTGCATCTTTTACCCGCTACTGGTCCCCCTTTTGCCTTTCTCCCCCTCTTACCTCTATATAAACCCTCTTGATTCCCCCTTGCCTGTGGCCGTGTCTGGCGTCTGCTGACTGTCTCTGCTCCCAGCCTCCTGCTCAGCTCACACGTGTTTAAGGTAGGAATGGCCAGCCTACCCGGCTTCTTAAATAAAAGTGCTATCTTTGCCAGGCCTGCAGGCCATCACTCAGTAGACGCGACCAGCGGTTGTTCATATTTCGTGGCCGCAAGGTAACAAGGCCGCGAGATGTGAACAACCGCCGGTCGCGTCTACTGAGTGATGGCCTGCAGGCCTGGCAAAGATAGCACTTTTATTTAAGAAGCTCCGGCCGGCCCCCAGGGAAGCCCAGTGCTGGCGGCCTACCGGGATTTTTCCCGGTATCCCGGTAGGCAAGTCCGGCCCTGGGAGGGGGACACTTTATGATTCAATTTCTATGGAACTACACATTGTAGAGAATGATATTACTGCTCTACCAGAGGCGTAACTGGAAGCCATCGGGCCCTGATGCAAAAATTGCCATGGGCCGCCCCGTGACCACATTGCCCCCCATTGGCCACCTCCATATTGTCCCCCCATTGGCCACCTCCATATTGTCCCCCCATTGGCCACCTCCACATTGCCCTGAATATCCACATTGCCTCCACATAGCCCCCAATCTCCACATTGCCCCCAAATTGGCCCCCAATCTCCACATTGCCTCCAAATTGCCTCCACATTGCAACCAATCTGCACATTGCCTCCACATTGCCCCCAATATCCACATTGTCTCCACACTGCCCTCCCCCCCGTGTCCATCTCCTATCTCCCTGGAGGTCCAGTGGTGTGGCTGGAGAGGTCTGTACCTCCTTCTGAACAGATCTCAAAAGCTGGAGCTCCCACGTGGTCCTCTCTTCAGTAATGCAGAGTGCCGATGAGGGAGCTCAGCTGCTAGAGGTTTGTGCCAAAGAAGGCACAGACCTCAGCTTACTTCTTGCGGGCGCCAGGCGGGAAGGGGGGGTCACAGGGGGTGGACGGGCCCCTGGAATGACTGGCCCAGTCACAGGTGCGACCACTGAGACCCCTATTGTTATGCCAGTGTGCTCTACATGGCCCAGAAACTACAAAGAATAATTGAGCTGCATTTATTTTGTAACATTACTATACTTTTAACTCATTTAAATGGGGCTTTTAAACACCTGAATGCTATAAAGGTCTCCAGTGCATTGCTTTGCATTTTGTTGGATAGAGCACTGGCATTCAAGGTGTTAAAAGCCCCATTTCAATCAATGGGGATTTTCCTATCCACCTCTTTCCTCCAGAATTGTTTCTATTCAGCTTGACGAGATGAATAAGGCCTCCAGGCTAAGTAGCATGGTTGTGCAAACCAGCAGTTTTGGACAATGGTTAGGTAGGCATTTTATTCTGTAAAGTCATAGATTGCCTCCCCAGAGCTATAGGTATGCAAAGAATTCCAGGACAATGACTTAGAAACTGCTTTTGAATGAGGGAAGGTGAGACTTCTGGAAACAGACATGAATGGTATGAAGCTCTCAGTTGTGCCCCCCTCCCTTCCCATTAAAAACACATACATACTATATAATTTGAGCTTTTATACATTCTCTTCAACTGGCATATGAAAGAGCACCGAATATGAATATGTTGGGTTTCAGATTCTTTTTCAATGGGCTTGCATATCAAAACAAATAAACATGCTAACAAGACTTAATAGGTGTTTGTGCACACAGCAAAGTCCCTGATCATAGTAGGGCTGATTATAAGAGCAACTACAGTTGATATGATAATTGTCAGTTCTTATCCAGAAATGTAGATTCACCTTGATGTGCAGCATTCACCTCACTACCCATAATTCTGGGCATCGCTGACACAAGTCCATCAAGTTTTATTGCTCTTTGCTGTACTCTCTCCAGTTCTAGAATATCCTTTTTCCGAACTGGTGCCCAAAACTGCACTGTATATTTGAGGAGTGGTCTTATCAACGATGTGTACAAAGGCAAAATTATGTTATCCACACTTAATTCAATACCCCTTTTTATACAGGACATTGTTTGCTTTTGCTACTGCTCTTTAACACTGGTCACTATTTCCAAGTTTCTAGTTTACAAGAATTCCCAGGTCTTTCTCTAGCAATGAGTCTCCTAAAATGATTCCATAAAGTTCAAGTAGCATTCCCATATGCATGACTACACTTTCCCACATTAAACTTCATATTGCATTTGTTTGCCTAATCTGCCATTTTATATAAATCCCTCTGTAAAGAACAAATATCCTGTTCTGAATTTATTACCCTGCATAATTTAGTGCTATCTGCAAATATTGATATTTTTCTTTCTACACCTATTTCCAGGCCATTTAAAAACATATTAATGGTATTACTGTTTATATTTAACAGCGGTGCATACTTCTAAAGCGAAAACCTACTAAACTTAACTAAAGAGAGCAAAAGAGAAGTAATAAGCATCTGCATATTAATTTAAATTATTACAAATCCATGGGTTTATTTACTCAGTAAAGTATAAAAATTTCTCACAGTAGTCCCCTCAGCATTCATTCACTCAAATATCCCCAGACAAAATACCTTATCCCATCTAAACCACAAAACAAAAGGTAAAAAAAGGTTAATATGCAATCACGGTAGGCAATTACATATGCCAGATGATAATGATTTGGATACGGTGATGCAAGAGTGGAGACATATGATATGTCCGAATAGACTCAGGAGCTATATGAAACCAAAGAGAGAGTCAGACGATGTATCTCAATAAGTATACTTTTTTTAACTGCGTATACTTGATGGCCTATCCTGTTTATAAGATTGCATATTAACCCACTAATCCATGTATTTACAACCAGCTTAACTAAACCTGTATGAACTGTCTATACTCAATGGGTGAGTCCACAGTTAAGGAATATATGTAGATTCCTTCTATTTTTTAACCCCTCAGTGGATGGATGTATCTAATTTATAGTGATTACATCTATGCAAGTCTTATGTCATATAAACTACTTTTGTTGAATTAATCAATCCGCTTAAAAGGCACTGCATGTGGAGTCTCTTTGACAATTTGTAGATGGATGCATCTAATGAGTGGTTATCTTAATTATGTATTATGAAGACTGTTTGAGGTTCTAAGCTCAGAACTGAAAAATTTGACTCCATCCATAGTAACATAGTTGATGAGGCTGAAAAAAGACATGTGTCCATCAAGTCCAGCCCATGCCAAACACCCCTGTTGATCCAGAGGAAGGAAAAAAAAAAAACCTTTGGAGCAATTTCTAATTTAGCCCCAAGTGGGTAAAAAACATTCCTTCCTAACTCCAAATGGCAGTCAGATATTTTCCTGGATCAACATCCTATCTGCTTTGAAATCATCTGTCATAATTTTCAATATTGTTCTGTGCTAGATACGCATCCATTGCTTTTTTGAAAGCAGTTGCATTATCTGCAAGTACAACATGCCGAGGCAAAGAATTCCATAGCTTTACCACCCTTACTGTAAAGAATCCCTTTGCTTTACTCGAAAGCGCCTTTTTTCTAGTCTTAATGGATGACCTCTTGTTCTTAGCTCCGCTCTTTGCGTAAATAATTAATTGGCTAGTTCTTTGTATTGACCTTGAATGTATTTGTAAATGGTAATCATATCACCCCTTAGACGTCTCTTCTCTAATGTAAACAAACCCAGTTTGGCTAGTCTCTCTTTATATTCATAGCTATGAATGTGGTTTGTCATTGAGAAATAGCTTATCTGCTAGTTCATGTGTACACTTTTGATTTCCTGTAATGTATTGCAAGTCTGTTAGGATTTATGTATTTGATTTTTTGATGCTCCAATCTTTTTCATTTTTTTGTTTTGTGGTTTAGGCGGAATTAACTATTTTATCTAGGGATATTTGGGCTGGGTGGATACTGAAGGGATTTTTAAACTTATGAAGGTGCTTGTCACTTCTCTTTTGCTATGTGACTACATAATATTACCATGTGCAGTGAGCAGTGTTGAGGTCCTGTGGTCTTGCTAGCAACTGCTTCCACCTTCACAGATATGACATCCAGAACGGATTACAGATGCTACCTTTTGAACCAAGAGAAAAAGGTCATAGGAATCAATAGGATTTTCTGGCCATAGTAATGTTATTACTTGGATGTGTTAATACTCAATTAAATGATACTTTCCTGCATTATAAAAAAAACTAGCAGGTGTCTTCTTCGCCCTTGAGGTGAACTTTTTTTTTTCTAATTGTTATAAGAGCAGACCTCCTGATGCCCCCCCCCCCCACCAGCTACCAATCTCCAATACGATTCTGCTTGAAGATCAATAGAGGAGAGGCAGGAGAGCAAGATGGCTTCCCTGCTTCCATCCTACCTAAAGTACCGTGCATGAGTGGGTGGGATAGGGAAACCCTATCACGTCAGTGAGGGAGGCTACACTCCCTGGCTCCTCCTCAACAAATCAGGGTTTTACATCCATGCCCCTAGACAGTGAACCAGAAACACTTTTATATGTTGGCAACCTGAAGAGGTGCAATTCTGCAACAAACCAACTGCACCATGGGATGAAAACCTCAATTTATTTAAATGGGGTGTTTATCCCCTTGAAAGCTAGAGAGTTATCCAATGCATAGTCAAGCAATTCACTGGAGATCAATGTAGCATTCAAGGTGTTAAGATCCTGTTTTTATTTATTCAGATTTTGTAGAATTTTCAGTTTAATCCTACAGTGCAGTTGTTTTGCTCCAGAATTTATGTAAAAAGTACAAAGTGTCCAAGGATACTTTTTTGCCTAACAGTTACATGAGAGCACATTAGTAGATGCACATAGTACTCTGTATCTCTATCAGAAGAACCTATCCATTGAGCTCACCTGTGTTGTAGAGCAAATATTAAAACCCTAATATACTAAATTAAACTATAGAGGGAGGTAGATTAGCAGGAAGGCAGATGGCTATTAGTGTCTGCATGCCCACTTCAAATACTGGGACAGAAAAACAGATACAGGTGTGCAAGATAGATAGACAGACAGCCTTTCCAGGGATGAATTTTTTTTAATGTCCCTATCCCCTGTAGGTGGGATGTCAAAGTGAACCTGACTCCTACACAGCTTTTAGTCTCATTAAATGTATGTATTTAAAGTACGTATAGCTTATGTTTTTTGTATTGCAATCAGGTTAATAGTTTCAGGGAAAATTGGTTTAGTTGTTGGGGAATTCAATTTCAGCAGAGCTTTATTCTATTAAGAATAATTATTGGTATATCCAGAAAATCACCTTTCTCCATCTTCTTTGTGTTACGACTCCCCTCTGAGATCTGAGTCTCAAGAAGCTTGGGAGCCAGGAGTCAAACCTAGAGTGGGTAGTCCGCCAGTGTCAGGAGTCAAACCGAGAGCGGGTAGTCAGCTAGAGCCAGGAGTCAAACTGAGAACGGGTAGTCAGCCAGAGCCAGGAGTCAAACCGACAGTGGGTAGTCAGCCAGAGCCAGGAGTGAAACAGAGTGGGCAGCAGTCAGGGATCAAACGGAGCCGAATCGAGCATCGGAATCACAAGAGCTATAGCTCACAGGTACACTATGAAAGGGCAAGAGAGAAATGGAAGGCTGAGGCCTTTAAGGCCTAGCATGTAGGCTGAGACTCACTCTGGCAATTAACAGCAGCCAATTAGAATAGCGACTGTGCTTCATCGTGACTACCAGGAAGTAATGCAATGTCACCTGTACACACAGTCGCTGGAGGCAATCACTTGCACTCTGATAGTACCCCCCCCCCAACAATCTCTCCTCCGCAGGAGAGATCCAGCTTTATTAGGACATTTAGCATGGAATCTGCGTATCAGAACAGGAGAGTGAATATCAAACTGATTCACCCAGGAACGCTCTTCAGGGCCATAGCCCTTCCTATGTACAAAGTATTGAATGCGCCCACGGACTCTACGGGAGTTCAGAATGCTTTGAATTTCATACTCCTCATGGTATTGGATGCGCACAGGTCCTGGCACCACTGGAATAGAAGTGTAGTGGTTACATACCAAAGGCTTCAATAGAGATACATGGAAAACGTTGTGAATACACATACTTCCAGGAAGGTCCAAGGCATAAGAGACAGGGCTCACTCTCCGAACTACCCGGAAAGGACCTACAAAACGTGGATCCAGCTTATTACAGGGTACTTCCAAGTGCAGGTTTCTGGAGGACAGCCACACTGTATCCCTAACTTGGAAAACAGGAGCAGGACACCTCCTGTGGTCTGCATGCTTCTGGTAGTACTCAGAGGACCTTCGCAAGGCATTCTGAACCTGTGCCCATGTGGAGTGGAGCTGCTTAATATGCTCGTCCAGAGCCAGAATATCCTGAGCCTGAAAGGAGTCCTGGTGCAAGGATGGTTGGAACCCATAGTTAATCAGGAAGGGAGAGCTCCTGGACGAGGAGCTTATGGTACAATTCCTGGCAAACTCAGCCCACGACAACAGGTCAGCCCAATTATCATGATAATAATAATAATAACTAGTATTTATATAGCGCCTTTCTCCCAGTGGGACTCAAAGCGCTGTCAGCGCACGCTCTCGGAATTAACCAAATCGGCAGCTGAAATAATAGGTGTTATTATTCCCCAATTAATGGTACACATTTATCGACCTCGGAAGGATGAAGGGCTGAGTTGGCCCTGCTGGGATTCGAACCTGCAACCCTGAGGTTGAATAGGCTCCATAGTCAGGGACATTACCACTGAGCTATCTCACCAGCATGGTGAGATGGTCAGTGGTAATGACCCTGACTATGGTCATTAATGGTCAGAGGTAAAACAGAGCAAGAATTGTTCCAACCCCTGGCTGGATCTTTCAGCAGCACCATTTGTCTGGGGATGATAGGCAGAGTAAAATGACGGTTTAATGCCCATCTGATCACAGAAGGCCCTCCAGAACCTTGACACAAGCTGACTCCCACAGTCAGAGACCAAGACCTTGGGTACTCCATGGAGTCGGAACACCTCTCTAGCAAACACCACAGCCAATTCCTTGGAGGAAGGTAGTCATTGGAGAGGGACAAAGTGAGCCATTTTGAAAAAGCGGCCCACTATAATTAGTATGACTGTACACCCTTTGGACACTGGCAACTCTACCATAAAATCTATGGATACGTGTGACCATGGGCACTCGCTATTCAGAACCGTCTGGAGCAAACCCAGAGGAAAGTGTCTTGGGGTCTTGGCACAGGCACAAATGGAACAGGCCTCCACAAAAGCCGTACAATCTGCTCTCAGACTGGGCCACCAAAAGAGCTGAGAGATTGACCAGATCAGTTGGTCATGACCAATATGTCCAGCTGCCCTCGAGGAGTGGTATGTTTCCAGTAGTTTGATATGGAGAGGTTCAGCTACAAAACATTTGCCACTAGGTTTCTCTGCTGGAGCATTGCCTTGGGATGCCAATATCTCCTTGCCAAGAGGAAATGTGATACTCGTGTGTATGGTGGCCACAATGTGATCTAGAGGAATAATAGGCACTGGTGTAATGTCAGTCTCACGGTCCTGCCCAAATTGCCTGGAAAGAGTGTCAGCTCGCACATTCTTGGACCCTGGGATATATGAGACCACAAAATTAAATCTGGACAAGAATAGTGCCTATCTGGCCTGCCTCGGTGACAGCCTCTTTGCCTCTGATAGATATGTCAAATTTTTATGATCGGTCAAGATCAGAATTGGAGCCTTCGTCCCCTCCAGGAGGTGACGTCATTCACGAAGAGCGAGGATTATGGCTAGCAACTCGCGATCACCTATGTCGTTTAGGCTCTGGGCTTTAGGCATCTTTTTCAAAAAGAACCCACATGGCATGAGGGTCTTACCGGGTTCGGGTCTTTGGGACAGCACTGCCCCTACTCCTGTTTCTGATGCATCCACCTCCAAGGTGAAGGACAAGGCAGGTTTCGGATGCGACAATACTGGAGCCACAGCAAAGGCAGATTTCAAGGTTTCAAAAGCACTGTTGGCCTCAGGGGACCACTCCGAGGGATTAGCCCCTTTATGAGTCAAATCAGTCAAAGGTTTGACTATCGTAGAAAAATTTTCTATACATTTTCTGTAATAGTTTGTAAATCCTAAGAATCTCTGTATGGTCTTCAAGCCTACCGGACGTAGCCATTGTAGTACTGCTGAGAGTTTCTCTGTATCCATAGCAATACCATCAACAGAGATAACATACCCCAGAAATGGCACTCAATCTTTATGGAATTTGCATTTTTCAAGTTTACAATAAGCTTGTTTTCTCTCAGTCTTTGCAACACAGTAGCAACATCTCTCCGATATGTCTCAAGGTTCGGAGAGTGTATCAGGATATCATCCAAATAAACTACTACACACTAAATTCTTGGATTACCGCTGGTGCATTGCACAGCCCGAAGGGCATGACCAGATACTCATAGTGGTCACTACGAGTATTAAAAGCGGACTTCCACTCATTGCCCTCTTTGATTTGAATTAGGTTATAGGCTGCCCGTAGGTCGAGTTTCATGAATACTGAGGAGCCTTTCAAGTGGTCAAACAACTCGGTTATCAAAGGAATGGGGTACGTATTTTTCACCAACAGCTTGTTCAGACCTCTGTAATTGATACAGGGTCTAAGCTCCCCATCTTTTTTCTTTACAAAGAAAAATCCAGCCCCCAAGGGCGAGGAGGATTTCCTGATAATGCCTCGGGCCAAGGCATCAGAAATATACTCCTCCATTGCTCGGTTCTCTTCCACCGACAAAGTTTATGTGCGGCCTTTAGGAGGTATAGTGCCTGGCATCAAATTAATAGCACAGTCATATGACCTATGCTCCAGCAATGTGCTAGGCTCCCCCTTACTGAACTCCTCACTGAACGACTGTTACTCTGAGGGTATAGAGGGAAAGGTACACAAAATATTAGTGGACTGCTGTAGACAAGACTTCTGACAATAATCGGACCAAGATAGAATGTCACAGGTCTTCCAGTCCATTCTGGGGTTGTGTGTCTGAAGCCAAGGAAACCTCAGAATGACTGCTTAATGTGGAGACTGAATGACTTGAAATTGTAGGTTCTCCACATGGAGAGCCCCCACTCTGAGAGACAGAGGACAGGTTTCATGTGTGACAAGAGATGGTACTAGCTGTGTACCATCGATCTCTTCCACAGCTAACGGAGAGACTCGAGGCACCAAGGGAATATTATGCTGTTTATTGAATTCGCCATCAATGAAATAGCCTGCTGCTCCTGAGTCGATCAGGGCTGGTGTCGCCACCGAGGAGGTTGCCCAAGATATTGCCACCTGTAAGATGGGCTTTCTTTGTTCTGGGGACTGGTTTACGCCACCTAGGATCTGTCCCCTCAGGGATCCTAAGTGCGTGCATTTCCCGGACGTACCGGACAGGCTTTTAACATATGTCCAGCCTTACCGCAGTACAGGCATAGACCTTCATTACGATGGAAGGACTGCTCCTCCCTGGACAAACGTGTGAAACCGACTTGCATAGGTTTGGCCCTACCGACCTCAGCACTAGGTGGCTTGGGAGGTGGGGGAGGCATGGGTGGGAACTCCCAGTTAGTCACCCGTCGAGACTCAAGCCTTGGCTTGTGGTTCTTGAATGAGGAGCTTTCTCTAATGAGGGTATCAATCAGTACAGCAAAGGAGATAAACAGATATAGATCCTCTGGCAGCTCACGTGCTGCTGTTTCATCTTTAATAAGATCATTAAGCCCTTGGGAGAAGGCCACCAGAGCCTCATTGTTCCAGCCTACCTCTGCAGCTAGTGTACGAAATTGAATAGAGTATTCTGCTACTGTATGGATGCCCTGGCGAATGGTCTTCAATATTTTTGCAGCAGAGGTTGCTTGGCCTGGAACGTCAAATACTTTATGAAAGGCATCCACAAATTCAGTAAAGTTTGATGTTATGGGTTTGGCTGTTTCCCATAACGGGTTGGCCCATGCCAAAGCTCTACCGATCAGCAAGGAAATCATAAAGCCCACTTTGCTTCTTTTGCTCTGGAAAGCATTAGGCACAAGTTACAAAAAAATTCTGAGCTGATTTATGAATCCATGGCACAACGTGGGTTCCCTATCATATCTTAGAGGGAGTGGAGTGGCTCTGGACAGCCCTCTATACATTGTGTTTTCCACCTGAGTGGTTACTACCGATGCAGAAACCGAGGAGGCCACCGGTAGCTGCACAGGTTTGTCAAGATGCGCTGTATAGTTAAGAAGCATCTGTATTGCCATAGACAACTGGTCAATACATTGTTCCTGAATATTCATTCTGGAAAGGATATTAGGCAACTGTCGGCTACCAGTATCTGTACTTTCATGGCCCTTTTGTACTGTCATGGGGTGACTTAGGAATAACAACACTGACAAGTCCTGATACAGTAAAAATGAATATCTTTATTAAGAAATAAACAGCATGAAATAAAATGTACTTTCCCAACCCTCACTGGACCAGGTGTAAGGACAGTGTCTGGGCACTTCCCCAACCCTCACTAGTCAGGTAAAGAGCAAGCACAGGATCGCCCGGCTGAATAGAGATAAATACCACTCTGACTGAAGATACCTACTAGTAGCAGTGATGGTAGTAGCTACTAGTACAGGAGCAGCTGTAAAGCCCCTGGAAATCCACCAGATATCCTAGGGTGGTTGAGCTCAGAAACAGGACTCCCTAGAATGCTAGGATAAACCAACAGGCAGTGGTAACTGATATTCCCTAGAACGCTAGGGTAAACAAACAGGCAGTGGTGACTGAGACTCCCTAGAATGCTAGGGTAACAGAACAGACAGTCAAGACTGATATTCCGTATAACGCTAGGGTAAACCAACAGGCAGTGGTGACTGAGACTCCCTAGAATGCTAGGGTAGTCGAACAGACAGTGGTGACTGTGACTCCCTAGAATGCTAGGGTAACGGAACAGACAATGGCGACTGGGACTCCCTAGAGTGCTAGGGTAACCAAACAGGCAGCGGTGACCGTGAGGCCCTAGCACGCTAGGGTAACCAGTGACACAGACTGAGCACCTCTCGAATGAGGGAGCGTAAGAGGAGACAGTAGACCACAGGTATAGAGGATCGAGGTCAGCCGGAGCCGGGTCAATACGGAGTGGGTAGTCAGCCAAAGATCAAAACCGGAGTGAGCAATCAGCCAGAGCCAGGAGTCAAACCTAGAGTGGCTAGTCAGCCAGAGCTAGGAGACAAACCGAGAGCGGGTAGTCAGCCAGAGCCAGGAGTCAAACCGAGAGTGGGTAGTCAGCCAGAGCCAGGAGTCAAACAGAGTGGGCAGCAGTCAGGGATTAAACAGAGCCGAAGTCAAAACAAGCCAGGAGTCATACACAGGAATCGAGCATCAGAATCACAAGAGCTATAGTGCACAGGTACACCATGAAAGGGCAAGGGAGAAGTGGCAGGCTGAGGCCTTTAAGGCCTAGCATGTAGGATGAGACTTACTATGGCAATTAACAGCGGCCAATAAGAATAGCGACTGTGCTTCAGCACAACAACCAGGAAGTAATGCAATGTCGCCTGTACACACAGTCGCTGGAGGCAATCACAGGCACCATGATACGAAGGAGGGCCCAAGGGAGTCTCGGGGGAAAGGGGAGACTGACACTAGCAGCTCCAAAAGCCATGGTGGAAGTATCAGGCCCGAGCAGGTGGAGGAGAAAGGCCGGGGTCATCAGCCAACCTCCCCATTAGCTAACTGGAGGAGCAGCAACAGAGGATACCCACCGCTAATGTATAGCTGGCCACTAGGTCCCTGATAGAGACTCCCCACACCAGAATCACCACTGGACCCTGAGCTACAAGAACCAAGTTGTCAACAGAGTCAGAACCCAACTAGGCCTGAGGAAGCAAAAGGGGGGAGGGCACCGGCATGGAAGTGAGAGAGATAAGCCATAGAAGAAAACAAGCCGGGCCACTGGAAGCATCAGGAACATAGGGGATAAACTGAGCCTAAGTCAGAGAGCAAGTTGAGTCACCAGGAGAGTCAGGAACATAAGAGAGAGCATGCCAAGACACTGGGAGTGTCAGGATCGAATGAGGTCATCAGAAACATCAGCGATGCGCTCCTCTCCCTTTCTAATTTGTTTAATTTTATTGCAGTTCTGTATGGAACTAGACCTGATGTCTGTTGATGCATCCAAAACTTGCTATTATTGATGTAATCATTTCCTCTATTCACTATTTATTTCATGTATTGTACATCTTATCTCTCAATAAAGTTTTTTCTAAAACAGAAGCAAAAAAAGAAATCGGAGACACAAAACAAAGCCAGAAATCAGGAACCATGAAGCAGCTGAGGGACAAGCACAACTCAGCCTAACACAGATGGCAACGAAGCGTATATAACTGGGCAAAGAAGACAGGGCCCAGCAACATTTAACCTGATCCCCTCCAATCAAAAGAGTGGGAGGAGCCGAGGCTAGAACAGACAGCATGGGGTCAAAAGGAAAACATTTCAATTCTGACACTTAGGCTGATAAAACAGTTTCCACAGTAGGGGTGGAATAAATTGATAAGAGGGAATATTTATACAACTTTTTTCATGATGGAAGCTCCCTCTGAGTGGAGAACTTGGAAAGGTTATAATAAAAAATGTAAGGTAAAATTTTAATTTTTAGTTCATATGGAAAACCATTTTTAAAGTGATAGTTGTGGTTTAAAATCCAAATATAAATCAATTACATAAAGCATCCTCATTATAAATATAGTAGGGTTTATGTACCAAAGCAAAAGTTTATGAAATCTAGAGCAAAACAATTTAATCTTTTTGTATCAATAAAAAAACAGTTGAAATTAAGGGGATTTTCTTAATTATTTAGCATGTGATTGGTTTTCTCAAGGTTTATTAAATTTGTTTCTTGATACTCACTCTGTAAGGGCTCTCATAACACATACTGATACAAAATTAGGACTATGGGCTATATATACTTTCCCTTCCTGGCAAATTAGGTATGAAATCTGTCACTGTGATATTATCTATGGTCTAATATGCCATTCTGGAATACTGACTAAAAAGCCACACTCCAAGGGTGCCCCCTAGGAATAACATACTGATCTGTATTCATGAAGTTAAAGATTCGCACCACTGGGGATAAATAAAATACCCCATGTTCCAACTGATTTAAATGGGGCCTAGTGTTAACCCCTTGGATGCTACAAAATCCTCCAGTGTATTTCTCCTCTATGGTGCAGCTGGCCTGCCTCAGAATTGCACTTCTTTAGCATGATGAATAATGTCCACTTTTCGATTTTTCCTGAAGACATTTCATAGTAGGGGATGCACTGAAAATACCAGTATGCAATTACTTTAATGAAGTCATAGTTCTTGGCCAGTAATCTTGTAACGACAAGCAACAGACCAGCTCAGCTCTTCTGAACTGAAGAAGACACTTTAAAGGGATAGTAATACTTCGTTTTAACTTTATTTTATTTTGTAGGCATTAAAAAAACATGAAGAATGATATAAGTCTTATCTCTCAAACCTTTATGGTTTATGAGATATTCATAAGCAAAGTTCCCCTCCCTGCCCCTTTTACCTAGTGTAAGCCATCTCTTCTCAAATGTGAGTCTGGTTGTATGACAGGACAGATAACAGAAGGGGACAATTTTCTTTGTATGAAAACAATGAAAGCCCTTCCCCCCTTGACAAGTTTTTCAGCTTTTCCCCTTATCTTAATAGAAGATTGTCCCTCTCTGCAGTCTACCTGGGCATCTCCCTTCTGATCTGATTGAACAGGGAAGGGATACTTTGTTTGTGAATATCTCTTAAACCATAAAGGTTTCAGAGATAAGACTTATATCATTCTTCATGTTTTTTTAATGCCTACAAAATAAAATAAAGTTAAAACGAAGTATTACTATCCCTTTAAACCAACACATTTGCAATACGGGTCAAAATGGAAAGTAGATTGCATTTGTTGCGAACACTGTCCCTCATCCGTGAATGAATACCAAGTACTGTCAAACGATCTGAAGGGATCTAGGTAGGGGTGGGCAAAAAGTGTGAAAAATTTCTCACATAACTTTTCGCGCAAACCTTCAGATTTTTCGCTTTTCCAGCAAAAAATTTCACCTTTCCGCCTATGCAAAAATGTCCTCCTTTTCGCCTATTTTAACACATTTTTCACCTATTTTAACACATTTTTCATCTATATTTCCTATAAGTACTACATTTCTCACTGTAATATTACTTCTTCTTAGGGCTGAAGTTTAGAAATAAGTGGCCGAAAGTGAAAGTTGTGAGCCCTACAGCAACACATGGCTTGAAAAATGTGTTAGCATGAAGAATGCATTTGTCATTTGCCCACAACACTAAGTTCCTGCTTAAGTGACACTAGCATATATTCAGGATGATATCAAGTAATAAAAAAACATAAAGCACAACCTACAATGTGGCAGATGTGTATGGTAGTGGTGGTGGGGGACTGACATGGTGTGATTTGTGTACGTATATTGTTTTTACCATTGTAATACGCTATCCTCCTTCCCAGATTATTGACACACATTACTTATCGGTCACAGCAGTGGTCCCAAGTGGGGGTAGATGGAAACCCTTCTTCACATCCCTCCTCCACCTCATCTGTGCTGCTGTTAATATATTTGTCCTGGCTTTGTCTGTCATACTCCTCTACAGCAGGAGCCATAGGTGTTATTTGGACTGAACTAACTGTTGGCGCTGGCAGTAGTACTCTCTCTAACACATAAATAACCACACTACTTCTTTTGTTTGCCCTAGAGCTCTGTGAACTTTTTAAAGTGCTTCTGCTGCTGCTATTTGTGGCACACTTGGCCTGCTGGTAGTGTGTCTCCCAGTCAGACCTGTGGTTGTGCTTCAGGTGGGATATCATAGAGGAGGTGCCTAGATGTGAGCCTGCTTTCCCCCTGCTCATTTGCTTTTTGCACAGACAACAGATAGCAACATGCTTAGCTTGAGGATCCTGAGGATCCTCCATACTGTGGACCTCCTGGAATGAGGGGTTCCTTAGGTGGTGCTAGTACTACTACTACTACTGGGGCTAGATGTTGATGTAATTCTACTGCCACTACTACTAGGTGTCAAAGGTGCAGCACTTACAGCAGCAGGCACTCCTCATATCTAACATTGTGGATGTTAACCTGTGTTGCTGTTGCTGGGTACTCAAAAGAGGTGTTTGTGGCTGAGTGGGACTTGACTTTGAAGTGTTGATGATGACTGATGGGGTTACTCTGTGCTTTGTGACATCTGTACTTGTCCAGGGTCAGACTTTCCAATAGCTTTCTCAGACAGTTTATAGACAGGCACAGTGCTCCTTAAAAGTGGTGAAAGATTCAGCCTTTGACTTTCTGCTAACCTTTTAGCCCTGTCATCATCCTCACTCCCAACTTCATCTGTATCTGAACAAGAGAAGGATGCTGGAGGCATATATTGTAGATCTGAATCATCATCAGTCATCATTAGGTCATTCTCAGAAGCATCAGCATCACCTGACAGTTCTTGCCCACTACTGCCCTTATATTCCTCTAAGCTTTTAGAGGTCTCAAACAATTTATTTTTACTTTTACTGTAACAAAGTTCCCTACTACATTGAGGATGGGTGTTTTGGTGCTTGTTTGTCTCACTATCTGATGCAGCAGGTGGTTCAGCTGCTACACCTTCCTCTATTATGCTATTGCCAGCATCATCAACACTTGAATGTAACTTGTCGTTTTCGTCTTCAATTTTTTTCTTATATGGGTCTTTATTTCTACTGGCACTGGTGGTGCTGGAACTAGTTTTACTGGGATCTTGACAAACTGCATCCTCCCTTGCACACTCTGCAGCAACCATTACTGCAGTCAGTTTTTGAACTACTACTTTACTCTCAAATCCCTGCACTGTTCCACCCCACCCCCTTCCCCTTGCACGTTTGCTGGACATTACGCAACTAAACTGTGTTTTTTTACTGTACATTACACAACACAATTGATGGAGCTGTATGATGCCTTGCCTAAGCCTGGTCAGCTGTCTGTCACTGTCACCTAATATATTTAGTTCTTTATTTATTTATTTTTTTAAGTTGTCCACCCTGTTGTCTTATCACAGTCTGTCCCAAAAAATTATAACTGAAAAACAAAATCAGCTTCTTTCCCCAGACTTCTCCACCCAGCACAGAGATAATAACAGCAAGATCAGCAAGCAAATAGGTCCCTAGCTGCCTGTGTCAGTCAGTCACATGGAATTTTGGAGTATTTGGGGTCAACCTCCTTCGCCCCTTCTTCTCCCCAGAGTGCCCCACTGACTCTTCTAACAGAACAAATGTCCTACCTAAAAGATTCCCTAAACTAAACATCAATTCCCCTCCCTGTATTCTATAGCTCAAAAAAAGTACTGCTCTCTCCTCTCACAAACACAAAATGGCATGCTGTGAGAGCCTGACAGCCTTTTATACGGGTGTAGAAAACTTTTTTGTGGTAGAGAAATATTTTTCTTCCCACTAATTTCAATGGGCCAAAAAGGTGGGAAAAAAACACCGATTTCAGTTTACGGTGACATTTTTAGCCCATCCCTAGATCTAGGGTTATGAATGTTGGTTATCTATTGTTTTGGAGAGGATTTCATGTTACAAAGGGTAATATTCAGGAAGATTACGATATGCAGTTTGACCACATTTACATAGTTGATGAAACTGAAAATATGTTGTCTACGGCATCAGAACGCCTAAGTACATCATTGTATACCTCAGCCCAAATTTCATTTCTAAGGCCAAACTCCATTCTGTCTCAGCCTAAAATCCCTCATACCTCAATCCAAACACCCATATGTTAATAGACAGAACAAACTTTGTTCCTACCTTATCCTTATCACAAGCATTTTCATACTTCAGCTGAAGCTCCTACATATTTCAGCCCGAAATCCATTATACATAATACCTCAGCCCAAAAGTCATCATTCCTAAGCCCAAATTCCTTCTTATCTCAACTCTAATGTCCTCATACCTCAGTCCAAACTCTTTCATACATCACACTTTAGCCCAGACTACCTTATACAGATACCTCGACCCAAACTCCCTCAAATGTCAGCCATAACTCCTTCATACATCATACCTCAGACCAAACTTCCTTCATTCTCATCCCAAAAGCATTCATACTATACCTCAGCCCAAACTCCCTCATACATCAACCAAAGTTCACTTATATTTCACACACACACACAATAATACATTAATATTGTGTTTTATTATGCATTCCTCTGGAAGATAATGGCTTCACATAACTGAAGCTTTATTCTAACTTTTTATATTTTGGCTCTGTGTTTGTTTGTGTCTTAGCTACACAGTACCTGGTCAGTAGATAGGAACACAGGAAGGGTGTGATATCTTAAGTCCCACGTGATTTTAGTTAATTTTTTCGCAATATTGAGTTTTGTCAATATATTTGTTTATAACACTATTGGTTCATATGTTATGTAATATTTATACTTTGAGATTTAGACACTGTTGCTCTTGGAGAGAGGAGTCTTGTGCGCTCAAGCTAAGGCGCCATTATAGCGGGTGCTCACGGCTGTCCGATATCTTCTAGGGCAAGAACGTTGCAAAAAAAGTGGATATATTTGTTCTCTTAAAGGGATATGTCAATCCTATAGGTGTTTTTTTATCATTTGTTTCTAATAAAGAGAGAGAAATGAAGGGACAAAATTATTAGAAAGCATAGTGAAAATGAAACAATCAACTAGATTATACCCTCAGCAGCATCAGCAACAACAAGATCACAACATTTTTTAGAATATGTCATCATCACAGAAAGCAATTATTGTGTCTCAGGGGAAAGTCTTACATTTGGGGTGGTGGTGATGACACTGTCACATTTCCATTGGATTAGCTCCCAGAATATTGATTGGTAACAGATTCACATGAACAATGTCCATCTGAAAGGAGCTGCCCTACAACATGTGAAATGGCTGCAGAATGCTCATGGGATAATTATGCTCTTGGCCAAAAATATGAGACACTTGAGATCTCACTAACAAAACGGTGTATGTGGTTAGGACTCATGCATACTGCTGTAGAAACCCTTAGTTGTCCACCAGCAAGAGTGCAATCAGATCCGTTTAATGGTGTTAGGACTCATCTATCCATCAGTAGTGTTACTAGGCTTATATTTTTAAAAATAAACAAGCATCTAATACTATCTATGTATGATGTAGCAGAAGTGCATACAGCACATTTGCTAATAGCATAACTATTAGGAGGAGAAGGAAGGATTTGCATAGTTGCCATCTACGATAGTTGGTACCAGTGTTATGAAAATTGATAAATGACTGCCAAATAATAAATCTGCGGTTAGAATTAAATCACACATGTAATTTGTCTAGCATCCTTTCCTATTTATCATCATCATATATTCACTACCACCATCCACATTCACCATGTTAAATTCAACCTTTTATTAATTAACTTTATATTGTTGGTTGATGTTTAATGTATTCACAGTTCAAGTTGTTTATTAATATAATTTTTTAAATTATACTATCAAGAGTAATGGTGTATTTTGATTCTGAGTATACAGACAGCATACATAGTACTATTCAGTATTTAAGAACTCACAATAAATTTTCAAAAACATATATAACCATTTTAGAGGATAGGATGTGAGAATCTTCCACTTCCACTTTACTATTTTAATTATATTTTTTACTATGTCTCATTTATTTTCATTTCAAAATTACACTATCAAAAGATATAGCATTTTGTATTTTGATTCAGATAGCATACATACATACAGTCAGCTGGTATAATAATTGAAAATTCAAAATAATTGACAGGCCTGCTACATCATCATGTTGGTTGTAGAACAGGTATATTGGAGGTGTATTGTAGAGAATTAACTTATTAGAAAAGGATCTATATTATTTAAATCTAAGCTTATGGCCCTTATAACAATTGGAACTTTAGGAATTGTGTTTACATTGGGGTTAGCCATAGTATCCAGCTGGCCTTTCAATAATTGTTTTATAACTAGTTTACAGGGCATGTAAATCATTCATAAATAATAACAGCTGCTTAAACATTGGTCAGCCTTTGCAAAAATAGTTTTAATTAAAGATAGACCCTTTTGAAAATTTGTTAGCATAGTTTATGGTAAGGTAAGAAGTGCAAAAATATTAGCAGGTCGATAGCAATGCAAACTTTGAAACAAATTGCTAGCAGTCTTACTGCAAAACAAGCTTTGAAGAATTGTTCATAGTTGCATGCTTCGCCTATAGCAGGCCACTAGTTGGCTAGTAAATTTTATCACCAATGACATTATGGTTTTTGCTAATCTGGTTCCTGCTGTTGAGTAGTCTGAACATACCACGTCACAAGATTAGCCTGCTGTTTTCACCATGCCCATGAATAGTAGTATCGGTGGTGAGAGTGGAGCTGAGATCATTATTATCTCCACAGACTGACGTGATATAACTAGCACCAACACTGACATGGTACAGGTGGTGGTGGTGGTTCCTACTACCCACAGTGATGAGGCAGCAGCTGCTTCTCCTTCACTTCCTCTAAAAAGAAGAGTACTGGAATTTTTGGGTAGCAGAGGGGGACTGTGCAGTTTTCAACAACTGCAATGTGCACAATGTGTGGGAAGGTTGTGAAGAGGGGAAAGCAATGTAACCACACAACTTGGCACATACGCTGTAGTAAAAGAAAATCAGGTGTATCAGTCAATGTGTTCCTTGCCCATCCCACAATAAAAGAACACTTGACACTGACTGGTGGTGGTGGTGGGCCAATGGATGACTGTCACTTTCCATGGATCATTAGTACACTGAATAAAAATAATTTGCCCTCCCTAATATGGGCCTGCCATTTTATGTACAGTGAACAGTGAAACTGCAAATACTTCCTTAATCTCTTCATTCTGTTGGTCTCTACCACATTCCCATGTGTGATCAGTGTGTCACTTAAAAGACTTGGTTTCTGCTTAGACAGTATACTGATAAGCATATAGTGCATTTACAGGAAGCAAATACAAATTCTCACTAGCACAGCCAGCATGGCTTAGGAAGCTCTGTTGCAGTTCACGACAGAGTATTGGTTTCGCCAAAAGTGAAGACCCTGGAAGGGAGCACTCGACTGAGCCACCAGAAACCTGAGCCAGAAAAATTCATGTAAAAACAAGAATTTATTGAATCCACAAGTATAAAACAAACAGCAAATGGAGGAATAAATGTTGGAGATGAGAAACACACCACGATGCACCACTGTTTCAAGAAACGTGTAAGTTGGTTTGTGGTGTGTTTCTCATCTGCAACATTTATTCCTCCATTTTCCATTGTTTTTATACTTGTGGATTCAATAAACTTTTTCTGGCTGACTTTCAGGTTTCTGTTGGCTCCATCGAGCACTCCCTTCCAGTGTCTTCATGTGTGATCATTGTACCATACAATATGCAAATGTGTGGAGGCAAATTACCAGATCTTCACATCTACAGAATCACTGTCTGTTGGCAGGATTGGGGGCAAATTTGTCAGTTGCAAGAAAGGAGAGGAGGACCCTGAAGGTGCCAGGGGAACAATTGGTATATTAGTGATAGCTTAACATCGGGCCCTAGCACTAGATGATCAAGACATAGGTGGTTGCCAAAGTTCTGAGCTGGTGGGGGTTGCCTCATGTCTTTCTTGTGTTTTTTTTGTGCCAAGCCCCCCCACCCCCACCCCGGTTTCTAGTCTCTAGCTAATAAATTACACCTCGCTGCATAGTGAAAAGTTATGGCTTAAAATTAGTGCAGTTGGTTTGCACCAGAATTCTACCACGTTTCTTCAAGTGGTGCAATTCTGCAGCAAGCCATATATACCAAGGGACCAAATAATATGTCCTGTTGCTTTAAATGGGGCCTTTTACCCATTGCCTGGTAGAGTGGTCACACAATGGGACAGTGTATGTTGGAGTCAATGACTACCAGTGAGCAGTGAAACGAGGCTGGGATGGCAGCTTGTCATAGTCCAGTGCGGAGATTACCAGTTGCCCTACCTGTGGCCTGATCCAGCGGACAGTCCTGCTCTTGTTATCAACTGGTCTCCTTTATACAGCCACCTCTTTCGTGCTATGGTGCTTGCTCAAAGATTGCTGTTTGGCCTTATCCTGTGTATGCTGTTAGCTGTCTCCTGTTCTTTATTTACTGACCAACTTTGTTACTGAACTAGCTTGTGTTTGCTGTTTGTTCCAGCATTGATCCACTGCTGCTGAGCCAGTATTGTTCCTGACTGCTATATTACTTGCTGTTTGTTCCTGAATTTTTGGACCACTGTATTGTTTGCTGTTTTTTCTTGCACTGATACATTGTTGCTGAACCAGACCTGTTGCACTCCACAGTATTTTTTTCTGCCTGGTATTGCATTAATCCTCTGTTGTTGAACCAATCCTGTTGGTGAATCAGTCCAGGTCCTGTACAAAGCACTGTTTGCACTTGTATTCATCTGCAGTTACTGAACTAACCCTGTTATTATCTTCTCTGCCTTATTTTGATTGTTGCAGCTTTACCTGCAGCTGCTTAAAGGGACAGTAATACTTAAAATGTAAAAAAATATATGTTGTAGGGTTTATCCCCCTGAGTAAAACAAGAGTACTCCCACTGCTGAAAAGTGTTTCATTCAAAAGTTATTAATTTTCAAAGTTGAATTTTTTAGGTGCAAAATCACAGTGGCCTGAAATTGTACAGTGGCGCTGTTACGGTTTTTACGACACTCAGACCAAGGTTAGAAATAAAACACAGTTTTATTGAGGTAAAATTAAGGAACAGCGCCCCTGGGGGCCAGAACAGGTAATAGCAGTAAGGCAAGTAATGGATGAACTACTAGCCCAGTGTAGCAGGAGCAGGTAGCATGAGCAGAAACACAAGATAAAGGGTTAAAACCCAATACAAATACTCAGTCTCTGTGGTGGTGATTAGGCCAATGCCCGGTGCTATGAACAGTCCCAGAGTAGTGAAGAAAGCAAGCTCAAGCAGTGTGACTGAACTGAATCACAACCAGATAGCTGAATCGTAATGTCCAATAGTATAGCAAGGACCAACTGGAGCTGGAGCCAATACCCCTACTGGGGTGCGATAACGGAGGAGAGACACTGCCAGAGTCAATAGAGCCAGAGCCAGGAGCACCCCTAGGTGTGGTAGCCGGGGAGACACTGCATATGCAAATGGAACTGGAGCCAAGAGCACCCCTTAGGTGCGGTAACGGAGGAGACACTGCACAAGCCAATATACCGTGAGCCAAACGCACTTCCAGGTGCGATCTGATAGAACAACACTGTGAGCAATAGAAGACCAGAGCCAAGGCACCCTTCCGGTGCCAGAATGGAGCAACACACTGCTAGAGTAACGGAATGCCCAATAGCACCACGCAGTGCAACCACTCTTAGGGAACGAGCACCTAGATATCGGTAATGCTCTGCAGTGTAAATGGGTTGCTCAGGATCGGAGGCAACAAGCTCGGCAAGTATATACAGACAGGCTCGGTAACGGAGGCAACAACCACAGCAAGTGTTCTCTGACAGACTCGGTACAGAGGCAACAGCTCGGCAAGTACTCTCTGGCAGGCTCGGTAACGGAGGCAACAGACAGGCTCAATAACGGAGTCCACAGTAAACACAGGAGGCATGATCAGTCAGTGCAAGCTGTGAGCAAGCTTCAGAATGTCACCAGGAAAGAGCCCAGAGTACGCAGGAATACTGGAAGCAACACGGAGCAGGAACGTCAGTCAGAGCCGGGTCGATCACAGAACAGGGATGTCAGCCAGAACCGGGTCAATCACGGAGCAGGAATTCAGCCAGAGCCGGGTCAATCACGGAGCAGGAACGTCAGCCAGAGCCGGGTCAATCACAGAGCAGGAAGTCAGCCAGAGCCGGGTCAATCACGGAACAGGAACGTCAGCCAGGACCGGGTCAATCACGGAGCAGGAACGTCAGCCAGAACCGGGTCAATCATGGAGCAGGAACAACAGAGTAGTCAGACGAGCCGAGTCGGTACACAGGAACGCAGGAACACTGCAACAAAGGCACAGGAACAGGAACACCACGAAAGGGCACCTGACAGGTGCCATAGGCCCAGTATATAAAGGGACACCCTGGGTGGGCCAATCAAGCTCTGCTAATGGAAGAGCGCCACCACAGAGAGTGACAAGGAATCATACTGGGTATACAATAAAACCCCAGTAAATTTATCCTGATGATCCATGTGGTTAAATAAAACTTTTTAAGTATTTTAACAATATAAAAATAAAATTCTAATTTTAACCAGAAGAGTGCCAATAATACGGGTTTCTTTGGTTTAGGGGTCTGTCTTTTCCCCCTTTTCCTTTATACATGCTATATTTCCCATAGGCACCACTGACGAGGGCTATTATTAACATCTTATAGCCCTCACCAATTAGTGCAGACTATTTTACTTTTGTTTAGAGGTATTGTGAAACAGCCTTTGATGATGATGATGATGGGGGTGTCAGATATTTTTTTAATTCATTAAAATTGACAGATCCCACTGGTCAGTATAACAAACAAATCTGTCTTATTAGTAACTAGCAATGTGGGACGGTGCTGCCCGTCCAGCTATATAGGGAAATAATGCACACACGGATGCAAGACAAACACACACACACAGACACACACGCAAATGCACACGCATCACTGAGATGCATAAAGAGCGACACAGTCATACACACATACATGCAATGCACAACATGCAGACACATAGAGTGTGATACAGACATGCAACACACACAGGGAGGAACACACAGGCACACACACACACACACACACACACACACACACACATGCCTCCACTGTGACATTCATTCATGTAGTTGAAATGCATGTGGTAATTGCACATACTATGGTGGAAGGTGGATCGTGCTGGCTCCTGGGGTGTGAGTGTGAGTAAGTGTGATTGAGTGCAAGAGTGAGTGTGTGAGTGTGAGTGATTGCTTGTGAGTGAGTGTGTGTGTGTGTGTGTGTGAGAGTGTGTGAGTGAGAGTGAGGGTGTGAGTGAGTGTGTGATTGTGTGTGAGTGAGGTGTGAGTGAGAGTGAGGGTTTGAGTGTGAGTGTAAGTGAGGGTGTGAGTGCAAGTGAGGGCATGAGTGAGAGTGAATGAGGGTGTGAGTGTGGGTGTGAGTGAGAGTGAGAGTGTGAGTGAGGGTGTGTGTGAGTGAGTGTGAGTGACAGTGTGAGTGAGGGTATGAGTGAGAGTGAGGGTGTGAGTGAGGGCATGAGTGAGGGTGTGAATGAGGGTGTGGGTGTGAGTCAGGGTGTGAGTGACAGTGAGTGTGAGTGAGGGTGTGAGAGTGAGGATGTGAGTGTGAGTGAGGGTGTGAGTGTGGGTGTGAGTGTGTGAATGAGGGTGTGGGTGTGAGTGACAGTGTGAGTGAGTGGCAGTGAGTGTGAGTGAAGGTGTGAGAGTGAGTGAGGGTGTGAGTGTGGGTGTGAGTGAGGGTGTGAGTGAGGATGTGAGTGAGAGTGTGAGTGAGGGTGTGAGGGTGTGAGTGAGAGTGTGAGTGAGGGTGTGAGTGAGGGTGTGAGTGTGTGATTGTATGAGTGTGAGTGTGTGTGTGTGTCTTATGTGTTTGTGTCTGTGGTGTAGGAGGGAGTGGCAGCCATTTTGTTTTTTCAGTCACTTGGATAGTGGTGGGTGGGCTGGAGGGGCGGGCCAACTCCCTGTATGATAATCATTCCCACATTGAATCACCCAGTGGGAGCAGTAACTTCCTCATTGAATCACCCAATGGGAGTTGTGTGATTGTGTATGAATGAATGTATAAATTAGGTAATGAGGCATTCTGTTCAATGTGTGTGTGTGTGTTTTCTGAGCAAACATAGATTATGTTCTGTGTGTGAGGAACCATAAATTATGCAATGAGGCTTATTCTTTTATATATATAGACTAGCAATGTGGGATGGCGCTGTCCGTCAGGCTATATAGGGAATTAATGCACACACATGGATGCAAGACACACACACACAGAGACACACATGCAAATGCACACGCATGCACTGAGATACATAAAGTGCAACACAGTCATACACACATACATGCAATGCACAACATACAGACACACTGAGTGTGATACAGACATGCAACACACACAGTGAGGAACACTCAGGCACACACAGAGACACACACACACAGAAGTGAGTCATAAGGGGGTGACTTATGTGTAATTGTAATGAGTTTGTGTTTGTACTTATGCCTCCACTGTGGCATTCATTCATGTAGTTGAAATGCATGTGGTAATTGCACATACTATGGTGGAAGTGGATCGTGCTGGCTCCCGGGGTGTGAGTGAGTGTGAGTGAGACTGGTGGAAGGTGGATCGTGCTGGCTTCCGGGGTGTGAGTGCGAGTGAGTAAATGTAAATGAGAGCGTGTAAGTGCAAGAGTGAGTGTGTGAATGTGAGTGATTGCGCGTGAGTGTGTGAGAGTGTGAGTGAGTGTGTGAGGGTGTGAGTGTGTGAGTGAGAGGGTGTGAGTGAGCATGTGAGAGAGAGTGAGTGTGAGAGTGAGTGAGTGAGTGTGAGAGTGTGTGTGAGTGAGAGGGTGTGACTGAGAGAGTGAGTGTGAGTGTGTGTGAATGAGAGAGTGATTGAGTGTGAGTGATTGAGTGTGAGTGAGAGAGTTGCAATCATTCACGTAGTTGAAATGCATGTGGTAATTGCACATACTATTGTGGAAGGTGGATTGTGCTGGCTCCTGGGGTGTGAGTGAGTGTGAGTGAGACTATGGTGGAAGGTGGATCGTGCTGGCTTCCGGGGTGTGAGTAAGTGTAAATGAGTGCGTGTGAGTGTGAGTGTGTGAATGTGAGTGATTGCGTGTGAGTGATTGCGTGAGTGTGTGAGGGTGTGAGTGAGGGTGTGATTGAGAAGGTGTGAGTGAATGTGTGTGAGTTAGAGGGTGTGAGTGTGGGTGAATGAGAGAGTGAGTGTGAGTGATTGAGTGTGAGTGAAAGAGTGTGAGTGAACGTGTGTGAGTGTGTGTGATTGAGTGTCTATGAATAGGTGTGATTATGTGTGATTGAGTGTGTGTGATTGAGTGTGAGTGTGTGTGATTGAGTTTGAGAGTGTGAGTGAGAGAGTGTGATTGAGTGTGTGTGATTGAGTGTGTGTGAGTGAGTGTGTGTGAGTGAGGGTGTGAGTGAGAGAGTGTGAGTGTGTGTGATTGAGAGAGAGTGTGAGTGTGTGTGAGAGTGTGAGTGACAGAGTGTGAGTGTGTATGACTAAGTGTGTGTGATTGAGTGTGTGTGTTTGTGTCTGATGTGTTAGGAGTGAGTGGCAGCCATTTTGTTTTTTCAGTCACTTGGATAGTGGTGGGCGGGCTGGATAGTGGGGGCAGGCCCACTCCCTGCATGATTTAAATCACTCCCCCATTGAATCATCCAATGGGAGCAGTAACTCCTCTTTACTAGGGAAAATAGCAATATAATACACAATGGCTCTTCAGTTGAGGCAAAGTAACAATATGCTGAGGGAACAAATAGAAAGTGGTGTTTGAGGCTTGCCCTCTGTAACACACAGCAAAGCATCTCTCTCCCTTTACGGAGAAAGGACGGGAATCAGGAAGCAGGACGTGGAGGAGTGACAGTTGAAAACAGCCAGTTAGTGAGGTTGACTGAAGAGATGAAGAGTTAAATAAAAGAGTTGCTATTAAGCTTATCCCCGAGTGTTTGTATTTTATGGAAACATTACACCCTGGTACTGGAACAGAGTGTATGGAGGGTTACAATTATCTGTGGGAGGTGAAACAGTGTGTTTGTGGGGTCATGATCCTGAGTGAGAAATTATTGATATCCCCTTCTTCAGGAGAGAGTGGCAGCTATATTTTTCTTTTGTCAGCTGGATAGTGGTGGGTGGGCTAGAGGGGGCGGGTCAACTCCCTGTATGATAATCCTGCCCCCAAAGAATCACCCAATGGGAGCAGTAATGTCCCCAATGAATCACCCAATGGGAGTTGTGTCTCCTAATGAGACATAAATTATGTAATGAGGCATTCTGTTCAATGTGTGTGTGTTTATGAGGAGGCATACATTATGTTCTGTGTGTGAGGTAACATAAATTATGCAATGAGGCTTATTCTTTTATATATATAGATTAGTAATTGAGACTGTTGTACCTGGATGAATTTTGAGACGAACCAACTATGCCACATGGACAAACAAATATTCACTATGGGTTAAATTGTGTTTTTAAAATAGGCCTAGCACACTACGACAAGGTTAGTTTGCACCAGGCAAAATAACTCTAACAGTCACAAAAGGGGGAAGACACAAATCATCAAATATAAAGAATGTAATTATCTGTAAACAACCTAAAATTGAAAATGAGAGGGTATTGCAAAAGAGAGCAAGGAAAATACTAAACAATTCTACAAGTATATACATTACAAAAAGATTAAGGCTGATATTAGTCCTCTTATGGCTGAGACAGGTGAATTGGTTAGTGAAGATAAGGCTAAGCTGACACCTTAAACACATTATCTTCTTCTGTATATACAATGGAAACAGCAAAGGCAGGTTATGGGCAAACAGACAAAACCACAAAATGTCCTCCATGTACATAGCTTACTGAGGACAAAGTCCAAAAGAGGTTGGCAAAGGTTATGGTGAATTAAGCATCTGAACCTCATAGTATATACCCAAGGGTACCAAGGAACTTACTGCAGTAATAGCAAGACCATTATACTTAATATTTATTGATTCACTTTCAACAGACATAGGGCTCTATACTATGACTACTGGTAAAAAAGTGGCTATGTGTCACGGTTTCGTAAGAACACTCAGACAGTTAGGTAAGGTTAAACGTTTTATTGAAAATAAATAGAACAATCACCCCACTCAGGTCCAGATGAGGTCCGTACCAAGTACTTCCCAGATCTGACTCAGGTCAGGATGAAGAATAACACAGTAGAAATAATATGTACATATAGATAGATCACAACACAGACACTGGAGAGACTGGGCTCCCACAAGCCCCAGGAGACTACTGGGGTGGATAGGCCAAACCGGCGCAGTGCAGTATAGCGAGTGGGAGTGAGCAGTGTGCGTAATGTGACCAATCAGAAGCCAGTGTTGCCCTAATCGGTACACACAGAGATAGTCGACCAGTCCCGTTGGCAACGGAACCAGATGCTCAGCCAGGTCGGCACACACGGAATAGTCAGCCAGTCCAGATAGTACAACCAGACAGTAGCCCAACCAGGTCTGTACACTCAGAGTAGTCAGCCAGTCCTTAGTCGGTAATGGAATCGGATAGTCAGCCAAGCCAGGTCGGTACACACGGAGTTAGTCAGCCAGTCCTTAGTCGGTAATGGAATCAGATACTCAGCCAAGCCAGGTCGGTACACACGGAGTTAGTCAGACGGTGCTTAGTCGGTAGCGCAATCGGACACTCAGCCAAGCCAGGTTGGTACACACGGAGTTAGTCAGCCAGTCCAAGGTCAGCAACGGAATCGGATCACAGGAGCATCAGGAATAAGAGTAATCAGGCGGAAACAGGAACAAGTAGTCATAAACGCTAGGTACGGGTACACCACAAAAGAGCACCGGTAGAATGACAGGAGGGGGTATATAAAGGCAAACCCTGGGAGGAGTCACCAACACAGAGCCAATAAGAATGAGGCCAGGGTAAACCAGGAAGTAACAATACTATGTTTGTTCTGAAGGTGCAGTTTAGCATTCTATCACCCACGTCGTAAACATCCAACATGCAGTAAATTTGAACCATGCAGTTCAATGGAAAACAACGAGCAAGGAGCATTCTGTTTTTTGTGGTCAATGTTATCGTACGTTAATGGGATACATTTTCTGCAGGTAATCCTGCACCACCAAACCGAGACGTAGAATCCACAACGCCTGTTAAAAACCATCATTGTCTAAAAGAAAGAAGGTTAGAATCCACACATGTGCTCTCTAAGCCAGAAACAAAGGGAGAACTGTCAAGTAAAAGGGGAACTCTCACCTTACTTAAAGTTGACTTCATATTACAGTTCAATGTTGTTGAAACTGTAATCCGTTTTTTATTTTCATTTTAATTTAATTCTGTGATTAGCTGTTAAAGTTCAGATTGTGATGTCAGTTTCTTTCAGGCTGTGGGTACAGCTCTGGCCCGCAGCCTGTCAATCTTGCTCAGTTCCCTTCCCCATGTAGTGCCTCCTCTGCTTCTCCTCCGATGACGGAGGATTCCTGCATATGACCTGGCTCGCTCACTAGCAAATGCGCATCCAGGTCATTGTTCATGCACAGATGGAGTGTGTTCATGCTCAGCCCTTTCTAATCAGTGTCAGTTTGGTTCCCTGCATTTGTGGGGCGCATTGGAGGCTTTTTACTTTTTCTCCGCAGGACTCATATACCATGGCACTGCACTGTGCTCCAAAGACCCGGACATTGGGCATCATGTAGGAGTGGGATTTCTTGCCAAGCCGCAATACCACTTTATTTACTTGGATGCAGGGGAGCTCTACAAGCAGCAAAGTGATGGAAAGTCCCCAATCTTTAGCTGTCTCACCAACAGCCGCTTGGTTCACAGTCTTGTCTAACAGAGGCAAAAGGACTGGCACTAATTAGAAAGGACAAAGAACATGAACATGCTTTGTCTGTGCAGGATGCACTTTTGCTAGTGAGCGTGCCAGGTCATATGCAAAAATCCTCCATCATCGGAGGACGAGGAGAGGAGGCACTACATTGGGAGGGGAACTGAGCAAGATTGACAGGCCGAGGGCCAGAGCTGTACCCACAGCCTGAAAGAAACTGACGTCACAATCTGAACTTTAACAGCTAATATCTCTGCAACTATTGAATTAAAATGAAAATAAACACAGATTACAGCTTAACCCCTTAAGGACCGGCGCACGCATGTGCGGCTGGCACTTGGTGACCACGGGGCTTTTTTTTTTTTTTTACTTCCAGTTCAGGGCTTCCGGAGCAGCGTGCAGCCTCACCGGGAGCCCTGAACTCCATGATGTGCCAGGACCGTCACTGGTCCTTAAGTGCCAGACCACTGTGATGGCTCTGGCACGTCAGTGGTCGTGAAGGGGTTAAACAACTTTGAGCTGTAATATGAAGTCAAGTTTAACTAAAGTGAAAGTTCCCCTTTAAAGGGATACTAATGTTTCAAAATAAAAGCAGCTCCAATTAATCTTCATAGTGTTTGGGCCATAGCAAGAGCTATTTCAGTACTGTCAGAGTTGTAGTTCAAGAGTAATTGAATGATAAAGTATCCCCCTCCTGTTCCTTTTACCTTGTGTAAGCCACCTCTCCTCAGATGTGAAATCTAGTTTTGAGACCAGACAGCTCAAAGCAAGGGACAATCTTCTTACTGTGAGTATTTGACAAGTTTTTCAGGTTTTTCCCTTATGCTAATTGAAGATTGTCTCTCTCTGCAAGCCATCTGTACAGTCTTGCTGCTCTCAGTAAAAGAGGTGGGAGGGGGATACTTTGTCATTCAATTACTCTTGAACTACAACTCGGACAGTATTGAAATTAACACTCTTCATGCTAAAAATACTATGAAGATTAATTGGAGCTGCTTTTATTTAGGCTGACCAGACCTCACCTTTAACCGGGGACATATAGGAAATAGGCATATTTCAGGAGTGCACTGAAATGAAAGCATCCCTGTGTCCCTGGTTAAAGGTGAGGTCTGGTCACCCTACTTTTATTGTGAAACATTACTATCCCTTTAACTCCTGAAAGCACAACCAAGCACACCTGAAATGTGAGCCAAGCGCCCCTAACTCCCAAACAGCTGCCAGCAACACATAAACTCCTTGAATACCAAAGGGGTGTGCAAAACATCAGGAATCAATGCGTTGCACACCTCCTGGTCTAAAAGTGATAAAGCACAGGCCAAAAAACACATTCCTACACAATCAAGGTATACACCTGCCTATTGCAGTGGGAGAGAGATGCAACAAAATCATGTCCTGCACCTGCTCAAACCACATTCGCGTAAAGGGATAGTAATGTCAGAAAAAAAGTATAACTATATGGTAGACACAATTAAAAGAGAGTACTAGCACTTATCCATATCTCTCAAACCATTATGGTTTGAGAGATATAGGAAAATAAAGTTCTCTGGTCCCTCCCCTTTCTGCTTGACAAGCTGTAAAGCTGTCAGAAGCAGATTCTGGTCGCAGGACCAGATGCGGCTCTTCGGCAGCGCTGATATAATGATATCTAAAGACAAATACTTCATTTAGAACTGTCTACAATGTGTGCTGGTTTGCAAGCACACTTTGTAGACCTTTCAATGAAGTATTTATTTCTAAATATTGTGATTTCAGCTCTGCTGAAGAGCCTCTGTCTGGTCAAATGACTGGAATCTGCAGCTGTCAGCTAGATGGCAGACTTGAGTAAAACAGCCAGGAAAAGGTAACTTTAGCAAATTATATCTCTCAAACCATAAAGGTTTGAGAGATAAGACTTACCTCAATGTTAATCTTTTTTTAATGTCTACAATATTAAATCAACTTAAAATTAACCATTACTATCCCTTTAAGGGGATAGTAATACTTCGTTTTAACTTTATTTTATTTTGTAGGCATTAAAAAAACATAACGAATGATATAAGTCTTATCCCTCAAACCTTTATGGTTTAAGAGATATTCACAAGCAAAGTTCCCCTCCCCGCCCCTTTTACCTAGTGTAAGCCATCTCTTCTCAGATGTGGAATGCAGTCCATAGACCAGACACATAACATAAGGGGACAATCTTCTTTATATGAAAACAATGAAAGCCCTGCCCCCCTTGACAAGCTTTTCAGGTTTTTCCCTTATCTTAACTGAAGATTGTCCCTCTCTGCAGTCTACCTGGGCACATCCCTTCTGCTCTAGCTGAACAGTGTTACATCAGTAAAAGGGGCAGGAGGGGGACACTTTGTCATTGAATTACTCCTGAATTACAACTCTGACAGAATTGAAAAAACACTCTCCAAAGTCCAAATACTATGATGATTAATTAGAGCTGCTTTTATTATGAAACATTACTATCCCTTTAAATACTCCTCTTGGTTGAATCTTATGAAAACCTTTACTGTGCTTGTGAACATGTCATGTTGTGTGAAGCATAACAGCTAATCACCATGTGGTTAATCCCTTGAATACCAGAGGGATACACAACACATTGCACAGCAATGCAGGGCATAAACCCTCTGGCACTAGGAGGGTTAAGCAACCAACTGCACCACAGAGGAGACCTCTCACACACATCCACTATGCTTCATTGTTCTGAACTCTCCTCTCAACCTGTTGAATGGTAGATATGTCTGAAACACAATGGTATGGGAAGTGTTACAGACCAATCAACCGTCCAAGGTGTTGGACCTTCAGTTCAGATTAATTGGAATAGTCACAAGTCCCATGTTATATACTTTCCCTTAGACATTAACCACATGTTGTTTGGGTGTGTTATTCCCCCCACCTGGCCTCATACACCACAATAGGGCATGTATCTTGATCTCATCCCATGCTGTGGAATCACTCATTGTTCCATTCCCATGAATGATATGTCATTTGTGATGATGACATCAACACATGTACCATACTGAAGAGATCAAGAACACAAGCATTGCTGAAGATGTTTGAGAATGGGTTGTGGAAATACTGGCTCAGAGATTTGTACCTGATATGATCCATGTGCGTGTTTGTTTGCAGGTGTCCCAATTGTCAATTGGCATGCATATTGCCATTCTGACAGCTGGGACCTATGTTTTGTTGTCCTGATAGTGACCTGATTTGCTAAACCTGAATCTGCATGAAATCATGTCTAGCTAACAAACTGGTAGCGCATCATATGGTGTTGAACCGCAGCTTACATGAGACTCATCCAGTTCTTCTGTGTTCTTTATGTTGATGAGTCTCATGTGATTTGAATGTCAACAACAGCTGAGGATTGTTTGTTGCAGCATTGCGACACACATGAACACCAATGGAATGAGGAGTGCAGGGAGTGTCCAATGTATTGCTTTGCAATGCGTTGAATACCCCTCTAGCACTGACAGTTTGAAACCTATGTAAGACACCATGATTTGACAAATCACATATTTATTAAGGGACAAAGCACATGTCAACGTTTGCTCTTTTTGAGGCTTTCCAGACCGTCTGGCGACCCTTGTGTGAACTGCTGTTTCAGCTGAAGTCACTGTGGAGGAGGCTGTTGTATGGCCAACAGTTGAGCCTGGATTCTGTTGTGGTCATGGAACTCATTTACAAATTGTCTCAACATGTCAATCATGACACCCCTGATCTGTCGGAGCTCATTGGATAGTGTCATTAGCAGGTTCTCCATTACATATTGGTGGTGTGCACACCTCCTATTGTGCCTCCTCAACTCCCTCAGTCTCAGCCTTTATATCCTGATGAACTCCCTATCCTGGGCATCTTCTCCCTCATCTGGTGCAGATGGCAAAGGGGCACCAGATGATGCATCCTCAGAGGAATTTAGTGCATCTCCAGCAGGCTCCAGTAGTGCTTCAGCAAGCTGAATGGGTACAGCAGGCACCAGTGGTGGTTCAGCAGGCTGAATGGAGGCAGCAGGCTCCAGTGATAGTGCAGCAGGCTGAGTGGGGGAAGCAGGCCCCAGTGGTGGTGCAGCACCACATCAACCACATCGATGATCTCCACTAGCCCCTGTCACATCCTTAGAGGCTGCTTGCTGGCTTCCAGGGTTGTATCTGGCTTGTGGCCTCTGTGGCTCACCCACAAGCCCAATGTGTGGATATTCCAGGGGCCACTGTTCACTTTGCATTCACTGACCTGCAGGTGGCCCACCCGAGGTGTGCTGTGGCTGTGTGGGCATCCAGCCAGTACCTGGTGTTCCAAGTGGGGAGGCAGAAAGACTGGTATGGCTGTAGCCCTGTCATCCAACCATGCGCCATGGGGGGTGGTGTTGGTAGTCAGTGGTGAGAGGGTGTCATCATCCACTGCTCTGCTGACTGTGGTGGTAGCCACTGCTGGGTGCTCCATGTGGTGAAGGTGGCAGCTGGGATTCCTTGCTGTGACTAGGGAGGTTACAGCCAGGTGGCTCCTTCCTGAGGGTTCACTGTACCTGCTGTTTGTGTCTGTGGAGCATCTACAGGTGTTACGGTTTTATGTACATTCAGAAGCCGAAGGTTTTGGTAAAACACAGTTTTATTAGACCACACAGAACAACAGTAACCCTCGCGGGTCCAGCATACAGATAATATAACACTGACACAGGACAGGTTACAAAGATATGATTAACCCACACAGGTCCAGTATGTAAAGAACAATATACAATACTGACACAGGTCAGGCGCAGTTAGTATGATACAGTGAGAATATGACAGAATGATACTATTAAGCCAGGAACAGCGGATAGGCCCTAATAGTGGAAGGCCCACAGTATACTCTCTACGCAGAGAGTGACAATAGCGACTGTAGACACAGAGGAGCAAGTGAAGCCAGGTTATGCGTCTGGCTACTGGGCACCAGAGGAAGATGGCAACCAGCGGTATAGTGAACGCCAACCTGGGACTGCAATGTTTTGTGACCCAAGTGCACAGCACCGGATGGTGCAGCGTAACACCAAACTGAGACAGCAATGGATAATGACCCAATTGCACAGCACCGCAAGGTGTGACGTAACGCCAAACTGAGACTACCGTGGATGTTAACCCAAGTGCACAGCACCGCCCCGCAAGGGGTTAACGAACGCTCCGGTCTGAGGCAACTGCTAGAGGTAAAGACAACCTGAGGCGCCCAAAGTAACCCAACCTCAGGGGAAGCAGTAAACAGACCAAGCGTACCGTGGTGCAACCGGAACACTCTACTGGAGTGGGAGTGAATAGGCACTATGGAGAGAACGGGTCACAGATAGGACTATCTGCACAGTAACCAAGGCAACCGGAGGTCTAGTACAGACCAAGAGAGAGCGTGTGAGTAACTCGGGCCGCACAGCAAGAGCAGGATGTCCTCCAAGCTGGAACAATACACAGAAAAGGAACTTCAGCCATGCCGGGTCGGTACACGGAGCAGGAACTTCAGCCAAGCTGGGTCGGTACACGGAGCAGGAACGTCAGCCAATCCGGGTCGGTACACAGAGCAGGAACGTCAGTCAAGCCGGGTTGGTACACAGAGCAGGAACGTCAGTCAAGCCGGGTTGGTACAAGGAGCAGGAACTTCAGCCAAGCTGGGTCGATACACAAAGCAGGAACGTAAACAGTCAGAATAGTCAGGCAGTCCGGGTCATACACTGATATCATACGAAAATAACGGAACAAGCGCTAGGCAATGGAAACACCACGAAAGGGCAGTGCAGAAGTGACAGCACTGAGTATTTAAAGGCAGTCACTGGGAGAAGCAAAACATCATAGTCAATAAAAGGTATCAGGAAATAACATGTGCCAAAATGTCGCCCGTATACCACGAGCACCGTGATAACAGGATCCTGGCTCTCAGGCACAATGGACACTGTAAAGTGAAGGATAATTGGTGTGAATTAGTTGCATGGTCAATGACAATATGCTCTAATGTGACATTCATCATGACCAACTATACCCTATCCTGGACAATGAGATCAATGTCATGTTGTCATGCATCTAATATTGGGTTTCATCAGTCACATGTTAGGTATCAAGGGTGACTGGGCATCATTTTAGAACAGGGAAGATGGGCTCCTAATGTGACAACATGCATTATTATGGAGCGATGCCATGGCACAGACTTTCAAAATAATTTCCCATACATTGGCTTATGCAGTCTTGCCTTTTCAGCTACATATGATGTCATCACCAAGCATTTGTTGTGTATTTATAGATCATGGTGTCCACAACAACTGGAAGGAACACGTTTGCCTATCCCTGCCTTGATAGACTATTACCTCTGAAGATGATACATCTCTGTATGTGTTTCAGGGTGCTGAGTGAAACCTGTACTCCTACTGTTGTTTTGGTTGTTTTCCAGGGTCACATCAGTACAGATGTGCATTCTATGGGTTCTTCACTCAGCACTGTAATCCTTAGCTACATTTTTGGTGCACAATTGGGTTCTGCTAGCCCTTTTACAAATTCACTATGGCACTACGTTTGTGATTGGCACATATCAATCATTTCACGTGTCTGTCACTACATGATGGGTATCAATGTTACAACTGAGATGAATATGTATGAGCATCACAGCAATGAAGGGGTTAACATGTTGCTTCAACCCTTTTGCAGAGTCATGCGAGGCATACCCCTCTGACATGCAGAGGGATTTATTGAGCAAGGCTGTATGGTCTATTACTTTTACAAAGGCAGGTTAACATTTACAGTCAGGTTTTACCATGAGCATAGGGTTCTTTACCTTCAGGATCAGTAACACACATATGTGGAACCACTGCTGTGACAACATATCTAACATGGGGAGGGGGAGAGGTAGAAATAATGTTGCTTACCGGGAGCCTGGAGAGTGCTGTTATCTCCTGTGTCACAGCCATGGAGGACACCCTCAACACCCACAGTAGACAGGTTCTGCCAGATCAGCTCCTCCCAGCCACTGAAGGTTATACTTGATGGTGACCCACCATCTGTTGCTTTTTAATGCGAAGCAAGATCACCCAGTTTATTCTTTACTCTCCTTTTGCAGCCTGTCCAGCGATTTTTAATCCCATCAACTGTTCTTATGCACTTTGACACAGAATTCACTACCTTCTAGACCACACTCCATGCCTTCTTTCCCTGGGAACCTATTCCCCTGCTCCTGTCAGTGGAGAAAAAGATGCTTTCCCTCTCCAGCATACCCAAGTTCTCGTCATAAGTTAACACGGGTTCTTTGAGCCTTTCCCTCTCAACTGCAGTCTCAGTCTGCTGGGTTAGTGTTTGAGACCCTGCCTGTGTGTGTCCCTCCCCGAGATCTACACCCCATCACACTACCAACTCAGTCCCTGTCTGGTGTGTGCCTGTCCCTTGGCAGGTACCTCTCCTCCCACCTGCTTTCCCTCTTCATCTCCGTTCCTGCCCAGGGATGCCCTGCTCTCCTTCCTCCTCTCCTGCCCCTCTGCCCATCCCTCCAGCCTCCACTCCTCTCCCTGCCATCTCTCCACCTTCCTCTCACACCCAATCACACTCAAGCTCTCACACAGGCACTCACACATACACTCGGTCAAAATCAACCTCTAGTACTCCAGTACACTCACTCAGTCAAACTGTATAAAATAAATATAAATGTGTAGTGTGCCCATAATTGTGTGTTTGTGATTGTGTGTGGATGCAATATGTGTTCAAAAGTGTATTATGTGTCTTTTAGAATGTACTCCGACTATACCTCTCTCCAGTGTCTGATCCTATCTCTCTCTTGCGTGCTAACTCTATTCTCCGCTCCTGGGCACTGTGCTCTAGTTCTAGGAACCACGAAATACAGGCAGGGGGTGTCCATTTTTTGGAGTATATATACATTTTTTGTAATTATTTTGATACTTTGCTGGATGTGGATTGGCTGTGGATCTTAATTGGCATTGACAATGCCTAGCATGATCTTCTAATGTCAAATGTTGGAGAACTTCCTTTGAAGCTGACATTTTTCTTTTTATTTTACATAGAAAATCAACAGACAGGTGCTAAACAAAACAGGTGAGGTAACCTTGATCTGTGCGGCCTATGCTCTTTGTTCCATGCTCATGGGTAATTACAGGATAGCTGCGGAAGTACGTTTCTGTTTTTTCTCCAAATCCAAAAAAATGTTTTCTAATAAATATCACTGTTTTTTTAACGTCCAAATAGAAAAATATATTGTGGAAGTGGAAATATATAACGTATTGAGGCAGTTAAATAGGCTGCCAGTGGTGGTAGCAGTAAGGCAAGCTAAAGATTCCCCCACCCCCGTTAACTCTGGGGCCATTGCCCAAGCCTTTTTGTGGGAAAATTGAACAGAGACTGGCTTTTATATGGCCAGTCTCTGTTCAAAATGGTTCCCAGTCTTTCATTGGCTGGGATGTGTACTTACGCACCTCCCAGCCAGTCAGCTTCTAGCAGGTTTTGTCATGCCACCGCTAGAAGATGATTGGCTGGGAGGTGTGTTAGCACACATCCCAGTCAATGGAAGGCTGGGAACCATTTTGAACAGAGACTGGCCATATAAAAGCCAGTCTCTGTTCAATATTCCCACAGAAAAAAAATCGGGCAACACCCTGAGAGGCAATAAGGGGGGAAAGGGCATTTTTAGCCTATCTTCCTTTCACCACCGCCAGCAACAGAGCCTAAGCTGGCAGCCTATATTAACACTTTCACTGCCTCAATACATTTTATGTTTCGACTACCACAATATATTTTTCTATTTGGACTTTAAAAAAAAAAACAATAGTGAAATGGATTAGAAAACATTTTTTTCGATTTGGAGAAATATCAGATTTTTTTACTTGGACTGCTTTCATATATTTAACCCTTTGCGTGCCAGCGAGGTACACATCACACTGCTCTGCAATGCATTGCATACCCTTACGGCAGCCAAAGGGCTAACGACTGCATATCTTTTGAATCATATGTCCTTGGAGCAAATTTAATGTTGACTTTTTTACTTCTTTTCAGGTACATATTTGGCACAAAGAAGAAGATCAGAAGACAAGAAGACAGAAGATACGAAGACAGAAGATGAAGAGAAAGAAAAAGGAACATAGAAGTTAACAGAAGAAGACAGACAGTAGCTGACCATTATGCTGAAGACCTCACTGGACACCAGGATTACAGGTGTTTCTTTTCATGTGATGTTGTTCACGTAGTCGGATTAAACCTGTGAGTGCAAGTCATGTTATGATATGGGGCCACTGGTCACTTAGGTTTTTTTTTTTCCTTCATTTTCTCTGTCGGCAAGTTTAAACAGGCTTTAGGGGACTCTACACCCAAAAAATCTGGGTGCAAATTTTCACCCATTAAAGCGAGTCCCTTAAAGCATGTTTCTGCCTCACTAATGGAATTGAATGGGAATATTGTTCTTGTTATAATGGGTTCCAATGGACGCTAACTTTAGCATGCATTTTTTTTAAGACACTAATGTCCCATAAAAAATTATTCTTGTTTTGTACAGGATAAAAAATAAATTATGTGGCACAAATCCTATCTCTCAAACCTTTACGATTTGACAGATATCCGCCTGTAAATTTCCTCCCTCCCTCCCTCCCCTTCTCCTGACGTCAGTGCTGTGCTGACAGCAGGAGATCCCGGTCCACGGACCAGCCAGTGGGTCTGCAGCAGAGCTGAAATTCCGTTATTTAAAAATAATTACTTAATTTGAAAGGTCTACAAAAGCACACTTTGTAGAAAATTCCATAAAGTATTTATTTTTAAATAACGCAATTTCACCTCTGCTGAAGAGCCTTCTCAAGTCAGCTGACTCGAATTTCCTGCTGTCAGCTGTAAAGAGAAACTTTACAGGCGAATATCTCTCAAACCATAAAGGTATGAGAGATAGGATTTGTGCCACATAATTTATTTTTTTTAACATCTACAAAACAAGAATACTTTTTATGGGGCATTACTGTCCCTTTAATTGGCTTTTTTTCATAGTACAGGTAGTGAAATGGCTTACTGTGCTTGAAAAAAATGCAGCTGACTGTTTTTATTTTTTTTTTGCTGATGGGGCAAATTTGAATCAAGGTCTAGGTGCCTGCACTGCATGCCATAATTGGCATAATCTACATGTGATTTTGTAAGATATTAATTACCAAAAATGTTTTAGGTGATAAGGTGCCTTTAATTTTATGTTTGTTGGCTGAGCTATAAAAAAATATGATTCTGACTGGGGAACAAAGTATCTTAATGACAGCAGCATGGGTCTGCTCTCAGTCTCCTGCAGTAGTATCTGCTGCTGTTTATCTGCAGTTTAATGTAGACATATGGGGACATCTACAGGTGTAAATCAGAATTTTCTTCTAATTTTAATGTGGCACTAACACACAGTATGACAACTTAGGTTCATTTGAAAGTACTTTTAATATCACCTTTGTTAGCCATTTTTATTTAAAGGAGCAGTAAACTTTTATTTATGAAAACACATATTTTATAGAGCTTTTCCTGCTGAATAAAACAAGGTCACTCCCGTGGCTGTCAGATGTTTTATTAAAATTTTATAGCAGTTCAAATAACTAGGAAGTGAATTTACTGTGTTTACTTCCTGATAGTTCTAACTGACAGGAAGTGACAGGCAGTTTCTATCATACTCTATGGAGAACTGTATGTCTCTGATTTTCCTGACTTTCCTCTCCATTAGAATCTAACAGGAAAACTAATTAGAATTTGACCACTAGAGGGCACTGCTAAAGTAAAAAAAACATGGGTTTAAAATGTAATAACTCTGGAAATATAAATCTCTCGGCAGTGGGAGTACCCTTATTTTACTCAATAGGAAAATCCCTACAATATATATTTTTTTCATAAAAAAGTTTACTGCTCCTTTAATGTAATAGTTTCGGAGATATTTTGCTTTATTTATTGTTCAGTTTATGCAAGTTGGACAATACTGGCTGTCACAGCTATGACAAATACTAGCATTCTAAACTGCTCTGCTTCCTAACTGCCACTCCTTCATGCTCTGGCGCTCAGACGGTTAAACTAAATAGTCATATTCCATTTTTATTTGCTTAGGTGCTTTATGAACCCCATTTGTCTAATTAATAAACCAATTAGGAGAGCGGGAGGAAGGAAGAGCGGTAGGGAGAACAGTATGGAGTGTTAGTAAAAGTTATTATAAGGTGTTATTTCATTTTAAAGCAGGGGTGTCTACATTTATTTCTTGGAGAGTGAGAATGACTGAGAAAAGAACAGCTTATAAAGAGTAGCATGTAATAACATTAAAAACAAACACAAGCAAAGTGAGAGGTCATACATTCTATTGAATGCAATTCATAACTAGGCTAATAAGCTACCTTACATTTTTCATTAACACCTGCTTGATTGCCAAAGGTCAGGTAAGTATTACTATGTTTATCATTTAAAGGGACAGTAATGTCCCATAAAAAATGCTTAGAGTTTTGTAGAGGTTAAAAATCCTACCTCTCAAACCTTTATGGTTTGAGAGATATCCTCCACTAAAGTTCCCCTTCTCCTGATGTCAGTTGTAATGGTGTCAGAAGGAGATCCGTGTCGACCAACACGAGGAATCTCTTCAGCAGAGCCTCAATAGCAAGATTTAAAAAGAAATACTTCTTTGGAACGGTCTAAAAGAGTGCTTGCAAACCAGGCACACTTTGTAGACTGTTCCAAAGAAGTATTTCTTTTTAAATTGCTCTATTTCGGCTCTGCTGAAGAGCCGCTTGTCGGTCCCCGGACCAGGAGAAGTGGAGGGAGAGGGGAACTTTAACAGAGGATATCTCTCAAACCATAGCGGTTTGAGAGATAGGATTTGTGTCATATCATTTATTTTTTTAACCTCTACAAAACTCTAAGCATTTTTTATGGGACACTGCTGTCCCTTTAATAGAATTTGCAGTGGCAGCTCTAATGCTTTTTAGCTGGTTGCGATCTTCACAGAGTATTCTATGTCAGATGTATAAGCTTGTGGTGCACTAATAATGTAAATACACTGTTTAAGAAAACAATAGTAGTACTAAAAATTTCATTTTTTTAAACTTTAGAACATTCAGACGCAGTTGCCAGTGCACAACTTCTATGTGAAAAGCCCCTAAAGCAGGAATAAAGAAAAGGAAATTTGCTGTACTGAACTCCTCTTGGGGCAGGCTGGCCTGGAGGGCAGAGGGGCAATTGCCCCCTGGGCCACTAAGTCAATAATACTTATGGGACAGTACCTTGCTGTGATTTGGGCTAGAGCCTATGGGCTGAAATGTGTCTTATGCAGTTCTGCCAGGCTCTTACATGCTGAACGTCCATAACTTTTACTGACCACTTAGGACCAGAGCTTTGACCATTACAATGTGCACCAAGCACCCAATTCTCCAGGGGTTAAGTGAGGATTGCAGTGGCAGGATATGAAACTGATGGTGCATGGCCTTCAGACCAGCATTGATTTATCCAGTGAAATACAGTCTGCCATCACTAGGGGTTATGTTGCAGTGTTCCATTGGATAAATCATAACTCGTGTGCAGAGGAATGTATTACACATTGTGCTTGCTGTGTGAGGAGCTGAGCTGATTCTGAGTGAAGACTCAAAAGTATGCTGGCACCAGCCGTGTCCACCTAGTTTTGGTCTGGTAAGAGAAACTCCTGGCTCAGATTATAGTATACACCATCTATATAATCCATATTTTATGGATCTGTCTGGGCACACTAATGGGCATGTTCAAGAGCATGGACAATTTAGTTACAAAATGTAACCCTCTTGCCCCACTTTGGCCTATATTGTGGCATTTGTAAGTTACAATGCTTTTTGGTGCAGGGGCATATAAATAAAAAACTGCAGTGCCAAACCTCCCCCCAAGAGCATTGTAACTCGCAAGTTACACAATGAATACCAAAATGGGGCATCAGAGAGGGATCAAGGAAGCTATTTGGGTGCATGATTTGGGGGACTGCTGATTGCTTTCCTGATGCCCCTCTGATGCCCCACTTAGGCATATATACTGTGACATTTGATTGCCACTGTTTGGTTGCATGGGCTGGGGGTTTTGCAGCTGATGTTTGTTTCCCTGATCCCCCTCTGATGCCCCACTTTGATATATATTGGCAAATGTTTGAGTTAGAATGCTTTGGGTGGGGCACTGAATACACATATCTGAATGCTACTGTTTGAGTGGGGGGGCTGCTGTTGACTGCTTCTCAGACCCCCCCAAAGCATTCTCAAATGTCCCTATATATGCCCACTTGGGACATAGATGGGTACATCTGTTTGCAGTGGGTCACTTGGCCTTGTCAGGCCTATTTTGATTTACTGACCTTGTGAGAACATGAAGATGGGGGATCACATATATCTGGGATATGAGGACAGTTCTACATTAATAGAGATGTTTTTTATTTCACAGTGTTTAGAGCACAATCTTTTTGCAGTATTTTGCCATCTGTTAATCCTTTAACCTTTTGAGTGCCAGAGGGGTGCACAACGCATTGCAAAGCAATGCATTTTGTACCCATCTGGCATTCAAAGTTTTAAAGACCAGAGTGTTTTGCAAAGCATTGTGAAACAATTCATGGCAGACCACTCTGGTCCCTAAAGTTAAATGTTCTTGACTCTCTTAAGTTAGGTAATTTTGTTGCACATAAAGTTTTGCAGGAGTTAGTCAGATGCTAAGCAAGAATTCTGTTTGCACGTTCCTTTATACATCATATACCAGCCCATGCACACACACACACGTGCACCTTTTCTCATAATTTTAACCCATGAAATGCCAATGATAAAACTGTACAAGAAATACAGGCTACATTTAATCATTTGAATGCCACTGTGGTGTGCAAAGAAGTTCACTGCCACTTCTGGCATTCAAGGGGCACATTGTCAATAGGCAATTTTTTTGTCCAAATTATTCATGAATACAAATTAAACATGTTCTGAGAAAACAAACTTATTTTGCCTTTGGTTAGAATTTCATTGAAAGTTTTTGTTGTCAGAACAAATTTGTTCAGAATTATTTTCAATTGGGAGGTTGCCGCCTTCTTTTGACTAACATTTGAACAAGATTCATTAAAACAAATTACATAAAATTTGGCTATCCATACCATTGGGGTTTTCATCAAGGTACACAAACAAATAATACAAATACATATCAATAATAATGGCCTGAATTTTATTTTATTTATTTTACTATTTGTCCATGTTCACAATGAGTGTGCCTAAGTAGCATGCCCGTGAGTTAAGCCAACCCAAAAGTAACATGCACTGATCTCTGAAAATAAGGAAGCAGCAGCATCTTTGAAGCTATAGGGGTTAGGAGGTGATAGTTTGCATTGCAATACCTTCAACAGCAGCAGCATTAGACAAAAGGATAGATACATACAGCAGCAGCATGGTATATGGCATAAACAATGCAGTAGTACAAGTAACTTTGTCGAACAACAGGAAGTCCCCCAAAATAATATACACTGATCTCTGAGAGAAAGGAAGACAACACAAGCATCTTAGACTTTGCTAGATGCATGAAATGGGAGTTAGGAGGTGATAGGGATGAGAGTTTGCATTGCAGTACCACCACCAGCATTAGACCAAACTGGACAGACACATACAGCAACAGCATGGGATATGGGCTAGAAAAGTCTATAGAATGAGTAAATACAGGTGAAAATAGTTTAATTTTCCAGCACAAATTACAATAATTTTTTTGCCGCTTTCTGTTTAGACTCGAAATACATACATCCCTTTACTCATTTTTAGTTTAGCCATTTTTTGTTTTAGGTATATGACAACTTCTACTCATCAATATTCTCTCTGTATAGGTACTTCAGGGTTACCACTGTCACCTTTGGTATTTTACATTTGTTTTGTTTTTTTCTCTTTATTTTTATTGTGAATAAAAGTTAGGTTTTATTACTTTCACCATCAGTGATACTCACAATATACGTTTGTATATTATACATATCTTCACTTTCTGCCCTTCAAAGTATCTATAAATATATTTTCACCTTTTTTTCTGAATACAATGAATAACTTAGATACAGGTGCACAGCAGCATTACAATCATAGTAATAGCCGGCTGTCTCCAATGATTCAGCTGTTTTTGTGCTCCAGTTCTACATTTTTTAGTAATAATCCATAGACTATGTCTAACAGCAGAAAGCTCCCCAAAATATCATACACTGGTCCCTGAGAGCAAGGAAGATAACAGCAGCATCTTTGCCTGTTTGAAGCACAATACTGGGAGTTTAGGAGTTGATAGAAGAGGTTACATTAGACATTGTAGCACCACCAGAACCAGGAAAAGCATTAGACCAATGTGGACAGGTTTGTACAGCAGAAGCATGGTATGTGCTAGAAAAGTCAAGAGAATGAGTAAGCACAGGTAGATGTGTCTTACAACAGAAATCCCCCACCCCAAATAACAAACATTGATTTCTGCCAGTAAGGAAGGAAGCAGCAGCGTTTTTGACAATATAGAAGTTGATAGATGAGACTAGAACATTAATACCACCAGCACTGTCAACAATATACAAAAGGGAACAGGAGACCCGGCACTGTATATCTCGCATAAAATAAATAAATTAGAGATCTTTTATACACTCTAGGTGTGACACTCTTTTTTACAGTGAACAGAATTGATTAAAAATAATCAATTACTCATATTTGTGAAACAATATATGTAATTTTTTTCAAAAGTAAATAAAATGTGATATATAAAATACACTAATAATCGGTGAATAGGTATTTATAGGTATTCAAAATTGACTCAGTAATATATCTTAATGTAATCAAGTCCTAGACTAAGATATATGTATATGACATAAATAAATTATAATACGATAGAATATATCAGATAACTACACAGATAACATACAAGCACTTATAGGGTTAAACTTTATATAAAGGTACCCAGAGGTATAAGCTAGCAGTGTTTGAAGACAGCAGCACAGTGAGGATTAATTGTTCCTTACAATTATAGACAATACAGTAGGTGACTCAATAGGGCACAGGTCAAGTGACAACCCTTTGATAACCACAATGCACAATATTGCAAGAAATAACACTCTATCTGAATGACATAAGGTCCCAGATCTGTCAAATATAGAATGTAACTATTTGCTGTTTTCAATTATGCATACCTCTGGATGAAACACACAATAATAAAATACATTTCCCAGTAAAAAATTGCATTACCACATTATAATCTTAAGCAAAATACAATATTTCTATAGAAACACAAGTATAATATATAAGATAACAGTGTAATATATATATATATATATATATATATATATATATATATATATATATATATATATATATATATACCATAAGGATTATAATGACAAAACCATGTCTGCACACCACTCAGCAGCAGGGGTTAATAGAACTATGGACAGTAAGAACCAGCCAGTTACTCAATCCAAAGTTTTGTTCTGTCAGGATTTTCACAAGTGTGATTATCACAACAGATCAAGTCCATGCCTAGATACCACACGCACACAATGCAAATTTGAAACAGAACCAGCCATAAAGTACCATATCCATAGAAGAAAGAAAACAGAGGGAAATCCTCCCAGACAGCAATGCAAGTGTTAATTTAGAACACCATATCAATGGAGCGCAATGATCATCTCAGAACAACCTATTGGTGGATTATTTTAACACGCTTGCTGCAGAATTCCACACATTCCACAGTATTCATATGCAATGTGTCACACACACAATAAATAATTGGCTCTGCAGTTATTAGCACTATTAGCTGAACTGTATCTCCCAATTATCTAAAATTGCTATCAATCTGATCTTACCCTATTACTATTGTGATTAGACTGTATAACTTCCAAATATTATTCTAACTTTACAGCCAAATGGCTACTGTGGGATAGCATTCAGTAGATTGGCCAGCTCTAATAGGAAGTATTAGAATAACTTATGCCAGAATTTAATGAGTTAGAATCATTTTTGAAGTGTATACACTGTTGTGTAAATAACTTAAATTATACTTTACCAATCCTATATAACAGGTTGTGGTCTTTGGTACAGCACGGTTATGCTCACTTCAGAAACTAGGAAATTGGGAAACAAAATTCCCTATTTCCCCTTGTACACTGCTTATATTACCTAAACCCCCCTTAACGAAAAGATACGCCCATTGTACTCTCATAGGTCACCCCATAGAGAATTAGAATATTAGGTAAATATAGATTAGTAAATACTATTAGAAGAAATAATCTACCATGTCACTAGGAGTCAGTCTACTACTGGTAAAAGTCAGGAAAAATCACCTGTCAATCAAAAAAAATAATGAGGAAAAATAATGTGAAACTATGAAACTATGTGAAATTATATTTTACCACATACAAACACCAGGTGCAGGGAGATAACATTCCCGCACAATGAAGAAAGAGAGGCCTCCCTATCCTCCTTCAAGGGAGATAACCTAGTTTCAAGTATGATTACTGAGACAAAATCAGTTTCTACAAAACGAAACTAATGTTGCTTAAAGATACAGCCTCATATATACACAGACAAAATGGTTACTGAACAGTCTCTAACCATTTCCCTCCAGCAAAGCGAAGACTCTCTGACAGCACCGTCATTTAACCAATCTTGACAGACACATACAGCAGCAGCAAGGTATATGAGCTCAAAAAATCTAAAGCATGATGATGTACAGACAGCTGTGTCTTGCAACTACCAAAAGCCCCCTACCCAATTAATATATGGGAAAAGTGTGGTTCTGTGTTAGTCATAGACACAGAAGAAGCCTACCTTTATTGGTCAAAGTAATATAAACTGGTCTGAGAGAAAGGAATGAGGAAGCAGAGTCTTTTGGCTTTGTTAGAAGTATGATCTGGTATTTAGGAGGTGATAGAGCCTGCATTGCAGTACCACCATCAGAACCAGCATTAGACCACCTGGACATACACTTACAGCAGCAGCATGGTATATATGCTAGAAAAGTCTATAGAATGAGGAAATACAGATGGAGTTTGGAACACTGATCATGCATAGTGCCTACTTGTGTGCAGTTGTGCTCTTCAATTTGAACAGTATTATAATTTGACCTTTTTAAAAACTAAGTTAACAAACCTAGGAATAACAGGTGTAGTTTCTGGAGACAGAGGTGGATACTGGATGGAGCACTGAAGTATGAACAGCAAATATAATTGTACTTTTTTAAATTAAATTAATACAAAGCGGCAATAGACAGCATTGGATTTGTAACACGTGTGCTTTCAAAGTGCCTATTTCTGTGCAGCTGTGCACTGAAGTTTGAACAGTAAATGTAATATGACTTTTAAAATTAAATTAATTACTGGATAGAACACTGCCCATGCACACAGTGCCTATTTGTGTGCAGTTGTGCACTGACATTTGACTTATATAATCTGACGTTTTAAAAATTAAATTAATACAAAATCAGGAACAACAAGCGTAGTTGCTGGAGAGAGCAGTGGAGTCTGGTAGCCAGAGTGCATGCACAGTCCCTATTTGTAAACAGTTGTGCACTTATGTTTGATCAGAAAATTTAATTAACACTATTCATTATATTTTACTAGTTAACATGCCTATAATTATTATTACTCTCTCACTTAACAGTAGCTACTGCTAAATTAAGTAATACAGCCTCCAGCAATAAAGAAATCAGGACAAAGAAAGAAATTATTGTTTTGTCTTCCAACAATGTAGGGAAATGATGATCAAGCCTGTTCCCACACTTCTCTTCTGGCTGCTAAATTACAAGTAAGGAAAATGTGCTGGATCCAGATTATATTAGTTTGATGGGACATCTTTTGGAAATCATAATTGGCCAGAAAATAAAATGCATCACAGATTAACTATAAAGCCACATTCTGTTGCAACAATCATCACAATCATAAACATGGTGAATTTCCCTCCATCTTCTGCCAGGATTGTACTGGCTATTCAGTGTATCAATCACTTCTGCTCTCTATTCTCCTATACACAGTCCCTTCCCAGTTTCCCAGCTGAAAATGAATGAACGAATGAACAAATGTAAATACAAAAACAAGCAATCTGAAGCTCCACACCTTTACCAAATGAATAAACATTGGATATATCAGTATAGAAACTTATAAAATGGAATTTATTTAAAAACATCTTTTTAAGCTTAATAGACAGCTTTGCATACCTTGACATATATTATTTTATAAGGTATCTTTATCTCCTTGACTCGTGGTGTTTACTAGTGTCTCAGCTAATAAGGCGCCAGTTGCCAAGACTCTATTATACACCACACCCAGGCCGGAAGGGACACAAATATATTCAAGCAAAAAGACCAAGTGATGCGCATGTTTGAAATTTTGAAAAAAATCTAAAAATCCTAAATTTGTTAAAAAATATGTAAAAAAAACAATCTGTGCACTCAAATCCAAATAATTATAATTATTGATGTGAAAAATACTCAATTTAAAAAACTGAATTTTGTGCTAAAAAAACTATATATGTAATATCCTCTAGTGACTCCAAACACGAAACATTCTTTATTTACAATCGTTTGCAACAATGTTGCTTTGATATAATGGTATATCTGTTTTCCCGTCTCTTAAAGATATATGCTTGTAATTTTCCCAATGACAAATAACGCTGTATTTAGATATTCTTATATCTTAGAGACTTATATTTTTCACAGTGCGTATCACAACGTTGCAATTAGATGCGTTTCATAATACCTTTCTTCACTCCAGTGCTACCCAATATTAAACAGGGCATGGAGACTTCTTCTTATTAGAGGATATTGTATTAATAAATAAGAACAATCTTACCCCTTCTTGCTCTTCACTCCCACGACATGCTGTATCAGCAGTCTTTTCAAAACTTCACCTGGCTTCATTAACTTTACCTGGTTCGATCTAACGTTGGTGTTCTACATCCACATGAAAGTGCAAAGTGCAAATGAAAGTCCTTGGCCACTTTGGCTCCTACTTACCCATGCGTTTCAGAGAACTCTTTATCCTTCCTCTGGGGTAGAGGAGCAAGCTCCATATCCATCCCTGTATCACTGCATATTAAGCCCTAGAGTACTAGCTGGAATTCTTAAACATATATTCTCAATGGAAAAGCTTCAGAGTACATTCATATATTAATATTTTAACCTACTGTTTCCTGAAGCGGACATCCAGGGCTTACTCAATTTACTAAAAATAATTCACTGCATATCCACTTCCAGACAATGGATAACATATTTAGAGACACAATAACTCTATCCAATCTAATATTGGATGAACAACCATGTTCTTAAACTGGATTATTCATCATCCAGTTTACAATAGTATTTATGGATACGGCATGAATATAATCAAATATATTGCATATAACGCACATATATATCTATGTAATCATACAGGTGCGCTATGTCTTACACACACACACACACATATATTTAAAATTCCTGAATATATACATAGCTAAACATGTCCCACAAATGTGACTACAACTACATGTCCCTCCACATATGCAACATGAATAGATGCCTACATTCCATAATATCCAAATATTCTGTGAGGTGAAATTTATAAATAAAATAAACAGTAAAAGTTAAAATAAAAGATAAATAAAAAATAATTAATAATAAAATTTAAAAAAAAATTAAAATTAAATTAAAATAGAATAATGAGCCGTTCAACAGGAAGGGAGACACCCAGAAAATTAAAGAAAGACAAACAGTTCACTGCCTGCATTCAATCCCTTAGGAATCTGACTGTTTAATTAAAAAATCCAAATACTTTCCCTTATAGACATTTGAGATAAATGATATCCACCTCTCCAATTTGGTTTTACAATTTCTATTCAATAGCATCTATTTTGGGTCTTTATTGTGATGCATTTTAAAATGTTGGGACAAAGTAATATTTAAAAAAAAAAAATTCTATATTTTTCATGTGTTCATATATTCTTTTTTTAACTGTCTTTTCATCCTTCCTACATATTTTTTCTTGCATGCACATTCTATCACCTAAATTGTGTATTTTGAATTACAAGTTATAAATGTATTTATTCTATACATTGTATTCTCATTCATAAATTCCTTTTTAGCTCCTATTGTTTTAGTGTTTTTACATCAATAACTTGTCCCACATCTATAAAATCCTTCATCACAAATAGTTCCTTTAGTTCTATTCACAATCTTTTTTTAAACTTGTTGCTATTATATTTCCCAATGTTTGGGCTTTTTTATAAATTATATTGGGTTTATCTGGGAGGATTGAATTCAAGATTGTATCCCCTTCAATACATCCCAATGTTTATTAATTATTTTTTTTGTAACTCTCAGTGTGATTGCCATTTTAAATTTCTCTCTATTATTTTGAATTTTTATAAGTATTTAAGACGTTCTCTCTTTTCAATTTTGATTCTCTTTCCAAAGCTTCTCCTATATTTTTCTCCTGATATCCTTTGCTTCTAAACTGATTGCACATTACTTCTGCCTTTTTTTTCCTTTCAATCTTCTCAGCTGTCCATAAGGGATGTTAATCAACAATTTTATATAATGGCAACTATCTGCTGAAATATAACTATTTATATCAGTAAATTTCTTACATGTTTTAATCAACAATATATATATTGTATGTATTCAACAATATATATATATAAATATCTCTAAAATCAAAAATTGGATATTTCTATTTCTAATATTTTCTGTAAATGTAAGATTATATTCTTAGAAATAAGAAGTGCAAAAAACAGAGGGAGCAGTGCTAAGTGTAGTATTTTAATAAAACGATAACATTAAAAACAATAATTATTATGCACTCACATGGCCCTCCTCTTGGACATATTGCATCTCTAAAGTCCCAAACTCTTATGCCATGATGCTGTGTCTCTCTCTGGTCTCCACTATATTCATACCATCAGATCAAATTCCTTTCTCTTCTATCTTGTAATAAAGTTCAATTGAACCCGATGGTATTCCAAGTTCAGACAGTGGATTTCTTGGTGAAAAGAATCGTGGCTCACACTCGGGAGTTTCTCACAGGGGGCTGAGATTTGGGACTAGCACTAACTAAGTGCTCTTACTTCCCAAAGCGTATCGTGGGTCGTTACCCACTTCCTCAGAGGAAACAAATAGAAATGAAAAGCTGGGCCCGCTCAAATCGACCACCTAAATACCTTCTGGTAATCAACAAGCAATTGTCCACCTAATCACCACAATAGTAACCAGACGATCAATTTAATCTTTGACTCCCAATTAGGCATCCCATATCAATTTCACAGAGCGGACTCATCTTTGAAGTCTCTTTCATATTCTGAATACATTGTTTATCTATAGACAGTATAAAACATCATAATAAACATACATTTATAAAGACTAAAGTCTAAAATCACCCAGAACGAAGCGTATAAGAAACACTTCATTGATAAGACTACCATATATAAAAAAGAGAAAACCAAAAACTAAAACCAAATAAATAAAATAAACAAACAAATAAAAATAGAGAATCTACCAATTTCTCAATTTTATATCTCTATAGCTAAAATATCATATTCCTAGACTTATTTAAGTGAAAGCGCTTCTGTGTTTGTATATACACAGGTACTCTTATCCCTCCATAGATCTTCGGAGCCAATTTTATTCTGTGTAATTAGATTATAATCTCTCTATTTATCTCACATCCACATAAAAACCCCACAAATTTATTTGCTTTACACATCTTTTGTCAATGTGTCAGTATGGAGAAAAATCCCCCGCATCCAACTATATCTGTTATCTTCCCCCATACGATCACCACGACAACATAAAGTCCAAAAAACTATTTTATAATCTAAAGCATAATTTTAACTAAAATCCAATTTGATTATAAATTTATAAAATCTACACCTTGTCTCTATTATATTTAAAATTAAAACTATATAATCTTCATATTATAAGATAACCACAGGAAAAAAGAAGCAATTATAAACAGAGATCATATATAGGAAAAATCACTCCTCAAAAATGTACATAATATACATAAAAAGTGTCCATATATAAAAATACATATACAAACACAATCAGTGCCGGTCCCAAATCTCAGCCCCCTGTGAGAAACTCCTGAGTGTGACCATAATTCTTTTCACCAAGTAATCCCCTGTCTGAACTTGAAATACCATTGGGTTCAAATGAACTTTTTTATGACACAGCAGTGGAAGGAATCTCATCTGATGGTGTGAATATAGTGAAGACCGGAGAGACACATCATCGTGGCATAAGAGTTTGGGATCTTAGAGATGCAATATGCCCAAGAGGAGGGCCATGTGAGTGCATAATAATTATTGTTATTAATGTTATAATTTTATTAAAATGCTACCCTTAGTACTGCTCCCTCTGTTATGTTTTTTGCTCTTTTCATTTCTAAGAGTCGATTGGAAGTGGTGCAATACCATATTATGGAGATAGCTGCATGATCAGGATGAAAGGGAGACACGACAGATACCCATAACAAGTTTTAATTTTTATCATCATCAACATTATTTCTTTCTGAATTCATCATCTACTTTCCATCTTCATTTCATCATCTAACAATATTTAACTGTGGTGACTAGATGATTTCAGATGAGTTTTATTTTAATTAACTCAAGAGACTAACAGACTTACTGGAGGTAGATTGTTATTATTGATTTTATTATTGATTCGGGAGATTTTATTGGTGTATGTGGACATATAGTTCATATTGTACCTTTACCTCTAGGAGCATATTTTAACACTGTTTTTTTACATATAGATATATATATATTTCTTTTTATATATTTCTTTTTATATATAAGACAATAGGTATAGGTAGTGGCACTCAATACTAACTTAAACTCAAAAATCTGGTGCGCATCCCATAAAAATCTACAAACATATTCAGCCTGGGCTTACCGGGACGAGACGGCACACAGCATGAAGATATGAAACAATTTTATTCCAAAAGTACAGCTTCACTAAAGCCAAACGTTTTCGGTCCCTAACGGACCTTCATCAGGGCAAAGCAAGTGAGTAAACAGTGAACATAGAAATTAAATACCTGAGAAAGATGAAAAAATCGCAAAGCGTCTCTTTTGCCCGCCAATCCCTTTCCCAGCGTGATGCGCCGTGCACCAGAGGGTCGGTGTGTGATGTCACTCGCAGAGGTCGGGACTAGGGGCAAAGGGCAGTCTGCTAATTAAACATTAAAATATTCAAATGCACCCAAATACTTACTTGTTCCCTCTTCTGGACAATCCTCTCAAAACTATTCTGCAGTTTAATATGTGTATCCTGCTTCTCCATCAACTTATATTTTTTTTCCATGTTGGTTTTCTATTATCCAATCTATAGGGGTTATTGCTTTTAACCCCTTCAGTGCCAGAGGCTTGGGCCATTGCCTGTACCCTGCAGGCCAGACACTTTTTCAGCATTTTTGCTATCTTTCTGTTTATGCTTGATTTCCTCTGGGGATTTTTAGTTAAATATGGAAAACTATATATTGTTTTTTTCAGAATGAATTGAGCTTTCTTGTGGTACCTTACATGAAGAGAATTTTACATCGTGCAAAAAGCTATGATGTCATAATGACAAAAAAAGTGAAAATTTACTCATTTTGCTAAAATCACATACTATGTATCAAAAACATTTACCTTGATTGAAAAAGTTTCAATTATTTGAAAAAGCCCAGAGTCCCCCGAGTAAAAAAATACCAAATTTGTATAGTTTTACCTACGTCCAAGGCTAGCATAGAGCCCTAATCACCAGCAGCGCAAAATGACATTTTCAACTTTATAGACTAAAATGCGCATTCTAGGGTTTTTGTGGTAAAACTACCCTAAAACAGTGGAATAACTATATGAAACTATATATTTCTGAAAAGTAGACAACCTGCCGCATCTAATGAGGGGTAACTTGCCTTCTTGCCCCAAGCCTGTTGTGCCCAAATGCTTCCAGAAGGTGGCACTATAGGAAAAAAATGGCATTTTCTTACATTTCTGCCCCTTCAACTGTACTGAAATCTGTGAAAACCATGGAATTTCCAACTATATTCATTAGCTAGTGCTCTTGGGAGAAAAATAACACCCCATTGGTATGGGTTCACCTACCACAGGGGATGCTAGAAGTGCAAAAAGACACCTACTACAACCTCTAAATTTTCTAACATTTTCTCAAACATTACTTGTCTATACAAAAATGGTTATAACAACTAGAGAAGTAAAGATAGGCTACACAAACCATACCATTTTGGAAAGAAGACAACCTGTCGCATCTAATGAGGGGTGAATTGCCTTCTTACCCCAAGCCTGTTGTGCCCAAATGCTTCCAGAAGTTGGCACTATAGGAAAAAAATGGCATTTTCTTACATTTCTGCCCCTTCATCTGTATGGAAATCTGTGAAAACCATGGAATTTCCAACTGTATTCATTAGCTAGTGCTCTTAGGAGAAAAATGACACCTCATTGGTATGAGTTCCCCTACCTTAGTGGGCGCTACCAAACTACACCTATTGCAACCACTAATTTTTCTAACATTTTCTCAAACATTACTTGTCTGTACAAAAATGGTTATAACAACTAGAGAAGTGAAGAAAGGCTACACAAACCATACTATTTTTGAAAGAAGACAACCTGACGCATCTAATGAGGGGTGAATTGCCTTCTTACCCCAAGCCTGTTGTGCCCAAATGCTTCCAGAAGGTGGCACTATAGGAAAAAAATGGCATTTTCTTACATTTTTTTTTACACTTCAGTCACTTCAAAGATACTAAAATGGTTCAATGGCGTGGGATTTCCTAGGAGGACTTCTTGCCAGCCTAAGAAAAATGGTACTCAACTGCTGTGGGTTGACATACCAATTTGAGTGACAGGAGCGTAGCTACCAGTGAAACAGGAATGGCAAAGCAAACAGTGTATGTGTGATTTTATGGCTAACAGATGAAAGAAGCTAGGGCGTCAGCCAGTGTACGCGTGGACCTGTGACTACCAGTGTAACAGTGTGGGAGGGTGAGGGATTAGGCAGTGTGTGTGGGTATGAGCAGAGAAGCATGGATGGTGGTGATGGTGGGGCAGTGTCTGAGAGTGTGTATGGGGGATCTGTGAATACCAGTGTGCACTGTATGTCCCCCTCATACAAAGTTTGATTCCCAGCCTGAATCTAGTGCATACTGGTACTTTACAGGCTGGGGGTCAGGCTGGGGAATGGGACTGCCAGTTGGCTGTGGAACCAGGCAGGGGAATACGGTACGTGTGTGTGGGGGGGAATCGGAGGCATTTTTTGTGCATGCCACAAGGGTGCCCAATGCACTGCAAAGCAATGCGTTGGACCCCCTGTTGCACACAGAGTTTTTTTTTTTATTATTATTTTGTATTCATACCTCATTGGGGAGGCGGTATCAGGAACATTCCTGGTGTCCCCCATCCAGGTCTAAAAACAGAATAATGAAAAAAAAAAATGTGTATGTGTTACAGGGGATCCAACGTATTGCAAAGCACTGCGTTGGACCCCCCTGTGGCACGTGCATTTTTTGGGGCTTTTCCCCCAATATTTTTGGGCAGACCTCGTTGGGGGCATCAAAACCCATTCAATGAGGTCTAAATAAAAAAATAAAAGGGGAAAAAAAAATAATCCTTTGGGTGCCACAGGGGTGTCCAGTGGATTGCAAAGCAATGCATTGGGCCCCTGTGGCACACAAAGGGTTAATTTTTTTATCGTTACTTTGTATTCAGATGGCCACCAAACAAGCTCTGATCGCAAAGTAATGATAAAAAGTCCTGTGTGTGCCACAGGAAGGGGGTCTGCATTGAACCCCCCTCCCAGTGGAACACACAGGGTTAAATTTTTTAAATGTATTTTTTTATTATATACCTCATTGAGGGGCATCAGGATCCCCCTGATCCCAGCCCAATGAGGTCTTAGTAAAAAAAATATATATATATATGTCCACAAAAGAAGTGACCCTGTGAGTGCCACAGGGGTCTCCGGCGCATTGCAAAGCAATGCATTGGATCCTTGTGGCACTCAGAGGGTTAATTTTTTTTTATTGTTACTTTGTAATCAGAGCTTGTTGGGGGGCCATCAGGATAAAAGCCCTGTGTGTGCCGCAGAAGGGGGGCTGCATTGCCCCCCCCCCCGTGGCACACACAGGGTTAATTTTTTTTATTTACTTTTTTTTATTATAGACCTCATTGAGGAGTATCAGGACCCCCCTGATCCCCCCAATGAGTTCTTACCAAAAAAAAAAAAGTTATAAAAACAGTGTCCCTGTGAGTGCCACAGGGGTCGCCAGCGCATTGCAAAGCAATGCATTGGACCCTTGTGGTACTCAGAGGGTTAAATTTTTTTTATCATTACTTTATAATCAGAGCTTGTTGGGGGGCCATCAGGACCAATCCTGATGCCCCCCCCAACAGTCTCTGGTAACAAAATAATGATAAAAGCCCTGTGTGTGTCACAGGAGGGGGGGTGCATTGGATCCCCCCGTGGCACACACAGGGTTACTTTTTTTTTTTTTTTTTTTTAAATTATAGAACTCATTGAGGGGCATCAGGATCCCCCCTGATCCCCCCAATGAGGTCTTTAAAAAACAATCCCCATGAGTGCCAGGAGTTTTTTTTTTTTTTTTTATGCGGCCACTGCATGCCAGTTATACCAGCTCATGCAGTGACCACATTTCACTCTTACGTCGTACGAGCGTGGCACAGCAGGTACAGCTGTGTCCACTCGTACGGCGTAAGTAGCTGGCACTCTAGGGGTTAAATGGAACCTTTTTAGTATATCTTTTTTTATTAGTTACTCTCTACCAGAATTCTTCTGTGGTCTTTTTAGTGGTTTCCTTTTTATATGTTCCTGTTTTTGTAAAAACTCATCTCTTTTGAATTTATTTTCTTTCCTATTTATGATATTTTTTATTTCCAATTTAAAGCTTTATTGTGAATTAAATTGATACAATTTGCCATATAACGATAAATGAATCAATAATACATTCAATACAGAGATGCAATTACCGATATGAATTATATAAAAATCAGAGGCATAAACAATAAAACATACAGAGATGTCTGGTTAACCAAAAGACTAATGACCGGTATGAGGTCTTGACAATCTTAATCCAAAACAGTCGAAACTTGCATCGTCTCTGTAGTGTGAAAAGAAACCTCAAAAAGAGGAACATGCATTAACTAAGACCTGGATTATAAGAATACTAGAAAAGAAAGCAAGGAGACAATCAAGGAAAAGAAAGGACAGATAAGTAAGAAACAGGAGAGCGAAGCACAAGATCCAGTGGCACTGCCCCAATTGCCTCAGCATGTGTGCGCTCTAATTTATAAAGAGAACTGACTCCATTACTCCACTCCAATAATGTTGGGGTTGACACATTCAACAGATGAAGAAGCAGCCTTCTAGCGGAGTGGTCAGAAAACGCCGAGAATAGGTAAAATGTTGCCTCAGATGGCATATCAGTGGCCAATATACACCCCAATGCATTCCGGATCTGAGACCAATAATCCATAATGAGGGGACAATTCCACCAGATGTGGGACATGGATCCCACATCTGACTGACATCTCCAACATAAGGAGGTTGTAGTCCCATGTATGGCAGCTAAAGGTTGTGGAGTATAATACCATCTCGTAATCAGTTTAAAATTTGTCTCTTGTTTCACGACATCTGAAGCAGATCGCAAAAGGCCGGCATAGGTAGCGAGCCACTGATCTACTGACCAGGTAAAACTTAACTCTTTCTCCAATAATACAAAATACCACGAAAACTGTAATTGCCGGGTAACACCTCCAAGAGTTTGTATAATTTTGATAAGGATCTTGTTTGAAGCTTCCCCTCCTTGAGCATAGCCTCAAACAAGGTTAAGGCCCGCGGAGCATATCCAATGGCACCCAAAGAAGTCTGAAAGTGTTGCAGTTGGAAATATTGCCAAGATGCCGATCTAGGTAGATCGTAATCCCAAGATAAAATGTCAACGGAAGGTAAGCCCTCCTCTGGAAAAAGAGACTCTAAAGTATGAATTCCATTGGAAAACCAAAATTTGAAAGATCCTATAACACCCACAGGAAAGTCAGAGTGACCGTAAACTGAAAGTGAAGAGATGGATAGGACGCCCTTGTCAACGGCCCTTTGTACATAAACCAGACCCGCAGCAGATGTCCCAGAATGGAATGAGAGCGAACAAATGAAGAGACTGAACGTGGCAAAATGCACAACAAATTATGCAAACCAAGATCATTGACTCCATAAAAAAGAGCTCTCACCCAAGCTGTGCTTCATAATAGCAAGCAACTAGCTTTTGAATGCTGCGTGCCACATATAGCGGCATAGGTATTCCCAATCCACCTTTTGCTCTGGGCTTGTAAAGAAGTTGCGTTGCTATACGGGGGGGGGGGTGTAACGGTTTTTCAGACACTCAGACAGAGGGTTAGGATAAAATACAATTTTATTAGAGCAAAAAATAATAACAAGCTTGCCCCCTAGAGGCAGTACTGTGAATAGCAGAATATAGGCTACATATGCCATGATACAGAACAGGGAATATATATCTTAGTACAGATACAGAGCAGGCAAAACAGCGACTGGAGACAAATGGTTAATTACAAGGGTAATCAGTCTCAAATGTGGTGTTAGGCACGCCCTTGGTGAACAAGACTGCAGTAGGTGCTAGATCATACAACACCTTAAGTCCATTAAATGTGTAACTCTGTTGATAAGAGCTGCGACTGAGACTGAAGCTGCAGGGTAGTTGTTTGGTAGCCCCCACGGGCGTATAACGGAGACCAACAGTATTGGGATCGCTTGAGCCAATAGCCCCCACGGGCGTAACGGAACCAATAGTATTGGAATTGCTTGAGCCAATAGCCCCCACGGGTGTAACGGAGACCACCGGTTGCTGCACTGCTGCTCAAGAAGGATTTCGGAAAACAAAGTGGAACACATTTGAAGAGCTATTGAATTTTTGGCAGAACTATAATTTTCAGGAGATTGATCCTACCAAACTAAGAAACTAGTACGGGTCTCCACATATTAGTGTCTTTCTCGATCTTCTCCAAGAACTCTGCAGAGTTAAGTTGAACTGTCTGGGAAAAACTAAAGGCGATCTTAATACCCAGATAGGTAAGAGATTCCTTCGCCCAGGTAAAGTAAAACCTCTGAGTTAGCTGAGACACAAGACCGGACGAGAGACCAAATGGGAGAATTTCCGATTTAGTATAATTGATTTTAAATTGGGAAACAACACTATATTCATCTAGGAGGCCAGTTAGTTTAGTCAGAGAAATAAGTGGATTGGTGAGCGTGAATAACATATCGTCTGCAAAACTAGCTACTATAGAAGTACCTCCAACAATTGGTACTCCCTCAATTTGCGGCTCCCCACGTACCAGAGCAAGTAACGGTTCCAAAGCAAGAATGAAAATTATAGGTGAGAGAGGACAGCCCTGTCGCGTGCCATTCGAAATCTGAAAGGGTTGGGACAGGTAACCATTAACCGACACCCTCACTGAGGGAAGTTGGCACAGACTGAGAATACAATGCAAACCAGGTGGCCTCAAACCCAAATATCACAATAATTTCTCTAAATATGGCCAGCCAAGACGGTTGAACTCTTTCTCTGCATCAACCAAGAGAAAAACCATGGGCAACTTCTGGCTCAACACTGCCTGCATAAGGCTGAGGACCTTTGTCGTATTTGCCTTGGTTGCCCTGCCAGGAACAAATCCTGCCTGGTTCGGATGCATCGCTGAGGAAGACAAGATTTTAGTCAAATCGCCAAAAGTTTAGCGAACAATTTCAAGTCGTTATTGAGTAAAGATATAGGTTGATAGTTGCCACAAACAGAAGCATCCTTATTTGGTTTAGGAATTACCGTAATATGAGCCTCATTAAGCTGGAAATATTCTTTGAGCTTAGCCAATCCATCAGAACGAATCACTGGGTCTGCCAAAAGAAGTTCATTTAATCTCCATGATGGAGAGTCCAAATCATGTTTGGACAATGAAACCTTGACCCAGATCTGTGCATGATCCCACCAAGAAATGGGTTCTATACCAGCATCCAACAATGACTGTAATTTATATTGGTCTATAAGGAAATAATCCAATCTAGAATATTTATTATGGCATGAAGAATAGAAAGAGAATCTCTTATCAACCGGGTTAAGAAATCTCCAAGTGTCAACCAGATGGGCATTCCCCAGAACCTTCTTTATCCTACGAAGTGCCGAAAATGGAACACTGGAAAGACCATTAGAGCTGTCAAGAACAGGATCCAAAGGAGCATTAAAATCTCCCCCTAGAATCAACTGACCAGAACGAAACCCCTGAAGCTTCCTCAAAACCCGTTTAAAGAAGCCAGACTGCCTAGTGTTTGGTGCATAGAGATTTGCTAGAGTAAATTAAGAACCATTTAAGGTATCTTTAAGAAAAAGGAAGCGACTGTCAGGGTCTCGTAAACAGTCTACAGCAACCCAAGGCAAATTTGAGCTGGCTAGTATAGCCACACCGCGCCGTTTCGTCTCTGAGGAGGCGAACAGGCAGCAGGAAAAGACTTGTTAGTGAAGGAGGGTCCCTGATCTCTGGGAAAGTGAGTTTCCTGTACAAATACAAATCTGCTCCCATTCTATGAAAATCTCGAAGTGCTATATATCGCTTTTCCGCAGTGTTTAAGCCATTGGCATTAACAGATACAAATTTTAAAATAGATCCCGCGTCAGTAGCCATCAGTGAGTGGTGCATAAGAGCAACGAAATCTTACACAAAAGCACCAGGGAACCACCCACCGAGGGACACAACATGAGACAGATTGAGGACCCAACACAGGGGCATATAGGGAAACTGGATCCATCATAATAAAAAGACAGACAAGCTGGAGAGAAATAGTGTAAAAAGAAAAAAACATGAGGCGGAAAAAAACAGAAACAAAGATATAATCAATCGAAAGCAGGAAACTAAAGTCCCAAGGACACATAGTACCGGCCAGTAGAATTTCGAGGAGGCCTGAACAGCCCAGGGGGGTATCACAATGGCAAACAGGATTGGGGTGAGCATCAATCTGTATACCAAGATCCCTTGCCTATACAAGAGGGAACAAACACAGTATAGGAGAGAGAGACAACACTACAAACAAAGAGTATATGTGTGGAGAGTCACAATAGATGTCATTAGCTAGCGCCCAAAGAGAAGGGCATCTATCCCACACATGACCCATACAATGGGAGTGAATATTCATATTTCATTGACATAAACGGTAACAGTAACATATAACTTCCATAATCTAATCCAAAGACTAACACCCTGTCCCAGGGGCATTGGAAATGCAACCGACCTCCCGCCCCTAAACTTATCAAATATCATGAGCCCCATCCCGCCTCGTGATATCCCATTCTGCACCACGCAATAAACAGGCAATGTGGAGCGACATGAAACCATCACAGGGAGGGAGGAAGCGAGACCACAACATGGTCAACAAATCATGTACAACAGTCCGGGGAATCTGCTACGGCCCACCAAATCCTCAGAGACCACCAGCAGACCCCCCCCCCAACGCTGTAGCCCCTCCCCACCCAACAAAAGAGGAATGTTAACAGTAGAAATAAATTGGTCCACTGTATAGTCATTTTGATTAGTTCTCTGCCCCAAATATGAGGATCATAAGAATGTCGCCACTCCAGTTCCCTACATCCTGCCCCATCTGGTCCACCGCTTATCCTCACCTCTGTGTCCCTCCTATAATAATAATCCTTTATTTATATAGCGCACACAGATTCCGCAGCGCTTTACACTCATATTGATTCCTGTCCCCATTGGGGCTCACAATCTAAATTCACCTATCAGTATGTTTTTGGAGTGTGGGAGGAAACCGGAGGAAACCCACGCAAACACAGTGAGAACATACAAACTCATTGCAGATGTTGTCCTTGGTGGGATTTGAACCCAGGACCCCAGCGCTGCAAGGCAACAGTGCTAACCACTGAGCCACTGTGCTGTCCTACACCCTTTCCCCTGTTCCCCCTTCCTAAAGCCATCTCTCCCCTACATTTACTACACTCTCTCCCTGCCCCACTTCCTTCTTTTGGGGTCCCCCCCATTTACCATTAAGCAATATCATGCAACCTTTTCTATCATACCTTCCAATCTACCCTATCCCCTTGCATATCCCTAATACTCCTACTGTACTATCTCTCTCCGTACCTCCTCCCTCTTCCCCTCTTATATTCTAATCCCCCCGCTTTCTTAAGTTACTGTGAACCCGACCCGAATAACCCCATAATGACTTGACCGCCATGGAAGGCCCCATCCCCTGCCCTGCGTTATGCACACTACAGGGTACTACACCTTCAGCAGCTGCCAAACCACCTCAACCTCCCACAGTAACACACAGACATTTTCATATTAAAGCATTCCTGTTTATGTAAAAAGTAAGTACAGTAAGCTGTACATACTAACAAGAATGTAGATCTGCACAAAGTACAGGTGGCAAACCTTACTCAGACTACAGAGAACAGTCCAAAAAGGTCCCTGAGATCATCCTCCAGTGGAGACATTGGAACAGTTCCAACATATAGTCACGAACAAACTGCAGCACAGTTCCAGATAATGGGTAAGTCTCCGAAAAGATTATCCACATCCAACGGAGCATCAACAGTGACGAGAAGAGCAGGGGTCAACTGGACGAACACTCAAGCTGGAGCCAAAGCTGTGCTGGTCTCACCTTCCACTGCCAGTTTCTGGTGTTTAAAGGTCGCTGGTTTGATAATTGACCATTGATTCCTGTGTTCTTTCAGGGAGAAATGCCACTGCGCTGTGATGTGATTTGGTCGAGAGGCTGCATCCAAGGGTTGGAGATACCCAACGTTGTACAAAAGGAAAGGAGCTCTTCAACATTCTTTAACATTGAGGTCACACCTTGATTAGTAGCGATGAGCGCAAAGGGGAATCCCCATTTATAGCGCACTTGCAAAATACAGAGCTGATCCGTTAGCGGCTTCAGATCCCTCCTTTGTTGTAGTGTAAGTGGAGCTAGATCTTGATACAGTTGAAGTGTGGCCCCTGCATAATATAACTCTCCCAACTCCCTGCTTTTTTGCATAATTTTTTCCTTGTCCCTACAGCTAGACAGGCAGCACACCACATCATGGGAAGGGTCTGTAGGCCCACCTCTCGGTCGCAGAGCCCAATGAGCTTGGTGAATCTGGAACAGGCCATCGGACTGAAGTCCCAACACTTCCCGGAAAATGGTATCCAGCGTAGCAGGTAGATCCTTGGCCCGCACCGACTCCGGCAATCCATGCAGTCATACATTACAGCACGACTACGATTTTCCAAGTCGTCTACTCTATTCAATAGCAGTTCAATTGCATCGTCCTGCTGTGCCATGACCGACTCCAGGTTATCTTGATGATGATGATGCTCCTCGGTGCCATGTTCCAAAGTGGAAATTCTTTGACCAAGCGAGCTCAATTCCCGTTTAAGATCCACCAGTTAATTGCGGACCACCTCTTTTACCTCTTCCACGAGGGCTCTGATGTCCAGTTTAGTAGATAAATGGGCAATATCAGATTTAGTAAGACAATGCGGAGGTGTATCTGGATCCACGGCCCGCACAACGGTGTCGTTCAGAGTAGGAATGTGAGATGGGACTCCGTAGATCTGAATCTGCACAAGAGTCCTGGCTGAGATCCGAGTCACTCGGAGGAGATGTAGGCCCAGGTGCATCTCATGGTCGTGGCGGCAAGTACTCTGTCATTTTCCCAGATCTACTGCTCCGTTTAGATTTTTTTTTTCTTGGAAGACATCTCCGGGTTGTTCTCCTCCATTAAGAAACACTTGGTAGTAGAAATTTTGCCCTCTAGCATGATTTATAGCTAAAAATAGGGATCTTGGCAGCAGAGCGAGCACCTAAGCATCCATCTCACTCAGCGGTTGCTCTGCCCGCCTATTTATGATTTTTTCATCCAATTTTAAAATCCTTTCTGTAACTCTTTTTTTCAAATGTCTCAAACATTTTATTGTTATGCTTGTCTTTCTCCAATTCTTTCTACATCTTTTTAACCTTAATCTCTTGAAATTTTAACATCTCACTTTTTTAATTTTATTAATTCTTCCAGATTTTTTTGAACATGTTTCCAAATGAAAAAAACATTGGATGTATCAGTATAGAAATGTATAAAATGTATTTTATTTAAAAACATCATTTTAAGCTTAATAGACAACTTTGCATACCTTCACATGTATTATCTCATAAGGTATCTTTACCTCCTCGACTCGTGGTGTTCACTAGTCTCAGCTAATAAGGCGCCAATTGCAGAGACTGTATTAGACACCACACCCGGGCCAGGAGTATATATTCAAGCAAAAAGACCAAGTGATGGACACTTCCTCCTGTCAAAACGTCAGAACACCCAGCAGGCAATACCAGGCTGGGTGTAGCTCTACGTATTTTCATACAATTTGAAGTGTAATTGTTGCTGTGTGGTGCCTTCTAGTACTGATGGTAAAATCAATATTGACACTCCTCTGAGGGAGGGCTATTGCTCAGATGGACAGTAAACATTACAAATTCCATTAGTAGACAACTAACAAGAGATTTTAACTATTAGACAGTCTGATACATTGAAGCAAGTTAAAAAGAGCATACGGGTTAAAAAGCTTGCCCTCCCGTTAATGCAACTCACTGCATTAAATGAAGTTAGTCAGACTCTGTGTACCTGATAAAGAATCATGACTCTCCGTCCCGTTAGGAAAAATAAATTGACTGATCAGCTCCGGCCTCCTCACTTACTTACTCTGCTGTCCTAGTACTGAGGAGTACTAACTCAGGAGGAGGCATTAAGACAAACCTCAGATATACAGTATCACTGAAGTATGGTGTCAAGTTCCCCCAATATATTCTATCTTGTATATGACCAAAAGGGATATATACCACCCTGGTTTACCACAAGAAATAAAATCAAATTATAAACACATACAATCCTCCCAAACAATACACAGAAAAAACATTGGTTGATCTGACATCCGCATCCTACCGTCCCTCTTTACCAAAAAAAGGAACCAAAATCCCAGATAGGCAGATACAACGGCAGAACACGAGTGTCCCCAACCAATGAAAAATAAATAAAAACAAATATAAAAATGTATCGTGTAAAAGATAAAAAAAATAAAAAATAATAAAAAATATATATAACACCTATCTAAGCCGGCATATACAAAACACTATAAATGTGAACAATATGCTCCAGGATCTTTGATCGTCTTCCGGTAGGGTTTGTTTAACAGTTAAAATCCACAGTTAATGTGCAAATCACTTAACAGTCTCGTTAAGACCAACAATATACGATGTCTCCACTTATTAATAACACTAATACTGTGTAACGTTTATAATCCTTCTTCACTGTAATCAATGTTACACGTAAGTAACGAACATTGTAACTTCCCAGAGAGCAAGTATATCTGCGCCTCTTCACTGGCCTTAATACAAGGCCAGTGAAGTGGCTCCGGTCTTTTTTAATTACAAATGTCTCACATACAAAATGAAACGATCTTACCGGTTAAGTATATAGCGTGTTGTTCCTTCACCCTTCCTTCGCCAGACTTGTCCTGCGCTTGATTTAAAATACCTTACACTCTCGCTCCTTACAATCAGCTGTTATCTTCGGCGTTCTCTTTGTTCATATCTCCCGCCAACTAGATGTTACTTAACTGCAAATGTTTCTTATGCTGTGAACAATCATATGTTGGTAACAGCAGTGCAAACCACCCTCCGTACTCCTCCAACGAGTTTCAAAGTTGAGGAAGAAGTCAGAGGATAATAATATTGTGGGGCATCGTGGCCAAAGCATTATATTGAGTAATTATTGCTGGCGATCACATTTTATTACACTGTTTTTCTTTCCTCTTTTTATTTCTGGTTACCAAGCTGGAAGCAATTAATTTTGTTCTATCTAGATTATATGCTCTATCATGGGCCACCGTCACTATAGAAATAGGGTATCCTCTCTCTCTACAAATTGTGCTTTCAGGATTTCTCCTTTTTCACTAAAAGCTACAGTTTTTTTTTAAGACAATGGTATTGGCTAAAAGGTATGTTTTTAATCCATTTAGGATGATGACAACTGTCAGCCCTCAAATATTGATTATGGCTGATGTCCTTTCTAAAGATAGAGCTTGCAATCAGTTAATCTAACTGACCATGAAGATACAATACTGTGCAAAAGTTTTAGACAGGTGTGAAAATGCTGTAAAGTAAGAATGCTTTCAAAAATAGACATGTTAATAGTTTATTTTTATTAATTAACAAAATGCAAAGTAAGTGAACAGAAGAAAAAGCTAAATAAATAATTCAATATGTTTTTTATGTATTGTAGAGGTAAACTGTAGGCCCATATTGTTAGTGTTAAAATGTTAAATACATTTTTCCAAGTCTTTTGACCCTTTCCATATAAACAGGATATCGTCTATGTACATGTTGAGACTCTAGCCCCATATGGATTAAACGAGGAACTGGAAATCAGCAATTTTCTTTGACCTTCTTTCTAGTGACCTTGGAGGATCTTTTTGTTTTCTCTGTCTCGTTATTTCTTTATTTTTGATTGTTAGTATATATTTTTAGTATGTATCTTCTCTAAGTATATGATTCAATTTGATTTTGATTACATATGCTCTGACCGGTTCAGTTGGGGCAATGGAGTGGTGTCGGGTTGTCTTTGTATGACGGCTGTCATGAGTCACGTTTGTGTATCATGTGGGTTCCTTGCAACTCCAAAGCAAGGCTTAGCTGTCCATACAGAGGAAATGTGGGATACATCATTAGATGATGCGATTTGTACTGGAAGGAGCAACTACATCTGAAATTGACTGATGAATTTAAAATCTCTTTTCTAGATTTCCTAATATTCAAAAGACACAACTATCAGCTTGAGACCACATTATTTCGTAATGAAACAGTTACAAATAATCATCTCAGAGCTGACAGTCAACACCCTGAACCCCCTAAAAAAAGGGATCCCCCCGGGCCGGTCTTAAGTTTGGGTGGTTGGACCTCTGCCTGGCACTCATCATATCCCAAATGCTACTGTAAAGCAGCCGGAGATGCAAGTGAACAGGGCCAGTCTGCACTTATTTAAAGGCCATTCCAGTATGAGGCTACTTCCAGCCTACTCTGCCACGTACCCGGCCCCACTTATTTACCAGCCCACTCTGCCTGTAACAGACACACACACGAAGCTTAGTCAGCTGGCTTCACTGCGCATGCATATGGTACGTGACCTTCTGGTCTATGTACTATGCACAGTATGTCATCACTGCCCGCAGGGGTACGTGATGATGAAATTATGGGGGCAATACAAATAGGCGTGCCGTGCACAAGCACTCCAGAAAACGTTATAGTGAACCATACATTCTCAGGGTAAATTTTTATGCCGACTATGAAGCTCACACTAATTAAAAAGTTATGTATCTTAGCACTAAAGCAATGAAAAGCATAAATTATTTTAGAATGAAGGCATGAGATCAACAAGGAATGTAGTGGCTTTTTCCATGCATAGTAACTCACACAAGCAGGGAGTCAAAAAGCCTAGGAAATGACATTCTTCTGTGAAGCATGGGTGGGAAATCTGTGGCTACCCAATTGTTCTCTACTACAACTGAGATTATTTGCATTGCAGTCCAACAACATCTAAAGAGCCACATGTTGCCACCCTTGCTTTGAAGTATCATTGCTGATCAGATGGTGTGTGGGCTACAGATTCAAAGCAGTGTCAGTTATATAAACTGTACAGTTAAGGGGAAATAGGATGGTCTTCAGATGGGTTTTAAAGAACTGAAAAATAATGAGAGGATATAGGCTGAAGACTAGAATGAAAATAGGGAACTATGAAATGAGAAAAGAGCAAATACATTTTCAGGGCAACAACCATGTTTTACTATGTCTGCTCCTCTGTGAAACCCAAAATTGCTACTATCATTAATTCGGAGTAAGGAGAGGGTAAGAAAACTGGCCCCTTGGCTAGCAGGGAAGATAAGCTAAACAAGAAAGTCTGTGCCTTCAACATCATACACAATTATCAAAATCTGACAGTGTCTGTTTGAAGACCCTTGACTTGCAGCATGTGAGGTTATTTATTTTCTGGCTTATTGTTTTAGTATGGAAGCTGTCACAGAAATTGTGTGGGGATTTTAGCTGGATTAACCACTCAGTGTTTTGTGATTAGAAGAAGAGAATGAAATACATGAGGTCAGGCAAACTGTGGAGAGCCAGTGTGTGAAGGTGAACAACAGTGTGGAAAGTGTGTGGAGGTTGAGGACACCAGTGTGGACAGTGAGTGTAGGCAGACACCAGTATGTACAGTGTGTGGAGGTGGTGGACAACAGTGTGTGGAGATGGTGGACAACAGTGTGTAGATGTGGTGGACAACAGTGTGGATAGTGTGTGGAGGTATAAGCTCTGCAGTATCACTAGTGTAGCTCCATATCAGTAATGTAGCACCATCACAGTTGTGAGCCTTACATTACAACATTAATGTCAATTATAAAATATCAAAAGGGAACGGGCTGGGCTGGAGCTTTATAGGAAATGAGCCACTTGATTGTACTTGCCCCCCAGGCCAAAAGTTGCCAGCCCACCCCTGGGATCCCTATAAGGCAATATCTAAGGGTGAGGAGATTATGAAGCACAATTGTAGAATTTAAAATAGACGCAGGAAAACTACAAAAAAGGTTTCTGGCACATGGCTATGGCAAAAATGTTTTGAAGTAGGAGTACAAAAAAGCTCTATTGGCCAATAGAGATTAACTTTTAAACCCAATGCAACAAATAGATCAAACAACCAAAAAGATCAGATTAGTGGGCACATATAATTCTCAATATAAGGAGTTCAACATTATACTGCACAAACATTGGAAAATACTAAGACAAGATGAAGATCTCTTGGATGTGCTACACCAACACCCAATGTTACTTATAAACATAGCACTATATAAGAGACATGCTTAACACAGTAACCTAGTAAATAGTAAATTAGGTTGAATAAAGACACAAGTCCATCAAGTTCAACCTTCTCCTCATACCCCAGTAACTGAGAATTTTATAGCTTTCCTGCTACCAATTAAGTTAGTCTTTATCAGACCTTCCTGATCTGCCTACTGATAAACAATATAACTCTGTATGTTGCCTTTTGAAAGAAATGTATCTAATCTTCTCTTAAATGTTTGATTGTGCACAGATCAATCTGATCTGAAGGGAACTTACCATGTGGACAGTGTTCTGCCTGCAAATTTATTTCTAAGGACAAATTCTTTGTCAGTCACGATGGCTCTAAGAAATTTGAAATTTGCCAATTTATATACTGTACGTCAATAGGAATTATTCACCAACTAGAATGTTCTTGAAAAAAATGTACATTGGATAAACAAAAAAAGAGTGTTCAGATCTAGAATTCTTGAACATCTAGGCGATATCCTATATAATAATTCGCTAGGATGTTTGTCAGAAACTGTCATGCGCAGTAGAGATGACTGCGCACACTGTAGTAATGTGCAGTAGAGACTGCTCACGCAGCGGCTGATACGGGGTGCTCTGAATTCAGACCATAGTCCTCTCTGCAGTCCCAGAAAGGTGCACATTGAGGACTACAGTCTGAATTCGGAGCACCCTGCTCCATATCAGCCGCAACGCAGGAAGACTCTACTGTGCATGAGTGCATTGCGACCAGTCACAACAGACAATTTGGCCACCAGCCGAGGTTGCTGGGTGGCACTGTGGCCCGTGTACATGGGCTTTTCAACTAATTTGTAATAAGACAGAGAAGCTTATCGCCAAACGTATTACAACAGCATGAGGGAAATCCAGAGATCTTAAAATTCAAGGGAACACAAAAATTCAAAAGCACATCCAAGAAAGGGGATCTGGACCAAAAAAAACGATATAAGTCTTATCTCTCAGAACTTTATGGTTTCAGAGATATTCTCAAGTAAAATTTCCCCTGACTGACGTCAGCTCTCTAGCTGACAGATTTGGAATCTGGTCCACAGACCGGCAGCAGAACCAAGATCGCGAAGTATAAAAATAACTACTTCATTGGAATGGTGTACAAAGTGTGCTTGCAAATCAGAAACACTTTGTATACCATTCCAATGAAGTACCGTAAAATCTCAGGTATAATACGCACCTGTGTATAATACGCAGGTGTTTATTATGCCCAAGATTTAGGGGAAAACAAGAGTGCCTATGTATAATACGCACCCTTGTTTTCCCCTTACTAAAAAAAAAAAAAAAAAAGAAAAGTTAGCGCTTCCTGCTCCCTCTCTCTCCCTGCAATCTGGTGATTAAGTAAGACTTACTTTTTGAAGCTTTTATGGTGTACCGGTATCTGAAAAAATATCCCTATCTCCCATCTTCCCTGCGGGTGGCACGATTGCATCTGCCGCCCGCTTCCTTCAATCGGTTTTCAGGACCTTCCTCCTATGTGAGGATCTCAAGGTCCTGAAAGCCGATTTGAAGGAAGCGGGTGGCAGATACAAGCGTGCCGCCCTCAGGGAGATGGGAGAGAGGGATCTATTTTCAGATACCGGTACACCATAAAAGCTTCAAAAAGTAAGTCTTACTTAATCACCAGATTGCAGGGAGAGAGAGGGAGCAGGAAGCGCTAACTTTTCTTTTTTTTTTTTAAAGTCTGTAAAAAACTCTCGGGTATAATACGCACCCCCCACTTCACATAAGTTGAAGAGGGGTAAAATTGTGCGTATTATACCCGAGATTTTACGGTAGTTATTTTTATATTTTGTGATCTTGGCTCTGCTAAAGAGCCTCCGGCTGGTCTGTGGACTGGATTCCAAGTCTGTCAGCTAGATGGCAGACTTGACAGATACAGCCAGGAAGGGGGAAACTTTACTTGAGAATATTTCTCAAACCATACAAGACTTAAAGGGTATATAAAGCCAAGGGAGCGGACCCTTCGGGCCATAAGAAGCGCCTGGCGAAGCCAAGTTATCGACAAAATGCTTTGGGCAGTGCAACTGGTCAAAATAGGGCTTAACTGGAATTGCCCTACAATACTACACTTTATGTATATATGTATACTACCCTAATACTATGAGATGGCAACTAATTAGCTGAAGGGGAAGTGATAGTGTTACAATGTGCCTTACACCACGAAGGAGTTAGCTCAGCATGATATATTCACACTTTATGCTCATAGCAAGGTAGAAACTAATCAGGCAGATGTAGAGTTGGGATTGTTTGTTGAATCACGTGTGCAGAGAAACTTAAAGGGATAGTAATACTTAAAATGAAAAAAAAACAAAACAAAACATGTTGTAGGGTTTATCCCTCTGAGTAAAACAAGGGTACTCCCTCTGCTGAAAGGTGTTTTATTCAAAATTTATTACAGCTCAAAGTTGAATTTTTTAGGTACAATATTACAGTGGCCTGAAATTGTACAGTGGCGCTGTTGCTACACCATCCTATGGAGATTTATGGTCCCGGGGCCAGATCTGTCCATAGGATGGTGTATTAACAGCATCAAGTACAATTTCAGGCCACTGTGATATTGCACCTTAAAAATTCAACTTTGAGCTGTAATAACTTTTGAATAAAACACCTTTCAGCAGTGGGAGTAACCTTGTTTTACTCAGGAGGATAAACCCTACAACATGTTTTTTTTTTACATTTTAAGTATTACTATCCCTTTAATGTAGCATACTCAATGGATAGGGTAGCAGGGCACCTGCAGGGGAATTTTATACTAATTACAGCATTGCAAGAGATTAGAATGACTGTATGGCTGTGATATGTGTCTTTAATTATAACTCTAGTGTGGGTCAAGTAATACCATATACTAATTGAATTCATTCAAAGTATAAGATTTGGTGGAGTAACAGTTATAAATCATAACAAGAAGGGCACCTGCAGCGAACCCTATAATGTTATTAATGGTTTGTGATGCCTACAGTGTTTCTGGCACAAAAACATGAAGATGTATGAGTATCCAATATATATATTGGTTACATTAATAACTAAATAGTGCTCAATTCAATCTAATCCAACAGCTGGTGAACTGAGCATTAATAACTCTGCCGCATTAGATATACGAGTTACAACTTTGAGCAATCTCCAATTACTGGGTAGTTCTATAGGCAATTTTGGTTGCATTGTGTTTTTAAAGGGGACACAACACTTTAAGTGTTACCCTGGTTGTGTGTGTTGATTATTTTAAATTAAGCTAATAAAGTATATATTTTAAGAATATACGTCTCCCTGATACTACTGAACTGGTCTCTGGTGGAGAGGCGGATTTTTCCCCTGTGACCGGATGGTTCATTTTTCTATCGAGTTTGGAGGTTCCTCTCTTCCTTTCTTTTTCATTTAAGACCTATATATATTTAGACCTGTGGTATTATAATCTATGTTTGATCACTAAAATACCCCATAATCTGTTATATACATCTGAAATGCTTGTATTAAAGGGGAACTATCACCCCTACACAAGTCTGGCTAAAAAGTAAGTTTATAGAGCGACTAGCTGGAATACAATTGTTATTTAAACAAAAAATGTATTGTTTGACTGAAATGAAATGTTTAATGATGATCCTGTGCCTTCCTTCCGGACACACTGTGGGTACAGCTCTGCACTGCAGTCTGTCACTCTTCCTCTGATCCGCTCCCTCAATCCAGCCTCCTCCGATGACAGAGGACTTCTCTTGTAATCTGGAGCGCTCTCTGGCCAATAGCTAGTCACTCTACAAACTTACTTTTTAGCCAAACTTGTATAGGGCTTATAGTTCCCCTTTCATGGTATGTTCTATGTTCTGCTTTTATAAATTATATACTTGTATCCCATTCATTTATACCCTGATGAAGTAAGCAGAGCTTACATAAAGCATAGGGAAATTGATGATTGTAATTTAATACATTTTATATTTCACATCTGCTATACCAGGATTCCTGGCCTCTCATCTATCGGTTGTATCAGGTGAATGCTTATGTTTTATCTGAGTAAGGTGACTGTAATTGAGGTATTACTCTTAGAGTGCTTCTCTTTGCCCCTGTTTTACCTGTGTCCTCCATACAGTACTTAGAACATCTTTTGAGGACCAGCTGGAACCATCTCATTGTTGTATACTGCGGATGAGCACCTCTGGGATACAATACTGGATTAGGAGTTCTACCATATCATTTTATGGGTTCATTTTTAGCTTTTATTCCTGTGAGTACAAGTACTTTGGACAAGTATTTTACACACACACACAGATGCTTCTCTCAGATGTTCTTGTGCTTATACATGCATATAAACGAACTGAGTGGATAAAACAGAAGTAGGCCAAAAGACCCAGAAGCTTTGGAGGAGATAACAGGATCCCTGGTGCAGAAGTGGATTCTCGGTGCAGATGGATTGCAACTTGAGGGTAGAGTGGATGAAACTGATAATAGCACACTGTTGCTTTTATAGCTTGCTGACTTGAATGTAGAATACTAGCCAGTTTATCACTGTACCCGTGATTCCACTTGCCTGTGATTCTGTCCGGTTGTCCGTGGTCTATGCTGCGGGCAGGACCTGGCTACCTTCATGCTGCGGGTCCGTGACGTTGCGCTCACTATTTTGTAACATTTGGCGCGATTGGTCGATGGAGTCCTGCCCTCCGGCAGCGGCCTTATAATCTGCCTGCGAACTGGGCTTAGTTGCCAGAACCGGTTACGTCATGATGAGCTCAGGCAAGAAAGCAACTAACGGCCACTTCCCCCAAAGCTAATAAACATCATGCCCTGTGCATAGGGTATAGATCCAAGAAATACTCTACACACTTTCATGGCTTTGAATTAGGCCGCAGCTTTATTATATAAAAACATTATAATAAGTTAACATTTTTTAACAGTTACCTCCAACCTTGAGCCCTTGCCAATGTCCATCTTTTACAGGCTAACCCAGCCTATCCACCTTTTTGAACCGAAACTCCAAACTCCCAAATTGTCTCCTTAACCGCACCTCATTAGCTGGTCAATGCAGCTCAATGAGGCCAGCTTCTAACCCACGACAAAGTCCGGGTGTCCTTAGAGATATGCTGCTGGCCTACCATCTCCCATAACCTCCTCCATCTTACTACCACTCTATACATTGGCAAGGGCCCAAGCCTCCAACAAAGCTGCGACAAATTAACAATAATCTTATATTAACACATTACAGAACAATATTACTGCCAAACAAAAAACCCCTACATAAACAGGGAGGGAGGGAGGGAACTGCTCCTTCTCCAGGTTAATCTGCTATGCCACACAACAGGAAGTGGGAGCCCGCTTATATCACCTCCTCAGGCGTACCCTGCCTTACTTCCTCTAAAGCCCACCCTTACCCTAACCCCAGCTCAGACATGCCTCCCCTCCTGAAATCCGTGGAGTTCTTGTCCTGAGCATGGGGTATAGGTCCAAGAAATACTCTACACACTTTCATGGGTTTGAATTAGGCCGCAGCTTTATCATATAAAAACATTATAATAAGTTAACATTTTTTAACAGTTACTTCCAACCTTGAGCCCTTGCCAATGTCCATCTTTTATAGGCTAACCCAGCCTATCCACCTTTTTGAGCCGTAACTCCAAACTCCCAAATTGTCTCCTTAACCAGACCTCATTAGCTGGTCAATGCAGCTCAATGAGGCCGGCGTCTAACCCGCGACAAACTCCGGGTGTCCTTAGACATAGTCCGCTGGCCTACCATCTCCCGTAACCTCCCCCATCTTACTACCACTCTATACATTGGCAAGGGCCCAAGCCACCACAAGGGGCTAACAAGTTCTCCTACGAATTAGCCGCCCCCCAAAGCCACGGCCTCTTCCAAAGCCTCCGCTAAGTCAAGGTTAAAAAAGTCTAAACCCGTATCATTAGGGTGAATACCATCCGCCCAAATCAAATTGAGAGAAGGATCCTCAAACATCCTGTGACTAATTGGTAAACCACCAAGATCCACCACAAACTTTGAGATCCTCCTATTCAATTTGATCCGGCTCTTGTCCAAGCCCCAACAATCCCTCGCTCCCATCCAGCACCTACGAGGGAGAATTTCAGACCAAATCAGCCGTATCCCCGGAAAATGCTGGAGCAGCTTCCGAAAATCCTCCTTCATCACTTCCCTTAGCTCCCAACCAGGAATATAGCCTAGGTCATTACCCCCCAGGTGTACCAACAAAACCTGCGGGACTACCCCCCCCCCCCCGCCTGGACCAACCGAAGGACTTCCGGAACCAACTGGGGCCAACACATTCCCCTGTACCCGTGCCAGACCACCTGGCCTACAGATACAGGGACAGTCATCTGCCGTCCACTTTCCCGAACCGCAGCCCGCCAGCTGGCCCAGAAGATGAATGAGTGCCCGATAATCCATAACTGCTGAGCTGCCACACCTGTAGAGAAAAACAAACAAAAAGAAAATAACACAAGCCCCCTAACCCCTTAAATCCCCGAAACTCTGTGAGGCCTAACATAAGACAGAAACCATCGAGAATCCCAACGCCCAATCCGCATAATGGTCTCAGACCCCAATCCTAACCGAGCCGCCTCCGTAGCCGCACCAATACGAAAAGAATGCCCCCCAAAATCACCAACTGGAACACGAAGAACCGAAAGACAATGTTTGAACACCATCAGAAACTGAAATCTGGTCAAAACCACCCCATCACTATGAACTAACAATGAATCACTCAAACCAGGCCGAACCTCTAAATACCGACAGACACAATAAACCGGACACGCCGAAGAACCCGGAACAGAAAAAAGAGTAACCCAGGCCCCAACCCTCAACGAATCAGTTTTCGAATGACGAATACGAAATTCCAAAGAGTCACGACACAAACGGACATCTCCAAACAATATACCCCTCGGTCGACGTTTTGACGCATTTACTAATTCACCTATGTGCAACGCTCCAAAAAAGGCTAACGAAAACACTGCCCCAAAAAGAATGACTTCATAAGAATCAGAACAAACCCCCGTCAACACACCCAACAACTTTTCTAATAACTGAAATGATACCGGACGCCTCGATTTCAATGAAGCCCTACCACGTCGCAACCCACAAAGAGCCTGCTTCACTACAAAATCCTTCGTAAAATCACGCCAGCCCCTTAGTTTAAAACCAAAAGCCAATCCCAACACTTTACCCGAAATCGCCGCTGGTGATACACCCCGAGAAAACCAATCCCATACCAGCCACAAAACCCCATCACTCCTTTCCACATGGGCTTTCAAACTACCCACTATACTTTCAAGACAAAGCCAATCACTCCAAACTGCCGAGTACTGCGCCCACGTGGCCAGCGAAACAGAATTCTTCACCCAGTCTGCCACTGTACTCCGCCAAGGTCCCACAGGAAAGATGGGCAAGGCGTACCCATAGCCTTCGCTCCCGGACAGGCCTTCCGAAAAGCTGTTTCCTGAAAACGAGACAACGCATCAGCAGCCACATTCAACACACCAGGCACATGCCGTGCCCTAAAGGTGACATCCAATCTCAAACACAACAACACAAAATGACGAAGCAATGACAAAACAGGAGGAGAAGAAGCAGTGAGAGTGTTTACCACCTGAACCACACCCATGTTGTCAGAGTGAAATACCACCTTACTATCTCTCAATCTATCCCCCCACAATGTCACAGCTACAAGCAAAGGGAACAGTTCCAAAAATAAGATATTCTTGGTCAGACCCACCCTTTCCCAAGCCAAACACCACCTCTTTGCACACCAATCGGAACCAAACAAAGCCTCAAAACCCATAGAACCAGATGCATCCGTATACAGCTCAAAATCCTCATTAGCTCTACCCAATGTCTGCCAATACGACCTCCCATTATAATCTGCGAGAAATGTTTCCCACACACCCAGGCCCTCACGCAAGTTGGATGACAAAAACGAATGCGATGATGGGGGCGAACAACCCCCCCCAGTAGCTTGAGCAAGACGCCTATTAAAAACCCTACCCATGGGCATAATCCGACACGCAAAATTAAATTTACCCAACAAAGATTAAAGGGCTCGAAGGGTCACCTTCTGAGCCGAGCGACAAGCCACCACTTCAGCTTGTAATGCCACCAACTTTTCCCGAGGTAACCTACATTCCATGGCAACCGAATCAATTTCAAGACCCAAAAAGCGCAAACAGGTCGTAGGACCTTCCGTCTTCTCCGCAGACAAAGGAACCCCAAAATCCAAGCAATCCTGCTGCAAAGTAATCAGCAACTGCCGACAAATGTCCATACCTGTGGGACACACACACAGAAAATCATCCAGATAATGCAGGATGGAGGAAAAATCAGACTCCCTACACACCACCCACTCCAAAAACGTGCTAAAATGCTCAAAAAGTGCACACGAAATTGAGCAACCCATGGGAAGGCATAGGTCGATGTAGTAATCCTCTCCAACCTTACATCCCAAAAGATGATGACTCTCTGGATGCACCGGAAGAAGACGAAAGACAGACTCAACATCAGCTTTAGCAAACAAAGCCCCCCGACCAGCTTTTACCGCCAACTCCACCGCCTTGTCAAATGACGTGTAAGAAACGCTACACAAAGCTGGATCGATGGCATCATTAACAGAGGACCCAAATGGGAACGACAGGTGATGAATAAGTTGGAACTTCCCAGGCTCCGACTTCTGAACCACACCCAAAGGCGATACCCGGAATCCAGGCAGAGGTGGTCCCGAAAAAGGACCCGCCATATGCCCCAAGGACACTTCAACATTCACCTTATCCCGAAGAACCCCCAGATAACAGTCAGCCGAACGTAAGTTAGCCGCCTCAGCCACCCCAAAACCTTCCTGCTCAGGAATGCGGAATCCAAACTCAAAACCCTCTTCCAGAATCCTAGCAGCCTCCTTATCCCTGTAAGCCCTTAGCCACGGGCGCATCTTGTCTACGGATACCGGAGTCACCCCCTTTACCCCCAACAGACCCCCCTTTGTCACCCAACTTTTGCTTTTTAAAACACCTGGTAAGGGGGTGGGAACCTGAACACCCGGGGAGCCCCAACCCCCCAACGCCAGCCTGAAAGGACTGAAACCCCACTGGGGAACCAGCTTGGCGGGTCATAAGTGACAGCCATAGCCCGATGTCCAGTTGGTCCCAAGACAAAGACGGGCGCACCTCTAACCTCTGCCGAAACTGTTCATCATAATGCCACTATGCCAGACCGCCATACGTCCTGCAGGCGTTCCAAATAGTGTCCTGGTAACAAAACAACGAGGAGCATTTTGCTGAGAACCGTTCACCAATCACACTGGCCAAAATGGAAAACGCCCGTATCCAATTTCCAAACACCTTCAGAATCTTCCGATAACGACGATGTTCCCTCTCCTCCTTCTTCTCAACATCTTTTTCCTCCTTATCTGGAGGAGCCTCATCCAGCAGAAGAAGAGAAGAGATTTCCACAAACTCATTCTTCCAGATTTTTTCCTTTAATTCATTTTTCAAATGAATACCCAAAGGACCAGACCAGCACATGTATGCTGCTCCAAATGCCACCGTGGGCACCCCACCAACCTGTGACACACCCAATGCCACCCCCCCCAAATTGGAGCCCTGTAATTGTGAGTCACAAGAGCCCACACCCGATACCGATCCTGCAGAGGCCATACCCGACCCCTCAGGAGTGCTCAGCACCATAGGATTTGACAAAACCCCAGCACCCAATACCTGTCCAGCAAGAGGCTGTAAACCACTACCTGACAAATGAACACCGGCCAGGCTGGCGGGAGCCCCCTGCTGCACATTCCCCTGGGCCAAAACATTAGACATCACCAGCCCATGTTGCTGCACCCCAGCCACAGTACCCAAACCATGCAACATCCCAGCCCCTCCCAAAGGAGCACTTATCACAACACCATCACCCGGAACCAAACCTGTCCCAGGACCCGAGGCCGACAAGGTACCCATTGAGGAGGATAACTAATCCGGACCACCTAACACCCTGTCCTGCAAAGCCCCCAATGCTTGCCGTAAAGACCCCACTGCGTCAGCTCCACCAGATCCCACAGTCCCCAGCATAGTAGAAAGTCACGTATCTGCCCTCGACAAAGGCGCCAATGGCACGGACTGTTCAGCTGCACTTCGCCCAGCACCGGCCTCCACATCCGCATGCTCCAGCAACTAAGATCCTGAATCATCGGCACCCGGAGCCACCTGTAAATAAAGAAAGAGAAAAAACACCCATAATCACCAGTCTCACACATAGAGACTCCACCCAAGAGCCCCAAAAACCAGAGCCCCATCCACCATAACCATTCAAAGGCGAACAACCCCCAAATGATTCCCCAAGAAGGCAACCCAGAGGCACCTCCACCACAGGTATACTACAAACATAACCAAACCCCATGAAACTCACTTGTTTCCTCTGACAGCCCTGTAGTTACCTTACCTTCCCAACTCGGTGACAAACAAGTCACCAACTACCTCAGACAGCCAATAATCTCCCACCAAAAATCTCTTTATTATATAACCCGCAGGCCCTCATCCCCAGTAACCCACTGATGACAGGACACCACATCAGGAAGAAATAAGGACCAAGAAAAAGGGCACATGTAGAAATAAGGACCAGAGAAATGGGGAAAGAAGGAAAGGGAAAAGGAAAATGAGGGAAGGGAGAAGGGAAAGGGGAAAAGAGGCACAAACAACAAGGGGCAAACGGACACACAAGGTTGAAAGAAATTAGGACAAAGAACACGGTGCGTATGGTCACCTGTGTCACACCCCGGCTGGAAATGTCAGATCTGCTTCTTCTGCTGCTCACTGACTCCTGCCCTCGCTGTTCAGACCTTCGAGAACGAGTCACCTCAGAAGGGGACGCCTCACGCTGACCTGCCAAACTGCTCTGCAAGGAAGTTCTTCCAACTCTCCTGTCCACTGTAATACCTCGTACAGCCTCATTCCGTGAACCCCGAGGCCTTGGGCTCACACTCCTCCACCTCTCCGGAGAGCGAGAAGGGCTGAATCGCGTAAGTGGACGAGCCAGGGTGCTGTGCACAGGCCGACCAACCTCGCCACGCATCTCTGTCTCCTCCCTCCGCCGCGAAAGCTGTTCTCTTAACCACGTAGCTCCGCCAGACTCCAACAGCTCCCGCACCTCTTCCAACAATGGATCCAACATAGCAAGTAGCGCAAATAAAACTCCTCGAGCTGCTCCTTCTCCAGGTTAATCTGCTCTGCCACACAACAGGAAGTAGGAGCCCGGTTATATCACCTCCTCAGGCATACCCTACCTTACTTCCTCTAAAGCCCACCCTTATTTCCTCTACCCTAACCCCAGCTCAAACATGCCTCCCCTCCTGAAATCCATGGAGTTCTAAACCTCAAATGTCATCCACTCTGGATACATCCAACAAAATGCCGGTACCATAGATCTCTAAAAAGGAACCCAAACTCAAATCACAAAAACTGGCATATATGACACCCAGTATAAAAAATATATTTTGGGATTTGCGTTTCGGTTGTTTGAGGTTTTGATGTGTATTAGCTTTAGGGGAAGTGGCTGTTAGTTGCTTTCTTGCCCAAGCTCCTCATGACGTAACCGGTTTTGGTTGCACGCACAGTCATGCTGAGCTTGGGTTCTAGGGAATCTATTATTTTTTGTGTGTTTATTTTTATCTTTATGCTGGCTGTCTCTCTGTCAGAGCTCATCATGACATGACATTGTTGTGACCTGCACGGCCGTGCTGAGTTTGCGTTCCAGGGAGATTCCATGGGTCAATGCTTATGCTGAGGCTCATGAGAGTTGAAGTCCAGGGTCTGATTCTTTGGGTATGTTCATCTTATATGGGGTGAGGTAAGAATTGGATGGGGTTCTGGCCGATTGTTCTGTATGTGTTACTTTGCACAACATTTATTAAATGACCTGACCGGAAGTTCATTGGGCCATTTGGACCGGAAATTTACTTGGTTGTTCTCGCAATGGTTATTAATCAAACCAAACTACTTAAAATATAAATACAGATTGTATTCCATTCTGAGAAGGTGGCATGTTTGAGGCTGACATTGTGAGATTTTAAATATTAGATAATTGTACTCTCTGATGAAGCAATGTAAACTGAAAAACGCATTGGGTGGTTAATAGATGTCATGTCCCATATTTGTGCTAGATTTTAGCAGTAGTTTTATTTTATTTTTTTGTTCTTGGATTTGTACTTATATATTCTATGTGGTCTACTGTATAATTTAATTCATTTTTTATATACTGGGTAATCCCTGAATAAATTTCACTATATTATATATAGTTCAGTGTCATTCACTTCCAGTTATATACCACAGTCCAAATAATAGGTCAACCTAGCCCTAGATAGAGGGCCAATGCAGGACCTAGGCAAAATTGAGGTGTCTGGAAGATTAGAATCCAGGTTTGGAGAGTTGAAGATTTGGAAGGTTTTCTTCTTAAAGAAACTGACACTGGGGGTTATCTAGTGAAAGCACTAATACTGTGAGTCTGGTTCTGCCTCACAAAAAGGTGAGTTCAATTTGCACAGAGTAAGACGTGTTACTTGGCATAGTGAAGAAGAATGCATATGATTGAAGGTGGTGAAGGTGCATTATCTTCCTATAAACAGTCTACACTCAGACTTGTGTGTGCCTTTTCCTTTTTTGTCTTTTCTTGCATATTTTGGAGAACTTTGGTACCGGAGATTTGAGGAAACGGCAGCACCACTAAGTGGAGGACTTTCTTAAGGAGCTCTAAAAGGAACCAGGTGTATTTAATATTGTCTCTGTTACATTAGCACTGTAGTAGGATTCTGATATTGGTGATCAGATGATGTTGGTCTGAACCAAGACTGAGAATGAAGGTGCAGGAGACTCAGCTATACTGTCAACAGAAGAACTAGACATCACTACAGTTAGTTACAAGTGTGAAGCTTAAACAGCTATGCAGCAGAAACAGAAATCTCATCTGATCTGAATATATAGTCATTAGGTGCCTCACAATCCTCTAGAATATGGCTCTAGTTTTGAATAGGAAGGTGGAAGCAGTGACTAAGAAAGCCTCTGAGGCCCCCACATAGAGTTTTTTACCTGGAATATATGCTCTCTCAGTCAGTGATGCCAATATTTCCAAGATAGTGGTCCCAGACAGCCTTAATATGGTCTATTAACATTCCTTAACACATAATAACAATAAACCTTGTAACTCACCTTGCAATATTATCAATGTACTGGCTCAGGAGTTTCAATTTCCAAAAGATACAATCTTACAAAAATCCATACTCTAAAAGAGTCCAGATCTGCCTTGTATTAAAAGAGAAATTAAAAAGCATAAAACGGTAATCCATGGTTGTCAGCATTTCAAAAGCATTTTGCACTCATTCAGTGCTTAATAATTAACTGTCACCAGTGCCTCAAGTTTCCTGAGAAGTGATTGAGTGCAAGCTATCAGCTGATAAATTAGCTATGTACTTTATATGCGATGCTTTTCTGGGGTTGTGTATGTCTTGTGAGAGAAAGTGTGGTGCAGTAGTTGAAGGAATATACATCAGGTCTGCTTTAGTAAAGAGCAACCTGTTTTTTCCTAGTTAAAATGTCCCAGGGAAAAATGTTGGTTTTGTAAAAACATTATTGTTGGTAATCTGCAAACCATGTTAAGGGTCTCTGGGGTGGAGCATTTGGAGAATAGGGTAGGCCACTGCTCCAAACAGCACTAATTGCTGCTTAAATCCAGACCAGAGCCTGTATTCTTCCCAGGAGCTCCACAGGTTTGGACTAGTGATAAACCCACCTGTGGCTGATCAATTAGCAGGCAGGGTGTTAAAAGCAGGGATCAGCCTGCTGTGTTTGTTAGAAGCCACTTTTTCAAAATCCAGCTAAGAAAGATGATGAACTGTGTGTTTCTCCACCAAGCTTGTTTTGTTGAAGTTTTGAAATATTGGAAAGTGGGAAAGCCACCCAATTTTAGACAGCTGTTTCATGTCTAGTAAGTGCTCAAACAAGAGTAAGGATTTATTCTGTTCTTTATTTTTGTTTGCTGAGATATTAAAAAAAAAAAACAAAACACTTCAAACCAGAGTTGGAGTTTGTCCTGTGTTGCAGCTTACTCTAGAAGATTGTGGTTATTTAAAGAGTCCAGACAAATAAACCTTTAACACAAAAAAGGACACTTTTGTCATAGTCTTCACACTCTTCAACCCTTGCTGTGATAGTTCTCAGTGTCATCTTCTTTAAGTCATGGATTGCTGATACAGCCTACAAGAGTCACTTATGCTTGCTGCTCTTTGTGGGAAGACAAGTATTAGAGACCTTCATCGACAAGGTTTCAGACTATAAGAAACTTCTGCCTGAGAAATGTGCCTTTCCTCAGTTTTGCAAGCAGTTTCTTCAGGACCACAGGAGTCAAGTCAAAGATTCCCATTTCAAAACAGCAAAATAGAGTGACAAGGCACTGAACCAAGTAATTATTACTTAGACTACTAGTTACTGACAATAGGTTTGACCATGTAGCCATGCACCCATAATAAATATGTTTTATAAGGAGAAGAAAAAAAACAAAAGAAAAAAGAATAAGGGATACTATGTGATCAAGTGTTATACAAATGTTCAAATGTTTGGAAATGTGTAACATTAGATGAAAGTGTAAAATATATATATATATATATATATATATATATATATATATGTATATATATATATATATATATATATATATATATAATCTTTATTAGTTACATAATGCAAAATCTATACTTAAAAAATAAACATGCTGAGTAAACTAAATGTATTGTCCTGCTTGATTATTCCGGCTTACTTAACTTTATTCCTATTTAATCCCCATGGTCTTACTCTGCAGTGCAAGTTCATGTGCCTTTCATACAGTGTACAAGCTAAATGCAGGTTTGCAACTTATCTTTAACTCTATCTTGTATGTAGCCAGATTTGTCTACAGTTTATTATTATATTTATATCTAGATGTAGCATTAAATAAACTATTTACTTCATTAAAAGGTCATGTGAGTGCTTCTTCATAAACTTATTAGACAAATTGCCCCAAGATAGCACCCAGGCATCTTCAGATACCGAAAGTGAGAGTGCTTCCATCCAATATCAACTAAATGTATATATATTTATGAATCTATAAGGATCACCACTTTAACAGCAGTTAATATTGAGGTAAATTGATATGTTTATGGCAAACACTGTGGAAGTGCTGGTGTGCCATAGAGTGTGAAGGTACTGGTGAAAGTGATTGTAGTGTGAACCAGCATCAAAATGACTGTTTTCCCTGACACATCTATGCTACCCCACTTTTGCAATGTGAAACTAAATGCCTGATATTGATGGACTTTACACGAGGATGGTATTTTAAGCTGCTTTAACAATATGCATCTACACGATTTTTTTTATGTTTTATTCTAATGTTTTCTTCATTGCTATTGCCATTTGGTGATTAGGTATTTATTAGAAAATCCATGAAAACCACATGGTTGCCCGCTTTTTGCTTCAAAATAAGCATTAAACAAACACCTTAACATTTTCTCCTTTTTAGCCTACTCCAAAATATTTTTCACTATTTTTTTCAATGGCTACAAACTTCTCACCTGTTTACTTATGTGTACTTTTCCTATGATTAAGTGACCATGATGGTCACGAAACACGTTAGGGGTTGGACTGTTTGATCCAATTGTCATTGCTGTATGATATTTCGTTTTTGAGTGGATGTTTTTACTTCTACAAATAAAGAATATTTTTATACATAACTATTGGGCTGGTGATGCTTTGGTGGTCCTGAGTGCGCTTCCCTCCGGTTGTCTTCATATTTTTGAAGCATAAACGTGACGTTTCCAGGAAATGAAACAGAAAACTAAGCAGCTAGAGAGATAGAGAGGGTGCTTGGTGATTTTGTATTGATTTAGTGAGCAAAATAAGGGCAGCAGAGGCTCAGACTGTTGACTAACAGTATGAGCAGCCATCTAAAAACAAAGTAGGAGCTGGAGGGACCATGATGTGTCCAGTGAGTCAGAGGAGGAAGTGATCGCTACCAGCATGGAACGATTTGGGAGCCCTGATTCCCCATACCCCTTGATGCCTAGCCCCCTTCCCTTGGGATCTGGGGTAAAATTGTAAGCAAGGCAGAACTGGGTAGCAGTGTGTACAGCACAGGTCAGCTGTCTGTACCTGCTTCTACAGCTGCCAATGTGCCTTCTGATACTCAGGAGGAGATGATGGCAAGTGTGACAGAAGGGGACCCTAAGTCATACTTGCCATCCACAAGCAGTTTCACTATTATCACACGGCAACTACAGAGTGTTGGGGGGTTGTGTGGGGTGATAATTGTGACGAAGCAACTGGTGGTTGGACTACAGTGACTGTTGTTGATCTTCCTGCTGAGGTGGAAGGGGAAGTGAAAGTGATGATGCCAAGCAGCCAAACTAGTGGTCAAAAGATCCCACAACATCCCCCCGACCCTGTGATTACCCTTCCCCTGGCATTGTGCCACTGGGACATGATGCTGAAGAAGGCAGAACTGACTTGAAGTATTAGCATCAGCACAAATAAACTGTCTGTGCCTGCTGCTATTGCTGCCAGTCTGCCTTCACCTCAAGAGATGGCAAGTGTGAAAGTATGGGACCCTCTGTCACATTTGTCATCATTGCCAACCAGTGAGACTCTCATAGAGCAGTAACAGCATCAAGGAGGGACGGGTTGCAGTGGTGGTGATGAGGGTAATAGTGGAGCAGCTGAGATGGTAGAGACAGTAAGGGTCTTTTTAGCTGAAATTGAGAAGAAATGGGAGAATAATATGCAATTGGGGATGGGCATCACCTCCACTACCAGCAGTAACTTTGCAGAGTTTGCTGCTGCTGTAATTCCTGCTGCTGCTGAGTTGCAATGGAAGCAGGCTATGAAGAGCAGGTGTCATGGTTTTTGATGAACACTCAGACCAGACTGATAAGGTTAAAATGACTTTATTGAAAATAAAGTCACACACGTAAATAGGCTTTAAGCCCAAGCCAACAGGACAGCGATATAGGCAGGTATAACAAGAATAGCAAGTAGTGATATGTACAAAAGTGTGAATAATACAATCACAGGTAAGAAGATTGAGGCTGGAACTGAACAGGTGGCAGGTAACACAGTCCGAGCACTGGCCACAGGACCTTGGCACAGATGGTCCAGGAGGAAGTGATTGGCACCACCCAGACGCCTGGGAGGAACGGAACCCAGAGGAGCGAGGCAACACGGCTGGCACAGCCCAGACACTGGGTGACACTGAACCCAACGGAACTCAGCAACACTGACCCTGGCACCGGATGCCAATGGACCAGACAACTCTCAAGCGGGCCCTAGAGCGCTAGGGGTGGATCGTAACACAGTAGGATATAGATAGGCAACCAGTGTCCCCTCCACAGAGGATAATAATAGTGCAACGCTGGCTCTAGAGCCCAAGGCTACTGCAGAATGGATTGAGCACGACTCTACCTGGAGAGACCAGGCACGCAAGGGTCAATAGGTAACATCCTATGTATCTGCAACTCCCAAAGGGAGTGAGCCCAGCGTAGTAAGAAGGTGGACACAGAGGGATGAGAGTATCTCAGTCAGTGCAGAATACTGTACCGGTACTTCATGTGTGCACTCCGCCAACGGCGGTCAGAGAGTAGCCACAGCACAAATGCTAGCAGCCAGTCGACAAGTAATAGCACCACGCGGCGCAACCAACCAAATAACGGTAATGCCACAGGAAGTCTAGCGTAAGTAACGGAGGCAGCCAAGTGGTAGTATAGATGCACTGACAATCTGCTAGACACTGATGGCACTGAAGCACTGAGACAGCCAGGAATGGTCAGTAACGGAAGCGGGTTCTCAGCCAGATACGGTCAGCAATGGAAGCGGGTTCTCAGCCAGACACGATCAGCAATGTAAGCGGGTTCTCAGCCAGATATTGTCAGCCACGGAAATCGGAGAAGAACAGCAAACTTCAGGAATGTCGTCAGGCAGGCCAAGTCATACACGAACAGCAAACACTGAGCATCAGTCAGGAACTAGTACACCACGAAAGGGCAACATCATGGCGACATGACGGGGGTTATAAAGGCAGTTGCTGGGCGGCGACAAGGAGCTGACCAATCAGACAGCAGAACAGGAAAATAGACAGAATGTCGCCGCCTGCCACCAGGAGCACGGGCACCGTGATAGTACCCCTCTCTCAACGACCCCCTCCCCGCGGAGAAGGACCAGGCTTAGATGGAAATTTATCATGGAATCTACGCAACAATAGAGGTGCATGGATATCAGCATGTGACACCCAAGAACGTTCTTCCGGCCCATAGCCTTTCCAATTCACCAGGTACTGAATCTGACCACGCACTCTGAGGGAATCCAAGATCATTTGAACCTCATACTCATCGTGGTTGTCAATGAGAACAGGAGCAGGAACCACTGGAGCAGTGGTATAACGTTTGCAAATCAGAGGTTTGAGTAAAGATACGTGAAAAACATTATGAATCCACGTGTTTGCGGGGAGTTCCAAAGCGTATGAAACAGGGTTGACCCTCTGAAGGACTTTGAACGGACCAATAAAGCGTGGAGCAAATTTATGACAAGGGGTCTGTAAATTCAGGTTTCTGGAGGACAGCCACACACGATCCCCAACCTGGAAGACCGGAGCCGGAAACCTCCTGTTATTAGCATGTCGTTGGTAGCGTTGAAAGGACTATGTAACGAATTTTGTACCTGTACCCACGTGGAGTGGAGTTGACGTAAGTATACATCCAGGGCTGGCATCTGCTGTGCCTGAAAGGCATCTGGAAGCAAGGATGGTTGAAACCCATAGTTGACAAGAAAGGGTGAGCTTCCGGATGAAGTATTGATATAACAATTTCTAGCGAACTCAGCCCAGGGTAGCAACTCAGCCCAATTGTCATGGTGGTAGGATACAAAGCAACGAATGAACTGTTCAAGCCCCTGGTTAGATCGTTCTGCAGTACCATTTGTTTGTGGGTGGTATGCAGATGAATATGACAACTGAATGCCCATCTGGCTACAGTATGCCTTCCAAAATCTCGAAATAAATTGACTGCCACAGTCCGAAACGAGCACCTTAGGAACAACATGGAGTCTAAATACTTCTTTGGCAAAGACCACTGCCAACTCCTTTGCGGAAGGCAGACCTGGTAGAGGCACAAAATGTGCCATTTTAGAAAATCTGTCAACCACCATCAAAATATACGTATAGCCATTAGAAGCAGGTAGTTCTCCCAAGAAATCAATGGACACATGCGATCAAGGTCGGTCGCCATTAGGTACAGGCTGCAGCAGGCCCACAGGCAGGTGTCTTGGAGATTTAGAATGGGCACACACCATACAAGCTGCGGTGAAATTAGCACAATCCTCCCTCAGCGTGGGCCACCAAAATATACGCAACAAAGACCAGAACAATTGATTTTTGCCCACATGCCCAACTGCTCGAGAGTCAATCAGAGCGGATACGGTACAGGAGAGGCTTGCACCGGAAATTGCTACCTCGACCACAGGTTTGGAAGGCACCTCGTCTGGGGACTGCTGAATGCCACCTAGGACCTGTCCCCTTAGGAAACCTAGGTGCGTGTGTTTTCCGGCCGTATGGGACAACTACGCAGCAAGTGCCCTCCTTTGCCACATTAAAAGCACAGCCCATTTTTAAGGCGGAAAAACCGTTCCTCTCTTGTTAATTTTGTAAACCCCACCTGCATAGGTTCCATTACTTTGTTTTGCCCAGGAGGCAAGGGAGGAGAGGGAGGTAAGGGTGGGAGCTCATTCTTGTACTAATGCCCTGCGAAAGACCTTGGCTTGTGGTCTCTATTCTGCGTCCGCTCCCTGATATGCATATCAATAAGGTTTACAAATTCTATGAATTTGTCCAGTGTGACAGGCAACTCTCGAGCTACAATCTCATCTTTGATGCGGTCATGGAGACCTTGTGAAAATGCTGCTACAAGGGCCTCATCGTTCCATGCAACCTCGGACGCCAAGGTGTGAAATTCTATGGAGTAATCAGCCACAGAACAATTACCTGTTGGATGCACATAATTTGCTTAGCAGCCGAGATGTTGCACCCAGGCACCTCAGGCTACGAAAGGCCCCCACAAATTCACTGAAATTGGCAGTAATAGGCTTTGCTGTTTCCCAAAAAGGGTTTGCCCAGGCTAAGGCTCTGCCTGTTAGTAGAGATATCATGAACCCGATTTTACTCCTTTCAGTCGGGAAAGCTTGAGGGGCTAGTTCCAAACAAATTTCTAACTGATTGAGAAAACCTTGGCATAGGGTAGGTTCTCCATCGTATCTTAATGGTAGGGGAGCTGTAGCAGAAAGCGCCTTATATTGCTGGTTAGCATTAAGGATCTGGACCGTCGGTGCCTGAACCAGGGTGGCCACTGAGGCTGGTACTGGTTTATCCAAGTGCGCGGTCCGCACTAAAATCGTTTGCACCACCACTGACATTTGATCAAGACGTTGTTCGTACGCATCCATTTTCCAATGGATATTCACTGAGCTACCTTCACCAGAATCATCTGAGGTCATTGGCCCTTTCGTACTTTCATGGTTTTTGATGAACACTCAGACCAGACTGATAAGGTTAAAATTACTTTATTTATTTACTGAAAATAAGGTCACACATGTAAATAGACTTTAAGCCCAAGCCAACAGGACAGCAGTATAGGCAAGTACAACAGGAATAGCAAATAGCGATAAGTACAATAGTGTGAATAATACAATCACAGGTAAGAAGGTTGAGTCCGGAACTGAACAGGTGGCAGATAACACAGTCCGAGCACTGACCACAGGACCTTGGCACAGATGGTCCAGGAGGAAGTGATTGGCACCACCCAGATGCCTGGGAGGAACGGAACCCAGAGGAGCGAGGCAACACGGCTGGCACAGCCCAGACACTGGGAGACACTGAACCCAACGGAACTCAGCAACACTGACCCTGGCACAGGATGCCAATGGACCAGACAACTCTCAAGCAGGCCCTAGAATGCTAGGGGTGGATCGTAACACAGTAGGATATAGATAGGCAACCAGTGTCCCTTCCACAGAGGATGGTAATAGCGCAATGCTGGCTCTAGAGCCCAAGGCTTCTGCAGAATGGATTGAGCACGACTCTACCTGGAGAGACCAGGCACGCAAGGGTCAACAGGTAACGCCCTATGTATCTGCAACTCCCAAAGGGAGTGAGCCCAGCGTAGTAAGAAGGTGGACACAGAGGGATGAGAGTAACTCAATCAGCGTAGAACACTGTACCGGTACTTCGCGTGTGCACTCCGCCAACAACAGTCAGAGAGTAGCCACAGCACTAATGCTAGCAGCCAGTCAACAAGCAATAGCGCCACGCGGAGAAACCAACCAAATAATGGTAATGCCACAAGAAGTCTAGCGCAAGTAACGGAGGCAGCTAAGCGGTAGTATAGATGCACTGACAATCTGCTAGACACTGTTGGCACTGAAGCACCGAGACAGCCAGGAATGGTCAGTAACGGAAGAGGGTTCTCAGACAGATATGGTCAGCAACGGAAGCGGGTTCTCAGCCAGATACGGTCAGCAAAGGAAGCGGGTCCTCAGCCAGATACTGTCAGCAACAGAAGCAGGTCCTCAGCCAGATACAGTGAGCAACAGAAGTGTGTCCTTAGCCAAATACGGTCAGCAACGGAAACCGGAGAAGAACAGCAAACTTCAGGAACGTCGTCAGACAGGCCAGGTCATACACGAACAGCAAACATGGAGCATCAGTCAGGAACTAGTACACCAGGAAAGGCCAACATCATGGTGACATGACAGGGGTTATAAAGACAGTTGCTGGACGGCAACAAGGATACTGACCAATCAGACAGCAGAACAGGAAAATAGACAGTCAGAATGTTGCCGTCTGCCACCAGGAGCACGGACACTGTGATAGCAGGCTAGTGTGCCACAGTAGGAATGGGGTCCAGCAGTAGTTAGTTGGGAGTATGACAGGTTCTACTTGCCACCAGTAATCCTGGTCCTAGTTCTAGTGCTGCAGAGGCAGCATCATCATCATCCTCAGTTCCAGTCAGAGAAGAGGATTGTGGAGCAGAGGAAAGATGCCATTTTTTTCCATCTTTCCCGTCCCCCCGAGGTCATGGGCATGGGGTTATTTTTCTCTTGGGACAGGCACAGTGACGTTATCAGCTATGGCACTGTACACGATTTGTGATAAGTCAGTGAAAAAGGGAAAGGATGGAACAAACCTTGGCACAACCGCCCTCATAACATACATGAAATGCAGACACCATGACATTTATGTTGTGAAGCATATTAAAACCAAACCCCAACAAAAGAAATCGGGAGCTGCCATTGCTGTACCTCCTGTCTCTGAAGGGCACCAAGAGTTGAGATGTAAATCGAACAGCATCTAATGGTGGGAAGATGTAGCAACACCTTCTGGTGATCCATCACTGTCATCGCTACCTCTCCCACCAGCTGATAGTAATTCTGTAGAAGTGAGGATGTGGCAGTTCGTGTCCACCCCTTGCTGACCGCACATGGCAGTGTGGTGAAGTTATAATTGCAGGCATGGAATCAAGCAGCATCTGAGGAGAATCCGTCCTGCAGAATATGCTACTCTGGTGGTAGGGAGGAATCCTCATTATTATTAATTCTGCAAGTTGACACTTGTCCTTACTGGAGCAGACAAGAAGCATAGTGACAGCAGCTTAACCTGGTTTCATGGGGATTATTAATTTGACATTGTGGACCTTGGAGGAATTGCACTGTCACAAATGTTGCAGTGACACAGTGGCATTTGATAGTGGCCACCATAACATGACCTGCTGGTGCTAGGGTTTGTTCTTTAAATATACCATGAAGGCCTATGAAAACCAATTTTGTGGGATAGTTTCTAACAAGCCTAAGTCCAACAAATCACTGTTTCCTCGGGGCTTGTGCCTCTAACACACCTGAGTATTAAGAAATACTGATTCCTAAGGGCTTGTGCCTCTAACAAACCTGAGTCCAACAAATCACTGATTCCTGGGGGTTTGGGCCTCTAAGTCCTACAAATCAATGTTTACTCAGGGACTGGGCCTCTAGCAACAAGTCTAAGTCCTACAAATCAATTGTTCCTCAAGGCTTGGTCCTCTATCAACAAATCTAAGTCCTACAAATCATCCTCTACAAACAAAAAAAAGTTGATGGTAGATAAGAACCATTCAGCCCATCTAGTCTGCCCATTTTTCCTACTGTAAAAACCTCAAACCGTATTTGTACCTCTGTCTTATCTTATATTCAGGACATCCTTATGCCTATTCCATGCATGCTTAAATACTGTGTCCTGCCAATTATCAATCTGCCTCTGTCACAACTTGCATCAGGGGAGCCCCTGTATTTCATGTTATTTACCATTTGTTTTAACATTTCTGTATTTATTTATTTATTTTAATTAACTGTCCCCCTATGTCAGTCAACAAAACCACCATATCTGGCTGGTCCTGGTCTTCTTGACTTTTACCACCAAGCCTTTTTCACCTCTGTTGGGTTGCCTCCTTCAAATTATTCTGCATTCTGGCATCGCTGCAAGTGTCCACAGGGAGGTTCCATTACTCCCTTGTTGTCTTAGTTTTCTAGGCTACTGTTCTCAGAGTCTGGGCACTGAGTAGGCTCACGGGGTTTTCTGCCTACACCCTCTTGACTGGTCCCAGAACTCTATTTTTACTATCCAGGATATTCTATTGGATACTATTGAGAGACGGTTGTTTTTCTCATTCTCTCTCCTCTCCAGTCCTCTTGAGTCCTACTGGATTATTGGGGTCCTTCTCCTTGTGGTGCCTCTGCTGTGTTAGTCTGAAGGGTTTCCATCCTGGCTCAACTGGGATCAGACATCTGGCTTTGCGGCCAGCATCTTTACTCCAACTTCGGCTGCCTTAAGGCTCCTGCATTCTCAAGCCTCACACTCTGTTCTATGCACTCCAGCATCTGTGACTATAGGTACCCCAATATCCTGTGCTTCATGTCTATCAAGGATCTAACACAGACAGGTGGAATTGATCCCTTTGTCCTTTCTCTTAGGCATTTTCACCCCTCTTTGTCCTCTAAATGCTTGTCAAAAACATTTTTCACGTTCTTATTTCAGGAGAGATCAAAATTATCCTTTGCTTCTGGCTCCCTGACAAAACCACCTTCGAAAATGCATTGGTTCAATAAAGTAACAGACATAGCTAATGCTCAGTGTATTGCCACACTGCAGCTTAAAGAACTGGTCTTGCCTTCTGGACCATTTGGGAACCATTCAGTGGCATAACAATAGGGGTCGCAGGGGTCGCACCTGCGACACCCTCGCCACGCGCCCGCAGCACAGCTGATCTCCCGGCAGCCGGCGCTCTAGTAATGCAGAGATGACATAATCTCCCAGCGCTCTGCATTACTAAAAACCGCGTGGGAGATTGAGTTCCAGACAGAGGTCTGTGCCAAATGAGGCACAGATCTGTCATCTCACACCGCTAGACCACCAGGGACTCGAGGTAGGAGGAGGGGGGCGGTCAGTAGGGGCATTGTGGAAGGGGCAATGTGGAGAATGAGGGGCACTGTGGAAGAGGCATTGTGGAGCATGAGGGGCATTGTGATGGGGGCACTGAGGAGAATGAGGGGCATTGTGGAAGGGACATCATGGAGATTGAGGGGCAATGTGGAGATGGGGGCATTGTGGAAGGGGCAATGTGGAGAAAGAGGGGCATTGTGATGGGGGAATTGTGGAAGGGGCAATGTGGAAGGGGCATTGTAGAGAATGACGGGCATTGTGATGGGGGCATTGTGGAGAAAGAGAGGCATTGTGATGGAGGCATTGTTGAAGGGGCAATGTGGAAGTGGCAATATGGAGAATGAGGGGCATTGTGGAGATGAAGGGGCACTGTGGTGAATGAGGGTCATTGTGGAAGGGACAATGAGTAGATGGGGGCATTGTGAAAGGGGCAATGTGGAAGGGGCAATATGGAGATGGCCAATGTGGTTGAGGGGGGCCAATGTGGTCGGGGGGCCCATGGCAGTTGCAGAGGTTGGCACTGCTGTCAAGCCTCTCACTCAAGCTTCACACTCCAGCATCAGCCAATTGGACTGGTGATACGCATCCTCATGCCTACTGGGTCAGTAGCTCTCCAAACCCCATTGATTGTGAACCACCAGGGGAAGATAATAGTTTTCCACTATAGGTATATAGGCATAAATCACTTCATTAGTAGAGTGGTTACTAAAGTGAAAAGAGAGTATGGTATGAGAGGTCAATACAAGGATCTCTGTGGGGAGCTATTCATTGCAAGACCTGATCAGGGAACCAGGGGACAACCCTTGAGATTAGAGGAAAAGAGGTTTAGACTTCAGCAGAGGAAAGGGTTTTTTACAGTAAGGTTTGCTAAATTGTGGAATGCCTTGCCCAAGAAGGTGGTTATGGTAGATATAACCGATACATTTAAGAGAACATTAGATACATTTCTTGAAAAAGGTAACACACAGGGTTATACTGAATATTACTAGGCAAATCAAGAAAGTCTGATAAATGACTAGTAGCAGGATAGCTTTTCAATTCTCAGGTCATTAGAGTATGAGGCAAAGGTTGAACTTAATGGACTTTTTTTTGTTCAACCTAATTTACTATCTTACTGTGTTATTAAACAAGGGTAATCATACTGCTGTTTCATGTAAAACTCTAGTGAAGAAAATAGATGAGGATGACAAAGTGTGAAAATTAACTCTATTTAGTAAGGACTCCCAAAAAAAATCAAAAATGTCACTGAATAAGTTAAATAAGAAACCTGGCTATACCTTGAATTCCATGGCAGGGAACTCATATTCTTGATGTGGACCAAAATGGAATACATATCTATTATCTATTTCTGTCCCTTAAAGGTCTATCAATTCCGGACTCAACCTTCTTACCTGTGATTGTATTATTCACACTATTGTACTTATCGCTATTTGCTATTCCTGTTGTACTTGCCTATACTGCTGTCCTGTTGGCTTGGGCTTAAAGTCTATTTACATGTGTGACCTTATTTTCAGTAAATAAATAAAGTAATTTTAACCTTATCAGTCTGGTCTGAGTGTTCATCAAAAACCATGAAAGTACGAAAGGGCCAATGACCTCAGATGATTCTGGTGAAGGTAGCTCAGTGAATATCCATTGGAAAATGGATGCGTACGAACAACGTCTTGATCAAATGTCAGTGGTGGTGCAAAGATTTTAGTGCGGACCGCGCACTTGGATAAACCAGTACCAGCCTCAGTGGCCACCCTGGTTCAGGCACCGACGGTCCAGATCCTTAATGCTAACCAGCAATATAAGGCGCTTTCTGCTACAGCTCCCCTACCATTAAGATACGATGGAGAACCTACCCTATGCCAAGGTTTTCTCAATCAGTTAGAAATTTGTTTGGAACTAGCCCCTCAAGCTTTCCCGACTGAAAGGAGTAAAATCGGGTTCATGATATCTCTACTAACAGGCAGAGCCTTAGCCTGGGCAAACCCTTTTTGGGAAACAGCAAAGCCTATTACTGCCAATTTCAGTGAATTTGTGGGGGCCTTTCGTAGCCTGAGGTGCCTGGGTGCAACATCTCGGCTGCTAAGCAAATTATGTGCATCCAACAGGTAATATCTGCTGAGTACTTTACAGTAAGATTAGCCTTCAATCAATATCTGCAGTTTTTTTTTAAATGTCTTGCCTGCCAGTCATGTTAAGTTTATAGTTATATCTCTCAGCATTTACCTTCCTAATCGCTATTTCCAGTAGATTTTTAAAAGACAGTATTCTTTCTCTAGTTGTTGTCTTGGGTAAAACCTAGATTTCTTTTTTAATTATGTATGTTTAACCCTTTGTGTGCCACTGCTCCATTATCATTTTCAAGCTCTACCCTTTGGAATGTTCACTGAACATGCACAGAGGTTTTGGTAGTCTTCACTGCCCATCTCAGGAAGCAGGGCATTTCAATAGTCTCATACTTGGATGACTGGTTGATGAAGGTGATATCTTGTCTCTTCTCCAGGAGCACCTGAGTACCCTTCAAGACTTATAAACAGTGTATTTGAAAAAGCAGCTTCAGCTGATAGCACCAGTTTACCCAGAGAGAATGGTATCTGAACAGGGAGTCTCTTAAGAGTACTCAAACCTTGGGAATTCCAAAGACAGTCTTCATGACTGTAAGGTAGAATGTGAAAAAAAACAAAACAAAACAGTCTAATCAGTGAAACCATTTCTACCATAACATAGCAGTCAATGAGCTGCATCAAATGTGGGACTTTCAGCTAAGATATATTTTTCCTGTGACTCCTGTGACTCAAAAGGATCTGAAGAAATTGAAACAAGCCAAAAGCACAGTGATTCTGATTGTTTCTTTTTGACCCAAATAAGCTTGGTTTATGAATATCCAGTGAACGTCTGTGACAAACAAAATATAATGTCCCCCTTGGGCATATGTTCTAAACCAGGGGCTAGTGTTCCACAGCAATTCTCATTTTCTTTCCATGAGTTGGAAGATGGGAAGAACTCTTTTGTCTCAAGGAGGCTTAGCTTCTGTCATTGAGACCTTGCTCCAAAGATATAAGAAGGTTACAAGCTTGAAATACATAAAAATCTGGAAAATATTCTCCTCCTTATGACTTGCTAGGAGCCTAACCCCTCACTCTGCTGGGATGGATTTGAGCCTGAACTTTCTTCAGCAAGACTTCAACTCTGGACTAAAACTTGCTGATTTTAAAGATCACGTGTCTCTGTATCACAAGGTTCTACAGAAACTAATGCCTCTCTGGATGATGTTAGCAGTAGATGAGTAGAGTGCAATGCTGGGAAGTGAGGCAGCTTTTTGTTGCAGCCTAAAGCTGTTAGCTACGATGCTGGCTGCAAGGCCAGATCTCTTATTCCAATCAAGCCAGATCAGGATAAATACTCCTTCCAGCCGCAGTATCCAAGGAAGGCACTGGTAAAGTTCAGGACTCCTAATGAAGAAATTTGTGAGGAAACAGGGTAGACATTAATGGGGGTATAGGCTAAATGGTAAAATATTTAGGTAAATTAGAAGAATGAGTGTGGCAACTGCAATTTAATATTTAGAAATGTAAAATCTTGCACTTGGGAAGTAAAAATGCAAATTAACAGTATTAACAATAATGGTACTGTGCTTTCATCAACAGCTTCGGAACAGGACTTGGGAGTGATTATTTCTGATGACTTAAAGGTAGACAGGCAATGTAACAAAGCAGCATGGAATGCCAGAGGGTACTGGGTTTTATAGTTAGAGCTATTAGTAGCAGAAAAACGAAGGTAGCCATGCCACTCTATAGATCTAGATAAGAGGAACAGCCTACCAGCAGAAGTGGTAAACATTAATACAGTGGTGAAACCTAAGCATGCATGGTTTAGGTATAGGTATGAGGCTATCCTGAAGATTAGGGGTGGGCAAAAAGTAGGAAAAGTTTTCCACATGACTTTTCACGAACACTTGCCGATTTTTTGCTTTTTTCTCAAAAGTTTTCTCTTTTTCACCTATTTTAAAAAAAATTGTCACCTATATTTCATATAGGTACTACATTTCCCACTGCAATATTACTTCTTGTGAGGACTATAGTTTTGAAATAAGTGGATGAAAGTCAAAGTTGTGATGAGTCCTACAGCAACAAATGCCTTGAAAAATCTGTTAGCGTGCAGACTGCATTTGTCCTTTGCCCACAACACTGCTTAAGTGACACTGGCATATATTCATGATAATGTCAAGTAATACAAAAAATAACGTACAACCTACAATGTGGCAGATATGTATTTTAGGGGTGGTGGTGGGGGACTGGCTGTTATGGTGGGATTATCACAGTGCCTGTGATTGCCCACTGGTAGCACTGTTGAGGTGTGTGTGCGACATTGTCTATTACTTCCTGAGTGTCTCGCTTATGCGCATTCGCTATTCTTATAGGCCTATAGTAATTGCCAGAGTGAGTCTCCACCTACTTGCAAAGCCTTATAGGTCTCAGTCTGCCAGTACTCCCTTGCCCTTTTGTGGTGTACCTGTGCGCTAGCTCTTGTGATATTCATATGCTTTGATCTGTGTATGAACTCTGGCTACGTTTGACTCCAGCTACTTTTTGATCCCTGACTTGTTGCCTTCCGCTCCGGTCTGACCCTTGGCTCCGTCTGACTATCCACTCCGGTATGACCCTTGGCTCCGTCTGACTACCCACTCTGTGCTGACCCCGGCTCCGGCTGACTATCTGATAGGGTACTGACCTTGGCTTGGCTGACTTACTACTCTGTGTTTAAGACCCTTGGCCTGACTGACTCCACTCTCTTGCTAGACCGTGCTCTAGCTGATCCCTCTTGTACAAGCTGCATTCCTCCCGCTGCACTGGACATTGTCTCTGGCTATTCCATTCTGCTTGTTACCAACGGTTAGTGCCTTTGTGTATTCCCTAGCGTACTACGGATTCGAGTCACCATTGCCTATTGCTACCCTAGCGTTCTGGGGTACCTTTGGTCACCGTTGCCTGTAGGTTTACCCTAGTGCTCTAGGGGAGTTTCTCTCATTTTACTTGGGTGTTTCCGCTTCACCCGCACTAGTAGCTACTGCTATCTTTGCTACTATTACATTCTGTAGTCAGATTGGGATCAGCCTTTCTTCAGTCAGTGGATTGTGTGCTATCTCCATACCTGGCTAGTGAGGGTTGGGGAAGTGCTTGTGCACTGTCTCCACACCTGGTCCTGTGAGGGTTGGGGAAGTTCTTTCCATATTATTTCTGTTCTTATTTTAATAAAGATATTGATTTTACTGTATCTGTACTTGTCAGTGTCGTTATTCCATAGTCACTCCTTGACAATATGAAAGTACAGTCAACAGTTGCCTAATATCCTTTCCAGAATGGATATTCAGGAACAGCATATAGACCAGTTGTCATTAAAGGGATAGTAATACTTTGTTTCAACTTTATTTTATTTTGTAGGCATTAAAAAAAACCCATGAAGAATGATATAAGTCTTATCTCTCAAACCTTTATGGTTTAAGAGATATTCACAAGCAAAGTTTCTCATCTCACCCCTTTTACCTAGTGTAAGCCATCTCTTCTCAGATGTTGAATGCAGTCCATAGACCAGACAGATAAAGCAGGGGACACTCTTATTCCTATGAAAACAATGAAATTCCTGCCCCCTTGACAATCTTTTCAGGTTTTTCCCTTATCTTAATTGAAGATTGTCTCTCTCTGCAATCTACCTGGGCACCTCCCTTCTGCTCTGGCTGAGCAGTGTTACATCAGTAAAAGGGGCGGGAGGGGGACACTTTGTCATTGAATTACTCTTGAACTACAACTCTGACATAAATGAAATAACACTCTCCAAAGTCCAAATACTATGATGATTAATTAGAGCTGCTTTTATTATGAAACACTACTATCCCTTTATCCGTACAGCGCATCTTGATAAGCTTGCGCAACTACCAGTGTCCCCTCCTGTCTCGGCATCGGTAGCAACCACTCAGATAGAAAACATGATTTATAGAGGGTTGTCCGGAGCCTCTCTACACCCTCTAAGATATGATTGGAAACCCACGTTGTGTTGTGGAGTCATAAATCAGCTCAGAATTTTTTTGGAACTGGTACCTAATGCATTCCAGAGTGAAAGAAGTGAAGTGGGTTTTATGATTCCTTTTTTAACTGGCAAAGCATTGGCATGGGCCAATCCATTATGGGAGAAGGCTAAACCCATAACTTCCAACTTCACAGAATTTGTGGCTGCCTTTCATAAAGTATTTGATATTCCAGACCAAGCAACCTCTGCTGCAAAAAACATATGACTATTCACCAGGGCGTCCTTACAGTAGTAGAATACGCTATTGAATTTCGTACATTAGAGTCACAGGTAGGCTGGAACAACGAGGCTCTGGTGGCGGCTTTCTCACAAGGGCTTAATGATATTATCAAGGATGAGATGGCAGCCCGTGAGCTGCCTGAGGATCTGGATCAGTTTATTTCCTTTGCTATACTGATTGATACATGCATCAGGGAAAGATTCCCTTTTAAAAACCGTAAGCCAAGGCTTGAGTCTCAACTGGCACCAAACTTGGTATTAGGGATTTGAGTCACCATTGCCTATCGCTACCCTAGAGTTCTGGGGTACCTTTGGTCACCGTTGCCTGTAGGTTTACCCTAGCATTCTAGGGGAGTTTCTCTCCTTTTACTTGGGTGTTTCCGCTTCACCCGCACTATTAGCTACTGCTATCCTTGCTACTATTATATTCTGTAGTCAGAGAGAGAGAGCCAACTGAAGTGCCCCCGCATTACTGAAAACAGCAGGACCGCTTTGGAAGAGCAGATCCTGGCTTTGTCTCTCTCCCTCATAGGTTTTGGGCTTGCAACTTGCGCTGTATGTCCAGCCTGGGTACTTCAGTTGACTCTCTCTCTCTTCTTACCTCTTCTTCGCTTACGTCTGACTCCCTCTGCGTTTACTTTGAGGGTCCAGGATCTGCTCTGCCAAAGCGGCCCTGCAATTTTCAGTAATGCTGTCTAGGAGTTAATTTTGGTATACTCTCCTTCTTTAATCCTTGCCATATTACTCGGCATTGCCCAGCTACTAGGTGACTGTAACATCGTTTCAATGTATCAGTATCAGTGAATGCAGGTGTCTTGCGCATTGCAAAGAGCCGAGATTCCTCTGCACCTGTTTACTCTACATTAATTTCTAGAGTGGAAGGATATCTTTGAGCAATCAGGATTTTGCCATTTACACCAGTCAGTCATGGATATTCTTGACTAATTGATGGATATAGATTGATCCTTGAAAGCCTTATCAATAAGTTGATGTTTAAAACTCTCACTCTTAACAACTTGACAGTATTTATTACTATTAAACAATTTCAAGGATTTATCAGTAATTCAGCATTCTAGATATAATCCTTTATGCCACCAGGTATTATTAGCTCTATGCAGCTATAAGACATCTGATTTCATGGTGACCAGCCGAGTCTAAAATTGCAAGCGGGTGTGGATCTCCAGTGTGTCGCGAAAAGTGGAAACTTTACTTCCAACCATCCAACAACAGGGTCTTTCAGTAATAATACTTCAGGATTCACTGTGACACATCGATTCAGAGATAAGAAGTGGATGTGGATCTTCAGTACATCGTTAAGCACTAAAACCTCATTGCACTTCTCATAAAGCAAATCTCATAAGATCATAGAGAGGCAGGATCCCTTTGAATTATAACGAAAGTGATAGGTTCATAACCCAACTCCTATTATAATCCTTAGATATTCCCCTTAAAGAAAAGGGGCAGAAAGAGGAAGACACAGTCTAGAGGGCAGAGAGAAAGAAGCAAAAACAGATTGGGGGCTTCCCCCATTTTGATCTTCCTCTTTACTTAGTTCTCTTCCTTTGCCCTTTCTCCCCCCACACACTTTTTCATAACTAGTGTAGCTCTATTTTGAGTTTTAGCTATGTGATATCATTAGGGAACTCCATTTTAATTGCAGGCTATGTGGTATCTGTGATGTAGTCTCATTTCAATTGTAAGCTGTATGGTATGACTGTTGTAGCCCAATTTCAACTGTAAGCTCTGCGGTTTCACTAGTGTAGCCTAATTTCATTTACAAGCTGTGAGATATCTCTGGTGTAGCCCCATATCAGCTGTAAGCTCTGTGGTGTCACTAGTATAGCTCCTTTTCAATTGTAATATTATTTATATTGATATTTTATTACTGTCCATTTTCTTACATTTGCAGCAGGTTACATAGCAATCTTTCACATAGCACACCTCTTTGACCCTTTCATAACCAGGGATGAGTTCTCCTGTACTCAATGGCTTACAATTTATAACCCTTTGAGTACAGGACCAGAACATTTTAACCCTTTCAGTATAGCAGCAGACATCCCTACTTATGAAAGGGTTAAAGTGCTGTCCCATGTGAAAGATTGCTATGTAACAGTGGCGCAACTGTAAAAAATGGCCGGTAAGAAAATATAATCTAAAATGTGCAATTCTTCCATTTCTGCAAGGTAATCTAACCAGGGGAGCTGCTTGCCTTTGAAAGACCTGGGCCTTAACCCAGAGGGCTATGCAGTGCATTGGTAAGCATACCCCGCTGGCACTCAAAGGGTTAAATGTGCATAGAGCAGCCATTGCCCATGGGGATTAAGTCCTTTCACTACTTCAAGGGTATTGAACACAATAATTGACCAATTTTTTCCCTACATTTGCACCAATCAAAGGGTTAAATCTTTCACAGACAAAGACGTATCCATGCAGTGTAATGTGTTACATACCTCTTTGCAACTGAAGGAACCAAACACATTGCCATTTCCATGCTTTTCATTAAACCCCCTCAGTGCCAGACAGCTATCCAACGCATTCCTCTGCATGGATACCTCTGCCTCTGAAACACTGAGCCTTTCACTGGTACAAAAGTACATTAACCATTGTCAAGCAATGTGTTAAATACCACTGAAGCACTCACAGGACTTTATCACCATGGGCAACGCTGTGCCCCTTTTGATAAATTATGTGTGTACATTGTTTGTTTTTGAATATTTTTGTTAATTTAATTCTAAATAAAACATCAAACAACAGTGTTGTTTCATCAAAGAGATCTTGAGATGGGTGGGGTTAAAGGCGTGGATATGGGTGGGGTTAAAGGCAGAGACATGGTGGGGCTAGGCGTGGAAACTGGTGGCGAGTAATTTTTCAGGCCTGGCTAGTAGCTCAGGACTTGAAATTTTGAGCCCTGTGCTACCTGATACTCAGATGGTTTGAGATGTTGGTTCGTTTTTAAGAATGTTAGTCTCCCAACATTGCTGCTTGATAGACGTGTCCTGTGGTCATTAACTCTGCATGCACAAGGTGGTGTAACAAGGGTATGGGCTATACTGTTGCTGCTGCTGCTGCCTTTTAATCACACTGCCAGAACCAGAAGCATGATTACTAGCTGTCACTTGATGCTGTAAGCTAGTGTTGTCCACTATTGGTGCTGGGGGAGGGAAACCCAGTGAACAGTCACAGTCATATAGTCTGTGCTCTGCCACTTGGCCACATATCTGTTGTCAGATGTACGTTTCGGCCTTGTTGGGCTTCATCAGTGAGGTGCAGCTGATCTCTCTAGGCACTGTGAGCAAGGGGTCCATGTCTGGATTACCCTGTTACCCTTAGGGTGACTAGTCCCAATGGCAATTTGCATATGCAAAAAGAGCTAGTCAGAGACACTCAACTAGAAATGAGCCGAACTAGACCGAAACGTAGGTCTGGGGTTGGTTGCTTCTCTTGTTTAGAGAGGAATTGCCTGCCACTTCGTGGCTGGACTCCCTTTTGGTAGGATCAGTATGATGTGCTTTAGGATATTTCCTCTCTGTGAAAGGCACTAGTGAGCTAAAAGAGATTGCACCCTGGGTAGGATACTTATCCTATAGAGCCTCATCAATTTGAGGGCAGACTCATTCCTAGTTGAGCATCTCTGACTAGCTCTTTTGCATATACGGCAGCATGTCCATTGCCAAAATCTTGTTTTTGTGATGTTTTTTACTCCTCAGTCAGTGTAGGTTGGCAGGACATGGCAGAAGAAGCCAGAAACGTTATTGCTTTAACATGACTAGACGAGGTGGTGGTGGTAGAGGCAGCATGTGTGGGCACTCTTGCAATCTCCTACAGCAAAGCCAGAGTCATCATACTCCTCTGCAACAGGAGACATAGGTGTTATTTGGAGTGAACTACTGTTGGCACTGGCAGTAGCACACTCTCTGACACATAAATAACTTCACTACTTCTTTTTTCTGCCCTAGAGCCCTTGGAACTTTTTAAAGTGCTTCTGCTGCAGATAGTTGTGGAATCTTTGACCTGCTGATAGTGTGTCTCCCGGTCAGACCTGTGGTTGTGCTTCAGGTGGGATCTCATAGATGAGGTGCCTAGGTGTAAGCCTGTTTTCAGCCTGCTCAATTGCTTTTTGCACAGACAACAGATAGCATCATGCTTAGCTTGAGGATCCTGAATGAAGTATCTCCATACTGTGGACTTCATGGAATGAGGGGCTCCTGAGGTGCTGCTGCTACTACTACTACTGGGTCTAGGTGATGCAGTTCTGCTGCCACTACTACTAGGTGTCAAAGATGCAGAACTTACAGCAGCAGCAGAGGCACTCGTCATATCTAACAATGTGGATATTAATAACCTGTGTTGCTTTTATTGTTGCTGCTGCTGGTGTCACAGTGCCTTACCTCGGCCTGCGCCCTTCAGCCAGGCGCAGGGTTCTGGATGGATGCTCCTGCATCACTAGCAGCATTCCTCTGCCTGCAGCCTAGTCTGGTTCCTGGTTACTGGCAGCATTGAATCAGGCACTTGCCTGGACGCCTGTTATAGGCCCAGCCTGGGGGACTTAATTGGTCCCGCCTTCTCCTACACCTTTATAAACCTCTATGGACCCTCTATGGTGTTCTGAGCAGTTCATTATCTAGTATTCCTGATTCCTATGTATGATCCGGCTTGTCTGTCCATCCATTCTGGTGTTGACCTGTGGCTCTGTCTGACTATTCTCCTTGTGCGTTCCGATTTGGCTCAGATATCCTTTCTGGTGCAAACCTGTGGCTCAGGCTGACTACCCGCTCTGTGTATGACCTAGGCTTGTCTGACTACCCACTCTGGTGTTGACTTGGGGCTCTGTCCATGTCACGGTTTTTGATGAACACTCCGACAAGACTTGTAAGGTTAAAAGATCTTTATTGAAAATAAAGAACAGACAGCAAACGTAATACCCCACACAGGGTTCAGAATAAGTTAGTACAGCACACAATGGTAGGATGGTGCCTGATGATAGTGAAAATAATGGATAGCAGGTTCTCTTGTGAGCTTGGGTGATGGAAGGCAACAACCTACTGAGGAGGCACAGAACCTAGGGTCCCCAGAACGCACTAGGGATGAAGGTAGGCCCGAGACCAACAGATACTGGCAACAGAACCCCTATGATGCTAGGGTAACCATAAGGCAATCACCACAGACACTGGCAGGAGGACCCTAGAACGGTAGGAACCTCAAGGCTCTCGAACGGCAACACAGACCCTAGAAAGCTAGGGGTCCCAAGCTCTCGGCTGGCAACTAGGACCCTAGAACGCTAGGGTAAATCGGAGGCACAACAGTGGAAGCTGGGGGAGTGGACCCCAGTACAGAAGAGCACAGGGAGGCCCAAGGCACAGCTACTAGTAGCAGAGACCCTAGGGCACTAGGGGTGAATACGGAGGCAAGGCAACCCAACACGGAAGGCCACTGTGTCCAGGTACAGAGTACCAAATCAATACACCCACCTACAGTTGGCTCTTGAGCTAAATGGCAACAGCGATGGTGAAGACTGGAGCGAAGTGAACTGGACCTAGGGAGACCTAGGACTGCAAGGTTCACAGATGGTAAGCACCCAGTGACAGCCTGTAACTCCCCACAGGGAGTGAGCCCAGCTAAGGAGTGGTATATGGACACGTCAGATAAGTGAGTAACATGGCTGAACTAATAATAGCCCGAGATCCGGTACTCCGTGCGTGCACACCGCCAGAGGTGGTAGATACTAGAATGAATGGCTGAAGCAGCGAGTGCTCAGCCCAACAGTCCGCAAAGAAACGGAAAGCGCAGCACAGGCAGAGCAGATAGCAGCAGAGTTGATACAGCCAGGTCAGGCAGCAACGAAGCGAGTCTCAGCCAGGATCAATCGGCAATATAGCTGGTACTCATCCAGTATCAGTTAGCAACAGAGCGGTTCTCAGCCAGGATCAGTCAGCAATGTAGCGGGTTCTCAGCCAGGATCAGTTCAGCAACGTAGCAGGTTCTCAGCCAGGATCAGTCAACAATGTAGCGGGTTCTCAGCCAGGGTCAGTCAGCAACGTTACAGGTTCTCAGCCAGGATCAGTCAGCAACGTAGCGGGTAGTCAGCCAGTCCAGTCGGTAACGGAATCAAGAGAATCAGGAACACAGGAACGTAGTCAGGCAGGCCAGGTCATACACGAACAAGCAACATCAGGAAGTAGCGCAATAATAGGTACACCACGAAAGAGCGCTAGTTTACAGACATGACAGGATATATAAAGGGTTGGCCCTGGGTGGAGTTAATTACACTGGCCAATAAGAAGTGCGACATTCAAACAAGGAAGTAATAATGTCGCAGCCCGCAACCAGGAGCACGGGGCACCGTGATAGTCCACTGCACATCCAGCATTCTATCGCTTCAGTAGATATCCTATCTGGTGCAAAACTGTGGCTCTGGCTGACTATCCTCTCTGTGTATGACCTAGGTTTGTCTGACTACCCACTCTGGTGTTGACCTGGGGCTCTGTCCACTGTACATCCAGCATTCCATCGATTCAGTGGATATCCTATCTTGTGCAGACCTGTGGCTCTGGCTGACTACCCGCTCTGTGTATGACTTTGGCTCGTCTGACTATCCTATCTGGTGTCTGTTGGCTCCTAGGGGTGGTTCCGTTATTCAGACATCCTTCCTAGTATTCACCTGGGGCTAGCAGATTCCCAGCTACTGACTGCAGGCTGAGTCAGTATCACTCTTGGCCGTTACCTTACTGCGAGACTCCAGCAGGCTGAGGCCTAGTCTTGGACAGTGTGGTAGTAATATTGGGAGACTGCTTTTCCTGATACAGTACTCACCTTTTCGATCACCCACTGTGTGTATATATTATATTGCATTAATGTTATTATTATCATAATAAAGGTTATATTAACTATACCGTCTGACTCCTGGTTCTGCTTGCCAACCGTAACAGCTGGGTACTCAAAACAGGTGTATGTGGCTGAGTGGGACTTGGACTTTGAAGAGGTGATGATGCTGATAATGACTGATAGGGTGAATGTGTACTTTTTGACACCTGTGCTTGTCCAGGGTCAGACTTTCCAATGGTTTTCTCAAACAGTTTATAGACAAGCACAATGCCCCTTTTCAGTGTTGGAAAATTCAGCCTTTGACTTTCTGCTAACCTTATAGCAATTTCATTATCCTCACTCATCTATATCTGAACAAGAGAAGGATGCTGGAGGGATATATTCTAGATCTGCATCATCATCATCATCATCATAAGTTATCTTTAGGTTATCCTCAGCAGCATCAGCATCACCTGAAAATTCTTGCCCACTACCCTTATATTCCTCTATGCTTTTAGAGGTCTCAGACAATTTATTTTTACTTTTACTGTAACAAAGTTGGCTACTAATTTGAGGACTGGTGTTTTTGGTGCTTGTTTGTCTCACTATCTGATGCAGCAGGCGGTTCAGCTGCTACACCTTCCTATGTTTTGCTATTGCTATCATCATCACTTGAATGCAACTTGTCATCTTCAGTGTTCTTCTAATATGGTTCTTTATTTGTACTGGCACTGGTAGTGCTGGAAGTTTTGCTGGGACCTTGACAAACTGATTCCTTCCTTGGAATAGAGGGATCATCATGCTTGATTGCACACGCTGTAGCAACCATTTTTGAACTACTACTTTACTCTCACATCCCTGAAATACTTCTAAATACCAGACTGGAAGAGAAAATGGGAGAGGTCCATTTAAGAAAAACAAACACGCTATATATATGCTATATATTTAAGTGAGGAGAGAAGCAACCCCAAAAGGAGAAAAACTTCAAGGACTTTCATGGGGCAGAGAAAAAAAAAGACATGATTGAAATACAAAATAAAGCTTTAAAAATAACCACTAGGCTGAAATGGAGGATAGCATGTACCCACACTAAATAGCTGGCTGGTGAATTAAGAGCTGAAGAAGACCTAAAATCAGCTGATTACTTCTTACAGTACAATACTCAAAAGAATGGCTCATGCTGTTATCATCAGACTAATAAATTGCTGAAGTTAAGTGCTTGATTGAGTAGCTTGCTCTGGTTATCAGTAGACAGATGAACTGCACACACACTGGAAACATGAGGTAAAGTGTTTGATGAAATAAGCTCACATTGAGCTCAGCAGATGGATGAACTACAAACCCTGTGAAGAGCTGACCAATCAGTAGCAACAAACGGATGAGGCAAAGAGGGAGGCAGAGTCAAAACAAATCCAATAGTCAGAAACCTGAGAATCTAATGAAGGACAAGTGAAATATAAATAAGGATAACTTGAGGTCAGAAAACACAGTTCAGATTCAATACCAGAAAGCAGTACCAGGAACAGCTGGAACTACAGACACAGACAAAATGTGTAGACTGTGCAAATGCTCAACAGGAAGTGTAAAAAATGAAAGGCCACCAGCCAATAGACATAGATGTAAGAAACAAGGCAGCAGACACAGTTGTGACACTGCTCTCAGAGAGCTGAGGATATTCCTGATAGCATTTTATCCTCTCATTTGCATTATTTACAATTATTTCCAGACCCCATATGTCTGCCCTGAATAAACTCTCATTTTCCCCACTTGAATCTTTGGATAAGGTGCTGTAATGATCTGAAAGACTAAGCACCTGATATAAGCTGTCTGGTTAGACTCTGTGAATTAGATTCCCCACAAAAAGGTGACAGACTGCTATTTGACATAATAGTACAAGAACACACACAACAAAAGACAATACAGAAATACTACCTGTTGTACAGGAACACTGAGACCTGGAGCTCGACTGAGAAGACAGAGAACAGGATAGTTGAAGTCTGACTGGTGGTTGAGGAGAAGAAGCCCACCAGGGTAAGGACATATGGGAAGTCAGACAAGCCAGATCAGGAACAAGCAGGCAACGCAGTACAAGGCAGCAGAAATAGGAATGGTTGAATTAATGTAGCCAAAGTCAGTAACAGGTTATCAGATGAGCACAGTACTCCAGGCTGGCACTACCTATAGGCAAGGTAGGGGCTGGCCTAGGGCGTATATCTACTGGGGGTGCACACAGAAGCAGGCTGGCCCTGAGTTGGTCCTCAAGCTGTGGAATAGTGGTGGTTCAGGGGCATCTGTCACAAGCGAAGGCTATAGGCCGTGCTGTGACAGTGGGAGTGAAAATGTTAACAATACCAGACCCCTGGTTATGTGTTACTATTCCTAGCAACCACCAAATTAACCCCTGAAATCCCTCCTGCAATATCGCCCCAATAGTATAATTCGCTTCCACCACCAAGACTTTATATCTGGGCATCTTAGGTTACCCCAAAACACAACATAATTACAGTATAAAATCACCTTAATAATCAAACATTTAGACTTAAACCTTTAGTAGCGTGTTCTAACTGAGCTTCTTTCAGAGTAGTGAGTTCATGTTACAGAACAGAGACAAGAGCTGATTAATTGTGCTGGTTACAAAAGTATAGAAATAAAGGACATACACAAATAAAGATTATACATTGGCAAAACATTCCATAAAATAAAATGGTAGAAACAGAAGAAATCCTTAAATACAATTATCAATATTTTAGGAGTCCTTGGGAACTTCTGACGGTATATCCCCCTTCAGTTGTTACAAAGAAATCCACTGTTTTCATCCAAAAACCCATATTAAATAGGAGTCCACAGTTGCTACTAAGAGGCCAGACACCCTGGGTGATACCTGGGAGGCTCAGGGGTCTGGTCTGACCATTTACAGCCCACTCAATCAGACCTATCAGGGATGCTACTGCAGAGTTGTACCTGAAAAATCATAAGGCTTCCCAAATATCCAACCCACAGCACACCTCTATAATGTTATAATAATCATATTCCTCATATCCGTGTGACTATCTGGACATCAAACATGCTGGGTCTAACTGGCTGCAAAGTGGCTATTCTTGTAACTCGTAGCAGGAACACCTCCCCCTGGCATGTTTGGTACCCACCACAAGGGTAAAACCTGGGCATTCTGAATATACATTTGTATTGAACCATTTTACACTCTATACACATGTTTTCCCTTTTTCAGGTTATTTGGGTGTCCCCTGGATGACCTCCATCAGAGGAGATCTTCCAATACGTTTTATAGTAGCCCTACATCCTGCTCTGGAGATGTTATCTACCCAGCTAATTTAGCTAACACTTTAAAAGGTACACAAAATAAACAAATTATACATACCAGGGCCCTGCAAGAGCCAACTCATGCCTTGGCATGACAGCATCCAAAAGCCCTCCATAAGAACTGACTGGCCCTGTTACAATAATTTTCTGTAATTTGGATTAATATTTAGTTAGGGCTTGTTGATCCAGTGAGAAATCTGATTGCCATTTAGAGTCAGATGCCTTCTTTTGGGTCAGCGATGGTAAACAGGAATAGGAAAAGGGTTGAACTGGATGGACGCAAGTCTTTTTTCAACCTAAATTACTATGTAACTATGTAACTATGATAATCGGAGGGCACAGCTGCCGTGATGATCTCCCATTGAGATTGTACAGTGGAACAGTTTCATTGGCTCCCTCTTTACAAGATACTTCCAGGTTGTAACCCAGAAGTATCTTGTAATGAAGGAACCAGCGGAACTGCTCCACTGCACAATCTCAAAGGGAGGTCAACGTGGCAGCAGTAACCTCTGGTTATCCACTCACTACAGAAAATAATAGGCAAGGGGGATGGGATTGTGACTGCCAGGGGAAGTGGAACCAAATTTGGGGTCAGACAGTACACGGGTGGGATCTGTGACTACCAGGGGGCAGTGTATTCAGGCTAGGTGGGTCAGTGTTTTGGGATTTGTGACTACCTTTGGTCTGAGGAACAAGGCTGGACAGTCAGTGTATGAGTAGTACTACTTCTAGAAAAAGCTTATAACTGAAATGGTACTACACTAGTGAAATCACTGTTCACAATTGAAATGGAGCTACACTAGTGAAAGCACAGAGCTAAGAATTGAATTAAAGCTACAATGAGGATATTAAAATTGAAACACAGCTACAATATTGACCCTCTGAGCTTACAAATGAAATGGAGAAACACTGTTAATATAGTTCCATTTCAATTGTAACCCCCTCTCTCTCCAACCTACCTCTTTCTTCCACCTTGCTTTTATCCCCCTTTGCTTTCTTTCCTCCTTTGCCTTTCTTTCACCCTTTGTCTTCTCCACCTATACAACCTTTCTTACCCATAACAATAAACAGATAATCCAGCTCCATAACATCAATTTTATTAAATGCACATGCACAAGACCCCATAATTAACACAGCCATTGAACATCAAATGGTCTCCTTCATCAAATGTCTCCAAAACAAAAAAGCCACCTGAGAAAATAAAAGCTTCCTTCAACATACAATATCCCTCTGTAACATCAGAAGTCCCACCACCCAATATTAAAAACCTGGTGTAGGTCATTTTCTCCTACGACCGATGTTTTTATTTTCTATACCTTAGTAGGCAGTACTGAGTCAAAAGGTATGGCTTGTGTAGTCATTTGTACCTGAAGGGTGCTAGTTCTGTATCATGGTGTCTTTATAGATTGCTAATTCGGAGTCATGTGGGTTACTATAGAGTGCCATTTCTGTTGTTATGTATCACTATATATTGCTATCTATATGTAATTGTTTGTGGGTCACTGAGCTCAGTTATGCTATGTGGGTCATTCTCTGTTTCAAAATGTAGCACATTTACTGTATAAACCAGAAACAGGAATCCAATAGCACTCCACGGGGAGTTGCACTAAGGTTCAATGCTGTGGCGGTGTGTCTGAACCCACACATCACCATATAAACTACAAAGTAAGTATTCAAGGGGAGTGGAGGTCTAAATAGTAATAATAACATTTTTGAAGGAATTTATTTAATTTTCTTTTGTGGGAGTGGAACAGGGCATCATAGATAGTTTTAACACAGGGCATCAGTTAACCTTGGGTTGGTGCCTCCCCCAAATTCACAAGTAGGGCTTTTAACACCTTGCACGCCAGAATGATCTTATTTCTTCTTAATGTATTATACATTTCTCTGGAAGTAAGCCCAAGGGAATGGATATGTGATTTTGCATTTGTTACTTTTGTTTGTATTCTTGTCCTATATAATAATTAGCTAGGATGTTTGTCAGAAGCCGTCATGTGAAGTATAGACTGTACGCGTTTGGGCAGTCTCCCCTGCGCATGATTGCATCGTGTGAGTGAGGCGACGCAAGACTGCATCGTGTGGAGCAGTGAGGTAGCGGTCGCTTAACATTACCCGGACCTAGTTTTTTAATAAATCACTACACTTAAAGTTGTCATTACATTGTGTAACAAAAAGAAGAAAAAGAAACCTTGCATATTAAGCACTAGTGTGATTCACAATATCACCTACAATAATTGGGTCACAAACACATGAGGAAAAGATTTAAATAAAACCTTACTTTTATTAAAGTACTTTAAAAAGGCGAATTAAAAAATAAGGATGAAAAAAGGAAAAATGATTCATCACTGAATATACACTAAGATCGGTAATAATTCAGTTCCTAATTAGGAGAAAAGCAACAGCTGTGTATAAACCTACTCTGAACAATGAACTTGTCGTCTAATATCTGCCAGGCTAAGATGTATAAAGATGAAAAGTCTATGTGTTCACTATCTATGTTATTAGATCAAAATATAAGATCTAACTGATCTAAATAATGTGAACAGTTTGTAATCTATTAATTACAGTAAAGCAAACAAGCCGTCAATCTGATTCGATTCAGAACTCTAAATCAGCTACCTGTCCCCGCAAAGTGATAGCGATTAGTGATGAGCGAGCGTGCTCGGCCGATGCTCGGATCGGCTCGAGCATCGCTCTGCTCGGCACATGGCGGTACTCGTCGAGTACCGCCATGTGCTCGCCCGACATGTTCGGGTGGCGGGGATCTGTGCCGGAAGAGGCACAGATCCCAAGAAGCTCCGCTGGACCACCAGGGACTGGAGGTACGGGGGCATTGCGGAGATGAAGGGGGCATTGCGGAGATGAAGGGGGACATTGTGGAAGAGGGGCATAGACTCTATGCCCCTCTTCCACAATGTCCCCCTTCATCTCCGCTATGCCCGTCTTCCACAATGTGCCCCTTCATCTCCGCTATGCCCCTCTTCCACAATGTGCCCCTTCATCTCCGCTATGCCCCTCTTCCACAATGTCCCCCTTCATCTCCTCTATGGCATAGAGGAGATGAAGGGGGACATTGTGGAAGAGGGGCATAGCGGAGATGAAGGGGCACATTGTGGAAGAGGGGCATAGCGGAGATGAAGGGGCACATTGTGGAAGACGGGCATAGCGGAGCTGAAGGGGGACATTGCGGAGCTGAAGGGGGCATTCGGAGATGAAGGGGGCATAGCGGAGATGAAGGGGGCATTGACCAGGCACCCTCCCCTCATCAGAGCAGGGGGTGCCTGGTGTTGCCCCATTCATTTCAATGGGGCTCGGGTGCTCGGCCGAGCACTCGAGCCTCAGGGGGTGCTCGGTCAGAGCACCCGAGCACCCGAGCATCGTGGTGCTCGCTCAACACTAATAGCGATAAAAACACCTTAAATAAGTGTCTAATATGAGACTACACATGAAATTGAAAGTCAGCGACTTATGATTAGACTGTATAATAGATGAAAGCCGACTTACAATATACAAATAAACTATAATAAGCTTGAAGCCTCTTAGTTCAGAGAAGGCAATGCATGCCTTTAGTCAAAACAAAAGTACACACAGCTGTTTAAAAACGAGAAGTCTGTTAACTAAAGTAAAGACATACCATACGGATCTCTATTGATCCGCTAACATGAAACGTTTGAAATCTATTAGTTCCGATCGGGCTAACATCAGATCCGACTTCAAACCTAACTGTAACTACATTCCTCAACAAAATAAATGGTGATAAAATCACCTTAAATACGGTCTTAGATGTGAGACAACATGTCTAAAAGTCTATGTATTCTGATTAAATTATATTATCGATCAGAACCGACTTAGAAAGTGCAAACAGATTCTCGTATAAGTACTAAACTTAAGACCTCTTAGTTCTGAGAAGGCAAAACACGCCTTTAGTCAGATCCGATTTCAAGCACTAAATAAAAACGTCCTTATAACAGTTGAGTTTGATGCCCATTGGTTCTGACTAATGTGCCATTATCACAGCCAGCTTCAAACAATGATTTGCATTCTGATGCACGTTTCGCCTAACAGCTTGTTCACAGTCACAAGTCCAACAGAATATAAGAATTGGCGCTATTTTAAACACTATCCTTCAATATCATTGATTGCTAGTCTATTCAAAACAGCCAATTAAAACACAATTGTGTTGATCGACAGTTCACTATAGTGTTTAACATAAATTCAACACAAAAAGTTAATTATGTATATAGTGAACTCAATAATGCTGTTAACAGAGTATGACATCAACTCTAAAATGATAATGTACAATTAATGCAAGACAGAGAATATATAAAAATAATTAAAAATCTAGAGATGTGCATTAAGTTGCATCTCTTCATTCATACCATATGGTGACATGGTGTTCAAAAGAAATATAAATTGATTTTCTTTTTTAATCAATTCTGTATCCAAATCGCCACTACGAATTCCAAGATTACTTTTATAGAGGCCCCATGCCTTTAAACCAGATGACTCACAAGAGTGATGATCCAAAAAGTGTTTGGCCACTGAAGTGAGCTGTTTATTATTACAAGAGTCTTCTAAAGCTCTTTAAATATTTCTGATATGTTCTCTTACCCTTATGCCTAATGTTCTGACTGTCTTACCAAGATATAGAAGGCCACATGGGCATTTTAAGCAAAATATAATGCCCTGAGTCTGGCAAATCATATATGATTTAATTAGATGTCTTTTGCCAAATCTGTCATCATATTCTTTAGTGACAGTCATATACAGTTTCTGCAAGGGTAGGAGCCACAAACACTTGGTTTAAAGCCTCTTTGCTTATAGACAAATGGTGTTTGAATGAATCAGGTGAAAATATTCCAGTACTTGTTTGCGCTTGGGTATACAAAGGCGTTTTTATTTATTTATTTATTTTTTTAAATGAATACTGTTTATTAATTTTTTTTCTTCCCTCCTTTGTGTATGCGTGTGAGGGCTTAATTGAAAAAACGGGATCCACCTGTGGGTAGCTCTGTTTTATAAGCAAGTGCATGACTCATTTACAGTCAGCTCTTTGGTCTTACAGAGAATTAGCTTACAGACAGATGGAGTTCGAAAGAATCAGGTGTTAGAGCAGAAGTAGGAGTTTGCAAGCTATACATCTCTGTGGTGCAGGCAATTTCAAGGAAATCTCTTTGGTGATTGCAGACAGGAATTTCATTTCAGATTGTGTTTTGTTTAGTTTTTTTGTTTCAAAAACTTTATTGAAATAAAATAAATCAGTACAATGGAATAGGTCATCCATCACAAAAGCAAAATGAAATGGCTACATACAAAAGTTTGCAAACAATATGAGTAACATATAGGTAATACAGCAGAGTAAAGAATATCAGAACTCAAAGCAAGGTAAGAGATAAACAGAACAGAAAAAAGGAATAAAAGGAAAAGTGAAAGAAAGGGAGAAAATATAAAGGTTGTGGTCGGGGGTGGGGAGGGAAAAGAGGATGGGGGAGAGAGGGTATGCCAAGACCAGATGGATTCATTCATGCAAGGTGGAAAGGGAGAGGAATCGTCTAAAACAAGAAGTAATGGGAAAGGAAAGCAATAATTTCCGCAGCTTCATAAGTGATAGGTGGAGCATCGTAATCTGTGCACAAACCATCTCTTTCCATTCATGCAGCGACAGGGGTGGGGACTTTTCCAGTGCCTGGGAATAAACTTTGGCTGCATATAACATTGTAAACAAAAGTTGTTTCAGTTTGAATGGGAGTGGAGGGGAGTTAAGATAAAATAATGATTGCCAATGATCTCTAGTCGGGGTGATAGCCAAGCAGTGTTCTGTATAGCCAAGACATCTGGACCAAAAGTCCAAAATTACAAGACAAAATCACCAGATATGAGTTTAAGTATCAACATCTCTGTGGCAGCACCAGCATGGGGAACTGGAAGACCAAAACATTTTATGCAGTCTCGATGTAGTGAGATACCATTGTATCAATAATTTGTAACATGTATCCAAGACTTGAAATGAGATAGAAGATAAAGAAGCCATTCTCCATATGCTGTGCCAAACCTCTTGTGAGTTGACTGAACCGAGTTCTCTTTCCTAGGCCTGGGCATATCCTGGTTTCTCAAAAGTACAAGGGTCTGTTAGAATAGAGTATAATCAACCAAGAGAGACTCTAAACTTCCTCCCGGCCAGGATTAAAACATCAAACTTAGTAGAAGACCTGGACCAATCCGGTGAAGAACAAAAATGTTTAACCCTAAAAAACTTCCACATCTCTCCCTGCGGGAGGGAAAGATTATCATTGAATGAAGCAAAGGACGCTATCTTATCACCCACTATGCAGTTACCAATACGTAAGGGAAAACCCGATGACCATAGAGGAAAGTTGCTTGACGGAAGGGAATATTTAGTGGTTCTAGCACAAAAGTCCCGGGAAGTAAGGGAAGAGTAGGATGAGAGAGATTTATGTTTATTACAGTGAGACCATATATGTCGAACATTCGCTAAAATGGGTTGAGATTTTAAGAAGTTACTCTGGGGAACGAGAGACAGAAATGCTTCCACTAATGGATCAGCTGGAAGAACCGAGGTTTGTTCAATAGGAACCCAAAGCTTAGAGGAGCCATAATGGGTCCAATCCTAGGTCGACAATAAAATATATGCATAATATAATTTCACATGAGTGCGACCTAAACAAACCAATCTTTTCAACTAGTAAAGAACGCTATAGGCAACCTGGAGAGCACTAGGACACCACATGAATTTGGACAGTGCTTCATCCAAAGACCAAGAAAATAGATGGTGGGAGTTTTATAGTTAACATTTGCAAAAGGTACATTCACCTGCCAACCCAAGATAAAAACAGCAATTCCCATTTTTGGAGACCTTTTTGGATCGCTCTCAAAAGGGGTAGAAAGTTAAGGTTATAAAGAGCCTCAAAAGAGGAATGCAAGAGAACTCCCAGATATTTAATGCATGAGTGAGTCCAGGTAAAAGGGTAAGCAGATTGTAATCTGAGCAGCACAGAGGGAGATATATTACTATTAAGGGACTCTGATTTAGCAAAGTCAATCTTAAAATCTGAACGTTCAGAAAAGACACAGATTTCCTCTAATGCTGTCAATATAGGAAAATTGGGATTGGAAAGTATAAGGACCACATCATCAGCAAACGTTGATAATGTATGTTCTGTATTTCCAAGCACCATACTCGTGATGGAGGAGTTACATTGATTATGGTCAGCTAGAGGATTCACAATGAACACAAACAGAAGAGTGGAGATAGAATATCCTTATCTAGTACCATGTTTAGGCACAAACCTGTTCTCTCCTCCTTGGAGGGTTATCGGTGTGACTTTGGCCTAGAGGGTTGTCCTAGCATTCGTTGTGGGCAAACTACCTTGGCATCAGAGTTCTCTCTTTCTCTCTGCCCTGCAGGTACATCCTTGGGCCTGTCTAATCATTTCCTGATACCCAAATCTGCCATAAGTTCCTTCAGACCCTAGGAGTCTGAAATAAAGTAGACCTTTTGTCTCATCCAGGTCAGGTCCCAGCTCAACCGGGACTGGATATCTGGCTTTGTGGCCAGCACCTTTACCCAGCTGCGGCTGCAGCAAGGGACAAGGGTAACTGTCTCCACTCCCCAATATTGCCCCCTAGTATCCATCTCAGACTTCCTAGGACTCCGTGACAGGGAGTTGGTGCATAGCAAAATCAAAGCGACAAAACAAAGGATCTTTCAGGATAAGAATCTTTAGGATAGAGCTGATCTGTTGGAGTACCAGGTCCCAAAATAAGGATACGAGGGGACAAGACCACCAAATATGGTACAGCATTCCAGCTGATAGATAACATCGCCGAGCCTGTTGTAAAGATACGGGCAAGTGAAATGGGTTCTATGCCATCTGAAGAATAACATAATTAAAATCTAGCATGTAAGTATTCCTAGCATGCCGCTATAGTAATTAATTTAATATGTATATTTATATATATATTACACAATTGCAATGGTTTGTCTACTTTAGGCAGTATTTGTAAGAAAACTAAAATACAGAGATTTATATCCAAGAGTGCGATTCATTTAGGCTACACCAGGTAATCCATTTCTCTTTTTAATCCTTTACTGTATTAAAAGTTAAATGCATACACACACCAATATTACCTGAGCAGCATGGTGGATTCCAGGCCAGCGTAATAAAAGGGATGAGGGGTAGGTAGGAAATGGAGGAGGAACAGGGAGAGACAAAAGGGAGAGAATTCTGGCCCACACAGAATAGGGCCAGAAAGATTCAGGCAGAGCAGGTGTGATCTATACTTTTATACCACTTTCTAGCCCCGCCCTCCTTTTTTCCTATTGGCTAAATGCTATGATCTCACAAAACCTTCCTCCATCCATTTCCTAGTGTGTGCAAAGTCACCACAGTTGCAAGACCACTCTTTTAAATCATTGAAGACTCTCTCCACAGGTTCAGTGCCACAAGACTGGTGTAAAGCCAATGTAGTGCCTTTATTTAATAAGGGAACTAAAACAGGAGTGGTAACACTGTTCAATGATTACACTGAGAAGAACAATATGTTTATCAGGAATTACCATAGTTTTATGAGGAATTCATCTAGTGTCATGCCAATGCTCACCCTTCATTTGGGAACATCTTCCGATGTGTGCCCTTCTTCTGGCTTCAGCCGCTTCCTTGCTGGCCCATCTTTCTTCCTTCCATTCCGTCTGCCGGCCCCTTCCTCTCTTTGGTTTGTTGCCGGCATCCACGCCTCGCTTTGGCTCCCGCTTCCGGTCCTGGACTATGTAAGGCTGGATTTTGCCACGGGCAGATGCGTTGTTATAGAGTCTCATGCCTGTATTGTATTCTTGCCTAAGTGCCTGTCTATATCTATATCTTGACCCGTATTGCTGTTTGACTTCTCTATTGTCTGCTCCTTATCTGTCCAGTTGTTCCAGCTTGTGTATGACCCAGATTGCTGTCTGACTTCTCTACTACCTGCTCCTTATCTGCCTAGTTGTTCCAGCTTGTGTATGTCCCAGAATGCTTTTTGACTTATCTACTGCCTGCTCTTTATCTCTGTCCTGACCTCTCTACTGCCTGCTCCTTATCTGTCCAGCTGTAATCCTGCCAGTGTATGTCCCAGATTGCTCCTGTTCTTCAGTATTTCAGCTCTGTGTGGGACCAACCAGCATCTAGGATCCTGAGTGAGTACCTTTGTTTATCTTGTTGGAGTGCTAGTCTTTCTCCCTGGGGATTGCTTAGCTTGTCTAGGTAGGGGTTATCCTGGGTTACCTTTCGGCTTCTCTGATGGGGACCACAACATCTAGCTTCGCAGCTAGCACCTATCGGCGGCTCAGCCACAGCACAACCCCATCCTAGGCAACCTCTGATCCCAAGCACTGCACCCAAGCCTCTCTCCTTAGCAACTTGCTCAGTTATCCCTTGTTGGAGGAGTCTCCTTTCCACTCAACTTGGTACTTCCGTCCATTGTAGGTAGGGCTAATAGTCTTCTGATTTTGGCTACTAGTGTTACATCTAGCCAAATAATTCTTTCAAGCTTTTATGAAGAAGCAGCAACCCAGATAATGGTAAAGCAGTGGTTGTAACATATCAATATTTTACAAAAGCTTTTGATACAGGAGTCTGGTATAAAATAAAGAAACTGGCTTCAGGTGATGAACTTTGCAGCTGGATTGAAAACTGGATGAAGGATAGGTGCAGTGTGTTGTTGTAATGGAAAATCCACCTATGCTGTGTGATGGTCTGACTAAGGAGCACCCAGTGTAAGCTACCTAGATGTTGTGGACATGTGACTTTAAAATTATATAATAATTTGATAGATGTATGGTATACAGTATATTATTGGAATCAGGAAAGGATGGCAAATTGATGTTAAACATAAAAAGGAAAAAGGAAAAAGAAGGGTAAAGCTAGTTTTTTATATAAGCACTCTGACCAGTATCAAAATAACTGTCACATGATAAAATCAATAATAGTATCAAAATATTTAACCACAAAAATATAAGACAATATGAACTGCAGTAACACAATCCCATGGTACTTCTACCTCCCAAACAAACAGCATGGAGGGGAATATGTTGCTATTATACAGTGTTTGTCATCGTACTAATATCTGAGATGACCGCACTATAAACAGGGGAGGGCTGGGAACTTGTGGCCTGGGGCAAATACAATCTACTGGCCCATTTCTTCAATCGCTCCAGCCCAGCGTTCCAGCTCATACCCTTTAGTTACTTTTAATATTGGCATTAATGCTGATAAGTAAGGCAAACGAGACCACATAGCTTACAGCTGAAATGCAGCTACTCTAGTGATACCAAAAAGCTTACAATTTAAGTACAGCGGCTTGATTGATACCATAGATCTTACAAGGAAAATGGATTATGCTGTTAGTGTAGCTCTATTTGGATTTTAGCTCTGTAGTATCATTTGTGTAGTTCCATTTCAATTGTAAGCTCTGTGGTATCACTAGTGTAGCTCCATCTATAGCAGCAATTGGGAGACTGAGTGAGGCAGTGGCCCTTGGCCCAGACATGTGACCAGCCCAGGGGGCAATTGCCCCTCTGCCCCCAGGCCAGCCCTCCCCTGACTGTAGATGGCGATAATTTTCGGTCCCTCACTATTTTAGTGTAGGTAGTCTGGGCAAGAGTTGCTTTAATCAATATATTTGGTGTTTTTTACTTGGAACATGCTGTTTGTTTGGGAGGTGTATGTACTATGGGATTGTGTTACTGCAGTTATTTTGATACTGGTCAGATTGCTTATATAAATGCCTAGCTTTACCCTTCTTTTTCCTTTTCCCTTTTTATGTTTATTATATATTTTTAGGTATATATCATCACCATATGTGATACATATGGTTTTTGACCATGATATAGATATTCATTATATGTGCTCCTTCGGTATATATATTATTTGTTTGGCAAATTGATGTCAAGCTGACCTCAGGGGGACAGGTCATTATTTTCCTTCATTGTTTGTCATGCATACATCAGCCTGTCCAAGCAAGGACTTGTTGAACAGATGGTATCTATATGCCATAAAGTAAAACCTTCAAGAGACTGCTAGAGGATGGCCTAAGATAAGGTCTGATTAAAAGCATCTTTGTTTCTGTGTAAACTAACAGCCCTAAAATATAAGCGTATTAATTCCAACAGATGTTACTTTGCAGAGTGGAGTCTCAAGAGGGAACAGATTGCTATTAATATGGATAACAGATAACAACAGACAACAAAACAAGGGATATTGCTGAATAGGCACAGTGAGCAAGGTTGCACTGCTCTAGGGAAGCTTTGCTGCGGCCTAGACTGAGTTAAAGGTGCTGACCGCAAAGACAGATAGCTGGATGACAACCCTAGATACAGCATCTACTCACAGAGACAGGAATCAGGATAGTGAACCTACCAGCAGGATATCTCTTGAAATACTGGGACAGGAAGGAATGGGAACCAGGAAAAGCTAAGTCGATGCTTGAGGGATCAAAGGAGTCGAACTTGAAGGGTGGTCGATGTAGTCGAACACCACAAGGTGGTTCGATAGAGTCGAACATGACAAGGGTGCAAAGGGGCTCCCAGAGTCAAAGGAAGAATGTTGAAAAGCCACGTAACAAACGAGCAGAGACGGTACCAGGGATAAGACAGAAGAAAAGTTGAACAAGGCGGTGTGGTGACTGCACATGCTAGGTGGGGTTTTGTGACATCATAGCCTTTACCCAGTAGGAAAGAAGGGGCAGGGCTAGAAAGTGGTTAAAGGATAGAGCACAGCTGCTCTGGCTGAGTTCTTTCTGTTCCTGTTGTTGGTGGATCCAGCCCCACCTGTGTCTACCTTCTCCACCCCATTTTGCCTTCCCTCTTCCCTTCACAAGAGTGTCTGAGAACAAGGCAGGGAAAATGAACCAGGAGAATAACAGAATACCTGGCAAAGAATGCCAGGAAAACCTGGAAAAGCAGGGAAGGACATGATACAACCCCCCCAAGGGACTACCTCTGGGAGGCCATAGAAGGCCAGCCCAGAAAGAACTTGTGGAACCGATGAACATCCAAGGGCACTATGCACGAACGCTCCTCCAGCCCATAGCCCTTCCAGTTAACAAGCTACTGTAAAATACCTTGTGAGAGACGGGAGTCTATTACCGTGCCAATGACAAACTCCTCAGTGTCGTCCACAGAAACAGGAGGCAGATGATAAGGGGGATGGGAACCATGAGCCTTCACACAGGATTTAAGCAGAGACTAATGGAAGACTGGATGGGTCTTAAGGATCTCTGGAAGGGTTAGGCAGTAAGAGACCAGGGAGAGATGGGTCTCAACCTTGAATGGACCAAGATATTATCACCATGCCCGTGCTTCCTTGTTGTTGTTTTACTGTCAGTTATCCTGTGTAATGCTCTCATAGGTTGCCTTGTGTTGAACCCACCCAGTATGGCCTTTATATACTGGGCTCCTGCACCCACACGGTGCCCTTTCGTGGTGTTCCTGTACCAGTGCTAACTGCTGCTCAGAGTTCCCAGTGTACCGACTTGGCCTGCCTGACTACTCTTCAGTTCCTGCTCCTGTGTACCGACCCGGATTGCCTGACTACTCTTCTGTATCTGCTCCTGTGTATCGACCCGGCCTGGCTGACGTTCCCGCTCCTGTGTACTGACGCGGACCGGCTGACGTTCCTGCTCCTGTGTTTTGACCCGGCCTGGCTGACGTTCCTGTTCCTGTGCACCGACCCGACTTGATCTACATTCCTGCTTCCTTGTCCTTGTTGCCTTTGTGACATCCTTACATCCGGTTACCATTGGCTTGTCCTCCGCTACTGCTCTGGCAGGTTGCCAAGTGTTGTCTCAGTCACTGCTCTGGCTAAGCACCTCTGGCCTAGTCCTCCGCTACTGTCATACCGGTTGCAAGTGGTGCCTCCGTGATTGCTCCGGTAAAGTGCCACTGGCCTGTCCTCCGCTACTGCTCCGGCAGGTTGCCAAGTGTTGTCTCAGTTACTGCTCTGGCAGAGCACCTCTGGCCTAGTCCTCCGCTACTGTCATACCGGTTGCAAGTGTTGCCTCTGTGATTGCTCCGGTAAAGTGCCATTGGCTTGTCCTCCGCTACTGCTCCGGCAGGTTGCCAAGTGTTGTCTCAGTTACTGCTCCGGCAGAGAGCTTCTGGCTGAGTCCTCCGTTACTGTCATACCGGTTGCAAGTGTGGGCCTCCGTGATTGCTCCAGTAAAGTGCCATTGGCTTGTCCTCCGCTACTGCTCCAGCAGGTTGCCAAGTGTTGTCTCAGTTACTGCTCTGGCAGAGTGCCTCTGGCCTAGTCCTCCATTACTGTCATACCGGTTGCAAGTGTTGCCTCCGTGATTGCTCCGGTAAGGTGCCATTGGATTGTCCTCCGCTACTGCTCCGGCAGGTTGCCAAGTATTGTCTTAGTTACTGCTCCGGTAGAGCGCCTCCGGCTGAGTCCTCCGTTACTGTCATACCTGTTGCAAGTGTGTGCCTCCGTGATTGCTCCGGTAGTGCTCATTCTACCTCAGTTTGGCTGGCAGTTCACGTATGTTTGCTGACCTTGGCTTGTTAAAGTATCTATTCAGTACCTTCACATATGGGACTGTTTACCATCATTGATGAACTTTAACTCCTGCAGTGCCAGAATCCTGGGAATCTACTTCTCTTGCCTGACCTGTGTCAGTATATACAGTCTATACATTCATGTTATGATGGACCTGTGTGGGCATTGAATAAATTACCTGTCGTGTGTCTGTACTATACTGCTGTATACTACAGGACCTGTGAGGGTACTTACTGTATTGTTTTATTCAATAAAACAGTGTTTTTATCCTAACCACTGTGTCTGTGAGTCAAACAAACTGTTACAGTACGAAAGGGCCATGACCTCAGACAATAAAGGTGAAGGTAATACACAGAACATCCACTGGAGGATGGATGTGTATGAGCAGCGTTTGGACTATTTGGCATTGGCCATACAAACTATTCTTGAGCGTACGGTACACCTAGATAAGCCTGTTTCTTATCCGGTGGTCTCCCCAGTCAGCCCGTGACTTCGGTTGCCTCAGTCAAAGGGTTAACCACTTCGGCTCCGTTGCCTCTCAGATACGATGGTGAACCCAACTTATGCAGAGGGTTTATTAACCAACTTGAGATATTTTTGGAGTTAACGCCTCATGCCTTTCCCAATGACCGTAGTAAAGTCGGGTTTATGATATCTTTACTGACCGGCAGAGCCCTGGCATGGGCCAATCCCTTATGGGAGAATGCTAAACCTTGCACCAGGAATTTTAGGGAATTTGTGCAAACATTTCAGAGAGTATTTGAAGTTCCTGGTAGAACAGCCTCTGCTGCTAAACATTTGATGGAGATACAACAGGACAATCGTACGGTGGGCGACTACGCCATAGAATTTCGTACATTAGCAGCAGAGGTAGGTTGGAATAACGAGGCATTGGGGGCAGCATTTGCCCAAGGTCTGGCTGACTATATCAAAGATGAGACCGCAGCGAGAGAATTGCCTAATGATTTGGATGAATATATTGACTATGCCATTCTGATTGACTCTCGGATCCGTGAGAGACTTGTGGCTAAAGATCGTAGGCTACAGCCTAAAAGCAGTGGGCATAGCAATCTTTTGAGCCCACCCACTCCTCCCTCTTTGCCTAAACCTCTTGACCTTAAACAAGAATCGTGTGAACCTATGCAACTAGGTTTTACCAGATTAACCAGGGAGGAACGGGCACACCACAGGAGGCAGGGGTTATGTTTGTACTGTGGTACAGCTGGGCATATGCTACGTACCTGCCCCATACGTCCAGGAAACGAACGCACCTAGGGTACCTTGGGGGACAGGCCCTAGGTGGTGTTCAACAGTCCCTAGACCCAATCATGCAGAAACCCACAATCCAGGTGGTATGTTCTTGGGCAGAACACTCAGTGGAGGTTCTGGCTCTGATTGATTCCGGGGCACCCGGTTATTTCATGGATAGTTCCTTTGCTGTGCTACATAAAATTCCGCTTGTTAAAAGGGAATCACCCCTAGCCATTGAAGCCATTGATGGCAGACCATTAGAACCAGCTCAGATTATGATGGAAACCATTCCACTGCCTATGACGATTGGGACACTCCAAGGAGAGGAACAGCAGTTCCAGATAATCCATTCCCCTCACCATGCAGTCATTCTGGGGTTCCCTTGGTTGCATCTGCATAACCCCCAGTTTGATTGGCAGTGTTGTGAGATTATGTCCTGGTGCCAGTATTGCATGAAGCATTGTGTGTCTCATCCTGTCAAGATCCTGTGTGCTTCTCCCTCCTTGCCAGCTGAATACCACCAATTCAGTGACGTGTTTAGTAAGGGAGAGGTTGGCACCTTGCCCCAGCACAGGGCATACGATTGTGCCATTGATTTGCCCCCGGGGTGGTGCCTCCTAGGGGACGCACGTACCCACTGACATGCGAAGAAAATTGTGCTATGGAGGAATACATTGAGGGTGCCCTTAAGAGAGGGATCATTAGGAAATCTACCTCTCCTGCTGGCGCTGGGTTCTTCTTTGTTAAAAAGAAGAGTGGCGAGTTAAGGCCATGCATTGATTATCGTAATCTAATTAAATTAATGCCCAAGAACGCTTCTCCTGTACCACTCATCACCGAGCTATTTGACAGATTGAAGGGCTCCTCCATCTTTACTAAGCTTGATTTAAGGGCTGCCTATAACTTGATAAGGATAAGGGCCGGTGATGAGTGGAAGACGGCATTTAATACCAGATGCGGGAATTATGAATATCTAGTTATGCCATTTGGTCTCTGTAACGCACCTGCAGTGTTTCAAGAATTTATTAAGGATGTCCTCCGTAATATGCTACAATCCTGTGTGGTAGTCTACCTTGATGATATACTTGTACACTCGGCTAATTTGTCCCAAAACATCAAGGATGTGTCCGAGGTGTTGCTCCACTTGCGCAAAAATAAACTATTCTGTAAAATGGAAACAGTGCGAGTTTCACAGGTCCAAAGTGCCTTTTTTGGGTTTCGTGATCGCTAAGGAGGGTATCGCTATGGATCAGGAGAAACTCGCAGCCGTATTACAATGGCCACAGCCCAAGGGGTTAAAGGCGATCCAGCTCTTTTTGGGATTCGCCAATTATTACAGAAAGTTTATCCAGAACTTCTCCACTATTGTGAAGCCACTGTCTGACCTCATGCACAAGGGTGCTAATCCTTCCCAATGGTCTGAGGCAGCCGAGCATGCCTTTGAAACACTGAAATCCACTTTCGCATCTGCTCCTGTACTGTGCCACCCCAACCCATCCCTTCCATTTACTCTGGAGGTCGATGCCTCTGAGATTGGGGTAGGGGCAGTACTATCTCAATGCCCTGTGGCAGGGGGCGCTCTCAGACCATGTGGGTTTTTCTCTAAGAAGATGTCTAGTGCCCAGAGTCATTATGAGATTGGTGACAGAGAACTGCTGGCTATCATTCTTGCCATGAAGGAATGGCGTCACCTACTAGAGGGTACCAAAGTCCTGTGTTAATTCTAACTGACCACAAAAACCTGACCTATCTTTAAGAGGCTAAGAGGTTGTCCTCTCGTCAGGCCAGATGGGCTCTGTTTTTGTCCCGATTCAAATTAGTAGTGTCATATTTGCTGGGCTACAAGAATGTTCGGGCTGATGCCCTATCTAGACAATTTGGGCCTGAAACTGATAGGGACGAGGTCCCGGTGCCCATTATACAGCATGACCGCATCCTGGCTACCCTACGTACCAGTATCACTTCACCACTGGGGGAAGAAATTCTGGCCACCCAGGCTGCGGCCCCCCGGAAACCCCAGTGGGCAAGTGTTTTGTTAATGAGCCATTCTGTACCCGTTTGCTCAAAACGTACCACTCATCTAAGGCTGCTGGGCATATTCAACTGATATGGTCTCTCTCACAAGTTTTCTGGTGGCCCTCTCTGAGGGCCGACTGTTCTGCTTTTACCGCAGCCTGTGCCACCTGTGCTCGTGCCAAGACCCCTAGACACCTCCCAGTGGGCCAGCCAGTGCCTAATGGTGAACGTCCTTGGTCCCACGTATCCATTGATTTCCTGGGAGAATTGCCAGTGTCTAGGGGGTATTCGTTCATCCTGATGGTGGTTGACAGGTTTTCTAAAATGGCTCATTTCGTGCCCTTCCCTGGCCTTCCCTCTGCCCAGGAGTTAGCTGTTGTTTTCGCTAAGGAAGTGTTTCGGTTGCATGGTGTACCTAGAGTTCTGGTATCCGACCGCGGGAGCCAATTCTTATCCAGATTTTGGAGAGCATTCTGTGAACAGATTGGCATTCAACTGTCCTTTTCATCTGCCTACCATCCCCAGACCAATGGGGTCGCTGAGCGTGCCAGTCAGGGACTGGAGCAGTTCCTGCACTGTTTTGTCACAGACCATCATGATAATTGGGCAGACCTGTTGCTGTGGGCGGAGTTTGCCAGGAACTGTGCGGTCAATTCATCATCCAGGAGCTCCCCGTTTCTCATAAACCAAGGGTTCCAGCCTTGTTTGCTCCCGGACTCCTTCCAGTCCCAACATATTCCAGCTCTGGACGAGCACATAGAGCAGCTCCGCTCCACTTGGGCACAGGTTCAGAGGGCCCTCAGTCAGTTATTCCAGTGTCATCAGTGCCACGCCAACCGTACACGGCTGCCAGTGGTCTCCTTTCAGGTTGGGGACAGGGTATGGCTCTCCTCCAGAAACCTCAAGTTGCAAGTTCCGTCTATCAAATTGGCTCCCCGGTTTATTGGTCCATTCAGGGTGATCCACAAAATTAACCCTGTTTCATATGCCTTGGATCTCCCTGCGTCTATGCGCATTCATAATGTGTTCCATGTATCTCTTTTGAAACCTTTGGTATGCAACCGCTACACTACCACTCCTGTGGTTCCCGGCCCGGTAGAGGTGGAGGGTTAGGAGGAGTACAAGGTTCAAAGCATTATTGATTCACACAGATTTAGAGGAAAATTGCAGTACTTGGTCCACTGGAAAGGCTATGGTACAGACACACGACAGGTAATTTATTCAATGCCCACACAAGTCCAGCATAACATAAATGTATAGACTGTATATACTGACACAGGTCAGGCAAGAGAAGTAGGTTCCCAGGATTCTGGCACTGCAGGAGTTAAAGTTCATCAATGATGGTAAACAGAACGGACACTACCGGAGCAATCATGGAGGCACACACTTGCAACTGGTATGACAGTAACGGAGGACTCAGCTGGAGGCACTCTGCCGGAGCAGTAACTGAGACAACACTTGGCAGCCTGCAGGAGCAGTAGCAGAGGACAAGCCAATTGCACTTTACCGGAGCAATCACGGAGGCAACACTTGCAACCGGTATGACAGTAACGGAGGACTAGACCAGGGGTGGTCTGCCGGAGCAGTAACTTAGACGACACTTGGCAACCTGCTGGAGCAGTAGCGGAGGACAAGCCAATGGCACTTTACCGGAGCAATCATGGAGGCCCACACTTGCAACCGGTATGACAGTAAAGGAGGACTCAGCCGGAGACGCTCTGCGGGAGCAGTAACTGAGACAAGAATTGGCAACCTGCCGGAGCAGTGGCGGAGGACAAGCCGATGGCACTTTACCGGCGCAATCACGGAGGCAACACTTGCAACCGGTATGACAGTAGCAGAGGACTAGGTCAGAGGCGCTCTGCCGGAGCAGTAACTGAGACAACACTTGGCAACCTGCCGGAGCAGTAGCGGAGGACAAGCCAATGGCACTTTACTGGAGCAATCACGGAGTTAACACTTGCAACCGGTATGACAGTAGCGGAGGACTAGGCCAGAGGCGCTTTACTGGAACGTCAGCCAGGCCGGGTCAAAACACAGGAGCATGAACGTCAGCCAGGATAACTCACAGCAAAACAACAACAAGGAAGCACAGGCACCATGATACATGTGCCACCTTGCCTAATATTGCTGTGGACACTAGGTTATTAGCTGACCTACACCCTAATCCAGTGGTTCTCAACCTTTCTAGCGCCGCGACCCTTTAATAAAATTTCCCAAGTCGCGGGGACCCCTAACAGTAAAATTATTTTCGTTACTCCTTCATCGCTGTAGTTTTTCTACTGTTATGTTACAAAAAAACAATTTCTAATGGTTTTAGGCAGGGGTCAAGTCAAGATTGTCTCTCTCTATACGTGTGTGTGTATATCATTGCATGTATGAGTGTGTCTATGTATGTCCGTGCATGTGTGTGGGAGTTTCTGTGTCTGTGTGTATGTCTGTTTCATGTGTCTTTGTCTCTATTACTGTTGCATGCATGCACTCAAGTTGCCCCCTATCATCTCCACATTGCCTTCACATTTCCCCCCCATCAGCTCCACGTTGCCCCCATCATCTCCATATTGTCCTCACATTGCCCCCCATCAGCTCCAACTTGCCCTGATCAGCTCCATATTGCCCTCACATTTCTCCCATCACCTCCAACTTGTCCCCATCAGCTCCATATTGCCCCTTCAGCTCCAGCTTTCCCCCTGATCTCCATATTGCCCTCACATTGCCCCCATCATTTCCAACTTGCCCCCATCAGCTCCAACTTGCCCCCTCATCTCCACATCAGCTCCATATTGCCCTCACATTTCCCCCATCAGCTCCAACTTGCCCCCATCAGCTCCAACTTGCCCTGATCTGCTTCAACTTGCCACCATCAGCTCCAGCTTGCCCTGATCTGCTTCAACTTGCCCCCATCAGCTCCAACTTGCCCTGATCTGCTCCAACTTGCCACCATCAGCTCCAACTTGCCCTGATCTGCTTCAACTTGCCCCCATCAGCTCCAACTTGCCCTGATCTGCTCCAACTTGCCCTGATCTGCTTCAACTTGCCCCATCAGCTCCTACTTGCCCTGATCTGCTTCAACTTGCCACCATCAGCTCCAACTTGCCCTGATCTGCTCCAACTTGCCCCCATCAGCTCCAACTTGCCCTGATCTGCTCCAACTTGCCACCATCAGCTCCAACTTGCCCTGATCTGCTTCAACTTGCCCCCATCAGCTCCAACTTGCCCCCATCAGCTCCAACTTGCCCTGATCTGCTCCAACTTGTCACCATCAGCTCCAACTTGCCCTGATCTGCTCCAACTTGCCCTGATCTGCTTCAACTTGCCCCCATCAGCTCCAACTTGCCCTGATCTGCTCCAACTTGCCACCATCATCTCCAACTTGCCCTGATCTGCTTCAACTTGCCCCCATCAGCTCCAACTTGCCCTGATCTGCTCCAACTTGCCACCATCAGCTCCAACTTGCCCTGATCTGCTTCAACTTGCCCCCATCAGCTCCAACTTGCCCTTATCTGCTCCAACTTGCCACCAACAGCTCCATATTGCCCCCCCCCCCATCAGCTCCAACTTGCCTATCCAGTACAGTACAGCATATACAACAAGCCGTCCCGATTCCCAGCATCATTGCCAGACTCACTCATTCACTTGCGGCACTCGGTCTCTGCACCCGCTCACGCTGGTCTCTCTGCTCCCGCTCACGCTGGTCTCTCTGCTCCCGCTCACGCTGGTCTCTCTGCTTCCACTGGTCTCTCTGCTCCCGCTGGTCTCTCTGCTCTCTTTGCATCTTCTGGCTGCGGTGCGCAGATAGGGTGTGTGTGTGTGCACGCTTGACGTCGTCAGTGAGGGGACTCCGTCTCTCTAGGTCTCCTGCGCTGCTGCCTGTTTGAGCTTTATTAAGGTGTACCCTTTCGGCGACCCCTGGCAAATTGTCATTCGACCCCCGACGGGGTCGTGACCCACAGGTTGAGAACCGCTGCCCTAATCCCCTTTATGAGGTACTGGTGCCACAGCCATTGGAGGGCGATTCTCTCAGAGTTGGGGAAGCATGGGCCTGTGAGCCTCATGCATACACCCACCTCAAGCCAACAACACCAGATCACCAACATGGCTTCACATTTTCATATACTCCAACATGTTTTGTCTCCATTCCCAGGATACTGATCTCCAGCTGGACACCAGCCACTGCACCTGGGTGTTGTGGAAGTGACTGTTCCTCTTGGACTTCCTCTTCAGAGCTGTACTGACAACTAACATGTATGATATTCCTCAGTGTCAGTTGTCCCCTATGTGACAAACCTCACATAGCCACCTGTGATTTGTTCATTGTCTGACATCTGTTTAATTCTCTTTCTCTACAGAGTTCTACATGTCACTAATCTGCAGAGGATCCTGTGGCTCATGGATGCAGAAGAGATGTGTGTGTGATGCACTTCCCCTTCTTCCTGTAATTGTATGTTTCTACTTTTAGTACCATTAAAACCTACACTGTGTTCATGAACACGTCATGTCATGTTTTGTCATGCTTAAGAGGTCTATACCTTGTGCTTAACCCTATGAATGCCCAGGGGGAACACTACGCACATTGCTTTACAAAACAAAGCATTCAGAGGGTTAATGAAACGTCAACATATGTGAGAACTTACACACATCCACTATGCCACATTCCTATGAACTCTGCTCCCAACCTGTTGAATGGCAGATATGGCTGAAACACAAAGGTATAGGGAGCGTTACAGACCAATTCACCATACGGGGGGGATTCACTATGGTGTGATAAAGAGCTGAGGAGGAGGATGACTGCTGTAGTATGAGGAACTGAGTCTGCATCTTGTTATGGTCCCTCAGCTCTGTGACCACCTGGCCCAAGAGATCAGCCATCACACCCCTAAACTGATGCAGTTCCTTGTTCAATGTAGACACTTGGCCCTCTAGGTGTCGATGATGCGGTCTGTTGTCACGCATCATCCACCACTGCAGATCAAGATATTCCCTATCCAGGAAAAGCACACCGCCAGCTTGTGCAGGTGGGGATGGAGCAGGCAGGGATATCTTCCTTCAGCATCAGGCTGTATTTCATGCTCACTGGTCTCGTGCTCCCCAGCAGGCTGCATTGGAGGCTCGGGGCCTACAGGAGAGGAGGATCCTCCACCCACCACATCAATCACCTCCCATTGTGAAGATCCAGTCTGGGTTTGAGGACTGAACTGGGCTTGTGGCCACTGGGGCTCACCAACAAACCCAATGTGAGTATAGTCTAGGGGCCAGGGTTTGCTACCCAGCCACTGACTGCTCTGTGGCCGACTCCAGCCTGGTTGGGAATGTGTGCTGTATGATGGTGGTGTGAGCCATGTTGGGTAGGCCCCATGTGAGACTCGTATGTGGGGTGGAGGGGTATCTGTGGTGATAGCCAGGCGTAGGCGTGGGGCATCTCCCACCTTGTGGACGTTGTAGGTGGAAGCCACCGTGAAGTACCCATTGACTCAGGGTCAGGTGGTACTAGTAGCTATAGCTGTGGCTGTGCCAGGTCCATTGGATGTGGCTGGTCCACCTGCTAGGGCTGGTGTTGTAGGACAGGGGCTGAACCCTCTTCATGGTCTTGGGTCATGACTGGCTGCTCCTGTGCTGGTCCCTGGCTCTCTGACACAGACACTGCAGTTGGATGATGAAGAAAGGGAATTAGTTGCAGGTACAATTACAACGTGGTCTGCTGTGACATACATCATATACAACTGTACCCTAGCCTGGACATATGGAAACACTGTTTTAGCCTATATCAGGCTTAATCCTTTGAATGCCAAAGGGGCACGTAAATTACTGGAAAGCAATGTGTTGCATATTCCTCTGGCACTCAAGTGTTTAAGATCCTTTCAACTCTATCTACTCTTTAAGGGTTTCAACATACTGAGTGAAAGGTGTACTCCCAAAGCTGCTTCTGTAGTTTGATACCGTTTGATGCCATTGCCCGAGTCAGACTGCCGGAATTTTGAACCTAGACTGGTTTTTATATGCCAGTCTCGGTTCAAAATAAATTGCCAGTGTCCTATTGGCTGGGAAGTGCTTACACTCCTCCCAGCCAATCAGATTCTAGCGGGGTTCGTCATCACCCACGCTAGAAGCTGATTGGCTGGGAGGTGCATAATCCAATAGGAGACTGCCAATTTATTTTGAACTGAGACTGGCGTATAAAAGCCAATCTTGGTTCAGAATTCCTGCAGTCTGACTCAGGCAATGGCCCAAGAGGTCAGAAAGCTTCAGGCAAGGGGGTAAAGTATTTTAACATCATCAACATGTACACACAATAAGGACAATTTATATTTAATATTAACAGTAAAATGCCACAAAAAGTAACCGTTTGAGCATCGGGGGGGCTGCCCCTCCGGCGCTCAAAGGGTTAATGGTAGCATCTTTTGGGGGAGTATTTTTTTATTTAAAAAAGACAAAACACTACTGGATTTTTTTTTTATTTTAAAACAAGAATAAAGAAAGAAGATCAGAGGAAGAAAAGAATACTGAAGAAAAAAAGACAGAAGAGTAGAAAGAAGGAAAGATTAATGAAGAAGAAGACATACAGCGGATGACAGGTGTTACGTTTTCTAACTAGTTTTAGCCCACTCTTGTTGTTTGACACTGTCATACAATGACAGTGGAGTTTTTTTCATTTGATGTTGTTAGAATTCGTTCTATTTAGCATGACTTGTGGGAACAAAAAACATAATGAGCATTTTACCAAAACGTGAGTTTTGACCAAGAATGCTCTTTTTACTAGGTACCTCTACAGCAATAGAATTGCTGGGGTACATGGTTGATTTTTTTTGGCACCATTGTTTTTGCTATTACCATATCAAGCCCCTGGTCAGTACACATGTAGTTATACCATCAAAATTCAGTTGCGTTACCAACATGAACTACAACAAACTTTGGGTGCCAGAACCTGACTTGTGGCCCAAAGTTCGTTGCAGCTTTTTTTCCTATAACGCACACTAATTATAGTGAATAATGGGAACATCAAAGAAAACTAGCTAACACTTGATGTTTGACACAGTGTCCAACATTGAGCGTGAGCTAAAAACAGAAGAAAAGAAGAAGGACGTTTAGAGAAGAAGACAAGGAAGAATTCAAGAGGAAGACCAGAGTGCGCAAGACCTTGCTGGATCTCCAACTTCATGGAATGGTGTTAACTTTAGGGGGATTAATCCTTTGAGTTTCAGAGGGGTATGCAATGCTCTGCAATGCTTTGCATACCCCACTGGCACTCAAAGGCTTAGTTTTGTTTTGGTTTCACTCATATTTTTGGTACCTTGGATGTATTGATATGGGGCTTAGGACCCCCTATCAATACATCCATGGGCCACTAGTGTAGGGATGCTTAGTTGCTCATGCATGTATTATTGTTTTTATGCTGTTCATTTACACGTCTGTGGTTTTTAACACGCTTTAGGTGTTACTAGTCAGAGCATGTAATTGAATAGCAAATTCATCTGCTTTTTCATTGTTTTCAATGGGTGCTATTTTAACACTTGTTTTGCATTTTTACCCATCCGTATTTTGTCACAGCGCAGGTAACAGAATACCAAAGTGTGACTTAAGACTACCGACGTTAGTTTGAGATAACTAACGAAGGTAATTGAATTGAGCCCGTAATGTTTATAATAAAAGTACTAAATATGAATACTCCTAAACTCCATTACTGATACATATACAATACACATTTATATTTCTTACAGGCATCATATCATCAGACACAAAATGTATTCATATATGCACAAAGCACCCTTATACACAAACTCAAAAATCATATTCTATGTATACATGCATGGACCCTTACAAACAAATCATGATCCATAGACAGACGCACATGAATGATCTCAGTTCATATTCCATATAAACACACATACAAATGCATCCTTACATACAGATGTAGTGGTCCTTAACTGAAGTCTTTCTCAGTTAACCCTTTGAGTGCCAGAGGGGTATGGAACACATTGCAAAGCAATGCATTCCGCACCCCTCTGGCACTCAAAGGGTTAAAGTGGATGTATCACCTTATAAAAAGATGTTACCATCTGCTTTGTTAGTAAAAGTTTTTGTAGGAAAGCTGTTTTCTTTTTTTTTTTAAATCTTACTATTTGTAGAGATAATGCCTCTTCTGTGCTGTGCACTTCCGCATTATGTGCACAGTACAGATTTTCAGCCCATCCTATTTCTCCTCCCCCTCCCTCCCAGCTGCTCCAGGGAAGGCGTTCACTCCTTCCTTCAGTTTGCTGTGAACGGCTCCTAGTGTTACAGCAAGCTCCGGTGAGCATTATACTGAGGTTGCAACCACACTATAATGCTAATCTCAGCTTGCTGTAACTCTAGGAGTCGTTCACAGCACACTGAAAGGAAGCTTGAACGCGCTCCCTGGGGCAGCTTGGAGGGAGGTGGGAGGAGAAATAGGACGTGCAGAAGACCTTTGCCGGTCATCATAATGCTGATTGGCAAAGCTCTTCTGCAATAGACGCTACTATATTATTTTTTTCAATTGGTCTGTTGTTTTATTTTATTTTATAATAAAAAGCTGATTGTTTTTAGAAACTTTAGCAGCCTACTACATTTTTCTTTTTAATCATCTTGCTTCTTTGGATTTGGTTTTCATTAGAACAATTTCTACAAACAGATCTGAGTGGAGACAGACTTTGAATTCTCCACAAGCTTAAAGTGCTGGTTCTGGGCATATGCCTTGTAATTAGCAACTACAAATTGTGAGTATAACCTTTATGCTTTTGGTTATCACTTAAATAATCACGTTTACAGGCACTATTGGGCGCCCTCTGTCTTTGTGTGTTTTTCTTATATGAGCTTCCTGGATATGGATGTTGAAGAGGTGCAGCCATAGAGATACACACCCTGAAGTAGACCTTTGGGACGGTCCAAGTTCCCTAAAAGTTCGGAATTCAGTGGAAATATATGTTTCACACTGAACACCTTTTTTGTGAGTAGAGTCTATCTGGTAATATTCCAATTGTGAACTATCTACATACCACACTAGGAGCGCCTCCTCTCTTTGTGTTTTTCTGCAATAGAAGAGGCATTATCTCTGCAAATAGTAAGATTTAAAAAAAAAAAAAAAAAACAGCTTTCCTACAATAACTTTTACTAACAAAGCAGATGGTAACACCTTTTTATAAGGTGATACGTGCCCTTTAACTATCTTGATGTGGTAAACAACTTCCATTGACTTTCATTGGAATATTCGTTTACTTAACACAGAAAGTTATACATAAAAGAGGAAATGAAAACCAATAAGTACCGCTAAATATGTATATATCAACCATATACACTTACACACAACAATTCTTAAAAATAATATTGCATACATCAGCCTGTGCTCTTATAAATAAGACTTCTCCAGGCACATATATATATTTACAGAGATAGGCATTCCAGTTACTCACACCCATGTTGTACATACAATAGTTTTCATTTAACTCTTTGTTTTGCAATGCATTGGATTCCCCTCTGGAACTCAAAGGGTTAAACACCCTTTGAGGCCGTGTACTATATATCTCAATTTACACATAAAACTTGAAATAGCAATAGAATGAGATACAGAGTTAAGCAGCCACATCTTGCAGTTAAACCTCACACCTAATAAGTCCCAGAGAATGGCCATGCTATTATGATATTCACTGTGTTTCCCCATAAGCTGTGTAGGAGAAGCAGTGGGTGGCAGGCAGCTGGCTAGCTTTGGCAGGGAAGCAGGTCTCCTTATCTAACCTAGGTGTTTGCAGCAGACCTCTGTTATCATCTGACTCTGACTAATATTCATTCCAGCATAGCAAACGTGTGCTGTCTTGTCCTTACAAAGCCTATGACAGGGAAAAGGATTGAACAGCCCACAGTTTCTCTCTCTCTACCTCAGGGGTGGTGTATGTTTTCTGTCTAATACTGATTCAGATTTGTCTACACACTGCAGATATGTAGAAGTGAGCACTTAGAAAAGGGACACAATGTTTAATAGATCCCTAATGCACTGGCCCTGCTCTAACTGCACAACTGCTCTAACAATGTTTAATAGATTCCAAATGCACTGTCACTACTCTAACTGCTGGAGCATCCCAGACATTATAAATGATAGGCGAATAAAACATAATGTCAGCACTCTACCACACTACACATAATTGTGGGGTTCCCATAGATAAGTGCTGGTAGGGTAACAAATTCAGGAACTTTTCCAGTGTTCTAAACTCTCCAAGTCCTATGTTATTCTATGGAACCAATGAACTAAGATTAGTGCACCTCCCAATAATTCCAGCCCTAAAAGATACCACAGTATTACTATAATTTTTTGCCAGGTTTTGTCTGCATTACACTATATTAATCTACCAAGTGACTATACAGAATACTTACACAGTATAAGGATGTCTTGCATGTTAAGTCTTTACTCTGATGTATTTCACTGCCCAGTGTATACTAGATAAATGAATCTGCTTGATTATTCGTAAATACCTGATTGAATCTTATCAAATGCAATGAACACAAAAGGAGAGCAGTGTATCAGGTAAGTGCTATAGCCACGACTTGATAAATACACATTTTAATTCATAGAAACTGACCTCCTTGTAATTTTAAATGTAGATAAAGACTGACTCAGAACATGTAATAAACTGGGACTGAACCAGACATCTGACAATCAGTAGGCAAAGTGACAATGGTACTACCATGAACAGATAAATGGTTTCTGTCCCACACAGCTTGCAGTTTAGAAAAGCTGTGGCCATACTTTTCAATAAAATTTGCAAAGACACATTTTTCCAGTCACAGTCACATGACAAAGCATCACTGTAGTGGTCCACAGTACCAGGAAGGCTAATACCAATACATGCAGCAGATACTATCTACACTAAAATACAGCGGCATACAACCGGGGCAAACCTCCCTAGGGTTCCCTCCCTAAGGATCCACCATGAATTGTCTTGTTCACACTAACCAAACCCCCGAAAGGCAAGGACATCACAGCCGGTCCTGCCACACCACAAATGTGGAACCCGAAAATGAAAGGGCCAGGTGGGCGGGGCTTGCTTGAGTCCTGCCTGGCCACAAAGACCCTCATTTCTGTTTCCCCCTTGATACCTAACTGTCACGGTTTTGATGAACACTCAGACAAGACTTGTAAGGTTAAAATAACTTTACTGAACATAAAGGACAAACAGCAATAACATTCTCAACCACACAGGCCCAGAAGAAGACAGTACAAGTACTACCTACAACTAACACAGGTCAGGTAGGAACAGTATAACAAGAATGTACAAACAGGTAGCAGGTACCCTAGAGAGCTAGGGTGAGGTGGAGGCAGCGACCTGCTGGTAGCGACACTGAGACCCTAGACACTAGGGTAATGAGGAGACCTGGGACTCTCAGCTACTGGCAGCAAGGACCCTAGAACGCTAGGGGTTAATGGAAGCCCAAGACCAACGGATACTGGCAACAGGGACCCTAGAAAGCTAGGGTTGACACAGACCAAGAGTACTGGCAGCAAGGACCCTAGAATGTTAGGAGTCCCAAGACTCACAGACTGGCAGCATAAGACCCTAGAACGCTAGGGTTAACAGGAGTCACAGACTATTGATACTGGCAGCAAGGACCCTAGAACGCTAGGGTATAATGAGGCCCAAGACACACAGCTACTGGCAGCAGAGACCCTAGAACACTAGGGGTGAATCGGAGGCAACAGACCACTGAAGGCAACGGGTGTCCAAAATATGTAGAGTACAGGAACAGGACCACCACACTACAGCTGGCTCTTGACCCCTTAAGGCTACAGCGGTATGGTAGGCAGGACGAGACAGTGAAACGGACCTAGAACTTCTAGGTTATAGCAAGGTTCAGTGATGGTAATATGCCCAGAGGAATGCTTATAACTCCCCACAGGGAGTGAGCCCAGCTAGTGACAGTGGTAACAATGGACACGTAAGCAAGGTAATGAGTAACACAGCCCAATTGTTGACAGCACGGAAACCGGTACTCCATATGTGTACACCGCCAGAGGCGGTTGATACAAGTAAGAATGGCTGAAGCAGCGAGTGATCAGCCAAAGGTCGGCAACGTAAGCGGGTTCTGAGCCAATACAGTCAGCAACGTAAGCAGGTTCTCAGCCAGTCCAGTCAGCAACGTAGCAGCTTCTTAGCCAGTCCGGTCAGCAATGGATGTGGGTTCTCAGCCAGTTCGGTCAGTAACAGAAGCGAGTTCTCAGCCAGACCGGTCAGTAACGAATGCGGGTTCTCAGCCAGATCAGTCAGCAATGTAATGGGTCCTAAGTCAGATCAGTCAGCAATGTAGCGGGTTCTCGGCCAGTCTAGTCGGCAGCGTATCGGGTTCTCAGCCAGTCAGATCAGCAACGGATTTGGAGCAGTTCAGGATACGCAGGAACATCGTCAGTCAAGCCAGGTCATACACAAACAGAGCAGAAGCAGGAACTAGTGCTAGGTTCAGGTACACCACGAAAGGGCACCCGACTACTGACATGACATGGTATAAAAAGGACTGGCCCTGGGTAGAGTCAGGTTCAGGGACCAATAAGAATGCGGCAACTAAAACAAGGAAGTAAGAATGTTGCCAGCTCGCAGCCAGGATCACAGGCACCGTGATACTAACCTAATACCACACCTTCCTACCTCACTTCCTAACCCTCCCATTCTACATGTTTCCCCTCCTCTAATCGCTCTGGGGGACCTCTGTACACAGGAGGTCACAAGTGTCTACAATATCTCATTCATGTAAATAACGTTCCTTTTGTTTGCAGTAAACCGCTTATATACTTGGTATTTTGATTATTAAAGTCACCACTTTACAAGTTATTCTGTTAGTAAGCTGGAGCGATCTCATTGGCTTAATATTGATCTCTGCTAGATATCGATCTCTGCCAGTGAGATCTCTCCAGCTTACTAGCAGAATGCCTCCGTCATCGGAGGATGCTGGGTAGAGGGACGGGAGTGGAGGCAGAGTGGTAAATTGCAGCAAGAGCAGTTTACCTGGAAGTAGCATTCAGGGCACACTTTAAACTTTAATTTTCACGCAAATAACATATAAAAAATTTAAAAATAAATAATAACTTTTAAACTTATTCGCTAAGTTATCTACCTAACTAGAATAACTTGTAAAGTGATGATAGATCTACTTTAATGTGCTTGCAATGGTTATTGAAATTACTGTCTCAGCTAGGGCCATGTCTAAGCAATATTACTCATTTTAAAATTTAATTTTTTTACCAAATATTTTTGTAGTGGCCTCACTTTTACATTGTTCCAACAAGTGCAGACCCACGCCATCACCTGCACATAGAGTATCCCCTCCATCCCACACACATATTGCCTGCCCACACAATATAACACTAAAACAGTGGTCCCTCAGTGACACACAAAACACACACACATTGCACAATTTGAGGATCCATATTGTCTAGTGCAATTCTGGTGCTCCATCCTCCTCTGCATCTCTAGAAAATTTCCTTATTAAAGTGTTAGTAATGTCTAAAAAAAACTTTTTTGCATTTAGAAGAGCTTAAAAAGCTGATCTGAATGCAAAAAAACGTATCTCTCAAACCGCTATGTCTAGTGTTCAGGCACACGTTTTAGACCATTCCAATGAAGGGATTCCGTGTAAGTAACGAGATCCCGGCACTTCTCAAGCGCCAGCGTGTCGACCGACATGGATCTCCTGCTGACAGCTTTACAGCTGTCAGTAGGAGAAATCAAACTTTAAACGCCCGTATCTCTTAAACCATAGCAGTTTGAGAGATACGTTTTTTTGCATTTAGATCAGCTTTTAAAGCTCTTCTAAATGCAAAAACATTTTTTTTTAGACATTACTAACACTTTAAACCCAGTTCCATGCACTCATTTGTGCACATTCCCTGTGTCCTATTCCTGTGTGCCAGTGTGCTTCTTGGCCCCTTCTGAATCCCCCATTGCTGATTCTGTCTTGCCTGATTACAGCTGTCCACTTCCCATCCAGATCGCTGCTTGTCTAACCACTTTTGCTGAATGCCCTGGTCTCCTCAGACTTGATACTGTTGCCTTGGACTGCAGCCTGAAGCCTTTTGCTGTGTGCTTGCTTCTCTGTCATCTTGTGCTGTTTGCACTGAATTTGGCATCTGTTTTTTTTGTGCTCAAACATTTCTTATCCTTTACTGCCTCTTGTGGTGGTCTCTTGTATTTTTTCCTTTTTTCCTAAAATCCTCTATCTAGAAACCAGCTTGCAAAAAAACTGTTGTATTGCCTTTCCTTTCTCATGAAATAATAGGAAAATTATTTTGGCTGACAATCAGCACTAATATAACATTCTTCTGTTTATGATTTATGTGAATACTAGTGTAAATGCCCGTGTACACTGGCCAAATTCTGTGCATTTGGACAGTGTCTACTGAGCATGACTGCATCGGACAAACATACTGGAGTATCTACTTCGCATGACTGCGTTCGGGCAGTCTCTACTGCTCATGACTGCATCAGACAAACATACATCTGGTCTTTTATTATTAGTGGTAAATCTTATTCATTGTGAATGTTGGAATGTCAGTATTTGTTTTTTTCTTGTATTTGTACTTGCATGCCTGCAAATCAGGGTGTATACGTTGCACATCAGTCTACATGCATATTTGGAGCACAGACCCCATGATAAACTATGTCCCCTCACTGCATCTGTTCTGAAACTATTTACAAAAACCTTCTTTATACCTTAGAATGCTGCAATTCAAGCAATAAGAAGCAATAATTTAACTTTCCAAAATAATTTATACAAGTAAAACCATTGCAGTCTATTGTTTGCATTGCTGCATAATAGTACATACTAGAGAAAGGTGTTGAACACCTTTAGCACCAGAAGGGTTACAACTTTTATAGTATAAGTGTAAATAAAGTAAATTATATAAGCTATACTAAATGCCTGGTAGAAAGTGATGTTCCACACTCCTCTAACCCTCCAAAGGGGTTAAAATACAGGTTTCTTATCCTTTTGAGTGCCAGAGGTATGGGATCGCATTGCTCTGCAATGCACTGCACACCTCTCTGGCACTCAAAGGGTTAATACTGAAAAGCATGTAATTGGCTGAGTGTCAGAAGGCTCTGTAGGAAGACCGTCTGCCAGCCATGACTTTTCAGTGCATTGTGATCAGTATTTCAGTTACTATTATGACAGTAATCCTTTGGTTACAATAAGGGTATGCAACCCCCATTGGAGTGTTAAACGTGCTATTAGTGACAATTGTTTTCCTCAAATGTCTTATATGTGTTAATAGAGTAGTGTAGGCTTACAACAGTCATCATGGATTCTCACATCAATGACAGAGGCAGCAGGACTACGTAGTAAAACATTCAGAGCCACTGCCACAGGCTGGCTCATCAAAGTGAGGTGGGCAGAACCATGCAAACTAATTAAACCTGTGACACATTCAGCAAGCATAACTGCAAATACTAATCTCCTCCACTCCCTTCAGTCTCTTATTTGAATACAGCATTTTGTAGCCACTGGCCAGTAGGGATGTTGGGAGAAGTCCTGGCAGCAAATCACAGAGCTTGTCTTTGAGTGTGATTGGCAGCCATTTTGTGAACTGTTTGTGAGCAGTGGTTGGTTGTCAGTGATTGAAAATCACTTGGTGTAATTGAATGCTAATCACAAAGCACTACTGATAGAAGATATAAAATAAGTATGACAGCCTGCATATATGTTAAAATAGGGTCAAAATGTATTGAGAAATCTGTAAGAGCAGGTTAATCGTTTTAATTAGGCTTGCTACTTTTTGGTCTTTAGGGAAGCTGAGCTTTCCCAAGCCTTCGTTATGCCCTTGCACACAAATGTAAAAAAACAAAAAATATCACTCCATGGTGAATTTAATAACCTCCTTCCTCTTCAGGATTTCCTCTGACAATCTTTCTATCCAATGTGGTTTGCAGCTTTTCCTCCCATACTTACTCAGTATCTCCACTCACACAACTCCAAACCACAGTGCATTTCAGAGATCTCTCCCCTTCCTCCTCACTATCGCTTCTTACGCTCGCCTCCTCAGCCATTCCAGGACCCCATTTCCTTCTTAGTCATTATTTCCTCTAACGCTCTGATCCACAGTGGTTCCAGTGCCACCTAAAATTCCTGATCTATCCTCACTCTTGGATCCACACTAGTTCCAGGACCCCCTTTCCTTCTTCTTCATTATTTCCCCTCATACTCGGATGCTTTTCACCAAACCCCGTCATTCTAAAGAGCATTCCAGTGCTTCTTCCCCTTCCTTCAAAGTGTCTCCAGTATCACTCCTCTCCTCACATCTCCCGTTCTGCCGTACCTTAGAAATGGTTCTGGTTTCAACCTTTGCTGATAATTGAATTAATTGTTTAATCCATTGAACATTAAGACAATTAATCTGCTACAGTGCTCACATAAATAACCAAAACATCCAACAATGCTGTGCTGGACTTGATCCTTTCATCCTGCCCAGGTAGAATCCAATTTCAAAAGAGCTGCACACAATAATATGTACTGATGACAGATTAAAAAGAATATTCTCAAAGCCTTCCGTCCTCTTCTGTAAACATATACCAACACAGGACTATATGTCGGTGAGACAGGACAAGGACAAACTTTAAGAAAACAGACAAATTCTCATAGGTCTAGTGTGAGCAAGAAAAGAGACACCCCAGTGGGTGACCATTTTTACAAAACTGGTCACAGCATTGAAAATCTCATCAAAGATCTCAGGGTGATGCTACAGATGGGAAACTTTCAGACACAGAGAGACCTAAAGATCTCAGAGTATAAATTAATTACAAATCTTAACACCCTGAACTGTGGCCTGAACTGCAACAGGGACTTTATGTCATATTATTCCACACAATAAACATATTTTGGCCCTTTGGGTGCCAGAGACATTTACAGTGTATTGCAAAGCATGCACTGAGCACCCATCTAGCACTCAGAGGATTAACCCACACATTCCATATACTTAGCCATGTTGTTCTGCAAGTCACAAACTCCCTACACACTACATTTTTGGATCTATTCACACATCAAAAGGCAAATAAAACTTGTACCACCTGGCAAGCTACAAAGAGATGCCTCTATTGGAAACTGAGGAATAATTTACACAGACGCTGGTGATAAGTTTCACCTCCACTTGAACTTAAATTAATCAGGACTTTTGTATTCTTCAGCCTTCATTCTAACATGCCTGATGTAGAAACCTAAGTTGTCTTGAAAGCTTGCATTCTACAGCTACTCAGTTAGCCAATAAATGTATCACTTTTACTTTACCAGTCACCTGCTTTTTCTACAGCTAACATGGTACCACCATTACAATACCACTAGATAATGCATTCAAAATTAAGTTGTTCAACGGGCGGTGCCACCTCCCTGATCACACAACTCAAAAGTAATTATGATGAAGAAACATGCATTGAACAAAATCTGCCACCCTCCCACTAGTCCAACAATACTGCTGAATTTAAATTCATACCAGTACCTGCTAGTTTTAAAACTGACCTCCGCAACTAGAAAAATAAAATCACAATCGGGCTTGGCCCAACTCCCAGCAATGTTACTAAAACACAGTGTGTTGTCACTGCCAATCCCATTACAACCCAAATGAATTCTGCCTTGTCAGGAATTTATTTAGTCAAAGCCTGTAGAATGTCTAGAGTGGTAAATATCCACAAAAGTGGCATTAAACACCTGGCATCAAACTATAGACCAATATCCTTACCTTCCATATTATCTAAATTCCTGGAAAAATGTGTCCATGTGCAACTAAGTATTACCAACTACCCAACTGACTGATCACCACTTCAATCTGTCTTTCGTCCAAATCACTCAACAGTCAGTGCCCTCCTAAGTATGCAATATTATGACACAGAACATTGTACTATTTTCCTAGATTTTGGAAAGGTCTTTGATACAGTAGACTGTAGTATTCTGATAAACATGTTTTAAACAAACATTGAGCTACTCCTCGTCCCACCTAGACCTGACACAGTAGTGCCCTTGCAGGTGATACTAAATGGCACTACCATAAATCCAGTATCAGTAGCACAGTGCCTAGGGATGATAATTGGAACTTCTCTCTCATTCTCTCTTCATATTAATGCTACCATCAAATCCTGACACTTTCTTTTGTATAACATAGCATATCCCTTTCTCTTTTCCTCCACAGATAAAATTCTTACTCACCCCATCCCTCTTGGACTACTTTAATCATCTTCTCTCTGGTCTTCCTGCCTTTCCAGCTTCATACACTTCAAAACATACAGAATGCTGCAGTATGCATTACCTTACTGTCACCTAAATTTTTCCCTTCCCACCTTCTCATCCAATCACTTCAATGGCTGCCTATCAAAACCTGGGTATCTTATAACATACTGCTTCTCTCATTTAAGACCCTTCTCTCCTCTACTCCTTCCTATATTTCCACTCTGATTACTTGCTATACCCCATTCTGCCAATTACAATCAAGCAAAAACATTAATTTCTCAGTTCCTTATGTGTCTACAGCTTCCTTTTGTATCAAATTTCCCTCTTTGCTTCGTATTTGTGGAATGCTCTAAATCCCATCTTGCGCCATTGCACATCTCTTGAGGTCTTTAAGTTTTGCTTAAAATTACACCACCTCCACAAGGCTTCATCAAGCTAGAAGGCACTGACTTTATACACTTAAGGCTCTTAACCCCTTAAGGACTACATGACGTACTATGACCGTCATGGTCCTTAAATACTTAAGGACCGATGATGATCATAGTACGTCACATACTTTTTACTTACAGTGCTCCACTGGGAGCGCTGTATGTAAAAATGGGGCCTAAAATTATTGACCGCTCCAACACTGGAGTGATCTCTTTCAGGCCCCAAAGTGGCGAGCCGATACACGTAACAGGTCACGAATACCGGCGCGTCGGCAAGGATCAAATCAGTCCTTATGGGACGGAAACATCCCAGGACCATTGGTCCTTAAGGGGTTAAAGTTTACTTAGTACTGTATTCCGCACTTAAACCTTATGTACTCTGTATGTCTCCCTGTACCACTTAGATTGTAAGCTTTCAAGAAAGGGCTCTACTTCCAGTTTTTCTCTTTACAAAACACTTATAACCCTGTACTGTCTAAACCCTTCAATTGTAGAGCTCTGCGTATACTATATATAAATAAACATATTCATTCATAAATAAACTTGAAAGTTCAGGCTTAATAAATCAATCCTATATACATACAAAATGTGAGTGGCTTATGAGGATGAACAAACAGCACAATGGCCTGTTCTACGGCTAGTCACTGCTCAGAGGCATCACTTTTAGCTCTCTAGTGCCATTACAGAGGAGAAATTTCCACATACATATTAGACTAATCCCGCCCAAAAGGGGCGGCCTAGTTCCAAAATTATGTGCAAGTCCCCCCTGCATGGGAACACCAGCTAACCCCACATGTATGTTTCGTCCTTGTAGCGCCTTGTTAGTGAGGTGCAGCTGATTCCCTAGGCACTGAGAGCAAGGGGTCCATGTCTGGATACCCCCCAAGAGTTTTCAAAATATACATACAAACTGTGAGTGGAGTCTGAGGTCAAACAAACAGCACAATGGCCTGTTTTACTGATAGTCACCGCTCAGAAGCATCACATTTTAGCTCTCAGTACCTAGGGAATCCAACTGCTCTTCACTGACAAGGCCCAACAAGGTCAAAACGTATGTCTGGGGTTAGCTGGTGTTCCCATGCAGGGGAGGCTTGCCTCCTCCTCATTGTAAATGGATATGTGCCCTGGGAAAACCTTCAGGTCCTGACAGGGTACCACCATAGATTCAATGCTCTTAATTGATCTGGGGACAGTACATAGATGGGAATGAATGGTCCCTTGCTCATTTGTCTTCTTGACCTGAACATGATAAACAATTACCCTTCCAGAGAGAAATAAGATCCCCACTGAGCACCTGCAGATATTGAAAGTAAGAGCGTCAATAAAAATCTAAGCAAAACACATTTTTTACCTTAAAAAAAGGGACTGAGAAGATCCCTAGAGGCAAAGGTTCCAGCAAAACAAGCAGTGACACAGAAAAAGAATAGGATGGCTCATATACCATCATAGTAGCACCTACGCTAATAGATTTTGGTGATCTGTTAAAGCAAGACATTGAAAAAGAGATACAAAGAATAGTGGAGATAACTGAGGGGTTGTAGGCTAAAACAAAGGCATTTATCACTACTACAAATATGCATGAAATGGAAATATACTCCTTAAAGAGACAGCTTGCTCGCACAGTTTTGAACAATCATACTAGAAGAAACAATATAAGGATTAGGGGTATAGCATAGATTGTTACAGTCATACTTGGCTGGCCTTGAACCCCTTGGATAATAGAGTTGTCTGTACCACATTGCTTCTCAATGCAGTGGACATGTATTTAACATACAAGGCATTAAGAAAGCAATTCAAGACCTGCATAATGTGCTACCACACATAGAAAGGGTGCACAGAAATCTAAAACTGCCACACATCAGCTCCTCCAAACAGAGAGATGTTATATTATAAATGTTATAATACACCTCCAAGGAACAGATCTTTAAGTGTGCTGGAATATCATTCCAACCATTGAGAGATCTACTATGCAAACAGTACAAGGCTTAGCAATGATCAAATTGTAAAGAAGGAGGCAATACAAGGAGGTGGACAACATTTTGAGATTGAAGTTATTTGCCGCTTCCAATTTTGACTGATGTTTTTTTTTAAATGGCAGAATGAACTTTTTGATATGGCCTTCAAGAACACATTCATGCAGAGTGGCTCTCAATACCCACATGGAAGAAGTTGACAGAGAAGAAGCATCACTGAAGAAAGAGAAGCAAAACTGGTCCACAACAATGCCCTTGCATAGAGCAAGATAGTTCTCATAATCTGGAGATCAGTTGCAACATGTGTGCCGAGTCATCCTCCTACTTGGTGTCACAAACATGGACAAAGAGTGGACAATCAGTGGATCCCTAGAAACTGCATTAATGCAAATATGTGTGACTGATTAGTATAGCAGTTAACCACATATCCTGTTAAGGATTTTATATCTAGAATGTGTATCATTATGGTCAGCAGTTTAGATAAGTAAAACTATATATCTTAATTAGCTATCTAGGTTACTTGATAAATCCCAGATTTAGCAATAAGATGATGTAAGAAACTGATATATTGCAAGATAAGTAAATCCATGCATCTTAGATTAAGAGGTAGATGCCTATCCATTGAAAGTATAAAATGTTATCTCATATTTTGTATTATACACCAGAACTATTGGAACTTTATCCATTAACCACTGTTTCTAATGTATTATTGATGATCTACTTTACAATTGATCTCAGTCCGTATTGTATTTTACAAAACTATACAGATCAGTGCACTGGGCACTCCATCTATAATTCTCAAAAAATAGAAAAGGAGGGCTGCTATATATCCACTATGGTCTTGGAATATAAACCATAAACAAAGGGTAGTAGTAGTGTGTGGTTTACCCCATGAATACCAGAAAGAACTGATATCTGAATATTATCAAATAATACTATAATCTGGAGAAAACTGGAGCAGACATTAAACAGTCCCGGAGAGACAGGAGGTAGAACAACCCTGCCCACTAAGGACCAAAAGCCAGATTTAAAAGTTTGCGTTAAAACAGCCGCTAAGTAAAAAAGTCACATCGCCCGTGAATAATACATGATTTACGACGGAATCGACAGGTTGTATACAAGAATAGCTAACGAGCGTAGGCACAACAAAAACACATGTAACACAAAAACCTGCATCGCACCTTTTTTCACATCACTCTGCATCCTAATCCTGATAAAATACAACTTAAGTCAAGTTGTAACATAATGGTCGACGTTGTCTAGCAACCATGATTGATGCACCAACAAATTCAAACCTACAACCAGTCCCAAGACCCCCAAAGTATCAAAAATGTTCAAATACACCTATATATACCCAAAAATGCTAGAGTACAGGACCCAGGAGTGGAGGATGGCATTTAGAGCGAGGGAGAGAGTAGCTGACATTGGAGGTAGAAGGAGTTTTTGGAGCAGAGAGATTTGAAGTTGCACTTAAATATACACATAGCACGCTTTTGTACGTTACATACGCCCATACAAACACATGCACACACACAGTCTTTTTTTTTTATAACACATTACACATATTTTAAACTTTATTTTTTCAGTGTGAATCTGTGAGTGACAGAGCATGACAAAGAGTGAGTGGGATCGAGTGTGTCTGTGAGGGCCTGTGTGAGTGCCTGGGTGTGAGTGGGTGAGTGATGGCTAGGAGAGGAGGACAGGAGAGATGGATGGGGAGAGTAGTGGAGGAGGAGGAAGAAGGAGAGCAGGGCATCCCTGTTGAGAGTAGGAGAGAGAGATCCGCGGGGCGAAGGGGGACCTGGCCCAGAAGAGGCACACAGAGGGCAGGGACAGAACCCTCAGTGGGACAATGGGTACCTGTTGGGGAGTACCACACACAGGCAAGGGAAGAGCATACAGAACATTCCGGCCATAGCTCTGACACCTTGCAGGACGGAGCTGAGGAGGGGAGTCTGAGGGATCCTCGTTACACTGATGAGGAGAACAGGGACCTCATGGAGGCTATATTGGAGAGGGAGTGTGTCCTCTATCCAAGGGAGAAGGTCCCTGGCCTGGTTGCGAGGAGGAAGGCTGCCTGGAACCAAGTGTGCAGCAGGGTGAATGCGGTGGCCACCTGCATACGGACCTTGGAGTCCGTCAAGAAGAGATGGGGTGATTGCAAGAGGGTGGTGAAGAAAAAGATGGGCGAGGTTGCCCTCTATGCCCAAGGCACAGGATGTGGTCACCCTGCCCAAATCACCTTCTGCAGTTGGAAGGAGACGCTGAGACAAAACATGTTGGCCACAGCTGTTGAGGGAGTCCCTGGAGGATCGGACACTGGGTATGAGAGGAGCCTCCATACTACTGGTAAGTGCATCATCACATACCCACAGATCACATCAACAGACACAACCATCACACACAAACACAGTCACACCTCAACACCTGCCCATCATTCATCCACACAACTGCACCAACACAGCAACATGATGATAATAAAAACACAAATGGGAAGGTTTGACCAGGCCCAAACCTGTCCAAGTCCCAGTACAACTTTCTTGTTGCTGTGCTAATTAAACACAATCCACACAAACCATGCTTCCCAAAATGTTGTCTGTTAAATATCATTACTGTTCCACCACAATGTCACCCATGTACCGACAGGGAACTCAACATATAACCTCTTGAGTTCTAGAGGGATCATGAATGCATCACTCAACAATGCTATGGCAACCCCTCTGGACCTCAAAGGGTTAACCGACAACAAACACAAGTCAACAGGGTAACGAACAAATGATACACAGGGGACGTTCACTAAATGGTGAAAAAGAGATGATGAAGTGAAGTTAACCCTTACATAACATCACTTCACCAATTCCCATGTTAGTCTATGGAGACAATCCAATAACATGTTTCAAGTTTTTGATGTATAGACTCCCTAGAAAAACATTGGAAATGGAGAAATTATATCACTATAGTAATCATCATTTCCACTTCACCTCTACTTCATCGGGTCTTCATCACCGCTCACTGAATCACAAAAAAGATGGGTCAGGTCACACTTCACAGTGCCACTGAGACTAACTGGGTGTATGTGCAACACACAGGCCTTAAAATAACCAACACTGTTGAATTAATTGAGAACCAAGTAGGCCTTTGTGTTGTCTATGCAATCATTTGCTCTCACTTGAATGGTCAAATCTCACATTTGGCTCCCACATGGATCCTCAGGAGTGGTGATGCCATGGATGGCCATCCACTATTTGCAGGACACACATGGGAACCAAATATAAACCACTGTAGTCTTCTCACCAACAGGCCATGAATGATGGATATCTCTGATTGAGCATGGCTGTGTCACTCAGAAAGATGGAGCGTTATATCCAAACAACAACAGGCCTTGATCAGAGAAATCCTTCTCTACTGACATTATTGGTGGCCTTGAGGACTAAACTTGGACAGACCTCATTTGCAGGATCCTGTCAAGTTAATCAATTTGTGATTGCCAGGGTGGTATCCCATGCATTGCAAATCAATGCTTAGGATACCATCATGACAACCAGAGATTCACATGTCAATTACATAATCTTGCATTCATTCTGTCATTGCTTACTTTACTAATCACACCATCTCATTTACCTACACGGCATACAGAACTCCAGCACAGCAGGAGCTCATGGAGGAGGACGGGACCTTACTGTGGTTACCGTAACTACCATCATCACCTTCTGCACCAACTGCTGAACTACCTGCTGCACCACCTGTTGAACTACCTGCTGCACCATCTTCTCCAACCTCATATAGTGACTAGATGCAACAGGAGGAGAGGTGGATGCATCCATCCACCCCCATAAGGTATTACCCTGCAGCACCACCAGGAAGGCACTGGCTGCCCGGGACAGTGGCAACCCCTCAATATGAGCCATATGCCCAGCAGATGGACCTGTCCTCCTGGATGGCTCCCCACCATGGGCCCAGGTACGATCCTAGGTGGGGGCAAAGCAGCTACCAGTGGCCAAAACATGACGCCTGGCCACTGGAATACGAACACCTGGGCCTGATTGGGGAGCCCCAGTGCCCTCAACCAAGAGGCAACTTCACCCCTCCACCACCACCACCACCACCACCAGTGAGCTCAATGGCCAGCTCAGAGTCTTGGGATGTGGAGGGCACAGGCCCATTATCTGCAGCAGCCTCTCCACCAGCACCAGCCTCACCAGCACCAGCCTCACCACTAGCACCAGCAGCTGCAGCCCCACCACCACCAGCAGCAGCCCCACCACCAGCTTTTCCACTAAAAACAGGAGGATGTAGATGAGGTGGCATCACCAGGCACAACCTCCTCCAGCAGTGCACTTAGCAGGGGGTGGAGGAGGAGTGCCTGGTGCTACAGAGAAGGCAACTCATAGAATCCCAGAGGACCAAAAGGTACTACCTCAAAAGTCTCCAAAAGGATTCCTTGAGGAAAGCAGCCACCCTACATGCCCTGGAGGTCCAGCACACAGTTTTGTCCAATGAGCTGGAGTGATGGACTTGATGAGGCAGCTGCTGGTGGAACTCAGAGACCACAACCGCAGGGAGAACCTGCATATTGAGAGGGACCAGCATTCAATGGAAGGGTCCACTGCACCCACCTCTCCCTCCAGTGTGACCTCTGCACCAAGTAGAAGGGTGACCAGACAGTCAACCACCCCATCCACTTCATCAAGCAAATACAAAGCCCCCCACCCCCAAAAAAATATAAAAGAGCCCAAATTGTGAAATTTCCCCCAAATAAAAAAAATCTGCTTTTCAATCCTGTGCGAGAAGGGTCGTGGTTACTTCTGATAGATTAAGTGGCAAGGATGTCTCCAATGCCTTGCAAAACAATGCAGTGAACACAACCTCTGCCCAGGTTAAATGGTTGTAGAATGTTTGGACAAGGGTTAGCACGCACACCACTCACAATGTTGTCCAAATTCAACTTGCAATCCACCACTGGAGCCAAACAACATGACAGTGCTGTATGGCCATGATGTGCGCTGGATTTGAACAACAGATACCTACCGCTTATCATAACAACAGATGCAACATTGTGAACATTCAGTTGCATCAATTATTGTGGTTTATAGGGGATAGCTATTTGACTTAGCTAAGAAGTGACAGGTAGGATAGATGGAACAAGCAGCCAAATAGGCTGTGATTCACACTCGGATTGTGAAACTAACTTACTAGATAACCCAATGATCACCCGAAGATTTCAGTGTGGGTACTACACATTGACATCATAGGTTGATCATTGCATTATCCAGTGAGTTGTGTTAATGTTTAACTAAGGTTGAAACAGACTTCTCCAGTGATATCACCTTTCCTGCTTTAGTCAGTTTGTTAATATAGCCTATGTACTGAGATATTTCAAACCACAGTAATCACAGAACATTGGATACATTGAGCAACATGGGAACTGTGGACATGAGATCACTGGGGAAATAAAGTCCCCTGTATCACCACACACCTCAGTGTATCACTGACATCATCTCCTTGCACAAATGCATCCCAAAGTCTACACATGGTCAAACAACTAGTGGACTCCTGTGATGTAAGTCATACCTTCCTATGTATGAGGGATACTCTAGCCACGAGTATGGTTACACATTGAACTATGTGTAATTTAATATTTAATTTAACAGGCACATATTGAATAGTGATGGTTCTCCCTTAATGGTCTCACACTACATTAAAACATATATGTGTTTTTTGTGTATATTGCCTATATGCATTGAACACTTGTATGAGCACCCAAAAGGTACATAACACTTAAAAATGGATACTGTTGAAACATTACTGAACTGCTCATATGTTGCTCACAAGGTATTGTAAATCTGAAGATGAGCATTCTTAATGTTCATGTTTTAAACCTGGATGTTAGGAAACATATAATTTTGTGTCTACTGAGGATATGTGAATGTTCCAGTAGAGGTTGCTATGAAAATCAGGTTAAACATTGCATCACCAACACAAGCACTTGAAAGCTTCAAGGGGTCAGCTTCATGGAGGTGTCGTCAAGGCTTCAGTCCAGTCACATGGAAATTCCTCTGTTCCAGGATGGATCATGATATGGATGCCTGTGGGACAAGACATCAGGATTTGGAACAGCACCTCAAACTGATTTTCATGCAACAGCTACAACAATATTATTCCATTCATCTTTTCCATTACAGCGGAGTAAACAAACCATTGCTTTGTAATGTGTTTTTCACTCGATTGCAACCCATCATGGAGAAACTAAGGGGATGTCAACCAGCCCTAGAGATATGTGCCCCGGACATAAATCCACACCTCAACATATATGTCCTAATAGCTCCCATGAAACAAATATATTTGGTCTGCCAATATCAGAGTGCCACACACACAGGTCAGCATGGTGTTCCTTTTGATCTGATCCACATTTCATGACCTCTATGCTGTATAATACACTACCTCTGTAGATCCATCCCTCTGCTGCTCTTTTCAGATATACCAAACTACAAGTCCCATGTTCAATCCAATGACCCCTTAACCCCTAATGTGATGCTCTTTTGCTTCAGGGGTACCATGGTTGCTATGACTATGATCTGTTAGGGATCAGGAACCAGACAGACACACAAAGTGCAAAACTCCTTTATTGAAATAAGCAAACAAAGCAAAATCAACTATGTCAGGAACAAGCCAGGAATCAGGAGCCAGAAGGGAAGCCAGGTCATGCATGGATAATCAGGAACACAGGAGAACGCACTTGCAGCCATAAACAACACAAGGAGAAGGAGAAAATGAGTCTAGCTGCTTTAAATAGCCTGGAAGGGATTGGCGGATAACAATCAGATGAGTAACCATGGAAACAGAGAGGAAAAGGCAGTTAGTTAATCATCAACTGAGTCAGCCTGACCCAGGGAAGGAAAGACAGCTAGATACAACAGCAGAGTGTTAGAGCAGTTCTTCCAAACTGTGACAAAATCATTTTAGTTGCTCTCTATCGAGCCCTGGAATATGCTGAACATGGGTAATTTTGTGTACCTTGGTTCACATGAGGGTATGCATGATATCCTTGAGGTAGCAATGTCAACATGGACAACAGGATGGCAGATGGTATTGGAATCCCCAGCCACATTATATGACACATCCATGGAATGGTAGATGTTTGGGGTCCATACTGCAGCCAGTGTCAGGGCTGTGCCATTGATCCTGTGAGGTAAAAAAATGTGTTGTGGTGAGTGTGTTTGCAACAATTCACAGGACTGATCATGGACATGCATGGATTGTGTGGATGCCTGTGTTATACTAACAGCTGAAGTGTTCCCTGATCAGTCTGTCTCTTATCTGTGCCCCTCTTAGGATCTGGTGTCCACCACGATGTTATGTAGTATTGCACATGCCATTATTATATAGCTAATTTTGCCTGGTGCATACTATAGTGCTCCTCACGAGTGATCCAGACAGCTGAATTGGGATTTTAGTAGCCCGAAAGTCCGCTCAATGGCATTCTTCATTTTGTTATGAGCCAGATTGTATCGCTTCTGGGCATCGGTTTGGGGATTTGCGACCGGGGTGAGGAGCCAGAATTTGCAGCCATAGCCAGGATCACCTGTGGATAGTGAGTGACATGGCGAGAAAGGGAGCACGTGTTGTGTGAATGATGTCGTATGAGGTGGAAGTACTAGCTGTGAGTCAGGAGCATGCTCAGCAGTGCTGTGTGTACACGTGTGGATGTGGTGTGGTTTAGTATTGTTAACTCACCCAGAAGCCATCCCTACGTTCCATTTTGAAAGTCTCTGTGTACAGAAGAGTTTTGGAGAATGTATGCATTGTAACAGCTGCCTGAACTTTGGTGATCCTCATGCTGGAGTCACACACCATCTATACGTTCATGGAGTGGAAGAGGAATGTCCCTCACATGTAGGAGATTTGATAAGGACATGGGTGCAATCTATTGCACCCATGATCCTTGGCATGCCTCCCCTTGAGTAAAAGTCCTGCTTTACATGTGTCCACTCCATGTTGGTGGTGGGGAAGTTGATGTATCTGCTGGCCTTGCTTTTGAAGGCTGACAACACCTGAGCCGGTACCCTCGAAAATGTGGGCTGTGACATGCATGATGTGTAACCTTCTGTTGACTGAAAGGCTGCATTTGCCATGAAATATATAACACACATTAGTTTCTGCAAGCCAGTCAGGGCATGGTTGTGGATGTATATGGGATCTACCTCATCCATGATGACCTCATATAGGACAATGATGCTGTGGGTGTCAACCTGTTGCAAACTATCACCTCCTCATTGTGCATTTCCAGGAGCATGACCCTTGGGTGGTATACCCTGGGCCTTGGTGGTCGTCTGTACATCCTACGCTGCTCCAGGGGTCCCTGTGGCAGCTGGGGAACATCCTGTTTCAGCAGCTGTGGTTCTGCAGACAGGTGTTGTCCTCCAGATGGGGATGGGCTCCCTTGTGGTTCTTCAGCCATAGCCTCCTTACTTGCAACAGGTGAAGGCTGTTGAACAGGTGTGCTTGGGAGTTGCTGGTGTTCCCTAGCCCTCATCCTCGCATGCCTTCTCTGCAGTCTTTGCATCAATAGGTATGCAAACATACTTACTGATCTTTCTCTATAACTCTCTCTATCTTGCTCTCACTCTCGCTCTGTCTTTTTCTCTCTCTCCCTGAGTGGAAAACAAGCCACATGTAAGTATGGTGGGCTGTCCCTTTAAGACCATGTTGGGGTATTGTCCAGGTGTGGTCATGAGGTGAGTGATGACCAGTGGGAGGGTGTTTGTTGTCTAGGTAAGTATTTGCCGGATTGTTTGTGTTTTAAAATCTGCTGTGTTTTGAATGGTTTGTCGTGTGAGTTGCGAGTGTGTCATTGTGGGGTGCAGGTTGTGTCTCGATCATCTGGTGATGCTGCCCAGGTGGTCTTGTTTTTTATTGACAGGTGTCTGTGTTGTGTGTTAACCCCCAATATTCTGTGCTATGTTGTGATGTGTTGTGTTGGTGTACTTTTTGAAGGCCTTGTTCCTCTGGTGTTGCTAGGTTGTTGTGTTGTGTGTAACAGTGATTTGTGGTGCATGGGCATTGTTTGCACGGGTAAATGTTTCCATTTGCATGTTTGTGCTACATGCTATTTGTCTGTTTTATTTTGTGTGACAGTGGTTTCTTTTTGGTGTTATGTGTTATGGCTAACAAAACTGGGTCTTAACTTCTGCCTGTTAAATGTATATTTTTTTCTGCCGTTAGCAGTACTGCACTCCTTTAAATGGCTTAGAAAGGTCTGGTTCTATAGGTCTGAATGCGCGATTAGCGTCTGTAATGACATGAGAACTGCCATTAGCTGTTCATCAGACAGACCTATAAAAGGATAGTAATACTTAAAATGTAAAAAAAAAAATATGTTGTAGGGTTTATCCCCCTGAGTAAAACAAGGGTACTCCCACTGCTGAAAGGTGTTTCATTCAAAAGTTATTAATTTTCAAAGATGAATTTTTTAGGTGCAATATCACAGTGGCCTAAAATTGTACAGTGGCGCTGTTGCTACACGATCCTATGGACAGCTCTGGTCCCGGGACCATAAATCTCCATAGGATGGTGTAGCAACAGCGCCACTGTACAATTTCAGGCCACTGTGATATTGCACCTAAAAAATTCAACTTTGAAAATTAATAACTTTTGAATGAAACACCTTTCAGCAGCGGGAGTACTCTTGTTTTACTCAGGGGGATAAACCCTACAACATATTTTTTTTTTTTACATTTTAAGTATTACTATCCCTTTAAATGGCTTACTGCATGTTAAAACACTCAACGTGGTTTGTTTGTTTTTCTATCTCCTGCCTTTAAATCTGGTCCCAAGTTTGGAGAGCCAACTAAGTAGTTCTGGAGAGAAGGGAGGTCGAGATAACCTGCCCACAAAATCCATTATTGGGGTGACAGGAGGAAGAGAAATACCCTGCCCGTATTTGATCTAAGAGGCTAAGCCCAGAACAAACTGTCTGGATGGCTCTATAAACTACCACTATATAAATCCGTACACAAGCGTCCCTAATAAACCAGCTGTAAGTTTATGCACCATATTTGTATTTGAACTGTATAAAGGAAAATGGGAGGAAAGAAATCCTGCCCATGTTACTGACTAATAGTTGGAAACAATTCAAGATTCATTATACCATCAGTTCTGGTAATACGCTACTTTGTAGCAAAGGGGACTTTTATATGTTTTTTTTCTTATACTCTATGCTGAGATATAGTATATCATATATAGCAAATGTTTTTATGTTATACTCAATGCTGAGATATAATTTATAGTATATGTTTTATTAAGAAATGTTTCAGGTATACCTGATATTTTATTGTAACTAATTAGTGTAAAAGCCCATATACACAGGCCAAAGTGCGCAAAGAAAGACATTTTCAGAGTGTTAATATATGATGTGGTATATTTTAATATGATTTATGTTAATAGAAATCTTTGTATTTTTTTCAAAATAAAGAATCATTATATATAGGAGAGATGGGATGGGTTAGTGTGGTACCCCCCCCCCTCCCTGGTTATTGGAGCATCAGTACCCCCTTGTCAGTATTACCCCCTGTACATGGCAGCCCTGGTGCCAGTCTCTGTATTATATATCTAGTGAACAATATATATAGAAGAGAGAGGTGGGATGGGTTAGTGTGGTACCCCCCAGTTATTAGCGTGTCAGTACCCCCATCTGTCAGTATTACCCCCGGTGCCAGTTTGCATAATGCACAATGCCAGGTGGCAGTGCCCCCATGGCCAGGCCAGTGGTGCTCACCCAGAGTGCTGCTGTACGTGATGTGACTTCTGAAGCTGCTCCCGGTGCAGTAACTGGCAACATCATCCCCCAGGTCCTCATCCTCCTCCTCGGTGTCCATGTCCTGCTGATAGTCCGAGTCCTCCATGTCATGCGACTCCTCCTCACTGTTTCCCCCGCGGCTCCCCGCATAATATATAGGAGAGAGCTGGGATGGGTTAATGTGGTAACCCCCAGTTGTTGGGGTGTCAGTACCCCCTTTCAGTATTACTCCCTGTACATGGTAACCCTGGTGCCAGTCTCTGTATCATATATTTAGTGAACAGTATATATAGGAGAAAGCGGTGGGATGGGATAGTGTGGTACCCCCCGGTTATTGGGTTGTCAGTACCCCCTATCTGTCAGTATTACCCTCGGTGCCAGTCTTCATCTTGCACAATGCCAGGCGGCAGTGCCCCCATGCCTAGGCTGGTGGTCATCTTACACCACCTTGGCCTCGGGGAGGACGAGTGCAGCAGCACTGGAGTCTTAGGTGGTCTCCCCCTGATGGCCGCTCATCCTCAGGCTGGGTGTACCACGATTCCCTTGCACTGAGCGGTCCAAAGAAGGTGCGCCAAAAAGAGTCAGGTGTGCCGGGAGTGCGGGGGGTGACGCGAAACAGAAGCACCCCACTCCGGATCAGCCGTGGCTGCCATCCTGTTTCTCCTCTCACACTCGGACTTGAACAGTGAGGCCTGCTCACATGACTACTCGGCCAGCACGTTTTGCCAGTCTCTACTGTTCATGACTGCATCGGACAAACATACATTGGCCTTATATTGTTATGATTATGATGGGTTGGGTTTGAGGACTACAGAGGTATGCAACGCACTGCAAAACACTGCAAAAAAAATACAACACAGTACCCCCTTTATGTTAAATGGAGTGTTCAAACATAAACACAATTTTGAACACATTAACAGGACATTCACACATCCCTTTGACCTCTAAGTAAAACACAGTATAAAATAATATGTAATGTGGTTTTATAGTATGTATTTCATACCCCTATAAGTTAAATACAAATTAACCTAATTTAAACTATTACCCTTTTAATTTGTTGGCCTGGCTGCTTCTTCAGGGACCTAAGAAGGCTGCAGTGAATTCTGTGCATTGGCCCTGCCGTCCACATGACATCAAGAGTAACTATTCAGTTGAGGTGTGTGTGTGATGCTTTTAAGTAATTTTAACATTGTGTGAACAGAGTGTGAGGCTGGGTAGCCTGTACCAGCCTCATACTGTGCTCATATCAGGCTAGAAGATGCACAGTTGCCCAGTGATGGGACATAGGAGGTGAGAGCACCATCTGAAGAAACACCAGCAATGGTACAGAAGCTGTATCCTCACTGATGTCAAAGGAATGCACTGCATTGGAGGAGGTGAAGAGGCTGCAATGCAGTCCATGCATTGTTCCCACCTGCTGAATTACTTACCGAGTTGATCTATGGAGAAGTGGCGAGGGCTTTTTAAATTATTTTATCACTGTTTTTATGTCATGGGAGGATAGCGTAGCCTGTCCCTAGCTCATTCTACATTCAACACAGGTTAGAAGACACGCACCATACTCAGAATTCGGAGCGCACAACTACGGATCAGCCGCGACCTCCATCCTGTTTCTTCTCTCACACTTCGACTGGAAAAGCGAGGCCTGCTCACATGACTACTTGGCCGGTGTGTTTGGGCAGTAGAGACTGCCCAAGACAGCATTGGACAAACATACATTGGCCTTTTATATGTTATGATAAGGTGTATATTTATACTTTCATTCATCTCTATACCATCTGCCATTTATTATATTCCTAATAGAGTGCTTATTCACACACTACTACCATATTGTAGCTTAGCCTAGTCTTCAAAATGCACACAAATACTGTAGAGTTCGGAACATATTATATGAAGGGTGGCTAATAATGACAAAACAGAACATGAAAGCTATTGCTTAACAAAAATTTTTTTGTAAAAAAAAGACATAGAAGGCATTATAGAAAATTAGAATGCTTCCTGCAGGTCATTACGTGTAATCATTAGTTATGATTAGCTTTTCTTCATGGGGATAGATAGGCAACCCATCTGTTAACACTTGCTGTTCAAATAACTGTCTGAAATGCATTGGTAACTTGGTAATTAGTTGATGTAGGAAATAGATTTGTGTAGCTTGTGTGTAAACCCACACATCTCAGTCTTTATAGGGTAAATGTCACCTATATGAAAATTAAGTTAACACACATTTTATTATATTCCAAAACTGTTGGAATCTGATATAGCAACTAATGTTTCAGGAATGTTAACACCGATTTCCACTGGTGTGAGAATGTGGGGAATCATATTGGAAAACTAAGTAAACCCAAATCACAATCTAGACAGACCACAATCCCCTAGGGGCCCTTAGTTCCCAAGGTCCTAAATGCTGACCCAACCAATGAAAACAGTTCATTTTTCAAACTGTCCTAATTTGCCTTCCCGTTCCTTAACCCTAAATGGATACCCAATAAAAATCTACTAACATATAAACATGTAACTCACAGAGAAATTATGTTGCTTTCCAGCACAGAAACAGAAGAATAAGGAATATAGTTGTTCATAGAATATTACTATATGGTTGATAAAACATCCCCAATACAACCCAACATTTCACTTAAAACTCAAGTTATATTTCAAAACTTAGATTCTCTGCTTATCCATGAAATGCAGGCTTGTCCTTTAGGAAATGGACAGCAGATATAGAAATGGTTCAAGAAATCTACTTTAAATCCTCTAAGATTTCCAAGTTACACCTCGAGGGTAGGAGTGGGCAAAATGTTTAATCTCAAAAGCGAAACAGGAGAAAAAATACACTGTCCACTATGAGGGAAAATTCCAGTCACTTAATTGAAAACAATGATAAAAATGGATTCTCCTCCCTCCCTCCCCAACACGGAGTGTTTTTCCATGAATTTCTGCCATGATAGTATATAAGGGGTGTCATATTCCTGCATCCTGTCAGTCTGTGTTTGAGAGAGAGCAGCAAAATTTTCATGCTAGAGGAGATAGGCAAAGATAGTGGAGTTGGAATTGATTTTTAGGGGTCTTGGTGGCAGCCAAGTTGTTGTCTGTGTGTGGTGATCATGAAAAGAGAAAGGATGGCTTAACCCCTTCAGTGCCAGTGGGGCAAGCAACGCATTGCAGAGCAATGCGTTGCGTGCCCCTCTGGCACTGAAGGGGTTAAAAAACAATCTTTTTTGACTAATAAGTGATCATTAATGGACAGACAGGCAGATTATTATGCTTTATTATTTTTATATCTAGGATCCAGGTTCTTACCTGTTCTTACCTGTGCTTGCTGAGAGGTTAACAGTTATACCAACTGTTACATCTGCCAGTGACCATAACATCCACACACAAAGTAGTGGTGAATGTTCTTTAAATCCCTGTATAGTAAAAAACAACTATATGAGGCTTCAAAAAGCCCAGATGAATATTAAAGTATTGGGGAGGAAGAGGACAACTCTGGTGATGACTTAATTATTGATGATGATCTAGAATACATCCATCTATCTTTCCCCCCTTCTTCTGATACAAATAATGTAAAGAGTGGGGAAGGTAGCGATATGGCCTTAAAATTAGCTGAAAGGAAAAGCTCTACCTTCCACCACTAAAAAGAAGCACTATGCATATTTATAAGATAATTTGGAAAGTCTGACTCTGAACAAGAAAAAGTGCCAGAAAACACAGTTGTAATGTTAGTCATCATCATTATTACCACTTCCAAGTCCAGCCCCCACCAAGTTGCACACACACACTATTTTTGAGTAGGCAGCAATGCAGGTCATCATCAACATCCACAATGATGAGTGTGTCTGCTGCTATGGGAACTGCATCAGCATTGACACTTACTGCTAGTCTAATTGCAACAGCTAGCCCCTGTAGCAGAAGTCCCTCAGGAACCCCTCAGTCTATGAAAGCTACAGTATGGAAATACTTCACTCATGAACCAAAAGCTAAACACCTGCACTATCTGTTGTCTGTGTAAAAAAAAAAAATGTGAGCAAGGGGAAAGAAGGATCCCATCAAGGCACATCCTCACTGAGATCCCACTTGGGCGATAAACCAGCAGCAGGACATCAGAGGTGCAACATCTAGCAGCTGTAGAAGCACTCCTAAAAGTTCTCAGGGCTCAGAGTTTTGTTTTTTTTTGTAGATTTTTCAGTGACGGGGTCAACATTTTCTTCATTTACAGGAGTACACATGGCTCCTGCTACTGTTCTGCAAGCATGGAGGAGTATGACTATGAGTATGTTGGTCATACAGCGGATTGGGCCATTTCTTAGACCCTGGAGGCTGGACATATTATCAGAATGTTCGATATACATCTCTTTGGGTATGATTCCTGTAGGTTGCATTCTAGTTATATATGGAAAACTATATATTGCCTTTTTTTCAGAACAAATTGAGCTTTTGCATAGTGCATCAAATGAAGTAAATGTTGCACTGGGTTATAAGCTATGATGTAATAAATACAAAAAAAGTAAAAAAAAGTACTTATTTTGCTAAAATCACACATTATACATTAATTAACCTTTAAGTTGGTTGGGTATGTTTCATTTACTTGAAAAAGCCCTGAATCTCCTGAGTACACAAATAATATATATATATATATATATATATATATCTATATATATATATATATATATATATATATAAAAATAAATATAAAAGAAAAAACCTGCCAGGCAAACAACCACCCAGGAGCGGCAGTAAGGAGGAGATATTCAAATGTCCTCTATACTGTCTGTGCAAGGACTTTGCCCGCCCTCTGTTTGCCTTCTCCAAAAAAAAAAAAATATATATGGCCGACTCACATTCCGCACATTCAACTACACACATGCCCCTCCCTCACACACACACCACAAATAATCATATATTCACTCTGTTCACACCACTCAGGATTTTAGCTGCAAGGTATTACACTGTACTTTTACATTAACACGCCTTGCTGAAAATGCCAACTCAGTTCCCATCCGTACCATGCATAAGATACTTCTTAACAACCACTTCTCCTTGTAACTCACATCCTCAAGCCACACCATTGTTCTATTTGCCTTCATTCTGTCTGCAATCCACACACACCTACAATTTGCCTTCCGTATATCTTTAACACACAACACACTAATGCAACACTTCATCTCCTCCAACACCTCTTCAAGCTGGCCCACCCTTCTATTTCACTTCTGTCTCTGAAGCACAACACACTTCTTTCCCAAAACTTGTACAGGCCATAAAACTCTTGAACACGCACCCTTGAAGCAGCAAAAACCTAACATTTACCTTCATTATGTTTCACATTTGCCATCATTATTAGTGATGAGCGAGCACCCCAATGCTCGGGTGTTCGGGTGCTCTGACCGAGCACCCCCTGAGGCTCGAGTGCTCGGCCGAGCACCCGAGCCCCATTGAAGTCAATGGGAGGACTCGAGCATTACACCAGGCACCCCCTGCTCTGATGAGGGGAGGGTGCCTGGTCCATAGGAAAAGGGCAGAAAAGGATGGAAACACCACAGAAATGGTTCAGGGACAGCATAGGGAGGATGTCTGGATGCATCTTGGACTCCAACATCGCTGCTGGGAATGATCTTTCGCCCGTAGTACGCCATTTTTACAGACTGACCATAAAACACACAAAAAGGAAAATAAAAACGACTTTAGGCGAAAAATTGTTACCAAACAATATTTGCTGTATATTTACTTGTATATCATCTGCAAATTCTCCCAAAAATTTCCTTGATTTTCTGAAGTGAGGCCATGATTAAGAGGGAAACGTGCGCAGAGGCAAATTCTCCCAAAAATTTCCTTGATTTTCAGAACTGAGGCCATGATTAAGAGGGAAACGTGCGCAGAGGCAAATTATCCCAAAAATTTCCTTGATTTTCTGAACTGGGGCCATGATTAAGAGGGAAACGTGCGCAGAGGCAAATTCTCCCAAAAATTTCCTTGATTTTCAGAACTGAGGCCATGATTAAGAGGGAAACGTGCGCTGAGCTGACCATCTAAAACATTATGGGTGAGGGTCTGCTGCAGAGCTGACCATCCTAAACATTATATGCGAAGGCACGCTAGTGAGCTGACGCTATAAAACATTATATGAGAGGGCCCGCTAGAGAGCTGACCCAATAAAACATTATATGAGAAGGCCCGCTGGTGAGCTGACCTATATAAAAATTGTCAAACAGGGCCCGCTGGTGAGCTGGCCCTATATAAAAATTATATCACAGGGCCCGCTGGTGAGCTGGCCCTATATAAAAATTATATCACAGGGCCCGCTGGTGAGCTGGCCCTATATAAAAATTATATCCCAGGGCATATGGAAGAGGAGGAGGAGGATGAGAAGATTAAGAGTCAACCATATACCCGTTTTTTGGGTGGAAGGGGTGAATGGGAATACAGAGTATTCCCATCATTGTAAATAACATATATAAAGTGAGTTTATGTTCCCCCGGGGCTTTCCTCCAGTGGAGTGGAGAAGTCAGGGGAAATCCAGGCCTTGTTCATTTTTATAAGTGTCAACCTATCAGCATTGTCGGTGGAAAGGCGGATACGCTTATCTGTTATGATGCCACCAGCAGCACTAAATACCCGCTCAGACAGAACGCTGGCGGCAGGGCAGGCCAGCACCTCCAAGGCGTAGAGTGCCAGTTCATACCACGTGTCCAGCTTGGACACCCAGTAGTTGTAAGGCACACAGGGATCATTGAGGACGCTGACACGGTCTGCTACGTACTCCTTCACCATCTTCCAAAACTTTCCCCTCCTTGTGACACTAGGCTGCGCATCAGGGTGAGGGTGCTGGCGGGGTGTCATGAAGGTGTCCCACGCCTTAGAGAGTGTTGCCCTGCCTTTCTCGGAACTGCTGTGTGCTCCCCTTTTCTCCCCTTCTCTGTTGGCCAAGGTAGCACGTACTCTGCCGCCAGCGTTGTCAGATGGAAAATTTTGGAGCAATTTTTCAACAAGAACCTTCTGGTATTGCACCATTTTGCTTGTCCTCTCCACCGGAGGAATGAGAGATGAGAAATTCTCTTTGTAGCGGGGGTCCAGAAGGGTGAACACCCAGTAATCCGTGTTGTTTAAAATGCGTATAACGCGTGGGTCACGGGAAAGGCAGCCTAACATAAAGTCAGCCATGTGTGCCAGAGTACCAACAGTCAAGATTTCGCTGTCCTCACCAGGAGGATGACTCTCAATATCCTCATCCTCTTCCTCCTCTTCTGCCCACCCACGCTGAAGAGATGGAACTAAAGTTCCATGGCTACCCTCTGTAGCGGAGGCAACCGTGTCTTCCTCCTCCTCCTCCTCCTCCTCCGCCTCCTCCAATTGTCGCTGAGAAGACGAAGTGAGGGTGCTCTGGCTATCACCTTGTGTAAGCTCTTCCTCCCCCATTTCCACCTCTTCCACATGCAAAGCGGCGGTTTTAATTGTGAGCAGCGAGCGTTTCAGTAGACACAGAAGTGGGATGGTTACACTGATAATAGCGTTATCGCCGCTCACCATCTGTGTTGATTCCTCAAAATTGCGTAAAACCTCGCAGAGGTCTGACATCCATTCCCACTCCTCACTTCTGATTACAGGAAGTTGAACGGAGAGGCGACGACCGTGTAACAGCTGGTACTCCACTACTGCCCTCTGCTGCTCACAAAGCCGGGCCAACATGTGGAAGGTGGAGTTCCAGCGCGTGCTCACGTCACACAGCAGCCGGTGAGCTGGCAATTGTAAGCGCTGCTGCAGCTTCAACAGGCCGGCCGAAGCTGTAGATGACTTACGGAAATGTGCACACACGCGGCGCACCTTGGTCAAGAGATCATGCACATTGGGGTAGGTTTTTAGAAATCGCTGCACCACTAAATTAAATACATGCGCTAGGCATGGTACGTGTGTGAGCTTGCCGAGCTCCAAAGCCGCCACCAAGTTACGCCCATTATCACACACAACCATGCCTGGTTGCAGGTTGAGTGGCGAGAGCCACTGCTCGGTCTGGTGACTAATCCCCTGCAACAGCTCTGAGGCCGTGTGCTGTTTGTCCCCAAGGCAGATCAGCTTCAGCACGGCCTGTTGACGCTTCCCCACTGCAGTGCTACACTGCTTCCAGCTACTGGCTGATGGGGGAGTGGCGCTGCGTGTAGAGAATTCGGAGGTGGAAACGGAGGAGGAGGAGCCAATAACATAGGTGCTGGCGGAAACCCTGATGGAGGTAGGGCCCGCAATCCTCGGCGTGGGTAGCACCCGTGCCATCCCAGGGTCCGAGTCGCTCCCAGCCTCCACGACATTCACCCAGTGTGCCGTCAGGGAAATGTAGCGTCCCTGGCCACAAGCACTTGTCCATGTGTCAGTCGTTAAGTGGACCTTCCCAGTAACTGCGTTGGTCAGGGCACGGGTGATGTTACGGGACACATGGTGGTGTAATGCGGGGATGGCACACCGGGAAAAGTAGTGGCGGCTGGGGACCGCGTACCGAGGGACAGCTGCTGCCATCAGGCTGCGGAAGGACTCAGTGTCCACAAGCCTAAATGGCAGCATTTCGATGGCCAGTAATTTGGAAAGGTGTGAGGTTAGTGCTATGGCCTGTGGGTGGGTGGCTGGGTACTTTCTCTTGCGCTCAAATGCCTGGGGTAACGACATTTGGACGCTGTGCTGGGACAGGGAAGTGGATGTGGTCGCTGATGGTGCTTCAGATGCTACAGGTGCAGGGCGGGAGGTATGCGGGCCTGCGCCTTCGACAGGCGATTGGCCGGCACCGAAAACAGGGGAAGAGGAGGCAGTGGTGTGGCCTGCAGACACAGATGGGCGATCCAGGCGTTCCTCCCACTTATTACGGTGCTAGGATGCCATGTGTCGGATCATGCTGGTGGTGGTGAGGTTTCTAGTGTTCATGCCTCGGCTCATTCTGGTGTGGCACAGGTTGCAAACTACAATTCTTTTGTCGTCCGCACTTTCCTTAAAAAAACGCCATACCGCGGAACACCTACCCTTTGGCAAGGTAGATTTACGCAAGAGGGTGCTCCGTGGAACATTTGCGGGCCGGTTTGGTGCGGTCCGCCTTCTTTCTGTAGCCACACCACTGCCTCTTCCAGCCTGTTGCGGTGCTGCAGATGGCTCACCCTCAGGACTGCTGTCATCGCTCGGCTCTACACCTTCCCAGGTGGGGTCAGTCACCTCATCGTCCACCAAGTCCTCCTCCACTTCCTCACTCTGATCATCCTCCTCATGTCTTGATCCCACCACATACTCAGTCATTGACAACTGTATAACATTCTCCTCAACAAGGTCTTGAGACGGAAATAGTGGTTGATTTAATGGCAACTGTGTCTCATCATCATCATCATCATCCACTACTTCCTTTGACCTTAAATGCCGTTCACATCTGTCATCTTCTTGTGATTGGGTAGCCTCTAGAGGTTGTGAATCAGGGCACAAGATGTCATGTTCCTCTGCAAGCGTGCTTGGAGAGAGGGTCAAATGAAGGATTGGTGATGAGACGAGCTCCTCACTATATCCCAGTGTGGGATCACTTCTTTGACCAGACCGTGTATGGTGGGAGGAAGGATGATCAGAGTGAGGATTATGTTGACCAGACTCTTGGCTACTGAGAGTGGACTTGGTGGAAGACAGGGTGGTGCTTAACCGACTGGAAGCAGTATCAGCTGTCATCCAACCGACCACCTGTTCGCAGTGGTCGGACCTCGAGAGTGATGTCCTGCAACGCCCTGTAAAATTAGACATGAAGCTAGGTATGGTGGATGTCTTTCTTTCTTGTGCTCTGGCACCAGGCACAGTTTCTACGCGTCCTGACCCGCGCCCTGAACTATCAGGATCACGTCCACTTCCCCGTCCCTTTTTACCCGCCTTCTTCATCTTACACGGAATATGTGACTTTAATATTTGAGTTTGAAAACTTAACAGTATTTCTTCCTATTCTGCAACTGTGCAGAGTACACAGAATAGGCTGCTAAACTGCGGTGACACACACTGAATGGAAAATGTGACTTTAATATTTGAGTTTGAAAACTTAACAGTATTTCTTCCTATTATGCAACTGTGCAGAGTACACAGAATAGGCTGCTAAACTGCGGTGACACACACTGAATGGAATAAGTGACTTTAATATTTGAGTTTGAAAACTTAACAGTATTTCTTCCTATTATGCAACTGTGCAGAGTACACAGAATAGGCTGCTAAACTGCGGTGACGAACACAGAATGGAATATGTGACTTTAATATTTGAGTTTGAAAACTTAACAGTATTTCTTCCTATTCTGCAACTGTGCAGAGTACACAGAATAGGCTGCTAAACTGCGGTGACACACACTGAATGGAAAATGTGACTTTAATATTTGAGTTTGAAAACTTAACAGTATTTCTTCCTATTATGCAACTGTGCAGAGTACACAGAATAGGCTGCTAAACTGCGGTGACACACACTGAATGGAATAAGTGACTTTAATATTTGAGTTTGAAAACTTAACAGTATTTCTTCCTATTATGCAACTGTGCAGAGTACACAGAATAGGCTGCTAAACTGCGGTGACGAACACAGAATGGAATATGTGACTTTAATATTTGAGTTTGAAAACTTAACAGTATTTCTTCCTATTCTGCAACTGTGCAGAGTACACAGAATAGGCTGCTAAACTGCGGTGACACACACTGAATGGAAAATGTGACTTTAATATTTGAGTTTGAAAACTTAACAGTATTTCTTCCTATTATGCAACTGTGCAGAGTACACAGAATAGGCTGCTAAACTGCGGTGACACACACTGAATGGAATAAGTGACTTTAATATTTGAGTTTGAAAACTTAACAGTATTTCTTCCTATTCTGCAACTGTGCAGAGTACACAGAATAGGCTGCTAAACTGCGGTGACGAACACAGAATGGAATATGTGACTTTAATATTTGAGTTTGAAAACTTAACAGTATTTCTTCCTATTCTGCAACTGTGCAGAGTACACAGAATAGGCTGCTAAACTGCGGTGACACACACTGAATGGAAAATGTGACTTTAATATTTGAGTTTGAAAACTTAACAGTATTTCTTCCTATTATGCAACTGTGCAGAGTACACAGAATAGGCTGCTAAACTGCGGTGACACACACTGAATGGAATAAGTGACTTTAATATTTGAGTTTGAAAACTTAACAGTATTTCTTCCTATTCTGCAACTGTGCAGAGTACACAGAATATGCTGCTAAACTGCGGCTATGCACACTGAATGGAATATGTGACTTTGATATTTTAGTTTGAAGACTTAACAGTATTTCTTCCTATTCTGCAACTCTGCACAGTACACAGAATGTGCTGCTAAACTGCGGCGACGCACACTGAATGGAATATGTGACTTTGATATTTTAGTTTGAAGACTTAACAGTATTTCTTCCTATTCTGCAACTCTGCACAGTACACAGAATGTGCTGCTACACTGCGGCGAAGCACACTGAATGGAATATGTGACTTTGATATTTTAGTTTGAAGACTTAACAGTATTTCTTCCTATTCTGCAACTCTGCACAGTACACAGAATGTGCTGCTAAACTGCGGCGAAGCACACTGAATGGAATATGTGACTTTGATATTTTAGTTTGAAGACTTAACAGTATTTCTTCCTATTCTGCAACTCTGCACAGTACACAGAATGTGCTGCTAAACTGCGGCGAAGCACACTGAATGGAATATGTGACTTTGATATTTTAGTTTGAAGACTTAACAGTATTTCTTCCTATTCTGCAACTCTGCACAGTACACAGAATGTGCTGCTAAACTGTGGCGACGCACACTGAATGGAATATGTGACTTTGATATTTTCGTTTGAAGACTTAACAGAATGTGCTCTAATCTGCAGCTTTGCACACTAAACAGAATGTGCTCTAATCTGCAACTTTGCACACTAAACAGAATGTGCTCTAATCTGCAACTTTGCACACTAAACAGAATGTGCTCTAATCTGCAACTGTGCACACTAAACAGAATGTGCTCTAATCTGCAACTTTGCACACTAAACAGAATATATATATATTTTTTTTTTTTTTTTTTACCCCCCACACAAAATAACCTGCTGCCCCCACACACAGTAGTCCTAAAAAGGACTTTTGGTTCTTTTTTTTCACAATTTTGCTTTTTTTCCTCCCTACACTGACTTTCCCTTCCTATCCTCAGCTCTCCCTGGCTAAGACTGAGCCGAACTCGATGGTCAGGTGCTATACAGCACCCGACCACGGGTTCTGGCCAGCCAATCAGTGTAATGCCAGCAGCCAACATGGCTGCTGGCATTACACCGATGTCAGAGCCTCCCTGCACGTTTATTGGCTGCGCAGCAGCCGCAAAACGTGCGGGGAGGAGACCCGAACATGGCGGGCGAGCACATGCGGTACTCGTACGAGTACCGCCATGTGCCGAGCAGAGCGATGCTCGAGCCGATCCGAGCATCGGCCGAGCATGCTCGCTCAACACTAGTCATTATCTCTTTAACGCACAACACACTTATCCAAAACTTCACCTTGGCCCACAACTCTTACGCACACCCCACTATTTCTCTTCACGGGATCCCGTGCACCAACAGTCCACTTCAATTGTCCAGACATGCACTCACAATGCTGACTTCAACAAGTAGTTCAGTACAGGAAGCCAACATACAGCAAAACAGGCAGGGAAGTCAAAAAACAAAAGTTATACATCAAAACTTGATATGTGGACATTGGATCGTGGTATGCAAAGCAGGTGGGATAGACATACTATTTGCACCCATTGTCCTCCCTAAATTGGTTAAGTTTGTGTAACTGTTCAGCCACCTTGGCAGGTGTTATGGAATTATATTGTCAAAATCTATTCTCTGCAGCTGAATCCATTCAGCACAGTAACAGTATGAATTGTTCAATACACGTGTTATGTTGGACACCTATGTGGCACTCAAAGGGTTAAGTGCCATCTGTGAGACTGCTCAGTCACCACTGCTTGTGAGAAGAAGAGGGCATCTTAACACTTTGAGTGTCACAGGTGTCCACAACGCATTGCTTTGCAATGTGTTGCAGACCCCTCTGGCACTCAGTGGGTTAAGGCACAGATGGAGGGTATGCATTCCGTTACTTGGAGTAGATTTGCCACACTTAAGCGTGCAACGTCAGAATGTCGCACTCCTTTTGCTGTGGGTTTTTGAGAGGAAGAGGTATGCATAACCATACTGTGATGCGGCCGACATGCTGATGTCCCTGGTCTGGTGCAGTTGATTATAATACCCTCTAACACAGGACCCCTGCCCCGAGTATGGTATATAATTACAAAAGTGACTATAAACCTCCTTTCATGAGATTTACCATTCAGGAATTAATACTTTTACTTATAAATCTATCTGCATCAATAAATAGATAGTTCAGAGGTGCAAGTAACAATGTATTATCTTACTCGCTTGCAACAAATAGGATTCTAATAGTAGCAGTTAGTCTTGAGAGAGGAGCAGATTTGCTCTATTTTCTTTGCAACCCTTAAAGGGGAACTATCACCCCTATACAAGTGTGGCTAATAAGTTACTAAATAGAGCAACTAGCATGAATAATTGTGTAATTTTTTTCAAGTTAATTTGTGTTTTGGTCAAAATAAAATGTTTAAAAATGATCCAGCCTCCTCCTATGACAGAGGATTTCTCCTTTTAAGCTCATGGGCCAGAGAGCACTCCAGCCTACAAGAAGAAATCCACTGTCTTGAAGGAGGCTGGATCAAGACACTATGTGGGAGGGGAGCAGAGGAAGAGTGACAAACTGGGGTACAGCTCTGTCTGGAAGTAAGGACACAGATAATTTTTAAACATTTAATTTTAGCCAAACCACAAATTAAAAAAAAAAAAATTACACAATTAATCATGCTAGTCACTCTATTTAGTAACTTATTAGCCAAACTTGTATAGGGGTGATAGTTCCCCTTTAATCTCGCAACATCATAATATCGACCTTTTGATGCAGGCGACATTACGATGTTGCCGTTTTAGTGGTCACCAAATAGAGGGCAACATTTCAATAGTAAACTGAACAAGTACCCTAAAACAGGTGAATAGCTATATAAAAAATATATATTTAAGGAAATTAGATATCCCACTGCCTCAAATTATGGGTCACTTGCCTTTGTATGCCTAGCCTGTAGTTCACAAATGTTTCCAGTAGCTAAAGTAAAAAAATTGGCATTTTTTTCTGTTACATTCCTTCAAATGAAATCTACTGAAATATTTGAAAACAATAGAATTCCCTACTGTATTCATTAACTACTGCTCTTACAAAAACAAAATGTCACCCCATTGGTATGAGCTGACATACTGTAGGGGATGCCAGAAGCACAAAACTACACCTACCTGTTTTCCTTTTTTAAATTGCTGCCTGTATTAAGTTGGTCATAACTATTAGAGAAATGAAGGAAAGATATGCAAGGTATACCACTTTGGAAAGTAGGCGTTCACCTTAATCAAATATTTCCATATGATGGCGATATAGAATAAATATTTTTGCTTTACACTTCCATCACTTCATATATACTAAAATCTTTTAAAACCATGTAATCTCCTCCTGTTGTCAGTATCAGGAGGAATATAGCACCCACTTTTCTTTTTTGAAATTACCTGCCTGCACTGAAATGGTCATAATCATTACAAATATGCAGAAGAGGTAAGCAAGGCATACCATTTTTTCATCAAATCAGGGATACTTGCCTTTTTAACCCACAGATGGGATGCCTAAATGTTTTCAGTATTTGGAGCTATGGGATTAAATAGAGCTACTTTACATTTCTATACCATTTCAAAGAAACAGATAGCTTTGAATAACATGGAATTTCTTACTGTAATCATTAGCTACTGCACTTCCAAGAAAAATGACACCCTGTCAGTATGAGTTGACACACTGTAGATGGATCTTCTAGGGGTGCCAGAAGTAAAAAAAAAAAAAACTACACCAACTATAATCTAGCATCTTCATACATGTTTTCAAATATTACTTGCATGTACTAAAATGGTTTTAACAACCAGAGAAAGGGAGAAAAGGTAGAAAAATGTTGCAATCTGTCCTCTCCTCTGTGTTCTCTTATCGGGCTAGTGTGCTGTGTAGTTCTCTGCAGTCTTAAGTATTTCCTTACCGTTTATTTTTTACATTTGGCCTGTCTTTATCGTTTTGCCCCAGACCTTTGGCTTGTTCTTCCAGTTATGCACCCGTGCTGCCTGTCTCTGTCCCCGGTCTGTTTTATCGTTGTGCTCCCGTTCCTCCTGCCCCGATCTTCGGCCTGCACTTTGACTACTCTTTTTGGATTCTGCTTTTTGGCTTTTCAGCATTTTGGTACTCCTTTTTTGGGTCTCTGGCCTGCTAGGTTTTTCAGAATCTTTTAAATATATAAACCAGCTGCCTGCTATCTTTTGTACCATTTTATTCAGAATAAAGTCAGTATTCAGGCAGTTAACAGTACAAGAGAGTTAGAAGGGACCCTTACGTTACTCTTACGTTGGTGTTCAGTGCAGTTCTAATTCCTGTTGCTCCTGTATCCTGTGTATGACCCGACTTGTCTGACTATTAGTGTTGAGCGAGCATGCTCGGCCGATGCTCGGATCGGCTCGAGCATCGCTCTGCTCGGCACATGGCGGTACTCGTACGAGTACCGCCATGTGCTCGCCCGCCATGTTCGGGTGGAAGGGATCTGTGCCGGAGGAGGCACAGATCTTGCAGACGCTCCGCTGGACCACCAGGGACTGGAGGTAGGGGGCATTGCGGAGATGAAGGGGGCATTGCGGAGATGAAGGGGGCATTGCGGAGATGAAGGGGCACTTTGTGGAAGGGGGACATTGCGGAGATGAAGGGGGCATTGCAGAGATGAAGGGGGCATTGCGGAGATGAAGTGGGACATTGCGGAGATGAAGGGGGCATTGCGGAGATGAAGGGGGCATTGCGGAGATGAAGGGGCACTTTGTGGAAGGGGGACATTGCGGAGATGAAGGGGGCATTGCGGAGATGAAGGGGGCATTGCGGAGATGAAGTGGGACATTGCGGAGATGAAGGGGGCATTGCGGAGATGAAGGGGGCATTGCGGAGATGAAGGGGGCATTGCAGAGATGAAGGGGCACTTTGTGGAAGGGGGACATTGTGGAAGGGGGACATTGTGGAAGAGGGGCATTGTGGAGATGAAGGGGGGCATTGACTAGGCACCCTCCCCTCATCACAGCATGGGGTGCCTGGTGTAATGCTCGTGTCGCCCCATTGGATTCAATGGGGCTCGGGTGCTCGCCCGAGCACTCGAGCCTCCGGCGGTGCTCGGTCAGAGCACCCGAGCACCCGAGCATCGGGGTGCTCGCTCAACACTACTGACTATCCATTCTGGTGCTGACCTGTGGCTCAGTCTGACCATTCTACCTGTGCCCTCCTTTGTCTTTAGACATCCAATCTGGTGCAGACCTGTGGCTCTGGCTGACTACTCGCTCCGTGTATGATCCTGGCTTGTCTGACTGTCCAACCTGGTGCTGACCTGGGGCTCTGTCCAACTATCCTCCCAGTGTTGCCTACTACTATTGGACATCCTATCTGGTGCAGACCTGTGGCTCTGTCTGACTAACCACTCTGTGTATGAACCTGGTTTGTCTGACTATCCTAACTGGTGCTGACCTGTGGCTCTATCTGTTCACAAGCTGTGTGGCGCCGTTCCCCACAGACATCCATCCTGGTGCAGACCTGGGGCTCTGGCAGACTCCAACATTAATGACTCCTTGTCTTGCTTGAGAACCGTAACAATACATAAGGGTCATGACAGTGATAGTGGTTCACCTTTTCAGGAATTATTGGACAGGATGCAGGTCCAAGAGCAACGTATTGATCATTGGCATTGCAGGCCTTGTTTAGCCGTACCACTCACTTAGAACACTCTAGCCAAGAATCGATGGCCACCTGTTACGGTTTTCAGACACTCAGAGGGTTAGAATAAAATACAATTTTATTAGAGCAAAAAACAATAACAAGCTTGCCCCCTAGGGGTAGTACTGAAAATAGCAGAATAATGCCAGGTACAGAACAGGGAATATATCTCTAGTACAGATATGGAGCAGGCAAAACGGTGACTGAAGACAAATGGTTAATTACAGGGGTAATCAGTCTCAAATGTGGTGTTAGGCACGCACTTGGTGAACAAGACTGCAGTAGGTGCTAGGTCATACAACACCTTAAGTCCATTCAATGTGTAACGCTGTAGATAAGAGCTGCGACTTGAGACTGAAGCTGCAGTGTAATTGTTTGGTAGCCCCCACGGGCGTAAACGGAGACCAACAGTATTGGGATCGTTTGAGCCAATAGCCCCCACGGGCGTAACGGAGACCAACAGTATTGGAATTGCTTGGGCCAATAGCCCCACGGGCGTAACGGAGACCAACAGTATCGTGATAGCTTGAGTCAATAGCCCCCACGGGCGTAACGGGAACCAACAGTATCGTGATAGCTTGAGTTAATAGCCCCCACGGGCGTAACGGAGACCAACAGTACCGTGATAGCTGGAGTCAATAGCCCCCACGGGCGTCTACCAGAGACCAACAGTAGTGGAATCGCTTGAGCCAAAAGCCCCACAGGCGTAACGGAGACCACCGGTTGCTACACTGCTTGCCAATAGCCCACGGGCGTAACGGGAACTTCTGCTCTGCAGGTGTAAAGAGCCGCCGACTACCGAGGCCCACAACGCTGCCGGCTCGCAGAAGCAGAGTATCTGGCTAAGGCTTAGCAATGGTTAAGTGGCAGTGTGGTAGAAGGAAGCAACAAAAGTGATCAAGGCTCACAGTAGCGACACGGCACAGCAAGGGTCAATAGACTCAGCTATACTTCACAATACAATGAATATGGAAGGCTCAGCTCAGGAAACACGGCTCAGCAATGGTTAACCCAGGAAATACAGGAGGCTCAGATCACACACACTGCAGCGATCAGAATGTCGCTGAGGCGACAACAGGAGCTGTAGACTGGAGCGGCAGAATCCGGAACAAGTCCAGGAACAAGTAGTCGGCCAGGCCGGGTCAGGACACGGAGGAGATTTGCAGACAAGCCGGATCAGCAAATGAGCAGGAACGTCAGCCAGGCTGGGTCGGATCACGGAGAAGATTCGCAGACAAGCCAGATCAGCAACAAGCAGGAAGTCAGCCAGGCTGAGTCAGATCACGGAGGAGATTCGCAGACAAGCCAGATCAGCTACAAGCGGGAAGTCAGCCAGGCCGGGTCGGATCACGGAACAGGAACACAGGAGCGTAGTCGGTACAGGCCAAGTCGGTACACAGGAGATCAGGAACACTGGATCACAGCAACAGCAATACTGGCTCAGAAACACCACGAAAGGTTAACCAGTTAACCAACTGGGCATTTACTTGAAATGATTCCGTATGCCTTCCCTAGTGAGCACAGTAGGGTTGGCCTAATGATTTCCCTCCTTTCTGGCAAGGCTTTGGCTTGGGCGAATCCTTTATGGGAGATGGACAAACCCATAATATATAACTTTAATGAATTTGTGACCTCCTTCAAACGTGTCTTTGATGTGCGAGGTCACGTGACCTCAGTTTCAAACATTTAATAACCAGGGCAGTAGTACTGTGGCGGAGTACGCTATTGAGTTCCGCACCCTGGCAGCCGAGGTGGGTTGGAACAATGAGGCTCTTGTAGCTGCCTTTTCCCAAGTGCTTTGTCACTATGTGAAGAATGAGATTGCTGCCCGTGAATTACCTAAGGGTCTGGATGAGGTGATATCGTTTATCATCCAGATTGACACTCGGGTCCGAGAGAGACCCTCGTTTAAGGAGCACCTGCGGAGGCATCCTACCAGAATGTCCTCTCATTTAACTTGCCCACCCAGTCCTCCCTCACCTCCCATGCCTCCTGGTTCCGACTCTGTGGGTGGTGAACCAACGCAGGTTGGGGCTACCCGACTCTCTGTGGAGGAGAGGGCCTTTCAGAGGAGGGAGGGACTATGTCTCTACTATGGGAGACCTTGACACTTATTAAAGTCTTGCCTGGTACATCCGGGAAAACACTCACACCTAAGATCCTGTCTGGGACAGATCTTAGGTGGCATCTCTCAGTCCCCTGAGGCTACGCAGGATAAACCCATGCTTGAGGTGGTTCTTACTTGGGTCAATGAGTCTATCTTGATTTTGGCATTAATAGACTCTGGTGTGGCTGGTTATTTTATGGACGCCACTTTTGCTGAGCCATAAAGAAACCCTGAAGTTTCAGTTTATCAACTCTCCTCATTATGCCATCGTCCTAGGGTTTCCTTGGTTTCAGGCACATAACCCTAGGATTGATTGGAGTACTTGTGAGATACTGTCTTGGGGCCCACACTGTGATGAGTCCTGTCTATTACATCCCATTAGACTGGCGTGTGCTGAGTCTGCTGGCCTTCTGGAGGCCTATTCTCAGTTCATTGATGTGTTTAATAAAGTCCAGGCTAGAGCATTACCTCCTCATAGGCCTTATGATTGTTCAATAGACTTACTACCTGGTACTACCCCTCCCAGGGGCCGTATATACCCTTTGTCTGTGGAGGAAAACAAGGCTATAGAGGACTATGTTGCTGATGCTCTGAAGAAGGAGCATCATTTGCAAATCCACATCTCCTGCTGGTGCTGGATTTTTTTTTGTCAAAAAGAAAGACGGAGAGTTGCGTCCATGTATTGATTACCGTGGCTTAAACAAATTAATGGTTAAGAAAGCTTATCTGATGCCACTGATTATGGAATTATTTGACCGTCTGAAACGTTCCTAAATTTTCACGAAACTTGACTTGAAGGCGGCCTACAATCTGGTCAGAATAAAGGAGAGCCACAAATGGAAGACAGCATTTAACACCTGGAGCGTGCATTATGAATATCTTGTCATGCCCTTTGGTCTTTGCAATGCGCCTGCTGTCTTCCAGGAATTTACTGAGAGACCTATTGCAAAGATGTGTTGTGGTCTATCTGGATGACATCCTCATTCACTCTCCTACATTGGAGACACATCATTCAGATGTATCCAGAGTCCTACGTTTGTTAAAAGAAAACAAGCCCCAGGTTATCTTTCTGGGCTACATAATTTCCTCTTCTTGGTTGGCCACCCAGAAACTGTCCGCTGTGCTGCAATGGTCTCGTCCTGAGGGACTCAAATCTATTCAAAGATTCCTGGGCTTCGCCAATTATTAACGAAGGTTTATTAAGAATTTCTCATCTATTGTCAAACTTATCACCGATATGACCCATAAGGGTGCTAAACTTTCAGAATAGTCCCCCAGTGTGTTACGTGCCTTCGAAGACCTCAAGGCAGCATTTGCAGCAGCTCCTATTTTGATGCATCCCAATCCCGCCCTGCCCTTTGCACTGGAGGTTGATGCAACTGAGATTGGAGTAGGCGCCCTTTCTCAACACTCGACCCCAGGGGAGGCCTTACGCCCTTGCGAGTATTTTTCAAAGAAACTGTCTAAGTGTCACGGTTTGTTACTGATTGTAAAAGAACACTCAGACAGTTTGGTAAGGTTAAAAGCTTTATTGAAAATAATGTACAATAACCCCACTCAGGTCCAGATGAGGTCCGTACCAAGTACTTTCCAGATCAGACACAGGTCAGGGAAATACTATAAACACTGAAATAGCAAACAAGTATAGTGATCTTGAACTTTTAGGCAGATTCTCAGCAAGATACAGGAACAATAATATCCTCAACAGTCCCACAATGCAATAGGTGGCACGGGAGATGGGTGACTGAAGGACAATCCCTAGTGGACTAGGGTTCACGTGGGTAACACTGTCAAAACACTGGCAGAGGACTGACCCTAAGACAGTAGGGCAGACTGAGGCAACAGGGGCAGGACTCTGGCAGCAATGGGACCCTAGCACGCTAGGGTTAACTGAGGCAACACGGACAGTACTCTGGCTGTAACGGGACCCTAGAACGCTAGGGTTAACTGAGGCAACACAGGCAGTACTCTGGCTACGGTAAAACCATAGGGCGCTAGGGTTAACGGAGGCAACATGACATGGACTCAGCCATCGACTAGGCCCTAGCACACTAGGGTTAATGGAGGCAACACGGCAGTGGTACTTATAGAGACTGAACCCTAATACGCTAGGGTGAGCGGAGGCAACACAGACTTGACTCAGGCAGTAACGGGACCCTAGCACGCTAGGGTTAACTGAAACAACAGACACCTGATGCTGGCGATGTAATGACCCTAGGTCCCTAGGGTTAACTGAGGCAACACGGGCAGCAATGTGGCATTGGCTAGACCCAAGTATAATCAGGTTACCGGAGGCAACACAGACACTGGTTAGTACAGGGACCTGGGGCTATGTCCAACTATCTTCCCAATGTTGCCTACTACTATTGGACATACTATCTGGTACAGACTGGTGGCTCTGGCTGACTAACCGCTCCGTGTTTGAACCTGGCTTGTCTGACTATCCTAACTGGTGCTGACCGGTCTGTCCACTCCACTGTGTGGCTCCGTTCTCCACAGACATCCAACCTGGTGCAGACCTGGGGCTCTGGCAGACTCCGACATTACTGACTCCTTGACTTGCTTGAGAACTGTATCCTGGCTTGTCTGACTATCCAACCTAGTCCTGACCTGGGGCTATGTCCAACTATCTTCCCAATGTTGCCTACTACTATTGGACATACTATCTGGTGCAGACCGGTGGCTCTGGCTGACTAACCGCTCCGTGTATGAACCTGGCTTGTCTGACTATCCTAACTGGTGCTGACCGGTCTGTCCACTCTGCTGTGTGGCTCCGTTCCCCACAGACATCCATCCTGGTGCAGACCTGGGGCTCTGGCAGACTCCGACATTACTAACTCCTTGACTTGCTTGAGAACCGTATCCTGGCTTGTCTGACTATCCAACCTAGTCCTGACCTGGGGCTATGTCCAACTATCTTCCCAATGTTGCCTACTACTATTGGACATACTATCTGGTGCAGACCGGTGGCTCTGGCTGACTAACCGCTCCGTGTATGAACCTGGCTTGTCTGACTATCCTAACTGGTGCTGACCGGTCTGTCCACTCCGCTGTGTGGCTCCGTTCCCCACAAACATCCATCCTGGTGCAGACCTGGGGCTCTGGCAGACTCCGACATTACTGACTCCTTGTCTTGCTTGAGAACCGTAACAGAAGCAAGCATCATCAAACACACTGGACAAAGTCATACATGCAGCTGACAGGTAAACATCAATCAGACCATCCACACTTAACCAATAACATTCACACCGGCATACACACATGCGTGTCTCCATTGAGTTCACACAGTCAGCGATTATGAGCATCATGTTTCCACTGCAATACCTGTGAAGGCATCAGAGAAGGGGGCATGCTTGGGGTAGGTAGACCCAGGATCCCCCAAACACTTTGACATCTTCAGTCTGTTACAAGGTTGCATGCTCAGTCTGGCAAACCATACCGAAGGCCATCTCCAGGTGGAGGACCATGCTAGGCAGCAGCACTTGAGCTGCCTCAACCAGACATTGCCCAGTAACACGTGTCAGAGGGACCTGTGGAGCAGCATAGGGAGGTCAGATGCCTGCCAAGACCCAGGATACACCAGACAAGGAATGGTGGCGACTGAGGTCAGATACCGCTACAGGTTGATGTCACTCAGCATTATTGAACTCTATGAGGAGATCAAAGATGACATCGACCCCATAGCCAGCAACAATAGTGCCCTATCCTGCATATAGAAGCTACTGTGTGCCATACATTTCATAGCATTTGGCTCATTCCAGTCCACTAAGGAATTGGTATCGGGGATATCCGAAGCTACATGTTCCAGGGTGTTGGTTCAGGTGCTGACAGCCCTGAAGTGGAAGGCCAGATGGAGTGTGCAAGTGTCAAGCAGGAGATCTACACAAGGGGAGGCATACCCAGAGTCATGGGAGTCATTGATTGAACACTTGTGCACATAAGAGCTCCTCTGCATGAGGGACATGTGTTCATCAGAAGGAAGCATTTCCACTCCATCAATGCTCAGATGGTATGCAATGACAACATGAGGATCACATATGTCTGTGCTTCCTATCCTGGCAGTTGTCATGACCCCTATATCCTCTGGCACTCCTCCGTCTACCATGACTTTGAGAATGGGACCTATACAGTAGGATGGCTGTTGGTTGAGTGACCAATGTACCCATCACCTAACATACACAGAGGCACTCACACGATAAATGAAATCCCTAGCTTAGCATGGTCATTAGACACAATAAGTACACAACATCATCCACATAGCCATCCGTCACGTTCACAATGCCACTTCTTTCCACAGGGGATGCAGGAAATGGATACAAACTGTGGCTTCTCACACCTGTCCTGAATCCTTAAACACCAGCACAGCACCACTACAATGATGCTCATGTGAGGACAGGAATGCAATTGAATGCACCTTTGGACTCCTGAAAAACAGATTTTGGTGTATGGATAACACTGGTGGAGCACTACAATATGCCCACCACAAAGTATTTGATATCATTCTTGCATGTGCCATACTCCATAATGTCACAGTGGACATGCATTTATTGGAGGATGTAGATGCAGAACTCATTGTGGAGGTGCCTTTTCCCGAGCCAGAGAATGAAGAGACCCTGAGAGGGGCAGAGATCCAGGACAGGCTTATCTGGGACTTCTTTACTTGGGAGTACAATCCATGAGTCAAACATGATGCATGTATGACAGTGATTATGAGTAGGGAATGTGTGGAAACACAGTCACAGTGATGTTTCACTCTACAGGATAACTGGTATCAACCTAACCCTCCAGTCTGGAAAATGCCTGCTTGAACATCACAACTACAGCGCTTTCACTATAATGAACAGATGCAGATGCCAAGTCACTCTGTGAATTCATCTGACATCCAAGTGCATGATGACATAGCCACTTAATTAATATGACCTATATCCCTGAGAACACTGGTACATATTTAACTCCTGTCATTTCTTCCTACAGACATCCATGGCATGACCCATCATGTAACAGAGGCATGTCCAAGTTACCCTGCTGACACTCTACCTCTCCTTACCTACAGTGCTGACCCTGCTGCTTCTTAGTGCTACTGAATGTTAATACCATATAGCAAAATATGATGTTATGTCAATAACATGAGCCATATGGTAGGAATTGTTGAGGGCACATCTGTTTTTGCACAAAGGAACAAAAAAGAGACGTGACAAATCCCAAATGGCCTACTGATATGTCTTGGCCTTGAAACAAAGTTATTGTCTCAAAGATCATCCACACCACAAAGAGCAAGGTGTTGGAGACCCACACAACACCCATGGGTTGGAAAATGTAAGTGACATCATCTGAATTCCACACATGTCCCCTGTCCTACACTGTCCTCATTTCAGTGTAATTGTGAAGGAACCCATGACGATAGGACAACAGTGAAGTTTGGCAGGTTCTTCCGTCATGACAATATGTGGATCTTTCATATGTTCAACCAGCCTGTATTCTGGAATGCCAGAGGTCTACACAGCCATATATGTGTGATGCATTAAGTGCATACCAAAAGTCCCCTAAGACTCCTCTACCAAACACAAGCATATCCCTGATGAACACAGACCTTAAAGGATGCACAACTTGTTGCTGAAAGGCATATTTTCGTGTCCCAGACACTGTGTATTGTGAGAGTGTAATTTGCAACCTCTGTGCCACATACCTGTCAAAAATACCGTGTTAAGGGGGTGCACATTTGTGTTGGAGTGCTACTGTCCCTGTGTGTTGACAATGATCCTATATGTGACCAGACATTGCTTTCCATCAGCTCTTGCTGACCTTCAACTCACATCAAACCCAGACAACACACTCCAGATTTTTGCTTTGCTAGGTCTGTTGTGAGTAGAAACTGCACAACAGAACATGTGCTCCATTTGGTTTCCACTGCTTAAATGCTTTCCCACCAAGTAAAATGTGCACTCAGGTGCTCCCTCTCTTGATAAAACTGGGAGGACATTCATTCAATGGACGAAATGAATGGGCTACAAGTGTATCAAGCTTAGGGATCACAGTGCATGTGCATTCAGCCAATATAGTTAGATGATGAGGCTATAAACTAGGTGTTTGTGGTCCAAAAGCACAGCGTATATGCCTATTCTGGTATTCTTTTGCTTCTGCACATATGCCTGATTGCTTTGAAATGCGATTGTGTGCAGCATGTTATTTGCTGCTCGTGCTTTCAGTATGATCATCCTGTTTTATGACGGACTTAGCCTATACAGAGTGGTGTAGCTGACCATATACTCTGTGCTTTGGACCACAAACACCTAGTTTATAGCCTCATCATCTAACTATGTTGGCTGAATGCACCTGCACGGTGATCCCTAGGCTTGATACAATTGTAGTGCATTCATTTTGTTAATTGACTGAATGACTTCACAGTTTAATCAAGTGGGGAAGCCCCTCAGTAGGCTGCGGCCAGCTCAGCTGAGGATGTGACCTCGGTTGTCCCGGATTGCTGTACTTTATGTATAAATGTACATATATGTTTTTTCTTTATCTCACCATTTACAACATGGCACTGAGGATGTTGGACACTGATGAATACAGGATATAGAAGCCAAATCAGGAGACAAGAATGAAGTCGAGGGAAAGCCGGGTCGAACACTTTAATCACTGGAATAAACAAGAACTAGAGGAACTAGATCACAACAGGAACGCTTTGATCACACACTGACACAAAGTGCCAGCGCTTGGTAAAGGCTCAAAAAGAGCGTCATACAACAAGTCGGAGAACAGTAAACAGGAGAAAGACAGAAAATCTGGCAAGAGATGCCAGCAAAGCCCGGAAAGACATTACAATTTCAGTTGAGGAAAGAGGTGGAGAAGAATGGCATTCTTCTTCTTTTCCAGAATCACCTTCACTGGCTGGGGCAGGTGATGCTGCTCCTGCATCAGCATCAGCACTAGAGGTAGGTGTCAGATGGAGCCTGCTCTAATACCATATCAGTACTTGAAGAATCCAGTCCCGTTGTGGCCACAGTGGTCTGTGGCACACTAGCCTGCTCATAATCATCCTGCTGCTGTGACAGTTTAATATCTGCCTCTGATAAACACAGCATTAGGAATTATAGTAGCAGCAAACTCCACAATGCCACTGCTTGTGGCAATACCCATCTCCATTTGCATCTTTTTCAGTGGCGTAACAATAGGGGTTGCAGGGGTCGCACCTGCGACCGGGCCCGTCACTCTCAGGGGCACGGCCGCCCCCTGTGACACCCTCGCCACGTGCCCGCAGCACAGCTGATCTCCCGGCAGCCGGAGCTCTAGTAATGCAGAGCGCTGGGAGATGACATTTCACACCGCTAGACCACCAGGGACTCGATGTAGAAGGAGGGGGGAGGTCAGTAGGGGCATTGTGGAAGGGGCAATGTGGAGAATGAGGGGTACTGTGGAAGAGGCATTGTGGAGCATGAGGGGCATTGTGATGGGGGCACTGAGGAGAATGAGGGGCATTGTGGAAGGGGCATTATGGAGATTGAGGGGCAATGTGGAGATGGGGGCATTGTGGAAGGGGCAATGTGGAGAAAGAGGGGCATTGTGATGGGGGCATTGTGGAGAAAGAGGAGCATTGTGATGGAGGCATTGTTGAAGGGGCAATGTGGAAGGGGCAATATGGAGAATGAGGGGCATTGTGGAGATGAAGGGGCACTGTGGAGAATGAGGGGCATTGTGGAAGGGACAATGTGTAGATGGGGGCATTGTGAAAGAGGCAATGTGGAAAGGGCAATATGGAGGTGGCCAATGTAGCTGAGGGGGGCCAATGTGGTCGGGGGGGGGCCCATGGCAATTCTTGCACCAGGGCCTGGTGGCTTCTAGTTACGCCTCTGACTTTCTCCCATTCCCTAATACTTGCCACCAAAAATGCTCTTATTCTCTCCTCCACGCCAGTTGCTCCACCACCACACTCATTCTCTTTACCACCATCCTCCTCAGAAGAACTCACACTTGCAACAGTAGCAGCAGGCAGATGATGTGTGCTGTTTATGCTGCTAGCCAGTTCTGCCTTCTTCAATCTTTTCCTTCAGATCCCAAGAGATGATATCAGAGGACTAGGCAACATTGGAGCTGGAGAATTTGGGCTCCCTTTAGCACTGGTGATGTTGCTACATGATCCTATGGACCGCTCTGGTCCCGGGACCATAAATCTCCATAGCATGGTGTAGCAACAGCGCCAGTGTACAATTTCAGGCCACTGTGATATTGCACCTAAAAAATTCAACCTTCAAAATTAATAACTTTTGAATAAAACACCTTTCAGCAGTGGGAGTACTTTTGTTATACTCAGGAGGATAAACCCTACAACATATTTTTTTTTACATTTTAAGTATTACTATCCTTTTAATGGATGACCCAATGTTTTTTGCTTATCTGTGTTCTTTAGAGCAAGGCTGCCCAAGTTCAGTCCTCAAGGCCAGGATTTACATAAGCGCAGGTGAGTTCGTCAAAATAAATGAACCACTGATTAACTCACCTATGTTTAATCATGGGAATCCTTAAATCCTGGCCTTTTGATGGTCCTTGAGGACTGAACTTGGACAGCCCTGTCGTAGAGAATTCTTTGTATTGCCCTTAAATATATTTTTAAATGTAGGTTTATTTCCAAGACCAGTGATTACTAATGAAAAAAATGGGTTTTAGTGAACACCAATACTGGTAGCAGGAATCATGGGAGTGGCCATGAATAAAACATCATGCTAACAGATCCATGTATGTTATGAGATGGTGTTAGAGAATTTCAGGATCATATACAGCAGGACAACCCTAGTTTACAGTGCATGTTTTTAGGATATCCCTGATTCAGCACAAGAGGACTAAATAAAGTGACTGAGCCATTGATTGATGCACCTGTGCTCAAGCAGAGAGACCACAAAAACATGCATTGTTAGTAGCCCTTGAGGACCGCGGTTGGCTACCCCTGATATACAGTGTACCTGAATATATAGCATCTTCAGCTTCTGTATTTTCAAGGTTTGTGCTGCTCATGATTTACGATAAAACATACTGCACCTGTTTTGTCTTCCAAAGGTTATTTCAGCTCAAAAGTATTTTTTTTTGTCAAGCTGTTAGCAACAGTTCTAACTGATGACCCAAATGCATTTATTTAGAAAGCACTCTGTGGGAGAGCTTGAGACATTCAGTATCTCTTGCAATAGTAAATGATTGGATAGCACCACCTGGTGATCACAAAAGAAAATTGCAGGGTACAAAATTACATAGTAGCTTAGGTTGAAAAAAGACTATCATCCATCAAGTTCAACCCTTTTCCTATTCTTGTTTACCGCTGTTGATCCAAAAGAAGGCAACCCCCCACATTCTGCTTTGAATGGGGGAAAAGTTATTCCTTTACTCCAAATGGCAATTAGATTTCTCCTTGCATCAAAAAGCACAAAATAAATACCAATACTAACATACATAGCCCTCTATGTTCGACTCTTTTCCAGGCCCTTTTTAAAAGCATTTAAGAATCAATCTAAATGTTGGAGACGGCTGTTTTTTCTGTCGATGGCATTTTTTCAAGCACAGTAAGCTATGCAAATGTCTGTGCTGTGAAAAAATACCGGCAAAAGAGCCGTTCTGTGAAATAGTTAAGAGGTGTTTTCATCCATTGAAAATGATGAAAACTCCGTAAATATCAATTCAAATGTCTGCGTTAGCCATGAAAAGCTGATAAGGGACTCAAGTTATCGCAATAAAGTTAAGACCTACTTTTTTTTAAACTTGAGTCCCTTATCAGCTCTTTAAACAGCCAACGCAGAAGCTTGAATGAAAAAAGTCTAAAAAAAAAACATAAGTCCTCAGTGGATGTATTGAAATGGGGCTCTTAAGCCACATATCAATACATCCAAAGTATGAAAAATGTGTCAGACGTTAGTAGAATTAACCCTGTGAGTGCCAGTGGGGTATAATTACCCCGCTGGCATTCATAGGGTTAACCTGACTAAGCAAAAAAAATCACATTACAAGTAACACTTACCATTAATCCTGATGTCCAGCAGAGTCCTCAGCATCCCGGTCCTCTTCTATCCTTCTTTCTTCTCTTCTATCATCTCTTCTCTTCTGTCTTCTATCTGTAAAAAAAAAAAAACCCCAAAAAACAGACAAGTATAACTCCAATGCATAAATATCCGGCACACTAAAACATAATTTAACCCCCTGAGTGCTAGAGGGGTACGCAACGCATTGCAAAGCAATGCGTTGCGTACCTCTCTGGGGCTCAAAAGGGTTAAAGTATGCAGTAGTGTGATGGGTTTGTAATATAAAAATGCCCCCATGCATAGTAAATTTGTCCATGTTAAGCCAAGTAAATTGTATTGCCATAATAAAACGTCCCAAAAATATACATAGCTTTTTAGAATTCTAATCGCTGTCTCTGCTGCTGTGTGTGGCCACTGAGGCGACCGCGGAGACAGAATCATGCACCACAGTGCCCCCCTCCTCATCTGCACGGGCCAATGCCCATTCCGCTCTGAGGAAATTGGAATTGAGACTGCCCCTTATATATGTGCAGTCTTACTTCCTATTCTCTCACAGCCATTGGCTGGGTATGCTTACGCACCTCTCAGCAAATCAGTTTAATGCACAGTCGCTGAATCTGGCTAACATTCATTGTGCTTAATGCCGGCAGGACATTTGAATACTGACCAAGACATTTTCTTTTGTCGGTCGTTATCCATTTTGCCCTATAGGCGTTTGTAATGCCAACATTTGTATCAAGCCCTTAATGTATAAAAATGGTGTTTGAGCTGTAAAAACTTTTGAATGGAAAATCTTTCAACAATAGGAGGACCCTTGTTTAAATAAGCAGGAAGAGCTCACAAACATACATGTTTTCACAAAAAAAATATGCATCAATCAGACTTAGTGCTGCTTGGATATTTGGGACCACTTGTTTAGTGGATTTTATTGTAGAACTGATGGAAAAAAATATCCAATAAAATAACTTTTACGTTGAAAGTACATGTTTGACATACTTTAGTCACAAACAGTACTGAACTTTGTCAGCTGGTGAATTTGTAACTGCAAGGCAATTTTTTGGTTCCCAAGAGACCTGGGTCTTTGGCCAACTTTATACATTATAAGGGCATTGTGCTGCCCAACTGCACTATAATTAGTGGATAAAGTAGCACCATTACATATTACAAGCTTGTAACAAGTCCTGAGACTTTAAGCATGAGACCTGGGGCTTTAGGTTCCTGAGCCAGTATCTAGTAAGACTGCTGGGTAACTTCCTCTCAAAACTTGATTTCACATAATATTGACATTCAGATCTTAACTATAGCACACTGCTATAACATATAATGTATACATGAGCAGGATGCTGTAACAACAGCGGGGTCAGAGGGTGCAGTTGTGTCAGGGCCCAGCATTCAAGGGTGCCCCCGTCAGCCCCCGGGTAGAACGGGTTCTGGAAAAGTTTTTGGGTCATGGTCTCAAAACAATTGTTTGTGCTGTGTCCCTGCAATGACTAGTTACACACTGTACAAGAGAGAGAGAAGGAATTCAGGATACTGACAAGATGAAGGGAGAATATGTAGTGATACAGAAGGACTGAAAAACATGGCAGGGTGAGAAGGGGAGAAAGTATTATGGTCAGGGAAAAGTGGAAAGATGGTGACAGTATTAAAGGAGCAGTAAACTTTTTTATAAAAACACATATTTTATAGAGCATTTCCTGCTGAATAAAACAAGGTCGCTCTCACTGCTCTCTGATTTTTTATTCAAAATTAGTTGAAGAGCCCGTTACACAGTGCCACTGCCAGCTGGTCGTGGGGCAGTCATGCACAGTAGAGACTGCCCGTGCCACGGCTGATTCAGAGCAGGACGCTCCGAAAGAGCGTCCAGCTCTGTATCAGCAGCGGCGTGGGCAGTCTCTACTGCGCATGACCGCAGCACGTGCAGCAGTCTTGACTGCACATGACTGAGGCATTACACACATTTTAGCAAATTATTATATAGGATTTATAGCAGTTCAAATAATCAGGAAGTGAATTTACTATGCTTTACTTCCTGATAGTTCTAATTGACAGGAAGTGACAGGCAGTTCCTGTCACATTCTGGAGAACTGTATGTCACTGACTTTCTTGACTATCCTCTCCATTAGAATCTAACAGTAAAACTAATTAGAATTGGACCACTAGAGGGCACTGCTAATGTAAAAAGAAACCATGGGTTTAAACTGTAATAACTCTGGAAATATGAATCTCTCTGCAGTGGGAGTACCCTTATTTTACTCAATAGTAAAATCCCTATAATACATATTTTTTTCATAAAAAAAGTTTTCTGCTCTTTTAAGAAGCAGAGGGAACAGACTGCATATTTTCACAGAAAAAAGAGGGGGCACTGACAGACTCCAGGGAGGGGACAACACTGAAAGAAAAAAGAATAGGGGACCATGTTAGTAATGTGGAAAAAAAGAAAACAGTAAAAAAGTGAAAGAGAAGGGACAGCCTTATAAAAATGGGAGTTGAACAGAGAAGACAGTGATCAGTGACAAAGAACCAGAGAGCTATCCATTGATTATAAATAAGAGGGTGACAGACTGAAAGGTAGGAGGATGCAGTAACACAGAAAAGGTACCAACACCCACATTTCTCTATGATAATTGTGTTGGCCTTGGATGTGGTTCAAAGCAGTGTGTGTAGGGGAGAACTGTCTGTAAGGGTTTCTCCATTTACTGATACTGAGAGCTAGGAGTCTGGGTGCAATGAGGAGAGTTAATTAGTATGAGCTAGTGAAGCAGGACCTGTCAGGAGGAGAGAGAGAGGGAGAGAGAGAGATGACGTTCAGCTATCCTTTGCAGTCTGATGTGTTCAATCATTAAAGAGTGCTTTTAATGACTGTGAAAGGTGTTAAGTAACTAAGCGGTTTTACTGCATCATTCTAAATTGCAGTACAGTCTTAATGGGAAAAATACAGGCAGGAGAAGTGGGTATAAACTGCCACAGAGAGAGGGAGTGAAAGATAAATGATAGTGTAGGCTAAAGGAGAAAGATAGGGATACAGAAATAATGTGATAAAGAGAGAGAGAGGTGGAGAGAATATGCGTGAATGAGTGGAGAGATTGTAGGATAAGGGAGAGAATAATAATAAGTTAGGAAAGAAATAAGGAGAGAAAAAGATGGCAATTAACCCTTTACAGACCAGAGGGCTGAACAAAACATTGTAAAGTAATGCGTTGCCCAAATCTCTAGTCCTTAAAGTGTTAAAATAATAGTGAAGAAATGATTCAGAGAGAAAAAAAAAACTTGAAACAAATCCTGGAGAGCAGCGAGACATGAAAGATGAGAGGGAGGAGTGTGGGAGATATGACGGTGGGAAAGAAGGGGGGGGGGGGTTGATGTGAGTGCCAGGGGCGCAGACTGCTGATTAGAGATTGGCTGTGCAATGTGATGATTGATTCCTTGGAGCACAGAGATAGAGTGGTTGTACTGCTAAACCTTCATGTACTGAGAGCTGTCTGTTCAAAGGAGACCCCAAGATTATTTATATACATCAAAACTCAATACTGCAGTCTACAGTTTTCATATATGACACAGCATTACCTGAACTTGCCCCTGTATAGTGAGGTGTGCACCCCATATAACCCAAGTGTTTAGGGGTTAAAAGCATCTGGATGTGAGTTTGATGTGATAAAATATTTAGGATGAATATTAATGCTCTTCATTTCTGACCTTCAGCGCTCCCAGACCTTGCTTACAGCTTCAGAGTCTGCAGTCTGCATCCTAATGAGGATGGAGTGGTGCTTACACATAGACTAGAGATAACCTTACAGGATAAAATATAAACCTGGGTCAAAGGTCTTACTGATTCTAGCCCTATAACAGTGTGTCATTGGGATTATACATTCCCCCATCTCACAACAATGCTCCTACATCTGCTCCCCAAAAGGTATACACTCATTCTCTGCCTCAATTATGAGTGTATCCTCTTTATCTCTGTATCTACTCCTTCTATTGTATTCCTTTTTCTGATATTGAATCCCCCTTGCTCTTTCTAACTTTAATACATGTGCCCCCTCTTTGATAATAATTATGTCAAATCATTGATTTTTCACACTATCTTTTCCATAAGAATGTTTCTTCTTTTCCATTTTAACCAGCACTTTGCTGTTTTTAAAATGAGTGGGCCTACTTTCTATACCTGATAAGTGGCCAGCCACTCTGCTATCAGTGCAACAGTGAGTATGGATTTTCTGCTTCAGATATATCCTCTTTCTTCATTCAGTAATACTGAGTTTCTTCTCCCTGTACTCTAAATGCTGAATATTTCCTTTCCTGCTTCCAATACTGAATGTCTTCTCTGATCATATCATATATATTACTCCTGCTAATGGATATGTGTTCTTTCTCTCTCTCCTCCTAATAATGGCCATTTCCTCTCTCAATATTCTATCATAGTATTTACTATGCTCTAAATAATGAGTGCCCTCCTTCTCTCTTCTCTCGCTAATGAGCACTCCCCATTCCCTCAAAATTGTGAACCTACCTAATGTCGCTCAGTGAGTTCTTTCTCTTTTCTCCTCATAATGAGTGTTTTCTCATACTCTCAGCAACAAGTCTCTCCTCTACTCTCAAAAATGAATGCCCTCTTATTTTTTCCCAATATTGAGTATCTGCCTATTACTGCTTAGTATTGAATGTGTTCTGCTTTCACCTAATAATGAAAATGTGCTTTATCTGCTTCTAATGATAAATATGTCCTCTGTTTGCTTCTAATTATGAAATAGGAAAATGTCCGCAGTTCATTTTGTGAATCTATTTGGAGGATTTTGGCTCCATTCAAATCGATCCAGATTGAATATCGGAGAGGCAGAGGTAAGAGAGGACAGAGAAAAGGAGGGACAGGAATAGTGCAGGAGAAGAAGGTCACAACAAAAGGGGGATGGAGTGAAGGGGCTGTCTAATATGAAGGAGTAAGGGGCAAGTGGTTGGTCAATGGGAGTGGGAAAGGGAAGCACACCAAGGATGTAGAAGGAAGGGGAGTGAACTGGAGGAGATGGAAAGAAAGGGAACACAGGAACCCTCTGAGAAGACAGAAGTGAACGGAGCCGGCTGAGGGGATGAGGGGCAGTCTGAGAAGATAGAGGGAGTGAAGAGGGTTAAGGACAGGGAAAGGGAGAAAGCTTGAATGCCTTCCTCTCTTCTCTCAATGAGTGCCCCTCTTTTTTCTCCTAATAATGTTAAAGTTTTCTTACAATAATGAATATCTTACTCTCTTATCATAATACCCTCCTCAGTAATGCGTGCCCCTTCTTCTCCCATAAATGAATGCCCCTTTCTTCTCTCAATATGTTCTCCCTCTCTTTTCTCAACAAGGTGTATCTTCTCTTTTTTCAGAGTGTTACCTTACTATTTAACAGATAAAGAGTGTGACTTATTAGCACCTAACAAAACCTATCACCTGTCTGTCTAGATTTTTTAAATAATATTTTAAATAATATTGCTTGTCAATTTCCTCCTGTTCCCATTGTCATTGCCTCTGTCCCTCTCCTCTAAAATCCAGCAGTGTGAGTTTTCTAGCATAGCTTCTGTTTCTCTCCCTCCCCTTCTCTCTCCCTGTCTCTTCTCATCCCATTAATTCACAGTGTCACCACAGTGTCACTCCTTGCTTGGCCCTAGGACATACAGCAGAGTAGATTAATCAATTCCTAGATAGCTATTGATCTCTGCTGTGCTCTCTTTCATCACAGTCTGACCCCAGTTTAAAAAATGGAACCCCAGCACCATGCAGATTCATCTGTTTTGATATAAGTAAGAAAAGTTGGAGTGGGTTTTAAAAATGGACACAGGGATAAGTCTCTCACCATCATTTAGATGTTTTGGGAATTTCTATCAGCTCCTATCTTGATGGCTATTTCTGTCTGTTGTCTTACAGGCCATACTAGCCTTTTAAGCTCCACCCCCTTCAACATTTCCAATCCACACGCTTACTCCAACAACAACAACCTCCATTTTAAAAAATAAAAAACAAAACCTGAAATAAAGCATGGACACAAGATGGTAAATTGTGAGCGCACAGCTTTTCTTAAATTGGGCACTGACCTATTTAAAGGCACCCCAGGAGTTCCCTCCCCCTTTATGTGGTGCTCCCAGGACCCCTGCACATTCCAGCTTGGGTCATGTACCTAGCTCCAGGCCATGCCAAGTAAAGGTTGAGCCCTTTCATGCAATCACTGCCTCCCCAACTCTGATACCTCACCATGGCTAGTTATGTAATATGACACTGCTTCCATTTCTTCTCTCCCACAGTTCATCCTGGCAATCGCCCACCCTTTATGCAGGCAGTCCTGACCAAAAAGTACAATCCAGCCTGCCCACCTTAATCTATGCTGCCCTGTTGGGGCCCTGGAAACACTACACCCGCATTTCTAAGTGGTTTGCTAAATCGCTCTCTCCTAAGAGTGATCTGTCTGCTGTCTTAAGAGTGTCCTCTTCTTGGAGCTAAGCATTTGCTACTATCAACAAGGCTGTCAACTTTGTTAATGCTTGAGTATCATTGTCTCTATTTTGACCTTAGGGTTGCCACCAATTTATGAAAGATATAATCTTATGATGCAGTAGGAGCCAGGGGTACAACAGGACTTAAGATGGTCAGTAAGCTGTGGACCCCACTAGATTTTATGTATCCATTGCCCTGTTATGCTTTTATTCAGTACCTTCACCATGCCCATTGCCCAGCAGACAGTTTAGCAACTGCAGGAGTGGGTTATCAATAAACTTACATGTCCATTTTGCAGGGTGTTCAGTATAAGGTGGGAAGTACTGCAAGGCAAGATCAGGAAAAGGCCTTGAAGACAGATGGTGGAGCCCTTCGTTAGTCTAATTTGGGAAAGTGAAAATCAGAAGTCCAAGGTAAAATAAGGGAGAAAGAAAAGCAGGGGGCAAATCTGATTTTGGCAGGTCGTGGGGAGACAGCTAAGTTGCTGATTTTTTTGTTTACTGTGTGGGGGATTCATGCAGGAATCCTAGAAGTTGTTTGGAACTCCTGATACTTTGGTACTTTGATACTTTTGGTACTTTGGTCCCAAGTCCTTCCCCTACAAGACTGACAGCATTGTCCCCTGCCAGAGAGAAATCCTGGAATAAGGTTTAACTAGCTACCATCTGTCACGGAGTGAATATGGAATAACGACACTGACAAGTACAGATACAGTAAAATCAATATGTTTATTAAAATAAGAACAGAAATAATACGGAAAGCACTTCCGCAACCCTCACAGGACCAGGTGTGGAGACAGTGCACAAGCACTCTCCCAACCCTCACTAGCCAGGTATGGAGACAGCACACGATCCACTGACTGAAGAGAGGCAGATCCCAATCAGACTACAGAATGTAATAGTAGCAAGGATAGCAGTAGCTACTAGTGCGGGTGAAGCGGAAATGCCCAAGCAAAATGAGAGAAACTCCCCTAGAATGCTAGGGTAAACCTACAGGCAACGGTGACCAAACATACCCCAGAATGCTAGGGTAGCGACAAGCAATGGTGACCCGAATTCCTAGTACACTAGGGAATGCCCAAAGGCACTAACCATTGGTAACAAGCAGAATGGAATAGCCAAAGACAATGTCCAGCACAACGGGAGGAACGCAGCTTGTACCAGAGGGATCAGCTAGAGCACGGTCTAACGAGAGAGCGGGGTCAGTCAGGTCAAGAGCCGTAAAGACAGAGTAGTAAGTCAGCCAAGGTCAGTACCGTATCGGATAGTCAGCCGGAGCCGGGTCAGCACAGAGCGGGTAGTCAGACGGAGCCAAGGGTCAAACCGGAGCGGATAGTCAGACGGAGCCAAGGGTCAGACCAGAGCGGATAGTCAGACAGGGCCAAGGGTCAGACCAGAGCAGAAGGCAACAAGTCAGGGATCAAAACTTAGCCGGAGTCAAAAATAGCCAGAGGTCATACACGGATCAGAGCATAGGAATATCACAAGAGCTAGCTCACAGTTACACCACGAAAGGGCAAGGGAGTATTGGCAGACTGAGGCCTTTAAGGCCTAGCAAGTAGGCGGAGACTCACTCTGGCAATTACTATAGGCCTATAAGAATAGCGAATGCACATAAGCGCGACACTCAGGTAGTAATAGACAATGTCACCCGCACACCGCAACAGCGCTACCAGTGGGGAATCCCAGGCACCGTGATACCATCCAAATTATTACTTAATTAAGGCGTGTGCCATTAAACATAATAGGATTCCATTTAAGGAAAAGGACCAGTATAGGTGTAATGGCATACACCTAACAGATAAAGACATAGTGTTATTCACAGAGTTGGCCTATGTTGAAGCTTGGGGTCACAACAAGGGTTGGGAAAAATATAGGGTTCCCTATTAACTGGCCATCTCTGGATGGAGATGGAGATATGGTGCTCCCTGGCCCAACCAGTAAGATATAGACTAAATTATTCTGGGGGCTGCAGGGGAGCACTGGCTTGACAATTGGGTCTGCCTGCCTTTATGGGGAGCTATTGGCATTCATGAGCTGTGGCAAAGAGACATATTTGAGGGAAGTGTTGTAGAAGTTCAACAAACACTTTTCATTTCCCTGGGTGTGAGTCCACAGTGGAGGATCTGGGTGTACATTTTCCTTAAAGATTTCCCCATCCATTGGTGACATACAGCTGGACTTGAGCTTAGGCACATGCTGTAGATCAAGGACTTGGGTGTTGCATTAGGTGGGGGAAATAGAGGTTTATGTTGATTTGCTTTTACAATATGATGTGGAAAGTGTGTGTTGTATAGTATCGCATGGCTTGGGAAAACCCACTGTCATTATAAAATGGCATTATAATTGCAGCAGTGACAGTCCTTGGTGGGGAAGACTAATTAGTAGGGGTTGATGTGATGCGGGAGTAACTAGTGTCCCAGTGGCATCTTTTGTGAGGAATCATTGGTAAACCTCCACTCAAATATGCAGTACAGTCTTGGGTACCAGTTCTAAAAAAGAATATTCCAGAACTGGAGAGAGTACAGAGGAGAGCAACAAAATTAATTAAGGGAATGGAAGACTTGATGTATGAGGAACGTCTAGACAAATTTGGTTTATTTAACAGATGCCTAAGAGGAGATTTATCACAATGTAGAAGTATATGAGATGTCAATTCAAGGATCTCTCTGGTGAGCTTGTCATTCCAAGGCCTGATCAAATAACCTTCCTTACCCAAGGATGTGGTAATGGCAGGTACAATTGATACATTTAAAAGAATATTAGATACATTTCTCTCAAGAGGGAACATACAGGGTTATACTGTGTAATAGTAGACAAAACAGGAAGTTCAGATAAAAATTAAAATATTTGGAACAGGAAATATTATATAATTCTCATTTCTCTGGCTTATGAGACAAAGGTTGAACTTGATGGACTTGTGTCTTTTTTCAACCTAATTTACTATGTTACTAATATGATTTTGTGGTGCTCTGTCATGCAGTTACCCAGGAGGAAATGTCTGTACAGGTTGTAAATTATGCCATATAACAGTTACATTGTACATTTAGATGGCGAAAAAACTCAGTTTACAGGCTGTAAATTATCCTACAGGCGTTGCTCAGTTTACTGAGATTTATCTTGGAGAAGTATGTCAGGTTAAAGGGAAATTGAGCCTATAAGAAACTGAGAGCCTGATGTACTAAGTAATTCTGGAGTAAACCAACTGCACCAATGGGAACAATTAAAAATAGCATTTTCCTATGCTTAAAATACAGTGTTTAATGTTTATGAATGCTTGAGAGATTTCCAATGATTGGTCAAAATAATACATTGGAGACCTATCTAGAATTCAAGGGGTTAAAACCTCCATTAAAAAAAAAAAACTGCATTCTCATTTGACCCTTATGGTGGATGGTTTGCTCCAGTATAACTCCATTTCCTCTTAGTACATCCGCTGATGTCTCCTAATTATCGAGGTGCTTCTCATTCCAATGTTTTATATTTTCTCTGTTAATAGGCATATTATGATTTTAAATTCTTGCCCTGCACTTATAATCTGAGCAGGTGGTGTTATATCAGTTATGATCATGGTACATTAGCCCAGGCCTCTGTAGCATCCATGTAGGAAAAATGAAGCCCAGAAAATATATTGCCAGTTTGAAGGGTACTCTTCCATAAAGTCTGGAATCATAAACGACAGCCAACATTAATCCCTCTATGACAAAAAGTGAAAAAATGTCTATTTGCTGCTGTCAACAATGACAGTTGAAAGTACACTAACATCTCCTTAATAATAAGTTCCTACTTGCCTTACTATGGTAAGGAAACCCTAATGGTCTCCATGACTTTTGCCCTTGGAATTTGTTTCAAGAGAAATCATTTTCAATTCATCCTTGATGTCATGTCTATGCAGGCAGACTCATTACTTCCTAGCAGGACTGCTGGACTCAAACACTGCCCACAGTGGGCAGAATTTGAATCATTTAGTCCTCTTAGCTGATGTCATGTCCTCTTCCATGGTCAGGATATCCAGCAGTGATAGAAACTGTTATCTATTGAACAAAGCATCAAGGCCAAAATTTATAGTGGCTAGTAGGATTTTTGGGCCATAGTACGGAAAATTGGAAGCTTATGATTGGGGGTGTTTCTTTATGTAAAAGGGTGTGAAAGTCCCTTTAAAATATAACTTTGCTTATATGCTTTCTACATATGTAGCATTTGTGATATTTAAATTCAAGTATGTGATACCATCTTGTTATGTTTGTTTAATATGGTGATTAAATACACTGACAAGTATACATTCTGATTAGAGATTATTAATAGCATTTCTTGGTGAATGTATAGCAGGTATGAAAAAAATGGATGTGTGTATCTTTGTGTCAATTTGCTGATCTGAATGTCTGTCAGTATGCAAATCTGTGTCTCTATATATACCTTTACATTGAGCAGGCTGTCTTTAAAAACTAAAATAAACTATAGATTGCAAATATTGTGCTTCAGTCGACTGTGTGTGTGTGTTTAAACACTCCTTGCAAGCTCTGTGGTCCATATATTGTAAATGTTTTGAAAGGTGTTTAAAGTTTGTATTAAAATGCATGGGTAGTGGTGGGGGGCTGCTTCAGATTTTGTCCCTGGGTCCATTAGTTTTCACTTATTTCCCTGTGTTAATTTTTAATTTCAGAACTCTGTTATTTCTATAGATAGAGTTACATTTTACAGTTTGATCCTATACTTTCACTGTACTGAAAAAAATGCAGACAGTTGAATCCCATTGCTTGCTGTGGGGAGGTGTGAACTAAATTCAGACCACAAATGGATGTCTGTAAATACATTAAAGGGACATTTGCATCTCCCCAAAACCCCCACCCTGAGCAATATATATTATTGAAGCACAGGTGTTTTTCACATGTTTTGCTCTTTTAAAAGTTATTTATTTATTTGTTTATATTATTGTATTAAATTGTTGGTTTAGCTACATTAGAGGCCATCAATGAGAGCCTGCCGGGACCAACAGCTGGCTCTGGTTGTTGTTGTTTTGTTCACATAGATGTATATATGCATGTATGTATGTATCTTTATTTATATAACGCCATACACATACACAGCATTTTACAGAAGCTGAAATAGTACAATACAAAAATGCAGAACTGGGTTTAGAGCATTAACCTAAAGTGTGATCATTGCATTATTTGTGGGGGAAAGTGCAGCAAGGGAATCATTCCCAGGAAAGGGATCTTGCCCCAAGGAGCTTACAATCTAATTAGAATTCATGATGACATACAGAGACAGTAGGACAGTAGGAGGAGAATACTAAGTGCAAGTAGAAGGCATGGTGAAGGAAGTGCAGAAGGATTCTGATGTGACTACTGGTGTGCAAAAGGAGGATATTACTGAGATGCCTCCTTGAGGAGGATATTGTTACTGAGATGCCTCCTTGAGCAGGTGGGTTTTGATGAGATGCTTGAAAGTGATGAGTGTGGATGATTGGTGAATGGTCATAGGGAGGGCATTCCAAAGTCGAGGTGCAGCCAGCGAAAAAGATTCTAGCCGAAAGATGGCTTGAGTTGTGTATGGAGAGGACAGGAAGAATCCTTGAGAAGACCATAGGTGATGGGAAGGGGTGTAGCGGAAGATAAGAGCAGAAATGTAAGAGGGTGCTGAAGAACAAAAAGACAGGAGAGGAAGCGAAGCTTGTAAGAGATACAAGACATGTGCTATTTTGTATATAAGGGACATTATTTGCATTGTTTTTTTCTGTTTTGATAAAGCCCCAGAATTGGGATGAAACACCAACATTACTCATGAAGTAAAATGCTATTTTTTTCCAAATCCTGTGACTGCCACATGATGGGTTTCTGGACTTGTGCAGATCGTGCCCAGGGGATGGTAATGGGCATTGCTAGGCAGATGGATTTTCACCTGGAAAGAGAGATACATAGCGACAAGGTATAGTTTGCTAAATGCATGTGAGTAATATATTATATAAAATATAAAAGATACCATTCTTCCTGTACAGGTTTTCGTAAGTACACCCAAAGAAAAATACATTTAAAATAGCAGGAGTACAACCAATTTTGACCAAAACGGCTAAAAGCAAATACACAGAATTTTGATACATATCCATATCTACTCAGTATCAGCTCTTTATGCTACAGCTTATTTTCTGCAAATAATCACTATATTAAAGATGAGGTATTAATCACATAATATGGCCACAGTATGCTAAGCTTGCAACCACACAATTATAGGAAAGTCTTAACTTTAATTTGCTTTGTCATGTAAGCTATTTTGTCCAGCTCTTTAAATTCATTTTTTTTAGCTGTTCCTATCAAAACATGGACAGGAATCGTATAGCTGGAATTTTGATCGGCTTCAATTGGTTCAAGCTCACTTACCAACCCTAGGGGCAATGTTCAATGTTTATGGATACTATAAAATGCTCATCAGAGAGTTTCAATTATAAATAGTAAAATGACACATGCAACTCACATGGCCATAATGTGAGTAAAACCACAGGGGAGATTCACTTAGCAGTGATAAAGAGGTGATAAAGTGGAGATGACTTCTCCGCTGATATCACTTCTCCAGTTCCTATGTTATTCTATGTAGCCTATTCACTAAGATCTCAAAAACTGAAGAAATCTTAGTGCATAGGCTCCATAGAATAACATAGAAATTGGAGAAATGATAAACTGGAGAAGTCATCTGTACTTTATCTCTACTTTATCACTGCTTAGTTAATCTCCCTCTACATCTTTAATATAGTGATTACATACCGGCAAAATCTGCAGCATAAAGGATTAACACTAAGTAAATATGGAACTGCTTCAATATTATGTGTTGCTTTTTTACATATAAGCCAATATTTTGGTTCTTATACATAATCTGTTATTCCCTAAATAGCTTGGGGCAGTTACAGTGTTAGCTTTTTGGGGATAAATTGCCTTTGTTTTCTGTAATGTAATATGGTTAATCGTATTGTGTATAAACACCACCAGGGGGCAATGTTCATATAGCCATGTGCATATCAAACTTCTAGGTATAAGGAAAGAAGGAAGGTCATTAACATGTTAGTTGCCACAGTTATCAACATCCCACTGAAAAAAAAAATTAACCAATGCACCTATATTTGGATAAATAAACTGATTTATAATAGTAATGATTATGATTCATCTGTTCTAGAATATAAGACAGGCATAACAGAATCAGACCAAAGTGTGATCATAGCATTATTAGTGGGGGATAAGTGCAACCAAGTAATTTGGGAATTTGGGAAGGGGATCCAACCTCGAAGAGATTACAGTCTGATTTGTACATGTTTACTGTCTATTTGTTTACAGCATAAATAGCAATTTTTTTCTTATATTGTGCCTTGTATATATCCATATATATATAAAAATTTAAGAAAATCTGTTTTTTTTTCAGGGGGTGTGGCTGGAAAGCTCTGATCTGTTGAGGAGGAGACAGGGGGAGTAGACCATTCCTCCTCAACCAACCACCGCTGCCAATGTGTTTAAAAAAAAAAAAAAAAAACATTACTCGGTGGCTTAGGACTTGGCAGGGGTCAAAGCTAACTGGTTAAAAAAACAAAAAGTCAGACCTCGTGGTGGGGCATGATGCCCCCCAGCTACTGATCTCCCAGCCGATTTGGCTGTGAGATCAAGAAAGGTGATGCAGGGGAGCAAGAGATCTCCCCTGCTTCCATTCTACCCGGAGCCGGGTAGAAGTAAGCAGTATCAGTAAACCCTCTCACATCAATGAGGGAAAGCCTTCCTCATTGACATGAGAGGGTTTCTCGATCCCGCCCACTTCTACCCAGGTCCAGGTAGAATTAGAAGCAGGGGAGCTCTGTTATTCCTCTGCGTCTCCTCTATTGATCTCCCAGCCAAATTGGATGGGAGATAAGTAGCTGGGGGACATCAGGAGGGGTACTGATGCCCCAACACAAGGTCTGACTTATAATACAATTAACCCTTTGAGTGCCACAGAGATATCCAACACATTTACGATGAATACCTCTCTGGCACTCAAAAGGTTAACCCCCTAAACTCCCCTCCCCCCCAAAAAAACAGAAGCAGCTTGCCTATATGGTCCTCAAGTGCCGGCCGCGTGTGCCGGTCCTTAAGGGGTTAAGCATAGGTGAGATAATCAGTGGCTCATTCATTTTGATTGGCCCACCTGTGTGCTAATAGAGGAATCTTTAAATCCTTGTCTGTTGGTAGCTCTTGAGGACCAAACATGGACACTCTTTATTCTATTCTCTGGATACACTTACTCAAGCTCTCTCTGACATCTGGCACCATCCTGTTCTTCTTCAAGTATACACTAATCACGCCGATCTTAAAGAAATCCTCTCGGGACCCAAACTCTCTTTCAAATTAACAGCTCATTCATCTTTATCATTGATCTCCAAGCTCCTCGAATATCTTGCATACAAACGTTGCACAAAATTCCTCATCACTCCTCTGAGACTGCTCTTGCTAAAGTGGCAAAGACTTGCTTTCTACCAGTGGTGTAACTATAGGGGTCACACCTGCAACCAGGCCCATGCACTCCAGAGGCCCGGCCTCTCCCTGCGACCCCTCCGCCTGGTCCCACAATCTCCCACCGGCGCTCTAGTAATGCAGATTGCTGGGAGATGAAATCATCTCCCACCACTTTGCATTACTAAAAGGACCGCGCGGGAGCTTCAGGTAGGAGATGTGGGCATTGTGGAGGGGGTCAATGTGGTCAGGGGGGCCAATGTGATGGGAGGGGGTGGCTGTGGTACTTCTTGTACCAGGGCCCGGAGGCTTCTAGTTACGCCTCTGCTTTCTACTAAGTCAAAAGGCCGCTACTCCCTCCTCTTTCTTCTGCTCCTCTTCCAAGTTCTCCACTCCTTAGACTTCTGTGACACAGCCCTCTCTTGGATCTCACCAAACCTCTCCTTCAGTGTTTCATACTGTGGATCTGTTCACTATAGGAATGTCGCCATCTATTTGGCAACCATAAGAAAGACACTATAAAATGTTGCGTGAATGACAAGAACGACATCAAAATGCTGTCCACATCAAAAGGGCGACATTCTGATGTTGCAAGCTTAACTAAGTCGCACAGGACAGTGCTTAATTTATCAGACTGAAATGGGCAGAGGACTGACCTGTCTGGAGTGAACAAACACAACATTGAGCCCTGTTGATTGAAGCCATAGGTCTGCATCTCCTCTGTGTGCACAGGATGGAGCCCAACACCACTGTCTGTGTTCCTTATTTTCCCCACTGTTCTGTCCCATTTCCTTCCCACTATTTCCTTTCTTCTTCAGCCAGGCACTGGGCAGCTGAGATTGATGGGACCTGTAGCCACTCAGACCACGCCCATGGTTTCAATCAACAGGAAGCAATGCCAGGAAGTCAGAGACAAAAGGAGGCTGAGACATAGCCAGACCTGGGCACAATTATTTATGTCAGTTTAAAAATTATGGGAGCCATTTTAAAAGCTGGACAATGTTGTGTTTGTTGACTACAGACAGGTATCTGACTTCCTGGCATTGTGCCCTGTTTGTATGAGGTAGTGGAAACACACCAATTTCTACCAAAAATCTTCCCGACGTTTCAGTTCGGGATGATAGGAGATTAATCCTTTGAGTGCTAAAGGGGTACGCAATGCATTTCTTCGAAGTGTGTTGTATATCACTCTGGGATTCAAGGGGTTAAAAAATAGCAAAGGGAAATAAACAATTTTCGGCATTACAAGTATCGGTTGCACATGTACGTGTAGCTGAGCAATGCAAGAAGATCAGTGTTTCAAATGGCAGTCTGCCATTATAGGTAGCTGTATACTTCCATCCCGTGCACACAGAGGAGATACAGAAATACGACGTCAAATCAATAGGGTGCAGTGTTGTTGACTACAGACAGGTCAGTCGCTTGCTCATTTCTGTCTGATAAATTAAGCATGTTTCTGTGTGACATAGTTAAGCTTGCAACATCAGAATGCTCACGCAACATTTTTAACGTGTCTTTCTCATGGTCGCCAAATGGATGGCTACATTTCAATAGGATACCCTGTGGATCCACTTCTTCACCCCTTCCACTCTCTTTTGGATGACACACAAATCTATCTTTCCTCCCCAAACCTCTCCTCTTCCCTCCTGTATCTTATTGTCTCTCTGCTGTGTCTTCCTGGATGTCATCTAAAACTTAACCTAATCAAAACCGAACTTAGAATGTTCCCTCCCTCTCCATCCAGCCTTACCCTTCATATTTCCCTCACTGCTGACAACACCACCATCTCACCAACCTCCCTAGCACGCTGCCTGGGGGTCACCTTCAACTCTGCCTTATCCTTTATTTCCAGTTCTGTTAGTATATAGGATTAAATTCACAATTCTGGTGCTAACTTATAAAGCCCTTACAAACATTGCACCCCCTACATTTAAACTCTTGTTATTAAATACACTCTTTCTCTTTTCTTCTTTTCTTTGCAGTTCTGATTATGTCCTCCCATTCCTCCCTCCAGTGCTGCATCTGAGCACTGGAATCCCCCCCCCCCCATACCATCAGACTCTCTCCCAGCTTTCAGATCTTCAGACACTCTCTGAAAACTCACCACTTCAGGGAAGCCTATCAAGTACACCCTTAGACCAGATCAACAACCTGTTTAACCTTATGTTCACTTCTGTTTCCTTCTACAATCACTTTCACACTTACAGTCCCATCACAACCTCATTATTTACAGGTTTTTTCTCTCAAACAGAGCCACTCAAAAGCACTTCTTTTCTCACCCACTAACCAGAATAAGATGGCACTATATAAATAAAGAATAATAATAATAACAACAACCCCTGACTGGCATTTAAATGAGCAGTAAACCTTTATCACTAAAACGGCATATATTTCAGGAAGTAGTCCCATTCTTTCTGACCAATACATTTCCTCATAATATAATTTCTCAGTGGCAAGTCCTAAGTGTTAAGACAGGACAGTGCCTCTTTGAGACCCAAATCCCTCTGTCCCTGTTTCCTACCCTGGTGTCCCTCTGTTTATCTTTGAGTGCTAGACAGGTATCCAACACATTGGATCTCAATGCATTGGATATCTCTGTGGAACACAAGGGGTTGAGGAGGCCTTCATCCTGCAGTGGACTACAGCTACACTCCTTATCCCCAGCAATACCACCTACAACAAGTGTCCCACTTTGGCCATTTGAAATGTTGGGAGGTATGTAGGTCCCTACTCGCTCTAAGCCAGAGATGTTCCAATTAGAAACTGAGTAACCATTAACCCACTGAGTGCCAGAGAGGTATCCAATGGATTGCAACACAATTCGTTGGACAACTCTCTGGCACTCAAAGGATTAACATGCAACAACTTAAATATATCAGTACTTGAACACACACAAGAGGAACAGGACTTGTCCTTCTGTTTTTCCGGTATAATTGGCAGCAATTTAGAGCGTAAAGAAGCAGTTAACTGGTGCAGATCATATAGTAGATAGCACTGGACTGTCTCATCCTGAGAATTGGCCCTTCACCTTGAGACTTTGAGATGCTGATCAGAACCCTGTGTTTCAGGGTGTAACCCTGAGAGGTCTCAGGTATGGGCATGATGAAGGGTTCAAATACTACAAAAATAGCTATTTCTAGTTTTCACAACAAAAGGGGACATACAAAAATATATATATTGAAATGCAAGATTCCCATTTGTAATGACGTCTTTATAGGAAAACAGTTGCACCTTATGCTAGAGTCCATGGCACAACACGGCACCTTGGTTGAAAAGCACTACTGCAAAGTCTGATCTTGTATATGTAGGGCTGGATTCTATTGCATTAGATAAATGTTATCTCACTTTTTATCAAAAAATGTCCTATTGAAGTCTATGTGGAAACCTGGCGATAAAAGCAGAGATAAAATTAGCACCTGCAATAGAATTCGCCTGTAATCTGTTATTTCTCTCTTCCTTTCCATTCCTCAATATCTGTCAGTTTCCATTATTCCACTTGCTGTTCTTTATTGCAGTGCAAGGGTTAAAGCTGGCTGGTGACAAGTGACAGAGGCACAGTTAGCCTTGGGGACAGGTAATTGGTAGCCACTCTCTGTATCACAAGTGTCACACTCCCTGGGCCTATAATTAACCCAGAGTGGGTTAATGACAGGGGTACAACTCAGGCACACCTTCCTTCTTTTATTCTACATCTTTATTTCCATCTTTCCCACTCATTTACCCACTGGGGGGAAGTTTTAAGTGGTATGAAAACTACTTGAGGAAAAAAAAATATTCTGATTCCTATTATGCTATGGGGTATATGCAGAAAGCTAAAGAGATGTATTTCTGGAGCAAATCAGCTTCACTATATGAGGGATAGATGAAAATTCCCATTGATTTAAATAGGACTTTTAACCTCTTGAAAGCTGGATATCTCCAACACATATTCATTTCTCTGCTATAGTGCCAATAATTTGCTCCGGAATTGCTACTTAACTTTCTGCATATTGATCCAGCTTGCCTTACTTGTGAACCCTTTTACCCTATAAGGACCAAATAATTGTATAACATTGCAAAGCAATGTGTTGCAAACCTAAGCTGGTCCTTCAAGGGTTAAATGATGGCCGAACCTTTTCAGATTGGTCTGATGTTGTAAGTGGGGTGTCACAGGGTTCAATCCTGAGCCCAATGCTTTTTAATGTGTTTACTGATGAACTAGATCAATTATCAGTCTCCCATTACACTACCAGTCTCCCGATTTTTCTACGGCTATCATGGTACCCCCCTTTACCTATATTACTTACACTGACCTCCTTTTAATCCGTTTGTTGCTGAAACCCCCTGCAAATCATTGTGAAGCAATTTGTTGTAGGTGCTCCAGTAATGGAGGTTTTAAAGAGATATTAATGTCTCTTGATAAATTAAGCTTCGATCGTTAATCATTTTTTCAACAATGCAGAGTGTTATTACTATGTTGTAATTGGTCTAGTTCATGTGTAATTAAATTATAAAGTGTCCCCCTTCCACTCCTATTACATACATAATGCTTCCTCCCCTGATATCTGGAATCCAGTCAGCGGACCGGACAGTTTGCAAAGAGGGACAATCTTCTGGCTCTCGGTGTAAGGAACCTGACCCCTTTTGAAAAAAGAAGGCATGTTTTTCCTTATGCTGACAGAAAATTGCCCCTCGTTGCAATCCATCTGGACCGGCTTGCTGCTCTGAGATTGAGGCAGCGTTAAGCATGTAAAAGGGGCAGGAGGGGTACACTTTATAATTTAATCACACATGAACTAGACCGATTATAGCACTGTAACAATGCTCTGCATTGGTGAAAAAGTATGATGAATGATTGAGGCTTAATTTTATTAAGAAACATTACTATCACTTTAAATGTGTATAAAATAAATGTATAACCCCCATACTACCCTCATGATCTACATTATCAAACATTAACTTCTTCTTTGGCAAAAGGGCCTGCAAAGCAACATGTTCATGTTCCATTGGCAATGGAGGAGTTCATTATCCTATATAATAATTCGCTAAATCGTGTGTAACGCCACAACATGCTCAGTAGACACTGCTGTGCGTGCTGCAGTCATGCGCAGTAGAGACTGCCCGTGCCGCGGCTGATACAGAGCTGGGCGCTACGAAGGAGCGTCCAGCTCTGTATCAGCTGTGGCGCAGGCAGTCTCAACTGCGCTTGACTGCCCCGCGACTGGGTGGCAGTGGCACTGTGGCCCGTGTAACAGGCTGTTCAACTAGTATAAAATAAACTAAGAAAATTAAATAAGTCCTTAGTGGTCTAACACTGATCCACTAACATGAATCTTATGAGCACTTCGCCCTTCACCTCTTCAGTCTGATAACATCATGTTGAAGAGGTTTAAAAATTAATATGGTGACCAAGGACTCTATGTTGATTAAATATTATCGGGGTATTATCAGTGGAGGGGTCCTTTGAACCCTTATCTGCCTCATCATATACCGGGTAAGGAGGTATTATAAAAATCTAATTTTTATATATCACATTTTAACATAGATAGATAGATAGATAGATAGATAGATAGATAGATATAAATATAGATAGATTAAATAATAATTAAATAAATACATAAATATATAAGAATCATTCTACTAAATAAATTACTCTTTTTTTCTGGAAATCCAGTGGCCATTAGCAAAGCCGTGGTTTTCTTTGTCTCAGAAGAAGAACTGAGGAGGAGATCCAAGGATCCCTCATTCTAGCGCTGGAGGGATTAATCAGAGAATGAGAGTTCAGCAGAAAAAGGCTGGTGAAAGTATAATGTATTTATATTTTACAGAACTAACCTCCTTGTTGCCAGCAAGCTTGCATTGCATTACACAGCAGTGTATTTGCAGCCGGACTTGGAAGGCAATGGAAGGGTTAACGGTGGTTTATGCACAAAGATGTGATAAAGAGGGGATGATGTAGAGATGACTTCTCCAGTGATATCACTTTATGTTATTCTATAGAGCCTATGCAATAAGAAATCTTACTGCATAATCTCCATAGAATAGCATAGAAATCAGGGAAGTGATATCAATGGAGAAGTAATTTTTGCTATATCACACTTTATCACACCTTAGTGCATCTCCCCCCTGGAGTATTTGAAGGCTGTAGAAAGGTGTTATGTGTGTTGTGGTCACCCAGTATTCACTGAGGAACAGGGATGGATTGACAGCACTCAGTGCCCCTGGGAAATAGAAGTCATGGGCCCTCTTTACCCCACCCACATTTATGTCCCACCCCAGAGTTATTGCTCCAGCCTACAGTATATAATTATAAAGTGATACCACGGTGCTTACAATTGAAGTGTAGCTGATACCACGGACTTTACAATTGAAATGGAGCTACAATTCCAGTGTAGCTCCATTTCAACTGTAACTCTATGGTATCACTTGTGTAGCCCCATTTCATTTGAAATATCACATAGCTTACAACTGAAATGTAGCTATACTAGTGGTAGTACAGCTTATAAATGAAATGAAGTGACACCAGTAATACCAGAGCACTTACAATTGAAATGGAAATGGATCTACACTAGTAATACCACATAGCTTACAGCTGAAATGGAGCTACACTAGTGATACCACAGAACTTACAATTTAAATGGAGCTATACAAGTGATACTACAGAGCTACCAATTGAAATCGAGCAACACAAGTAATACCACAGAGCTTACTATTGAAATGGATCTACAAAACTTGTGTAGCTCTATTTCAATTGTAAGCTCAGTGGTATCACTTGTGTTTCTCCAATTCATTTGTAAGCTCTATTGTATCATTTATGTCGATGCAAACAACAGAAGTGCAAAACAGAGCAATCTAAAAGCGGAGTTTATTCATATAAATATATTCATAATAAAATGAATGCATGTACAACATTAAAATATAAAATCAGCTAATCTCTCTCTGTAGTCTTGCCTCTAGAACTGTATCTGTCAGTCCTTCTCCTCCATAGAAGCCGTCCTATCTAGCAGGATCCTTAGCGTCTTCTGTATTGCCTCATCAGTATCCACATTCCTATTGTCTAATAATAGTAATGGGGAGTTCGGACTCTACTGAGAGGGACACAGCCCGTTAAAACACACAATCAATCTATTAAAACAATAGCCAATGCATATCACAGGCTTAACTATCCGCTTGGTCAGGGCTTACAGGCTACATTGTTTCTCTGAGTTAAATAGAATCACACATCTGGTCATTAGAAAACATGATCCACCTATCTCCAGCGTTAATATTTATCTCTTTCTTGCCTGTTCTATCCCCAATTATTCACATTATTATACAGTCTTGATTTAATACCCTACATGTTATTCATATTGCTTTTACACTTATTTTCTATTCCTTAATATCTATGTCTAAATCATACCATAATATCATAACCTAAATAAAATTGACACTACAATAATATATATGGCACTATACCTCCTCATCATTCTTCCTATACATCTACCGACATACTCATCATCTCCTCTGTGGCAATCCAGCTAATCCTATGCTCACAGAAACTAATATACATACATATATTTATTTATACATATTATTCCTTTCCATTAGGTGCACCTATAGTCACCAGAACATATTGTTCTAAGCCTTTAGGCCTATATATCTAAGATGTACCTAACCATATATTCTTTTCCCTAGTCTATTGTTACCTCCACAAATAATAGCCTACAATTTAGACTCCTCTCCAAAGAACTCCTACCGCCTCAGATTCATACAAACACTGCTAAATCCAGATCTGTGTTTAAACCATCAGACTGGAGGGCCTTTAATTGATGTATCCAAAATATCTCTCTATGTCTAAGTTTAAGTAGCCTATCCCCACCTCTCCTATCCGCCCTCACCTGTTCTATTGCCATAACCGTAATATCCTCCCTTCTACATTCCAGATGTTCTAAAAAATGTCTAGGGACACTATGTGTATCCACTTTGTTATTAATGTTCCTTAAGTGTTCCCCAAATCTAACCCTGAGTTTATGCTTAGTTCTCCCCACGCACAGCCTGCCACACTTGCACATGAGCAGAAATACCACATATTCAGAGTTACAGTTGAGGAACTGTTTTAGCTGATATTTCTTACCCGTAACTGTGGATTGACAAATAGTCCTTTGTTCCCCCTTCTTAAAGGGATAGTGTACACAAGTGGAACACTCCTTCATACCACATTTAAACATCCCTTTGTCAAACTTCATAAAGTAATCCTTATTACTACTGTCTTCTTCTTTCTTAATTTTACATTTTATATACATCACTAGGTGCAATCAATTGCTTGATATTTTTATTCTGCCTAAATGAAATTCCTGGTCTCTCATCTAAGACTGTCCCTAACACTGGGTCTTCTTTTAATATATGCCAGTGTTTCTTCAGAATTTTCCCCATTTGGTTGGCCTTTTGATTATACGTTGTGGTAAAAAAGGGCATCCACTTCTCAGAATTTCTTTTTTTTCTTTATACTTTATAAGTTCCCTTCTCGATAACTTTTTAACCTTTATTTCAGCTTCATCCAACGGTGACTACTATAACCCTCTACTATAACCCTTCTCAAGGAACTTTTTTCTTACTACCAACGCTTCTTGCTGATAGTCTACATCTTTGCTGCAGTTCCTTTTCACCCTCTGCAGCTGCCCATATGGGATGTTTTCCTTCCATCTCCTGTGATGTCCACTTTCAAAGTGAAGATACCCATTACTGTCTACGGCTTTTCTAAAAAATTTTGTACATGTCTGGGAACCCTCACTACACAAAATTAAATCTAGAAATTCTATCTTCTCAACAACTGTATTTATCATGAAGGACAAATTGAAGTCATTTTCATTAATGTATAGATAAGAATCTTGGAGATTCTGTTCTGTACCTTCCCAAATCATCAGAATGTCGTCAATATATCTTTTGTAATAGACGACATTCTCAGAAAATGGGTTATTGTTCCAAATGACCTCTGCTTCCCATCTACCCATGTATAGATTAGCAAATGATGGAGCAAACACACAACCCATAGCTGTCCCGGTTATCTGACTAATATGAAATGAAAGATACCGCATCTACTAGAAACTGGATCTGTGCTTCTGTTAACACTCCGTTGTTCTCCAAAAAATACTTGGTGGCACGAACCACCCCTCATGGGGAATAGTATATAGTGAAGAGAAGTCACAAGTAATTCACCTGTACCTCTCTTTCCACTCCATATCCTCTAAAGTTTTAATTACCTGCACACTGTCCCTAAGATAGGAGGGCAACAGCAACACCAGCGGCTGCAAATATAATTCAATATATTTGGACAAATTATCAGTCATGGAGCCAATGCCTTACACTATATGGCGACTCGGGGGTCTTTTCTGATCTTTATGGAGCTTGGGAAGGTAGTAGAAAATGGGAATTGTGTTATACTCATTATATAAAAATCCAAATTCTTGTATCTGAATTGTACAGCTGGATGTTGACATCCATCTGTACAATTCAAATACAGGACTTTGAAAACCAATAGATCAAGAAGGTGGCAAATTCGAACATCGTCACCCGCTCAGAGTCATATTAATACTCCATAAAGCCCCTGCTGCTCCTGATCCCAGCATCTACAGTAGTGATGTTCAACATATGGCTCTCCAGCTGCTGTTAAATATTGATCCCCATGATCCTGTGAATGATGATAATTGAGACACAAAAGGCTGCAGAATCTGCTGTCACTCAAAGAGTTAAATTGTATTAACCCTTTGAGTGGCAGAGGAGTAGTAAACACACAGTGAGAGTTAGAGGGTTAGGCACCTTTTAGCGAGTTACCCGTATACATAGGACCTTCTGTCAGTGGCTCTCCAGTTGGTCATGGATTATATCTTGCATCCTCCTCAGGATAATAGTAGTTGTAGTCCAACAGCGGTTGGAGAGCCACAGATTGAATACCCATTAAAGAAGCAATTATGAATACTGACTGGGTGCCCAACCCTCTGGCATTCAAATGGTTTAAGTGGATTAACTCTTATTTAGTGCCAAGTGGGTGTTCAAAATATGGTTTTTACATACTGTATATTTATAATGCTATAAATAAAATAATACACAATCCCTCCAAAACGTAAGAGAGAAAGCAAAATAAATAAGCTGTTTAGCATGTGTGTGTATGTCATAAGGGAAGGCTAGTTCAGTACTGTAGAGCTAGGTGTATATAAAAGTGTCCTAAAATGTAACTTTCATTCATATTGCTAAAAGCTCAGCGCTGCCTTTTATTTGCCACTAGTTTTGGTTAGCAAATAAAAGGTGCTGAAGAGCTTTTAGTAGTCTGAATAAAAGTTATATATTAGGACACTGCTTATAATGTTATATACACTTAGCACTACAGTACTGAACTAGCCTTCACTTATAGCATACACACATACAGTATGCAAGAAGTGCAAGAAAAATATCTCACAAAAAAAAAAAGCCTGTACCTTTTACATGGATTTGTCTCTATGTTTGGCCCTTTATCTGTGTCTATGCAAATGAGGGTGGGAGATTGTGGAGTAAAAGAGAGAGGGTATAAGGGAGAGAGGAGGGTAGGCTGGGGAAGACACAGAGCAATGAGAGGGAGAGAAAGAGAGTAAGGAATGTGGGAGAGAGGAATGTTGGAAGAGAAATAGAAGGATGGGGGGCAATGGAATGAAGGAGAGGAAGGAACTGAAGGGTGAGGGGAGCATTATGAAGGGGTAGGGAAACATTTAATGAAAGGGGAGACAGAAGAATGAAGGGGAAAAGAAATGAGGAGAAGGGTAGAACTGGAGATAAGGAACGGAGAGAGAAATACAGGGGGATAAGAGGGAAGAGGAAGGAATAAGCGGGGATGAGGAAAAAGAAAAGGAGTGGGAAAAAAACATAGTGGAAAGGACCCTGTCCTCTCACATCCATACTTTCTACTAAGGTTGAATCACTGTGGTTGCAAACTAAAAAAGCGTATTTATTTTGCTTTCTCTCATGGTTATTGCTGGTTTTTGTTTGAATTGTTGCCCACCATGACCGGGTTTTTGGGCAACAGTTAGTTACCTGTAGGAGCCTGCAGAATCTATTTTTTTGTTTCATTTTGAGTTATTCCATTGCAGCAGCTATTCGTTGAGCCACATTATATGATTACATGCCCATCAACTCCAACATCACACATTCTCCTGCTGCCTCGGTGCCTCCTTTCTCTCACTCCCTCTGTGCTTGTTCCGTATACACAGTGTTGACTAATACTTAATCCTGCTCTGTTCCACTAGATCCTTAGGCTTTGTCAGGCTGCCTGATGTCTGCCTGGTGGCTAGATTAAAGTCTAAGCTGCTGCCTAATTGCACCATAGTAATGGCTGGGCCCCCTCCTGCAGTCGGCCCTCAGTCCATGACTGAATGTCCTACTGTTCAGTCCATTGAGAAAACCAGGAGGGCTCATGCTCCACCAATTGAACCTGCTTGCTTTTGGTATATGTCAGAACTCTGCAGTACCCATTTCTGCCCACCAGACTTCTGCGCTGATTTTGCTTTTCTGAATTGCTCTCCTCCCCCTTTGTCCCTATTGGTCCGCATGGGTATTTGAGGACTGCTCTCTTCCTCCCCATTGCCTGATTCTTGATTTCTTTTTCTCTATGCTGTGGCTTGATTTCTGGTGTTCTGACCTTGACTCTGTTTTGTTTGACTTCTGGTTCTGTGATCCTCGGCTCCGTCTGACTGTGCATCCTTGTTCTCTTTGATGTTCCTGATGCTCCTGGTATTGACCCTCTGGCTTCCATTTCTTGACTTTGCCGTATTGTGTTATCTGTGTGTATTGTGCCGTCTGCTCTTCTGCAGCTTGTGTCCTGTATTCGGTGATATTCTCGTGACCTGGGTCTTCCCACGGGTACAGAGCGGTACTGGCAGTTTACTCATTGGCCAGCTGTTCCGGCTTATTTGGAATTCGGATCTCGCTGAAGGAGGCCTGATTCAGGTGGGTGCTAGTAGCGAGAGCTCCGATCCTTTTCGGCACAGTTCTGCCATAGCCAAGGGTTCAGTAGGCATCTCGTGGCAGAGGCTGGTGTCATTTCTCCTGTCTCTCCTCCGATCATTCCCCAGGACGAGTTGGCTGTTCCGCTCACGTCATCCGATGTGTTTGAGTAACGTTTTTTTAAGACACTCAGACCAGCAGGTTAGAATAAAACACAGTTTTATTAAAAAATAAACAAGAAAGATCGCCCTCTATAGGAAACATAGAATAATAGTGAGAATAAGGTTACATATGCCTTCACAGGCCCAGTATACAGATGAAAGGACAATACATATACTGTCACAGGACAGGCACAGAATAGAAGGGTACTCAATGGTTAAATACTGAACATCAATCAGTCTCTGTTGTGGTGTTTGGCACGCCCAAGGAGGAAATAAGGCAGCGAGTGGTGTTAGATGATACAACACCTTGAGTTCATAAGGCTTAGCTGGCTGCAGAGGCTGAACTGAAATTGAGATCAGAGTACTATGGAATAGACCAGCCAATAGCCCCCACGGGCGTAATAATGGAGACAACTTGCACTGCTAGAGCTGGAGCCAATAGCCCCCACGGGTGTAGTAACGGGACTTCTAGTACTTCAAGAGCTTGAGTCAATAGCCCCCTCGGGCGTAGTAACGGACACAACCTGCGCTGCAAGAGCTTGAGCCACTAGCCCCACCGGGCGTGTAACGGAGTATAACACTGAAAGAGCACGAGCCAATAGCGCCTCCCGGGGGCGCGGTAACGGAGACCGATTACACTGCCAGTTGTAATGATGAGCCGCCGTCTGCACAAGACTCTCAATGCGGCCAAGCTCAGCAGCTGTAACGGTTAGACAACTGTGGCTCTGCAAGTGTTAAGGAAGGCTCAACTATAAGATACAGCAGCACTGCAAGTGTTAATGGAGGCACACGGATCGGACACCCAGCTCTGCAAGTACAAGAGGAGGCTCACAACTGTAACGTTTTTTTAGGACACACAGACCAGTTGGTAAAATTAAACACAATTTTATTGAATATAAAATAAAGCAAACGATCGCCCTCTACAGGCAGCAGGAAGTCTCAGATGTGGAGGTTTGGCACGCCCAAGGTGGTAATAGGAGGTGCTGGGTAGGTGTAGCCAACACAGTGTTCCAAAGGTATGGATGCCGTAGCCAATCTGTAACCAGTTGTGGATTCAGCAGAACAGTGACCCGAAATAGCCCCTGCGGGCGTACCCAATGTGACAACTGATTCTGCAAGTGCAAGAGCAGATAGCCCCCACGGGCGTGACTAGATCTAGCCTGAAATGCAACAGCTGGCAATTAGCCCCCACGGGCGTAAACCGGAGACCAACGCTAGCGGTAGTTGAGCCAATAGCCCGCACGGGCGTAAACCAAAGGGAACCTGCTAGAGCTTAGAGCCTGCCCTTTGCTGCATCCGAGCCAATAAGCCACAACAGAGTCCACCGGTAAACTTAACGAGACCAAAAGCCAATGGCGCCCTACCGGACCAGCTTAACGTGACTACTCTGCAGTTGTATCGAATGAGTCGCCGTCCATACGCGGCCGACTCGGCAGATGTAGCACAGCGAGTAAGGCTCTGTACCGGGGAATAAAGGCTTGCGGGAGTAAAGCAGCTCAGCAAGGGTTAAAATGCACGTTTAACACCAGAAGGCTCAGTATGGTATCGGAGCTCTGCAAGCGTACAGAGGCTCAATGAAGGAAGCACAGCTCTGCAAATCAGCACTGAAATCTGCACTGAACGAAGGCAACACAAGGATGAAGTGGTTACATGGCAGCTGGGCAAACAGCAACAGCAGAAGAAGAATGTCGCGGCGACAACAGGAACAGGCAAGTCACCAGGGGAGAACTGGCAACATTTAGCCTGAGGGGCAAGTACAATTAATCGGCCCATTAATGTTATGAAGTGAGGCAAGTGATACTATAGAGTTTATAATTGAACTATTGGTAGATTAGTGATATCACAGAAATTACAACTGAAATAGAGCTACACTACTAGTTTAGCTCCATAAACTATGTTTACTCCATTTACAGCAGCAAGAGGGAAATGAGTCAGTGAGTCAGTGTGTCAGTGGCTCACTGGCCCAAACTTATGACAGGCCGTAGTCGATCACAAAGCAGGAAGTCAGCCAGGCCAGGTCGTAGCATGAAGGAGGTTCTCATACAAGCCGGGTCACACACGAGCAGGAACGTCATCCAAGTCAGGTCAGGAAACGGAGGTGGTTCGCAGACAAGCCGGGTCAATCACGATCAGGAACACTGGAGTGTAGTCAGGACAGGCCAGGTCGGTACACAAGAATCTGGAATGCAGGAACACAGCAACAGCAAGACTGGCTCAGAAACACCACAGAAGGGCATCTGACAGGTGTCCAGGCCAGGCATAAAAAGGTCACCAGGGGCGGGCCAAACCAACTCAGCAAATCAGAGTGTACCACAAGTGAGAGTGACAGGAGGATCACAGGCACTGTGATAGTACCCCCCTCTCAAAGACCCCCTCTCCCTGCCAGAGGTTTAGGTTTCTGAGGCTATTTAGAGTGGAAGATGTGTAAAAGTCTGGGTGCATGGAGGTCCTTCATATCAACCCATGAACGTTCCTCAGGGCCATAACCCTTCCAGTGGACCAAATATTGCAACCTCCCTCTAAGTCTCCTAGAATCAATAATGCTCTGAACCTTGTACTCCTCCTGGCCCTGACCGTCTACCGGCCCAGGAATTACTGGAGTGGTAGTGTAACGGTTGCAAACCAAGGGTTTCAAAAGAGACACATGGAACTCATTATGAATATGCATAGAGGCTGGGAGTTCCAATGCATAAGTGACCGGGTTAATCCTGCGGAGGATTTTAAAGGGGCCAATAAACCGGACAGCCAACTTGTTTGCGGGTACCTGCAAATTGAGGTTCCTGGAGGAGAGCCATACTCTGTCCCCAACCTGAAATGAGACCACTGGCAGCCGTCTACGATTGGCATTTCGTTGCTGTCGCTGGAATGACTGACTGAGGGACCTCTGAACCTGTGCCCACGTAGAGCGGAGTTGCGCCATATGCTCATCCAAAGCAGGAATCTGTTGTGACTGAAACGAGTCCGGGAGCAGGCACGGTTGGAACCCGTAATTGATTAGGAACGGGGAGCTCCTGGACAATGAGTTGACTGCACAATTCCTCGCAGCAAATCGGCCCAATTGTCATGATGATCGGTTACAAAGCAGCGCAGGACCTGCTCCAGTCCCTGATTGGAATGTTCAGCGGCTACATTGGTCTGGGGATGGTAGGCAGAGGAAAAGGACAATTGTATGCCCATCTGGCCACAGAATGCACTCCAAAACCTGGACACGAACTGGCTCCCACGATCGGAGACTATAACTCTAGGTACCCCGTTGTCACGGTTTATTATGACTCTCAGACACAAGTTTTAGGTAAAAATCAATTTTATTGAAATAATAAATTGATAACGTAGGATGGCAACCACATACATACAGATATATTCAGAATATAACAAGACAGAAGGCAGACTCTACCGGTCCTGTCAATATACCGGACAGGACAGTCTGAAGTAATAGAATGTTAGGCTCTACCGGCCTTGCCAATACCGGGTAAGGCAACCTGCAGATGGAATCGCATAACGGTTCTACCGGCCTTACCAAATTACCGGGCAAGGCAGCCTCAATAGATTCATAATGTAGGCTCTACCGGCCCTGCCAATACCGGGTAAGGCAACCTCAGATGGAATGTGGCAAAAGGTTCTACCGGCCTTACCAATACCGGGCAGGGCAGCCCAGAGATAGTAGCAGCAGTCAGATGGTAATGGCAAATTGACAGGATCGTAAGCAACCCAGTGTACACACACTGAGACTAACAGGAGAATCGTAAAGCCGCAAGGCTTTGGAGCAAACCAGCGTCCGCACGCTGGGACCAACACTGAATTGTATAGCCGATAGGCTTAGGAGCAAACCAGTGACCGCACACTGGTGTAACAAGCGAGTTAGTATAGCCGTAAGGCTTAGGACCAAACCAGCGTCCGCACGCTGGGACCAACACAGAATTGTATAGCTGATAGGCTTTGGAGCAAACCAGTGACCGCACACTGGTGTAACAAGCGAGTTTGTCTAGCAGCAAGGCTTAGGAGCAAACCAGCGTCCGCACGCTGGGACCAACACAGAATTGTATAGCCGATAGGCTGTGGAGCAAAGCAGTGACCGCACACTGGTGTAACAAGCAATGTTGCCGACGCGACCAGGCAGGAGGTCGCCAGGATACAGGAGACAGGCGATGCAATGACAGGAACCAGCAACGATCAGTCAGGTCAGGAAACCGCAGAGAAGAAGTTCAGCAGGAACTGCAACACCAGAGACTAGGCCGGAACCAGGACTGGAAGTACTTCAGCATGCAGGAAACACTGGAACAGTAGAGATCAGGAACTCAGGAACACATGAGATCAGGAACTCAGGAACACTGGAACAGAGGCCCAGCTATCACTGGCATAGTGATAGCAAGAAGGTCAGAAACAACACGAAAGGGCACTCAAAGGGTGCCCAATCCAGGTTTAAATAGGCAATAAGAGGCGGGCTATCTGCAGACAGCCAATAGAAGCCCCCTACTGGTGACAGACAAGGAACTGCAGCAATCACGGGCACCGTGATACCCGTGTAAACAAAGACCACCGCCAATTCCTGGGCCGATGGAAGGCCATTGAGGGGCACAAAATGAGCCATCTTAGAGAACCTATCTACCACCATAAGGATAAACGTATACCCCCTAGAGACTGGCAATTCTCCCAAGAAATCAATGGATATATGAGACCAAGGACATTCTCCATTAGGCACTGGTTGGAGCAAGCCCACTGGGAGGTGTCTAGGGGTATTGGCATGAGCACAGGTGGTACAAGCGGCAGTAAAAGCAGAACAATCGGCTCTGAGCGTGGGCCACCAGAATAATTGCGAAAGAGACCATACAAGTTGATCCCTACCGATATGCCCAGCCGCTTTAGAAGAATAGTAGGTTTCCAACAGACGGGTACGGAATGGCTCATCCACAAAACACTTGCCAACTGGGGTCTCAGGTGGTGCCCTAGATTGAGAGGCCAAAATCTCTTCCCCCAGCGGCGAAGTTATACTAGTACGAATAGTAGCCAGAATGTGATCTGGCTGAATAATAGGTACTGGTTCTTCCTCCCTCTCAGTATCCGATGCAAACTGTCGAGACAATGCGTCTGCCCTAATATTCTTAGAGCCCGGAAGATAGGACACTATGAAATTAAACCGGGACAAAAAGAGTGCCCACCTAGCTTGTCGTGAGGACAATCTTTTCGCTTCAGAGAGATATGTCAAATTCTTGTGATCGGTGAGGATTAATTCTGGAGTCTGAGTGCCTTCCAACAGGTGGCGCCATTCTTTCAGTGCCAGGATAATGGCCAAAAGCTCCCTGTCGCCAATCTCATAGTGGCTCTGAGCACTGGACAATTTTTTTGAGAAAAACCCGCAGGGTCTCAAGGTGCCACCTCCCACAGGACGTTGGGAGAGTACTGCCCCAACCCCAACCTCAGAGGCGTCAACTTCCAACGTAAATGGCAGGGAGGGATTGGGGTGCGACAGCACTGGAGCAGACGCAAAGGCAGATTTCAAAGTCTCAAACGCATTCTCAGCTGCCTTAGACCACTGAGAGGGAGTAGCGCCCTTATGTGTCAAATCCGAAAAAGGTTTTACAATTGTAGAAAAGTTCTGTATGAACTTTCTATAATAGTTGGCAAAGCCCAAAAAACGCTGAATAGCTTTTAACCCCTTAGGGCGAGGCCATTGCAAGACTGCTGCCAACTTATCTTGATCCATAGCAATGCCATCTTTGGAAATTACGAACCCCAAGAATGGTACTTGAGATGTATGTAATTCGCATTTTTCTAGTTTACAAAATAGTTTATTTTTATAAAGTCGAAGCAAGACTTCCGAGACATATTTAGTATGTTGGGAGAGGTTGGCAGAGTGAATTAGTATATCATCTAGATATACCACCACACAGGACTGAAGCATGTCACGCAGAATATCATTAATAAATTCCTGGAATACCGCCGGTGCGTTGCATAGGCCAAACGGCATCACCAGATATTCGTAGTGCCCTGTTCTGGTATTAAACGCCGTTTTCCACTCATCACCCTCCTTAATTCTGATCAGATTTTAGGAGGCTCGCAAGTCAAGTTTAGTGAAGATCGAAGAGCCCTTTAATCTGTCAAACAATTCGGTAATGAGTGGAATAGGGTAGGCATTCTTAGGCATCAGCTTATTCAGCCCCCGGTAATCAATACATGGCCTGAGTTTGCCACTTTTTTTCTTTACAAAGAAGAATCCGGCGCCAGCCGGGGAAGTAGATTTGCGAATGATTCCCCTCCTAAGGGCGTCCTCAATGTACTCCTCCATTGCCCTGTTCTCCTCACATGACAGTGGATAAGTGTGACCCCTAGGAGGCACTGCACCCGGAGGCAGATCAATAGCGCAATCATAGGGTCTATGTTCAGGCAATGCGCTGGCCTCTCCTTTGCTGAAAACGTCACTGAATTCCACATATTCTGCTGGCACAGCAGGGGAGGTTCACATAATCTTGACAGGTAGTGATAGACAGTTCTTAGTACAGTATTCAGACCAAGAATTAACCTCACATTTTTGCCAATCAAATTGGGGATTATGCAATAGTAACCACGGGAACCCCAAAATGACTGCGTGGTGAGGAGAACTAATAATTTGGAACCGTACTTCCTCTTTGTGAAGAGCCCCAACCGACATCGTGATTGGAATTGTTTCCATAGTAATAAATGCAGGTTCCAAAGGTCTGCCATCGATGGCTTCAATTGCCAAGGGAGATTCTTTCTTGCATAATGGAATACTGTGCAAGTCAGCGAAAGATTGGTCCATAAAGTACCCGGCTGCATCAGAATCCACCAGTGCAAGGACCTCCACAACCTTGTCTGCCCATGAGAATACCATCTGGATGGTGGGTTTAACAGTACTAGGATCTAGGGACTGTTGTACACCACCTAGGGCCTGTCCCCCAAGGTACCCTAGGTGCGTCCGTTTCCCGGCTGTACCAGACAAGTGCGTAATAGGTGCCCCGGTTTACCACAATATAAGCATAGGCCTTGCTTCCTACGATATGACCTCTCCTCCTTAGTGAGCCAAGTGAACCCCAATTGCATTGGTTCTGCCATCTCGGCTGGTCGTTCAGGAGGAAAGGGTGGTGAGGGTGGGTTAAAGAGACTGCCCTGGCCATAGCTTCTGGATTTCACCCTTTTAGCCAACTGTCTCTCACGGATGCGGGAATCAATTAGCATGACGTAGTCAATGTATTCATCCAGATCACTAGGTACATCTCGAGCAGCTATTTCATCCTTAATCTGTTCAGAAAGACCCTGGGCAAAGGCTGCAACTAAGGCCTCATTATTCCAGCCCACCTCTGCTTCCAGGGTCCGAAAATCGATAGCATAGTCACCCAGAGTGCGTTCGCCCTGCTGAATCTCCATTAACCTCTTGGCAGCAGAGGCCGCCCTGCCAGGGACCTCAAACACTCGGCGGAACTTTCTTACAAACTCACTAATGTTCAGAGTGCAAGGTTTGACATTTTCCCACAAGGGATTCGCCCAAGCCAATGCTTTGCCCGTCAATAGTGATATCATGAATCCAACCTTACTACGGTCGTTAGGAAATGCTAGGGGTGTCAATTCCAAGAATATCTCCAACTGATTAATAAAGCCCCTGCATTGAGAAGGCTCGCCATCATATCTCAATGGTAACGGCGCCGCTGCCGTTAAGCCTCTGGTATTAGTAGGAGGGGCTACAGGCGGATTGTCCGGTGTCAAGACTGGGGGGACCACCAGATTCGGACTGGGCTTGTCCAAGTGTACCGTACGCTCAAGTAAGGTCTGTAAAGCCAGTGCCAATTGGTCCAGGCGCTGCTCATGAACATCCATTCTCCAATGGATGTTTTGTGTGTTACTTTCACCTTTACTGTCTGAGGTCATGGCCCTTTCGTACTGTAACAGTTTTTTAGGACACTCAGACCAGTTGGTAAAATTAAACACAATTTTATTGAATATAAAATAAAGCAAACGATCGCCCTCTACAGACAGCAGGAAAATAATAAAACTGTAATGACAGGTAGAACCCAAAGGCTCAATACATAGGATAATGCAACACACACATCTAGGAACAGATAATGGTATACAGTCACAAAAGGGTTAACTGCAGTAATCAGTAAGTCTCAGATGTGGAGGTTTGGCACGCCCAAGGTGGTAATAGGAGGTGCTGGGTAGGCATAGCCAACACAGTGTTCCAAAGGTATGGATGCCATAGCCAATCTGTAACCAGTTGTGGATTCAGCAGAACAGTGACCCGAAATAGCCCCCACGGGCGTACCCAATGTGACAACTGATTCTGCAAGTGCAAGAGCAGATAGCCCTCACGGGTGTGACTAGATTTAGCCTGAAATGCAAGAGCTGGCAATTAGCCCCCACGGGCGTAAACCGGAGACCAACGCTAGAGGTAGTTGAGCCAATAGCCCGCACAGGCGTAAACCAACGGGAACCTGCTAGAGCTTAGAGCCTGCCCTTTGCTGCAACCGAGCCAATAAGCCACAACAGAGTCCACCGGTAAACTTAATGAGACCAAGAGCCAATGGCGCCCTACCGAACCAGCTTAATGTGACTACTCTGCAGTTGTATCGAATGAGTTGCCGTCCACACGCGGCCGACTCGGCAGATGTAGCACAGAGAGTAAGGCTCTATACCGGGGAATAAAGGCTTGCGGGAGTAAAGCAGCTCAGCAAGGGTTAAAATGCACGTTTAACACCAGAAGGCTCAGTATGGTATCGGAGCTCTGCAAGAAACTGAATAGAGATTCAACAGATTACAAAAATGATAGGATATATAGATGGAAGCACTCTAGAACTAGACAATACAATGGAGGTTCTAATACTAATAGACCATCCATGGATGGAGGTACATCAAATACAACCTTGGGAGGTCAATTATCTGAGTCAGACTCGGACTTTCCCAGTGAAGATGAACACCTTTCCTCCATGGAACATTTTTTAGAGGCAGATCCCACAGGAACACACGTAGAGGCAGGTCAAAGAGAACTAAGAGACAGATTACAATGGGGGTATCAGATGAGGAGCAATCGTCCTTGCAAAAAGAAGATCAATCGAAACAACACGTACAACAGAAAATGAGCATTATTAATTTATCTACACATGAGATTACTGATATTCAAAGGTCAGTACTGGAGAAGGGGTTATCCTTCTGTCCAGCACAGTACCTAGATAAATTTACCTTGACTAAAGATGTGTTCCTTTTTTGCAGAAGACTGTTGCTAAAAAAATTCTTTGATAAATCAGATGCGGCACAAGAACATCGAAATATTGATGAAGAACTATATAGAGATTTATCTGATCTTTTGGATGAGATTCAATTGGAGAAATCACCTAACCTACGGAGTACTAATTTTAGACCTTCCTCAACGTTTACCCCTTTGATGCAAATTTCTCCACAGGTGAGGACATTTTTTGATTTAATGTATAAAGATATTTTGTCTCTACCAGTTTATTCTTCGTTTGGACAAAATTTAACTAAGCAAGAACATCGGGCTTTACAAGAAATTAGCCTGTGGAAGGATGTGGAGATTAAGGAAGCGGATAAAGGGGGGAATATTGTGATATGGCCTAAGAATTTGTATGTGGCAGAGGTACATCGGCAGTTACACAATAAAAACTCTTATAAACGTCTTTCCTCAGATCCTACGGATATTTTTAAGACCAAGCTGGATAGGATATTACAGGAAGCATTACAAAACCATATAATTACGAAAAAAGAACATGATTATATGTTGGTGGAGCATCCAGTTACACCTACTTTCTACATCCTACCCAAGGTACATAAAAATAAGACCAGACCTCCAGGGAGGCCAATAGTATCTGGTATAGGGAGTCTGGGGGAACATGTGTGTACTTTTGTGGACCACTTTTTACAACCTTTGGTCCTGTCATTGGACTCTTTTTTGAGGGATTCTGCTGATTTGTTATCTAAATTACAAGACTTACATGTGGAGCAAGATACCCTGCTCGTGACCTGTGATGTGGAAGCACTGTATTCCAGCATTGGTCACGAGCAGGGACTGGCAGCAGTAGAATTTCATTTGAAGCGGTCTGGCTTGTCCCAAGATGTTGATTTTTGTGATTTGCTACTGAATTTGTTGGCCTTCACTTTGCGACATAATTATTTTTTGTTTGACTCAGCTTATTATTTACAACTCATTGGAACATCAATGGGAGCCGGAGCCAAATGTGCCCCTTCTTTTGCGAACTTGTTTCTAGGATGGTGGGAGCAAGTGGTGGTGTTTTCTGAAAAATTTCGTAGATATATAGATCATGCCATTTTATGGTATAGATATATTGACGATATTTTTATTGTTTGGCAGGGTTCATCCAGCTTATGGGAGGAGTTTCTCGGTTTATTAAACCAAAATGAGTTCAACATCCAGCTAACCTCCCACCATTCTGATATGCAGGTTGAATTTTTGGATCTTTTGATTAGTATTGACCAGGGTCACTATATTCAAACGGATCTGTTTCGCAAAGAAACCTCTGTCAATTCTCTTTTACATTTTTCTAGTTCACACCCTATACATTTGAAGAAGGGTATTCCTACTGGGCAATATTTGAGACTACGTCGAAATTGTTCCAGTGATGAGTCCTTCAAACGACATGCTGCGGACCTTAAGAAACGCTTTTTGGAGAGAGGATATCCGGCTGTGAGTCTTCGAAAAGGTTATAAGAAGGCCAAGTTTTCAGATAGAGCCGCACTTCTCAAAACAGGTAACAAAAGGAGTTTGAGAAATGAATCTATTCAACCTATCACCACATTTAACACTTAGTGGAATGATATACGCCACCTCTTCAGTAGGCACTGGCATGTTTTACGCAGTGATCCTACTCTGGATAAATATCTAGCTCCAAAACCGTCTCTGATAGCGAGGCGTGGACCAAATATTGGTGATAGATTGGTGCATAGTCATTATAGATCTGTTAGGTCACATGTGGAAGGAACCAAATGCGTTGGAACATTTGCATGTGGAAGTTGTACAATTTGTAAACATATTGGTGCTGCCAAACAGATTTTTAGCCCAGTCAAGGGTAAAGATCTTCAACTGTTTCATTTTGTCAACTGCCGCACTAAAAACTGTATTTATGCTATACAGTGCTCCTGCCCTAAATATTATGTAGGTCAAACTACACAAATGCTGAAAAGTAGAATTCAAAAACATTTTTGATCCGCAATGCCAGGACAGATGCATTAAAGGGAAGTACACTAACGAGTGTGGCACAACATTTTTTACAGATACATCATGGACAAATTGGAGAAACTAAGATTTTTGGCTTGGAGAAAATAAGGCCCAGTATTCGTAGAGGGGATATTGGCATTCGACTTTCCAAAAGAGAGCTATGGTGGATTTACATGTTGCAATCACAGAAACCTATAGGTATGAATGAAGAAATGATCTTTACAAGCTATATATAAGGAGCTTTAGATTTTTGAGATTGCACATATTCTTCTTACTTATATATACTGATATTTATTTACATTCACTTATTCTTTATTATCTACTGTATTGTTTTACAGGTTAAGACCTAAGGGAATGATACCTTGGATATTACAATCCTAAAAGAGAAAAATAAGGACTTCAGTATAAGATGTGCGGCTCTTCGTTCAATCACTAGGATTCATCTACTATAAGCAACATTTATGATTGTGTTCGTTTTTAGAACTCGATGTTGTTAACTTTTTATTATCTATGGAGCTATAGGGGTGTAATAGATTGCATCTCTTAAGGAGATTTGAAATAATGCTTTGTGACATTCCAGGGACTGGTCTGTGTTTTTTGATGTCTGGAGCCTGGGGTGCTGCAGGTACCGTGACAGTTGTTGTGGTGCTGGAGTAAGCCACGCATATGTTGTGACTCTTGAGCACATTCCGGTCCTTGGGGTGATATATTCTTCTTTTTGTATATATTGCATTGTATTTTGTGATGTGGAGTCTTTAGCTAATATTATGTAACTATTCAGTGCCTAATAGGATTCCTTTTCTGATGATGTAGATATTAAGAATAGTACCAATTTTCTATACACTCAGAGGACCAAATAAATTGATCTGGGTATTCAAGGTGGGCTTCCCAGTATTAATAGGGGAGGAAGCTATTCTGGGAAATTATTTATATATGTAGCTACGTTTCTATGGCGTTATGACTTACCTGTGTGCTCCCTTCATAAATAGGGGTTTATTATCAATAAGTTCTCTCATTGTTCTTTACGATTCACCCCTTGATTGCCTATAAGATGGTGGAGTTATGACTGTTTGAGAGGCTCTCTTCCCTCCATACACTCTTGTGGTGCGATTAGCGATCTGGGGGGGTATGATGTACCGTCTGGCTTGTACTTACTTTAAGAATATCGAAAGGGACCTATGTATAGGCACAGAAATATGTGAGATTAGATGCGCCATATAACATTACCTATGTGTTTACTTCCGTGTAATCATGTGACTAGTGTAACGAACGTCAGTCATGTGGGGTATGATGCGCTCGTTGCGCCGTTTCTCAAAAGGAACTAGCATTTCGGCAAATAATCACCTGAGATGTGATGTGTCATTTATATTGTTCTGTACGTTTCTCTTCTCTATATTTTTAATGCGACTATGCTCGGACGTGGCAATAAATGTTATAAGCGTTGTCTGCATTATTAACGTTCTTACTAAGCTAGATTGTTATTAACCTCCTGCAATATGGCGCGGTCATGTGAGTGGGATCAGGTGATGCAAAACAACGCTAGGGGCAAAAGATAAGATCTACGCTTTAAAATATTGTAACGAGTTTTTTCCTCATTTTCTTCAGCCCTTATAATGAGAGTGAGATGGCTCAACATGATTTTTTTGTGATTGAATATCGGTCCTCATAGTTATTGGGTCTTCTTTTAGATCTTTTATATTAGATCATGTGATGGTGCCATCCAGCTCTCATTGGTCCTCTGAGTGTTTATAGATTTGTGTGTTAGTGTCTGACCGTTAAGCCCCTGACGAAGCCAATATGGCGATACGCGTGGGGTAGGGTTTATGGTCCGGATAGCACCTGTGGATCCACTTTTTGACTTTTGATGGTCCTGTTTTAGAGCATTATGTAGATGTGGAGGTTGAGGATAAGTACCTTACTATTTCATACGCTGTTGTATTTCAATGTTATATGTCTATGGTACATGTTACTAAGTTTAATAGCTCTAATTGAATTATATATGAATGTATATTTGTATTGACCACATATATTTGGATCAGAGGTTCCTTTCCGGACCTGTATGATTTTAATTGTTTTTATTGAAATTGGTATATTTCTTGTATTTGAATAAAAGTAATATATATTTTTTTGAATTATTTTGTTTGGCTACAGAGTGCCTCATTTAAAATAGCTCCTTTTTTGTAGTTAATCAGGGGGGGATACTACTGTCTACTCTCCCTAGAATTTCTACTTTTGGGATAATATAGTCTTGGTTGGCTTTTGAGTGCACCCTATCACTTGATGGATATTTATTTTTAGTGTAGCCATTGTAATAAATTTCCAGTGCCTATCGATTCTTGGAAAGACCAGGGGAGAACTGGCAACATTTAGCCTGAGGGGCAAGTACAATTAATCGGCCCATTTCTGCTATGGCTCTGGCCCAACATCCCAGATCCGGCATTAATGTTATGAAGTGAGGCAAGTGATACTATAGAGTTTATAATTGAACTATTGGTAGATTAGTGATATCACAGAAATTACAACTTAAATAGAGCTACACTACTAGTTTAGCTCCGTAAACTATGTTTACTCCATTTACAGCAGCAAGAGGGAAATGAGTCAGTGAGTCAGTGTGTCAGTGGCTCACTGGCCCAAACTTATCACCGGCCCGGGGGGCAATTGCCCCCCTGCCCCCCAAGCCAGCCCGCCCCTGCAAGTCACTGGAACAGGCCGTAGTCGATCACAAAGCAGGAAGTCAGCCAGGCCAGGTCGTAGCATGAAGGAGGTTCTCATACAAGCCGGGTCACACACGAGCAGGAACGTCATCCAAGTCAGGTCAGGAAACGGAGGTGGTTCGCAGACAAGCCGGGTCAATCACGATCAGGAACACTGGAGCGTAGTCAGGACAGGCCAGGTCGGTACACAAGAATCTGGAACGCAGGAACACAGCAACAGCAAGACTGGCTCAGAAACACCACGAAAGGGCATCTGACAGGTGTCCAGGCCAGGCATAAAAAGGTCACCAGGGGCGGGCCAAACCAACTCAGCAAATCAGAGTGTACCACAAGCGAGAGTGACAGGAGGATCACAGGCACTGTGATAACAACGAGGGCACCACTTTGCAAATGCTATGGAAGGCTCAGCAACGGAAGCACAGCTCTGCAAGGGTTAATGGAGGTACTCGAACAGCCCAGCTATCAGTACAGCGGAGAATCAGAATGTCGCCTGAACGACAGCCAGCAGCAGGAAGTAGGATCCGGTCGGATCACGGAGCAGGGTTCTCAGACAAGCCAGATCAGTCACAAGCAGGAATGTCAGCTGGGCCAGGTCAGATCATGGAGCAGGAACACAGGAGCGTAGTCTAAAACAGGCCAAGTCGGTACACAGGAATCAGGAACACTGGAACACAGCAACAGCAACATTGGCTCAGGAACACCACGAAAGGGCATCTGACAGGTGCCAGAGGCCAGGCATAAAAACGTCACCAGGGGCGGACCAAACAAGCTCAGCCAATAGGAGCGCACCACAAGCGAGAGTGACAGAATAGGATCACGGGCAGCGTGATAGTTTGCTTTCTCATTTTGGTTCAGCCGAACAGCTGATTGCCGCACTTAGGGTACCCTCCCGTGCTTCCGATTGGGGTTCCTGGTCCAGTCAGCAGGACACATTGCAGAGGGAGTAGTCTCCTTGGTAGAGGCAGAGTTCACCTTCTCTGGGTGTCTACCCAGCACTTAGCCTCTGACACTTTGTAGGTTCTCTATTTGGAGACCCCCTTAGTCAGGACTGCCCTTGTCCTGTTTAATCCATCTGGATTAGGGGTGTTAGTCAGCAGAGGGTTGTCTTGGTAGTGTTCAGAAGGAGAGTTGCTGTTCCTCCATTTTATAGAGACCTGTGTTTGGTTGGATTTGGTGTTGGGGGTTTCACTTACCTGTTGGTGGCAGTCTTCCTGGCTACCTGGTTATCAGTCTTGCCCCGCTATGTTGCCTACAGTCCTGGTTGTGTTTGTTCAGTTTCAGCCTGGCATTTACCTGGTGTATTCTACCTTTTTGTGTTACTGGAATTTCCTTCTGGATCTCCTCGGTGATTACCCACTCTTGGCAGCACACAAGGGTCTAGTGGTATACTCGGCCTTTCCTACTTCTATCCTGGTTTCACCCCGGGGCAACTGGGGTGGAACAATCTGGCTTCACAGCCAGCACCTTTACTACAGCCATGGCTGCATCAAGGAAGTAGCAGGCTGACTTTACACTGTACCATCACACTCTAGCATTACTCTCTAGGTACCCCCTTGCCAGACACCTAGGTATCCTTTACAGTATAAGAGAATAGGCGCACCATGAGCCTTGTTTGTCTGCTGAACTATTTACTTATTTTACTGTTAGTGATGTGGCCTATTTAAGGCTGATTTGGGAAATTGTCCTTTTTCAAATCCTCATCAGAGGGTTTCAATTAACTCTATTTTCATTGCTTAGTGCAGTGGTTCAAAACTCCAGTTCTCTGGCACATCAACAGATCAGGTTTTTGCTACTGATTACTCAGCTGTGATCAAGCAGGGATATCTTGAACTGACCTGCTGGTGTGCCCTGAGAACTGTTGTTGAGAATCTCTGGCTTAGTACATAGGTTTTTTGTTGGTGCATCTGTAGATCACAATGTACACTGGAAACGTGTACCCCTAGTCCTTTGTACATTCCCTTCAGTGCATCATGATTTTATGGGAAAGGTTCTTCAAATTCGATCTTTGAGTCTGTCTCCCAGTGTAGGTTTTCATGATATATACAGTGAGCACAGGTGGATAAACAAGTTGTTGTAACATTTTGGAGATCCGTGTTCTCTCTCTGTAAACATGGATCACAAACCTCTGTAGTTCTCTGGCCTGAGCCATGGCAAACAGGACCGCTTCCATGGTGAAAATCATCTTCCCTAGCAGGGAAGAGAACTTCTTCGCTGGAGCTGACGTCCAGGACAGGACTGAAGACACTTTGGAAGCGAGTGTTGAATGGAGTCCTCCATTAGGTAGACAATACTCTGCAGAGAATCAAAGCAGAAACCAAGGAACACTAGGTCCTGAGTAGGCACAGGGTAGACTTGTCCATATTCAGAATCCAACCTTGGTGGAGGAGGATCTGTGCGCAATCTTGGACCTGGCGGTCCAGGAGGTCCCTGGAACGTGACTTGAGGAGAAAGTCATCCATGTAAGTTGTTACCTGAATCCCCTTGGTGTGCAGGAAGGCAATCAATGCACCCAGAACTCGATTGAACACCAGAGTTTTCAGGCAAAACTGAGGTACTGTTGACTTTCCGGATGCACAAGGATGGGCAGATAGTCATCCTGAAGATTCAAGGATGCCAGAAATTCTCCTGGACACATCGCTGCGATGACGGAGCACAAAGACTCCATTTTGTAGTGGGTCTTGACCACAAACTAGCTGAGGGCCTTAAGGTCCAGGTGGCAGCCAACATCCTTCTTGGGAATGAGAAAGAGGTTGGAACAAAAGCCGAAACCTCTCTCTTGTTGGGGGACTGGTGCCAGAACTCTCTTGCCCAAGAGAGACTGGACCGCCCCATTGAAAAGCCCAAGCTTTTCTAGTCCCTGAGGGGAGCAAGAAGTGAAGAACCTGAAGTGGGGGCAGGAATGTCATGGGAGTCCTGTAACCCTCTGAAACCACCAGGGAGAAGTCAGTAATGTTAATCCGCCTAATGGGGGATTTCTACACCCCATATCGAATAGGAAAATAATAAAAGAAACTAAAACTAAGTCGGACTGTTCTCTGTAGCCTCTCTCTACAAGGAACAAGTCTAACTGGAGGGGAGTAGATAGTGGCCAGCTAAGGAGGAGAGGAAGGCTCCACCCTGCATTCTTTCCAATAATTTTTCCTGAGTACTTAAAGGGGCTGTCACCTTCTCAGAGTTACCTGTAAGCTATATTGGATAACAGAGACATTAGTTTAACATACTGTCAAAATCATTTGGGGATTTTGGGGTACGAAAGCAAGGAGTTTGCTTGTGCAAATCAAAACCAAGCACACGTAGAAGACCGTTTCAGTGAAATAATTATTTTTTAGTAACGAGATCTCGGCTCTGCTGCATAGCCACCTGACTGTCGTACGACAGGCTTCCCCTGCAGTCAGTTACAACACTGACTTCAGGGAAGGGGGAGGGAGGGGGGAACTTTGCGGGTGGTTATCTCTCAAACCATAAAGGTCTGAGAGATGACACTGGGGACAATTAAATTCTGTTTAACATGCCTACAATATGGGGATCAGTAATATTTAAGTATTACTATCCCTTTAAAACAGCTGTGAAAATTAAAGATAAAAAGTTAAGAGGATCTGAGGGGAAATGTGAGGCACTCAGGTGTATGCATTAATAAAAGAAAGAACATGTATTATTAAGAGGAAAGTTGTTCATAAAGGATGTAGTGAAAAATTATGCTAGCTGGTATAAATTAGAAGATGTTTAGTGTCAATGTTTCTACCATGAGTTCCAAATGTATATTCAAGTATTATGAGTGTGCAAAACAAAACTAGCTGGATTTTCATTTAGGATTTACACTTCAATTTGTAGATGAATCTGGAAAATGAAATACTGGGCTATGTTGGATGTGGATATTGTCAACTGGGTTCGTGCTTGCCCGGGCTGTGCCCAGTCCTGGAAGCAGTTGCTTTCCCCCCGTCATTCCGTGGGACCACCCGTCTCATCCTTGGGACCAGCTCCATGTCGATTTTGCTATTCTGATTCATGGGAAATCCTTTCTGGTGCTGGTGGATGCCCACTCTAAATGGCCGGAGGTTTGGCCTATGTGTACCACGAGTTCAGCTGCCACCATTCAAGTCCTCAAGAAGATCTTTGCTGTGTTTGGTCTTCCACGCCTTTTGGTCTCTGATAATGGGCCCCAGTTTACGTCCCAGGAGTTTCTGACGTTTCTCTCACCGCACCTCAGCTCCTTACCATCCTGCCACCAATGGCCTAGCTCAGCGTTTTGTCCAGACCCTCAAGGCAGCTCTCTTGTCTGCTAATTCATTGGATGTCTCCAGTACTGCCCTGGAGTTTCTTTTTGCTTACCGGACTATCCCTCATGCTGCCACTGGGGTGTCTCCTGCGACTCTCCTTTTTGGTCATCCACTTCGCTCTAAATTGGATGTGTTAAAGCCTTCCACTCCTTCTTTTTTGTCTTCTAGTCTTCTTTGTGTACCCTCCCAGGCCGGTTCTCGTTTTTTCAAGAAAGGAGACAGAGTATGGGCTCACAGTTATCAATGCCCTCAGCGATGGGCTGCTGGAAACATTACGAGAGTGCTGGGGTCTCGCACCTACGTAGTCTTGACAGACAACGGAATTACTTGGAAAAGACACATTGATCAATTGTGGCCTAGGCCGCCGAAACACACTTCAGCTGATGACCTTTTGAAAGATTCCGGGCTAGAGGATGATGATGCCTGGCAGTTTAGGGCCTCGACAACGGGACTACCTCTCATAGAGAAGGAGACTTCACAGTCAATAACTCAGTCTCCCAAAATGGTTCAGGAAGCAAGATCTTCAGCAAATGCAGAGGAATCAAATACCTCTCCATCAAGCATCAGGCCCACCTGGGCAATCCTCCTTCCTGTGAGATGGGGACCTGATGAAGTTCTTCGTAGCAGGAGATGACCCTGAGGTTGTTACAGATCTCTCTCTCTCCCCTCCCTACTGTTTTTATGTGGTGTGTCTGTGCTCTGTCTTTTTCAGGAAAGAGAGAGATGTGGTGTTCGTTTGTACTGTTGACAGGCAATGTCTTGGGCAGCCGAATGCAAGAGGAACCAGGAAGTGACATCATGCATCTATGCTTCCTAGTTGTCCTCCTCAGTCTGGAGCAAGTCACTGCACTGTAAAGAGCCATCCTGCTTTGCGACCCCTCCACCTGGCTCCCGCAATCTCCCTCCGGTTCTCTAGGAATGCATAGCGCTGGGAGATGCCATTATCTCCCAGTGCTCTGCATTACAGAAGAGGACTGCGCTGGAACACAACACGCTAGCCCATCTCTCCTGCCACTCCACTGGACCACCAGGCATTGGGAGGTAGGAAATGGGGGCATTGTGGAGGGCCCGGGGGCCAATATGGTCAGGAGGGTCCATGGCACTTCTTGCACCAGGACCCGGAGGGTTCTAGTTATGCCTCAGATGGCCAGGAAAGGGGTATGTAAAACTAACCTCCAATGCAGGAGTTTGTGCAGAGGCACAGGTATTGCTGTGGTCATTCCCACAACTCAAAATGTAGATGTGTTCACCACAGTTGAGGTGTTCCACAAAATGTGGCTTTCCAGGCAGTGGCCTTCTCTGCCCAATGGGAAACCAGGCTCTGAGTGTCAAAAAAAGTGACCATTGTGGAAGCATTTTCAGAACAGGTGAAGAATAAGGGCCAGGGGAGCAATTGCCTTGTACTGTTTAAATATAACAATTACATGCTTTCTGCTTTAATATTATGTTTTTAGAAATTGTTTAGATATTTCTCAAAACATTTCTCTATGTATAAATTCAATCTATCTTAAGATGACACTCCCATGTAAGTATTATTTTGGCCTGAATCTTTGTTTGCTATCAGATTATAGAGTAAAAGTTTTTTGTTTTATTTTCAGATTATTAATGCTAGATGATTTGAACCATGTTATAACAGTGTCAGGCTTAAGACTGGTAAAGGTCTTAGGGCTCCATACTGTTAGCCCCGGTAAAAAAAACAGGCGCTGTGGTTTTTTAAGTTGCGTTTTGTTTTCCTATTACCCAAGTTGTTAAAAGAAAACCAGTGGTAATTCTACGCACTGCCAGTCGAAAAAAAGTCCATAATAAAGAACTAAAAACAACGAGCAAGTAGCATACTATTAAGTGCGGTCAGTATTACTGTGTGTTTTGTGGTTGCATTTTCTGTCGGTAATCCTGCGCCTCAAAGTTGAGGTGTAGAAGCCACAACAATGGTTTTAAGCCATCATTGTTTCAACGAAAGCAGTGCAGAATACATACACACATGCTCTTTAAGGACAAAATGAATGGAGAACTGGCAAGTTAACCCCTGTAAGCACCCAAACTAATGGACAAGTGTCAAGTTAACCAGTGAACGCACCCAAACTAAAGTCTCATCTACTATAATATTGCTATGGACACCAGATTCTTAGGTGACCTCTACTCTGATTGCCTTAATGAGGTACCAGTGCCACAAACATTGGAGGGTGATACCCCCAGAGGTGGCGAGACACAGGACAGGGTCACCAGGGAATGCTTTGCCTGTGAGTATCATACATACACCTACCTCAAGCCAACAACACCAGATCACCAACATGGCTTCACACCAATGCCAATAAGGCACTGGAACATGCATCCTGTCACATTTCCAGGACATAGCATTCAGTGGTTTCAAAGGATCCAGATGTCTTGTAATGGATGGAAACAAGTGAGTCTGTACTGATAACTAACATGTGTGATATCCCTCAGTGTCAGTTGTCCCCTGTGTGACACACCTTACATAGCCACCTGTGATTTGTTCACTGTCGTGTATCTGCTTACTTCTCTTTCCCTACATAATTCCACATGCCAATAATCTGCAGAGGACCTTGTGGCTCATGGATGCAGAAGAGATGTGTGTGATGCACTTCCCCTTCTTCCTGTAACTGTGTGTTTCTACTTCTGTGACCATTAAAACCTACACTGTGTTTGTGAACATGTCATGTTGTGTCATTCTTAACAGGTCTAAGCCTTGTGCTTAACCCTATGAATGTCAAGGGGCAACACTATGCATTGCTTTACAACACTTGGCTTCCCCCTGGCATTCAGAGGGTTAATGAAGCATCAAAACATATAAGAACTTAAACACATCCACTATGACACATTCCTGTGAACTCTGCTCCCAACCTGTTTAATGGTAAATATGTCTGCAACACAAAAGTATAGGGAGTGTTACAGAACAATCCACCATACATGGGGGTGATGCACTAAGGTGTGATAAAGAGGTGATAATGTCTCTAGTGATATAACTTTTCCACTTCCTATGTTATTCCAAAGAGCCTAGGAACTGACAAATATTTCCAAAGTTGCAGAAATCTCATTGCCTGGACTCCATAGCACAGCATAGGAATTGGAGATGTGAGTAACTAGAGAAGTCACAGTTTAGTCAGTCAATCTTCCCTCCAAAGTGTTGGAGTGTCAGTTCACATGAAATATCATATATACAAATACCATGTTGTATAACCCCACAAATCTGAAACACAGTGTGTGTGTTTTTCCCCCAACCAAACATCAGTGCATTCCGGTAAGGCATGTTACCTGATCTCAACCCAGGCTCTGGAAGCAATCATTGTACCATGGTAATTGATCATGTCACCTGTGATGCTCACAAAGTCACATGTTGCACACTGAAGGGATCAAGAATGCAAGCAGTGTTGGGATGTTTGCGATGTGGTTTGGGGAATACAAACTCAGTGATTGTTACCTGATTCACTATTGTGTTTGCATGTGCCCCAGATGTCAGTTGGCATGCATATTGCCATCCTATCATCTGTGAAGTATGTTTTCTGTCCCTACATTGTTCCAATGTTAACCCCTTAAGGCCTGGCACGCCAGCACTTGAGGACCACGGGGCATTTTTTTTTTTAAGTTCCAGTTCAGGCAGCCCTGGTCCTTATAACTGCCAGCCAGCCGTGATGGTCCTGGCATGGCAGTGGTCGTTAAGGGGTTAAGAATATGAATCTGTTTGGACCCATATGTAGGTAACAATCTGTGTCTGTGTCAGTTGTTGTTGACCCACAGCTTACATGAGACCCATCTCTGTCCGCCATATTGATGAGTCCCATGTAATATGGAGGTCAGCAACAGCTGTTGATTGTTTGTTGCACTGATGCAACACACATGAGCCCCAAATGACTGTGGAGTGACAGTGTGGTGTCCATTGTATTGCTTTGCAATGCATTGGATACTCCTCTGGCAATCACAGTGTACAACCACAGTGAAAAACACAGACACCATCTTACCAATGAAGGGATATTTTATTAGCTTTTGAAATCACTTCTTTCCCTTTTTGCCGGGGGGGGGGCATAAGGGTCCGAGGGGTCAGATAGCCCCCGTCTTCCACAGCACCTTGGGGCACACCATGTGTTGGGGTCTGGGCTGGTGTTGGGGTGGAAGATGAGGGGGTGGAGGCTGGAGAATGAGGAGCTGGTTTTGGATCTGGTTGTGTTCCCTCTAGTGATGAGCGAGCACCCCAATGCTCGGGTGTTCGGGTGCTCGGACCGAGCGCCCCCGGAAGCTCGAGTGCTCGGCCGAGCACCCGAGCCCCATTGAAGTCGATGGGAGGACTCGAGCATTACACCAGGCACCCCCTGCTCTGATGAGGGGAGGGTGCCTGGTCCATAGGAAAAGGGCAGAAAATGATGGAAACACCACAGAAATGGTTCAGGGACAGCATAGGGAGGATGTCTGGATGCATCTTGGACTCCAACGTCGCTGCTGGGAACGATCTTTCGCCCGTAGTACGCCATTTTTACAGACTGACCGTAAAACACACAAAAAGGAAGATAAAAACGACTTTAGGCGAAAAATTGTTACCAAACAGTATTTGCTGTATATTTACTTGTATATCATCTGCAAATTCTGCAAAAAATTTCATCGATTTTTCGGAACTGAGGCCATGATTAAGAGGGAAACGTGCACAGAGGCAAATTCTCCCAAAAATTTCCTTGATTTTTCTGAACTGAGGCCATGATTAAGAGGGAAACGTGCGCAGAGGCAAATTCTCCCAAAAATTTCCTTGATTTTTCTGAACTGGGGCCATGATTAAGAGGGAAACGTGCGCTGAGCCGACCATCCAAAACATTATGGGTGAGGGTCTGCTGCGGAGCTGACCATCCTAAACATTATATGCGAAGGCCCGCTAGTGAGCTGACGCTATAAAACATTATATGAGAGGGCCCGCTAGAGAGCTGACGCTATAAAACATTATATGAGAAGGCCCGCTGGTGAGCTGACCTATACAAAAATTGTCAAACTGCGCCCGCTGGTGAGCTGGCCCTATATAAAAATTATATCACTGGGCCCGCTGGTGAGCTGGCCCTATATAAAAATTATATCACTGGGCCCGCTGGTGAGCTGGCCCTATATAAAAATTATATCACTGGGCATATGGAAGAGAGTCAACCATATACCCGTTTTTTGGGTGGAAGGGGTGAATGGGAATACAGAGTATTCCCATCATTGTAAATAACATATATAAAGTCACTTTATGTTCCCCCGGGGCTTTCCTCCAGTGGAGTGGAGAAGTCAGGGGAAATCCAGGCCTTGTTCATTTTTATAAGTGTCAACTTATCAGCATTTTCGGTGGAAAGGCAGATACGCTTATCTGTTATGATGCCACCAGCAGCACTAAATACCCGCTCAGACAGAACGCTGGCGGCAGGGCAGGCCAGCACCTCCAAGGCGTAGAGTGCCAGTTCATACCACGTGTCCAGCTTGGACACCTAGTAGTTGTAAGGCACAGAGGGATCATTGAGGACGCTGACACAGTCTGCTACGTACTCCTTCACCATCTTCCAAAACGTTTCCCTCCTTGTGACACTAGGCTGCGCATCAGGGTGAGGGTGCTGGCGGGGTGTCATGAAGGTGTCCCACGCCTTGGAGAGTGTTGCCCTGCCTTTGTCGGAACTGCTGTGTGCTCCCCTTTTCTCCCCTTCTCGGTTGGCCAAGGTAGCACGTACTCTGCCGCCAGCGTTGTCAGATGGAAAATTTTGGAGCAATTTTTCGACAAGAACCTTCTGGTATTGCACCATTTTGCTTGTCCTCTCCACCGGAGGAATGAGAGATGAGAAATTCTCTTTGTAGCGGGGGTCCAGAAGGGTGAACACCCAGTAATCCGTGTTGTCTAAAATGCGTATAACGCGTGGGTCACGGGAAAGGCAGCCTAACATAAAGTCAGCCATGTGTGCCAGAGTACCAACAGGCAAGATTTCGCTGTCCTCACCAGGAGGATGACTCTCAATCTCCTCATCCTCTTCCTCCTCTTCTGCCCACCCACGCTGAAGAGATGGAACTAAAGTTCCATGGCTACCCTCTGTAGCGGAGGCAACCGTGTCTTCCTCCTCCTCCTCCTCCGCCTCCTCCAATTGTCGCTGAGAAGATGAAGTGAGGGTGCTCTGGCTATCACCTTGTGTAAGCTCTTCCTCCCGCATTTCCACCTCTTCCACATGCAAAGCGTCAGTTTTAATTGTGAGCAGCGAGCGTTTCAGTAGACACAGAAGTGGGATGGTTACACTGATAATAGCGTTATCGCCGCTCACCATCTGTGTCGATTCCTCAAAATTGCGTAAAACCTCACAGAGGTCTGACATCCATTCCCACTCCTCACTTCTGATTACAGGAAGTTGAACGGAGAGGCGACGACCGTGTAACAGCTGGTACTCCACTACTGCCCTCTGCTGCTCACAAAGCCGGGCCAACATGTGGAAGGTGGAGTTCCAGCGCGTGCTCACGTCACACAGCAGCCGGTGAGCTGGCAATTGTAAGCGCTGCTGCAGCTTCAACAGGCCGGCTGAAGCTGTAGATGACTTACGGAAATGTGCACACACGCGGCGCACCTTGGTCAAGAGATCATGCAAATTGGGGTAGGTTTTTAGAAATCGCTGAACCACTAAATTAAATACATGCGCTAGGCATGGTACGTGTGTGAGCTTGCCGAGCTCCAAAGCCGCCACCAAGTTACGCCCATTATCACACACAACCATGCCTGGTTGCAGGTTGAGTGGCGAGAGCCACTGCTCGGTCTGGTGACTAATCCCCTGCAACAGCTCTGAGGCCGTGTGCTGTTTGTCCCCAAGGCAGATCAGCTTCAGCACGGCCTGTTGACACTTCCCCACTGCAGTGCTACACTGCTTCCAGCTACCGGCTGATGGGTGAGTGGCACTGCGCGCAGAGAATTCGGAGGTGGGAACGGAGGAGGAGGAGGAGGAGCCAATAACGTAGGTGCTGGCGGAAACCCTGATGGAGGTAGGGCCCGCAATCCTCGGCGTGGGTAGCACCTGTGCCATCCCAGGGTCCGAGTCGCTCCCAGCCTCCACGACATTCACCCAGTGTGCCGTCAGGGAAATGTAGCGTCCCTGGCCACAAGCACTTGTCCATGTGTCAGTCGTTAAGTGGACCTTCCCAGTAACTGCGTTGGTCAGGGCACGGGTGATGTTACGGGACACATGGTGGTGTAAGGCGGGGACGGCACACCGGGAAAAGTAGTGGCGGCTGGGGACTGCGTACCGAGGGACAGCTGCTGCCATCAGGCTGCGGAAGGACTCAGTCTCCACAAGCCTAAATGGCAGCATTTCGATGGCCAGTAATTTGGAAAGGTGTGAGGTTAGTGCTATGGCCTGTGGGTGGGTGGCTGGGTATTTTCTCTTGCGCTCAAATGCCTGGGGTAACGACATTTGGACGCTGCGCTGGGACAGGGAAGTGGATGTGGTCGCTGATGGTGCTTCAGATGGTACAGGTGCAGGGCGGGAGGTATGCGGGCCTGCGCCTTCGACAGGCGATTGGCCGGCACCGAAAACAGGGGAAGTGGAGGCAGTGGTGTGGCCTGCAGACACAGATTGGCGATCCGGGCGTTCCTCCCACTTATTACGGTGCTTGGATGCCATGTGTCGGATCATGCTGGTGGTGTTGGTGAGGTTTCTAGTGTTCATGCCTCGGCTCATTCTGGTGTTGCACAGGTTGCAAACTACAATTCTTTTGTCGTCCGCACTTTCCTTAAAAAAACGCCATACCGCGGAACACCTACCCCTTGGCAAGGGAGATTTACGCAAGGGGGTGCTCCGTGGAACATTTGCGGGCCGGTTTGGTGCGGTCCGCCTTCTTTCTGTAGCCACACCACTGCCTCTTCCAGCCTGTTGCGGTGCTGCAGATGGCTCACCCTCATGACTGCTGTCATCGCTCGGCTCTACACCTTCCCAGGTGGGGTCAGTCACCTCATCGTCCACCAAGTCCTCCTCCACTTCCTCACTCTGATCATCCTCCTCATGTCTTGATCCCACCACATAGTCATTGACAACTGTATATCATCCTCCTCATCAAGGTCTTGAGACAGTAATAGTGGTTGATTTAATGGCAACTGTGTCTCATCATCATCATCATCCACTTCCTTTGACCTTAAATGCCGTTCACCTCTGTCATCTTCTTGTGATTGGGTACCCTCTAGAGGTTGTGAATCAGGGCACAAGATGTCATGTTCCTCTGCAAGCGTGCTTGGAGAGAGGTTCAAATTAAGGATTGGTGATGAGACGAGCTCCTCACTATATCCCAGTGTGGGATCACTTCTTTGACCAGATCCTCTATGGTGGGAGGAAGGATGATCAGAGTGAGGATTATGTTGACCAGACTCTTGGCTACTGAGAGTGGACTTGGTGAAAGACAGGGTGGTGCTTAACCGACTGGAAGCAGTATCAGCTGACATCCAACCGACCACCTGTTCGCAGTGGTCGGACCTCGAGAGTGATGTCCTGCGACGCCCTGTAAACTGAGACATGAAGCTAGGTATGGTGGATGTCTTTCTGTCTTGTGCTCTGGCACCAGGCGCAGTTTCTACGCGTCCTGACCCGCGCCCTGAACTATCAGGATCACGTCCACTTCCCCGTCCCTTTTTACCCGCCTTCTTCATATTACACGGAATATGTGCTGCAAATCTGCAACTTTGCACAGTAAACAGAATGTGCTTCTTAACTGCGGCTACGCACAGTGAATGTAATATGTGACTTTGATATTTTACAGTTTGAACACTTAACAGAATGTTCTCCTATTCTGAAACTTTGCACAGTAAACAGAATTTGCTTCTTAACTGCGGCTACGCACAGTGAATGGAATATGTGACTTTGATATTTTACAGTTTGAACACTTAACAGAATGTTTTCCTATTCTGAAACTTTGCACAGTAAACAGAATGTGCTTCTTAACTGCGGCTACGCACAGTGAATGGAATATGTGACTTTGATATTTTACAGTTTGAACACTTAACAGAATGTTTTCCTATTCTGAAACTTTGCACAGTAAACAGAATGTGCTTCTTAACTGCGGCTACGCACAGTGAATGGAATATGTGACTTTGATATTTTACAGTTTGAACACTTAACAGAATGTTTTCCTATTCTGAAACTTTGCACAGTAAACAGAATGTGCTTCTTAACTGCGGCTACGCACAGTGAATGGAATATGTGACTTTGATATTTTACAGTTTGAACACTTAACAGAATGTTCTCCTATTCTGAAACTTTGCACAGTAAACAGAATGTGCTTCTTAACTGCGGCTACGCACAGTGAATGGAATATGTGACTTTGATATTTTACAGTTTGAACACTTAACAGAATGTTCTCCTATTCTGAAACTTTGCACAGTAAACAGAATTTGCTTCTTAACTGCGGCTACGCACAGTGAATGGAATATGTGACTTTGATATTTTACAGTTTGAACACTTAACAGAATGTTCTCCTATTCTGAAACTTTGCACAGTAAACAGAATGTGCTTCTTAACTGCGCCTACGCACAGTGAATGGAATATGTGACTTTGATATTTTACAGTTTGAACACTTAACAGAATGTTCTCCTATTCTGAAACTTTGCACAGTAAACAGAATGTGCTGCTAATCTGCAACTTTGCACACTAAACAGAATGTGCTCTAATCTGCGGCTAGGCACAGTGAACAGAATATATGAAGATTTTTTTTTTTATATATCTGCCCCCCCACACAAAATAAACTGCTGCCCCCACACACAGTAGTCCTAAAAAGGACTTTTGGGTCTTTTTTTTAACAAACTCGCTTTTCTTCTCCCTACACTGACTTTCCCTTCCTATCCTCATCTCTCCCTGGCTAAGACTGAGCCGAACTCGCTGGTCAGGTGCTATACAGCACCCGATCACGGGTTCTGGCCAGCCAATCAGTGTAATGCCAGCAGCCAACATGGCTGCTGGCATTACACTGATGTCAGAGCCTCCCTGCACGTTTATTGGCTGCGCAGCAGCCGCGAAACGTGCGGGGAGGAGACCCGAACATGGCGGGCGAGCACATGCGGTACTCGTACGAGTACCGCCATGTGCCGAGCAGAGCGATGCTCGAGCCGAACCGAGCTTCGGCCGAGCATGCTCGCTCAACACTAGTTCCCTCATCTCTGTGACCACCTGGCACAAGGGGTCAGCCACCACACCCCTGAATTCCCGCAGTTCCTGGGTCAGAGTGGTCACCTGGCCCTCTAGCTGCTGCTGATGCCATCTGTTGTCCCACATCATCTGCCATTGCAATTATAGAAATTCCCTATCCAGGGGTAGCATACCAGGAGGTGGTTCAGGCAGCAGTGGTGCAGGTGGCAAAGGTGCAGGTAGAGAAGGTAGAGCCCATGATTCTGCCCCAGAGGAATGTCCTTCCACAGCAGGCTGCATTTGTGGCTCTGTCTCACCTGTGGATGATCCTCCACCCACCACATCCATCAATTCCAGTTGTGAGAATCCTGCCTGGGTTTGTGGGCTGAACTGAGCTTGTGGCCGCTGGGGCTCACCCATTAGCCCTATGTGTGTATAATCCAGTGGCCACTGACTGGACTGGGGTCTACTCCATGCTGGTTGGGCATGTGAGCTGTACAGTGGTGGTGAAGGGGGTGGTGGTGTGAGCCAGGTTGGGTCAGTTTACCCCATGTGAGACTTTTATGTGGGGTTGAGGGGCATCTGCGGTGGCAGCCATGGGTAGCCATAGGTTATACCCCACCCTGATGATGTCGCAGGCAGCAGTAGCCAATCTGATGAACCACTTGCCTCAGGGATGGGTAGGACCAGTTCCTGGAGGTGTGGCCATGCCAGGCTCAGTGGCTGGTCCACCTGTTGAGGCTGGTTCTCCTGCTGAGGCTGTGGCTGGTTCGCCTGCTGGTGCTGGGTCCTGGATCACCTGCTGGGGCTGGGTCCTGGATCACCTGCTGGGGTTGGATCACCTTCTGGAGCTGTTGGACAGGGGCAGGTCCCTTTTCAGGGTCTTGGTCCCCTGCTGGCAGCTCCTGTGCTGGTCCCTGGCTCTCTGACACAGACACTGCAACTGGAGGATGAAAAAAGGGCATTAGTTGCAGGTGCAATCACAACACGGTCTGTGGTGACATACATCATACACAACTGGACCCTAGCCTGGACATATGAAAGACCATTTAGCCTATATCAGGCTAAATCCTTTGAGTGCCAAAGGGGAACGCAAATCATTGCAAAGCAATGTGTTGCGTAACTGTGGCACTCAAAGGGTTAATAGCCTTACAACTCCATCTATTCATTTGAGGGTTTCATCATGCTGAGTGAAAAGTGTACTCCCATTGCTGCTTATGTGATTTGATGCTGACTGATGCTCCAGGAGGTGCATTTTGTGGGTGCATCACTACCTTCATTCAGCATTGTGAAATTTACCTCCATTTGCAAAACAATTGGTTACTGTTTTTACTTTTGCAAATCTGTCTTTGGCACTAATTCAGTCATGGCAACCTGTCACACATTGCATATGTGTCAGTCACTAAATGATGGGTCTGACTGTCACATCTGTGAATAGCGTGTATGAGCAACGTGGAACTAAAGGGGTTAACAACATACTACATCCTAATGTATGTCAGAGGGGAAGCCACTGCATGACAGGGATGAATATTTTTCTGGCAATCAGAAGGATGAACTGATCTGGGATGTGTGGTCTTTCACTGTTAGGGGCTTGGGTCAAAACATCAATAACTATGTACTCAGAGCCCAGTTTTCACAACACTGAATCAGGGAACAATATAACAGATATGTGGAACTAACGGTATGACATCTCTAACAGTGTGTTGGTTGGGGGATAAGGGGAAGAGAGATGGTTGCTTACCAGGATCCTGTAGGGTACTGTCATCTCCTGTGTCACATCCTCCAGAGATGCCCTCTACCACAGTGGTAGACAGGCTACCGTGAAGCAGCTCCTCCCATCCTTTGAATGTGAATGAGGATGGAGGTCCACCACTTGCTCCCCTTCTGTAGGCTGCAAGGTCACCCAACTTGTTTTCTGACTCTCCACTTTCAGTCCGTCCATCTTTTTTAAGGCCTTCCACAGTCCTCCTGCAGACTCCTATGCCATTGACCAAGTCAGTCACCTCCTGCCATGTCTGCCTCTTATGGGATGCTCCTGACCTTGTCGGATGAATACAGGATCATCTCCCTGTTGAGGATCCCGCAGACCAGAGCCAGGTTCTCCTCATAGGTATATTTCACCTTCCTGACTCTGTCCCCATCCCCTGCATGCTCAACAAGTCGGGACGTGGAATGCCTTTCCTCATCTGGCCCTGGCTGCGTGTGTGTTCCCAGACACCCACACCCCGTCCCACTGGCATCTCTCTCCCTGCCCAGAATGTGCCTTTCACTTGGCGGGTCCCCCTCCTCCCACCTGCTCTCCCCCTCCTTCCCTGCCAGGGGATGCCCTGCACACTTGCCTCAACTCCCTCCAGCCTCCACTCCTCTCCCTGCCATCTCTCATCTCCCTCCAGCCTTCACTCCTCTCCCTTCCATCTCTCCTCTCCCTCCAGCCTCCACTCCTCTCCCTGCCATCTCTCCTCTCCCTCCAGCCTCCACTCCTCTCCCTGCCATCTCTCCTCTCCCTCACACAAACTCAGGCCCTCTGCCCTCTAGCAGTCCCTTGCATTCACTCAGTCACACTGTATAAACAAAAAGATAATGTGTGTAGTGTTAATACATAAAAAATATGTGTTTGTGATTGTGTATGGATGCAATGTGTGCGATATGTAATAAAGTGTAGCATGTGTTTAATTAACTATTCCACCTCTACCTCTCTCACCAGTGAATGTGTGCCTCTCTCTCTCTAATATCCTCCACTCCTGGAGCCCTGTGCACTAGCTCATAGAACGCAATACACAGGCAATGTTTGGAGGGTTTTTTGGACTTTTCACACTTTTTGGACCTCATATTGATACTTTTGTGGCTTTTGATTGTCTGGGCCTTGGATTTGCCCTTGCTAACGCTTAACTTGACCTTTCTTTCGGCAAACATACAGCTATTCCTTAGACGTTGATGTTTAGCATGCATTTTGATGCAGAAGTTTAACGCGTAGTTGAATAAAAGCAACCAGTGATATTTTTGTTAGTACGGCGACATGCGCGGCTTACACCTGTTTTGTTTTACTGTGGTTCTACAATAGAAAACCGGTAAAACACTTTTGCAAAATACACATTGTTTGTTTTTACTGTAACGCTGGTTTTGGCATGGCTAACAGTATCGAGCCCTTAATGTCTGAGTTCTTCTTCTGAAGCTATAGAGGCTGATGTACTAAGAGGAACTGGTGAGATTCTGAGGATAAATGTAATTATGCCAAATCCCCATTGATGTAAATTGGAATGGGTATGCAACACATTGCAAAGCATACCCCTTTGGCACTCAAAGGGTTAATCCTTTCAGTGCCAGTGAGGTCTCCAATACAAGGCACATAAATGGGAATTTGTATTTCTTTCTTATGGTCGGTACAGTTGGTTTATCTCAGAGTTGCTCCAGTTCTTCTTAGTAAATCAACACCAGCGAATATTTCTCCTTGGTAGTCAGTAAAGTAATTTATTTGTGAAAGGAAAGGAGATATCACCTTCAGAGGAAGAGGTGTTTGTTTAAACTGTGAAACACTTTGCCCAAGGATGTGGTAAAGACAGATATAATGGACACATTTAAGAGAAGATTAGATGCATTTCAAGTTCCGATAAATAGACTAATACTTATTTGCTGGAAGGAAGGCTTTCATAATTCTAATTTTTCTTGGTTATGAGGCAAAGGTTGAACTTGATGGACTTGTGTCTTTTTTCAACCTAATTTTACTGTGTTTAATATCAGGACATTGATAATGGTAAATCCTACATTTTCCACCATTAACCCTTTGAGTGCCAGAGGGGTACGCAACGCATTGCTTTGCAATGCGTTGCGTACCCTCTGGAACTCAAAGGGTTAAAGTCACAGCTATAATGAAAAGGAGAAAAATAAAAATTATTAAATATGGCTTCAAAAAGGGGGCCGAAATGTCAGCTGAGAAGTTTGAATCGTTTGCAAACATAAAGTGAATATTCTGTGAAAGAAGGTATTTAAGATTGAGGTTTGGTGAGTCAGCATTTTCAATAAATACCCAGCATTCCCAGATTCTTAGGGGGCTAATCCAGCATATTATTTGGAAAATTATGGAAGAACGAAGGTATTAAGAGAGAGGAAGGGAGCCTCGAGGCTTCCCCTGGAGCCTCTCCTAGTCAAGATTGTAGCTTTGATTATGATTCACTTAACTGATCAAATACATTTGGAGATTTTGCTTTGTAATGGTTTAAAGTCCTAGAGAATATGCGCTTGATCAATGACATCAGATGGCAAAAAAAAGCAGCTGATGCCATTTTTTGAGGGGGGGGGGGATGGAGGAGCCTTCAAGTTGATTGGCTAGGAGGTGCGTAAGCACACATCACAGCCAATAGCTGTGAGGAAATTTAAAAGTAGTCTCTTTTCAGATTTACTCACAATGGAAAAGCATCAGCCTTTAAAGGTACTGTAGGGTTCTCCTGCATTTCACCGCTTTCAACAGCACCGGAGAAAGGGAAAATAACATGTATCTTTATTTGGGCAATTTTTCGCAGGTATGCGAAAATGATGGATATATTTAATGGAGACTGCTCTTGGGAACTTTACATTATTAACCCGCACATGACTGCTCTTACATTATACATACCCTCTGGCACTTAAGGGGTTAAACTATGCAGAGATATGCAAGTTCTGTTCATGGAATATTTATTTATGGCTCTTTTTTTATTACAAGTTTAATGTAATGAAAATGGAAGAAAGAAGAAGAGAGAAAAAAGAGACGTAAAGAGAAAGAAGGAAGATAGAAGGAGAAGGAGAGTGAATGACAGGTAAGTATAACACAGATAAGTTAACGATTGGTGCTTGACAGTATGTCAGACACCGATCGTTAGCTTTTTTCCTTTGATGTTCCCATTATAGCCAATATTTAGTGGTGTTTTGGGAACCTATCTCACAAAACGGACATTTGGTCACATGTCCTTTTCTGTGGTAGGGCAACTGAATACCGACTTACTCAAAGCAGCGGGGAATGAAAGCAGGGTGCTGGGTTGTATTGCATGGGGCATTAGTAGAAGAAAAAGGAAAGTGCCACTCTACAGATCTCTAGACCTCACCTAGAGTATTGTGTACAGTGCTGGAGACCCCATCTTCAGAAGGATATAGATACTCTAGAGAAAATTTAGAGACGGGCTAATAAAATGGTGACTGGATTACAGGAAAAGAAATATCAGGATAGATTAAAGGATCTGAAAATGTATAGCTTGAACGAGTTAAGAGAGAGGGGATGTAAGGGTTAATGATTTTTAGCTGACAACTTATTGCTAGTGTGAATGTTTATTTAAAGCTAAACAACATCTTTAGTCTTTGGACTCATGCCAGTGTCACAGTTTACCAATAACGATCAGGAGTCAGTATGGTATAGTTAAATGCAAAATTTATTAATAATAGAAAAGTAGAGCACACTATATACACAAGTAGCAAGCAGAGGGCTACAAGCCAGCGATCACTGCTATCAGGAATAGTAGGCTGCCAAGCTTGACCACTCTGCTGGAGACTAGGCCTCAGCCACTGGTAGTCTCTGAAGGAACAGGAGCAGGAACACTGGACCTTGATCCAACGAAGCGCGAGTACTGACTCACGCCTGCAGTCAGTAGGGAGTGATATCTGACTCACACCTGCAGTCAGTATGAGGAAATGGATAACTGACTCACGCCTGCAGTCAGTATAAGGAAATGGATAACTGGCTCACGCCTGCAGTCAGTATAAGGAAATGGATAACTGACTCACGACTGCAGTCAGTATAAGGAAATGGATAAATGACTCACACCTGCAGTCAGTATAGTCTACCAGAGCCCCAGGCCCGCAATAGATTGGGTGTCTGCTATGTACAAGGAACAAACGTAAGAATAGTCAGACAGAGCCACAAGTCAGCACCAGAGGGGGTAGTCAGATAAGCCAGGTGTCACGGTTTGTTACTGTTTGTAAAAGAACACTCAGACAGTTTGGTAAGGTTAAAAGCTTTATTGAAAATGATGAACAATAACCCCACTCAGGTCCAGATAAGGTCCGTACCAAGTACTTTCCAGATCTGACGCAGGACAGGGCAAAATTACAAGCACTGTAATAGTCTGCAAACAACAATAGTGATCTTGGATTTGTAGGCAGATTCTCAGCAAGGTACAGGAACGATAATATCCTCAACAGTCCCACAATGTAATAGGTGACACAAGCGATGGGTGACTGAAGGGCAATCCCTAGTAGACTAGGGTTCAGGTAGGCAACACTGGCAAAACACTGGCAGAGGACTGACCCTAGGAGAGTAGGGTAGACAGAGGCAACATGGGCAGGACTCTGGCAGTAACGGGATCCTAGAACGCTAGGGTTAACTGAGGCAACACAGAATGGACTCAGGCAGCGACTAAGCCCTAGCACGCTAGGGTTAACGGTTAATGGAGGCAACACGGCTGTGGCACTTATAGTGACTTATCATGGTGCCCGTGCTCTTTCAGCGACATTCTGTCAGTCTACACTCCTACTCTACTCCTATTGGCTATACTGTGCTTGTCCCGCCCAGTATGGCCTTTAAATACCGGGTTCTGGCACCCCTCTGGTGCCCTTTTGTGGTGTTCCAGTACCAGCGCTTGTTCCTGATTACAGTTTGCTCTGAGTGTATCGACCCGGCCTGCCTGACTACTCTGCATCTCGTCTCCTGCTTGTAAACTGACCCGGACTGCCTGACCATTCTACTTCTCATCTCCTGTGTACCGACCCAGCTTGGCTGATGTTCCTGCTCCGTGTACTGACCCGGCTTGGCTGACGTTCCTGCTCCTGTGTACCGACCCGGCTTGGCTGACGTTCCTGCTCCATGTACCGACCCGGCTTGGCTGATGTTCCTGCACCGTGTACCGACTTGGATTGGCTGACGTTCCTGCTCCGGGTGCACCGACCCGGTCTCTGGCTGAGGGCGGTGATCCTTTCTCGGTGTCTGCAACAGCTGTGCAGTTTTGGTTTCGTTTGCCTCTGTGTCGCCCCGGCGACATTCCTATTGGCTTGTCATACCCTCCGCTCCCGGTTGGTTGCCTCCTCAGGGTGAGTTGCTCAGTGGCTCAATTCCATTGCTGTCACGGCAGTGCTCAGTTGCTCAGTCTCCATTACTGCCACGGCGGTCTCCAGTCGCTTAGTCTCCGTTACTGCTACGGCAGAGTGCAAGTGGCCTAGTCTCCGTTACTGCTACGGCAGTGTCCCTGTGGCTCAGAGTCCGTTATTGCCCCGACAGTATCCAAGGGCTTGGCCTCCGTTACTGCTACGGCAGTGCTCTAGTTGGCTGGTCTCTGTTACTGCTACGGCAGTGTCCACATCACTCAGTCTCCATTACTGCTCCGGCAGTGTTCACGTGGCATAGTCTCCGTTACTGCTCTGGCAGTGCTCAGGTTGCTCAGCCTCTGTTACTGCTAAGGCAGTTCACCATTACCTGTTATACTGATTCTTGGGCGTTACTCATATTTAAGCTCTCTATCCTAGGTGAGCTTCTTAACAGACCCTACCACACATGGGACTGTTTACACTAGCTGACTGCTATTAACCCATGCAGTACTGATACACTGGGACTCTTTCAAGATCAGCCTGACCTGTGTCAGTATAATGTGTTATGGACTCTATATTTATACTGTACCTGTGTGGACTCATCTATATGTAACCTGTCTTGTGGCTCTATTATATTGAGAATATATTACAGGACCTGTGAGGGTTATTGTATTCCTAATTGCTTAATAAAACTGTGTTTTTTCCAAACCTACTGTGTCTGTGTGTCAAACAAACCGTTACATGACTGAACCCTAGAATGCTAGGGTAAGCGGGGGCAACGCATACAGGACTCTGCAGTGACGGGACCCTAGCACGCTAGGGTTAACTGAGACAACAGACACCAGATGATGGTGAGGTAATGGCCCTAGGTCACTAGGGTAAACTCAGGCAACAGTGTGGTATTGGCTTGACCCAGGTATTATAGGGTTACCGGAGGCAACACAGACACTGGTGAGTGCAGGGACTCCCACAAGCTCCCGGAGACAGCAGGAGCGGCAAGCGAGTGGGAGATAGGCACGTAACGTAAACGGTCCTGGACCGGTGTCTCCCAGTATAGTATATGGAGGTAATAGGCTAGTCCAGTAAGCAATGGAACTAACAGCACAACCAGGTCAGCCCACACAGACTTCACAGCCAGTCAGGAGGACCACCAACACTAGCCCAGCCAGATCGGTGTAACGGATAGTCAGCCAGTCCTAGTCGGTAACGGAATCAGATACTCAGCCAAGCCAGTTCGGTACACAAGGAGTTAGTCAGCCAGTCCAGGGCAGCAACAGAATCGGATCACAAGAGCGTCAGGCACAAGCGTAGTCAGACGAGCCGGGTCATACACGGAAACAGGAAACAATAACAACTAGTCGCTAGATACGGGTACACCACGAAAGGGCACCGGTATAGTGACAGGAGGGCGTATTTAAAGGCAAGCCCTGGGAGGAGCAATAACCCAGAGCCAATAAGAACATAGCCAGTGTAAACCAGCAAGTAGCAATGTCGCTCAAGGATCACGGGCACCGTGATACCAGGTCATACACAGTTCAGGTAGTCAGCCAGAGCCCCAGGTGTGCACCAGGTTGGATGTCCACTATAGGGATAGACAAAAGAATAGTCAGACAGAGCCACAGGTCAGCACCAGGTTGGATTGAAGACTAGCCAGGTCATATACAGAGCCCAAGTTAATAGAACTGCTATGAACAACAGCGCAAGGGCAACTGAGTCAGGACTCAGACTGCCCTTTAAACCCCTCCTCAGGAAGTAGGTAGGAGGAGTAGCTCAGAGGAAGGAAGTAGGTAGGAGGGGACTACAGGAAGCATGACACATAAAACAGAGGCCTGCTGCATGCTTGGAGCCTCGCGCCTCCAGATGAAGCTGAAAACAAGGTAAGCTGTAACAGCCAGATACTTTCTGGGGGGAGAACAGAAACTGCTGAAGTCCGAAAAGACTTTAGACTTTTAGAAATAACATAGAAGACAGTTTGAACGTTGTAGCTGTTATTCTGCACATATACCTTTTTGTAATATAGTAACATAGTAACATAGCAAATTAGGTTGAAAAAAGACACAAGTCCATCAAGTTCAACCTTCGCCTCATACCCCAGTAACTGAGAATTTTATAGCTTTCCTGCTACCAATTAAATTAGTCTTTATCAGACCTTCCTGATCAGCCTACTGATAAACAGTATTACTCTGTATGTTCCCTTTTGAAAGAAATTTATCTAATCTTCTCTTAAATGTATCCATTGTATCTGCCATAACTACCTCCCTGGGCAATGAATTCCACAATTTAACTGACCTTACCGTAAAAAAACCCTTCCTCTGCTGAAGTTTAAACCTCCTTTCCTCTAATCTCAAGGGGTGTCCCCTGGTCACCTGATCAGGCCGTGGAATAAATAGCTCACCACAGAGGTCCTTGTATTGACCTCTCATATACTTCTCCTCCATTCCCTCCATTCTTACCAATGATTTGTATAATGGCAAAATAATGTTATCCACTCTTGCTTCGATACCTCTTTTTATGCAAGACAGGATTTTGTTTGCCTTTGCTACTACTGTTTGACACTGGTCACTGTTTCCAAGTTTGTATCTGACAAGGATACCCAGGTCTTTCTCTAGCAATGAGTCCCCTTAAAATGAATCCATTAAGTTTATAAGTAGCCTTGGGATTGTTTCCTCCCAAATGCATGACTTTACACTTCCCGACATTAAACTTCATATTCCATATGTTTGCCCAATCTGACATTGTATGAAAGTCCCTCTGTAGAGAGAAAATATCCTGTTCTGAATTAATGACCTTGCATAATTTAGTATCATCTGCAAATAATGATGTTTTGCTTTCTATATCTATTTCCAGGTAATTTATAAACATCTTAAAAAGCAGCTGACCTAATAATGAACCTTGAGCCACTCCACTCTCCACTTTAACTGTACTGGAGAATTTTCCATTTACAACCACACACTGTTCCCTATCCTTCAGCCAGTTTTGTATCCAATTGCAAAGGTTATCTCCTAGCCCCAATTTCCTTATTTTATACACCAGCCTTCTGTGTGGCACTGTATCAAATGCCTTTGCAAAGTCTAGATATACTATATCTACTGCCTTGCCATTGTCTAGGTTGCTGCTTACCTCCTTATAGAAGCTGAAAAGATTACTTTGGCATGATCTATTCTTCATAAAACCATGTTGATTTGTGCTAATGATTTTATTTTTTGTGTTGTAATCCTGAATATAGTCCCTTATTATCCCTTCTAACAGTTTTCCCACTACAGAGGTCAAACTCACTGGTCTATAATTCCCAGGTTCTGTTTTAGTTCCCTTCTTAAATAGAGGCACTATGTTAGCTCTTCGCCAATCCTGTGGCACTGAGCCTGTGGTAATAGAATCTTTAAAGAGTAAATATAGGGGTTTTGCTAACACTGCACTAAGTTCCTGAAGAACCCTTGGATGTATACCATCAGGACCCGGTGCTTTGTCGGTCTTAATTTTGTTCAGTCTTCCCATGACATCTCCTTGAGTTAACCCAATTTCTATTAATTGTATTGTTTTATTTGTTATTTGCGAAGGCTCTTCTACCATTCCTTGCTCCCTTGTATATACTGATGCAAAGAAAATGTTTAAAACATCGGCCTTTTCCTTATCCTCACTAACCAACTCACCCAATCTCATTTTTGAATGGTCCAATGCACTCCCTCTTAAGTTTTTTGCTATATATATATATTTGAAAAACTTTTTTGGATTAGCCTTGCTTTCCCTTGCAATTCGAGTTTCATTATCTATTTTTGCTACCCTAATTGCCTTTTTGCAATCTTTGTTGCCCTCCCTGTATTTTAAGAAAGATTGTTCAGTTCCGTCAGACTTAAATAATTGAATGCATTTTTTTCCTTGCCATTTCCTTCTTTACATGTGCAGTTAACCACATTGGCTGTGACTTACTTCTTTTGCACTTGTTCCCCATTGGTATATACAGTTGGGTACATTTCTGCAACCTAAATTTGAATTCTGACCATTTTTCCTCAGTATTTTTGCCTTTAAATAAAATATCCCAGTCTATGTGTTGCATTGAGGCCCTTAACAATTTGAAGTTTGCTTTTTAAAATTAAGAGTTTTGGTTCAACCTATACATTTTTGCTTTGCCAGACTGATCTCAAATGTAACCATGCTGTGATTACTGTTTCCCAAATGTTCTCTTACCTTAATATTGGATACCATTTCTGTGTTATTAGTGATCACTAGGTCCAATACATTGTTATTTCTTGGCGGCGCTTCCAACATTTGTGACATGTAGCTTTCACAAAGTGTGTTCAAAAACCTGCTACCCTTAGCACTCTGACAGGCCTCATTTTTCCAGTTGATATCTGGATAATTAAAATCTCTCATAATTATAGTATGCCCAAACTGGGCAGCTTTCCTCATTTGCAATAGCAGTTGGATCTCATCATTGTCATTGATATTTGATGGTTTGTAGCATATGCCCGATTTCTACCCACATGGACTCCACAATTTGGCCAGTTTCCTCACTAATATCACCTCGCAAAACTGGATTTAGCTCTGTTTTTAAATATAAGCACACACCTCCCCCTTTTCTATTAATTCTGTCTCTTCTAAACAGAGAATAGTCCTCTATATTTATGAATAAACATGTTTTCTACCTTTTCCCCTCCCCTTTTGAGACCTATAAATTGGCTATCCTTTTGTTCAATAAACAGAAGCATTTTGAATAGAGGCCTGTGTTGCGTCTTCATTTAGCTACTCTGAGCGCTTAGGCCCAAAGCCTGAGTTGAACTACTGTTGAGCGTGGTACAAATTCTTCCATGGAAGTGTGACAAGTCTGCATGCAGAGAGTTACCAGCCACACTGAAGGGGACCAGGGCAAATATAATCCCCTTTAGGAAACATTCAAATACATGAAGGGATTCAACAAAGTGCAGGAGAGAAGTACATTTCAAAAGAGTAAAAATGTTAGGACAAAAGGCCATAGTCTAAACCTAGAGGGACACAGGTCATGTAAGAAAGTTTTACTTCACTAATGGTAGTAGATAACTGGAATAGTCTACCAGCAGAAGTGGTAGAAGTTAATACAGTGATAGAATTTAAGCATGCATGAGATAGGCATAAGGCTGTCCTGAACATAATACAAGACCAAGGACCAAATTAGGTCTGAGGTTTTTACCGTAGGAAAATGGGCAGACTAGATGGGCCGATTGGTTCTTATCTGCCTTCAAATTCTATGTTTCAGATTCTATCCACACATTTCTTTTGGTCTGCCGATATCTATTTTTGCCCTACCACAATTACCAGGCAATTGAATAGAGCCCTAAGAGACCTTTGGAGACATGCAATAAGGAATATAACATTAGAAATATAATCTTAAAGGAGCATTATCGTCCAATAAATCTGGTAATTTTGAAAGATGTGTCAAAATTCTATATAGATGTAAGATGATTTCTTTTTGCTATTGAACTGAAACACTCACCTGCACAGGCACTAAGAATGACGTGACCACTGGCAACTTCAGCATGTGTTGGATGTGAGACAAGAGTTTTATGATGCACCTGCACAGTGGTAGATGTAAGATTATAACGCTGCTACTCTAAGGTGGGATCAACAGCAATTAGCCAGTAAAACACAGAGGTTTAATTACGTATTAATTTTCATATTAGTTGCTCTCTAAGGTTTCATGTTGGTTGTCAAGAAAGACCTGTAGCCATATGGGCAAAGGCTGCATGAATGAATATCTACATAGCCTGTAGCTACATCTTATAGAATAAGTTTCTTGTTCTACAAGTTCAAGTGCTATTGTTCATAGAACTACGAAGCTTAAAGTTTACTCAGGAGAATACTGGCCGAAGGGGCAGAGCTAAATGGTAATTGATAATACAGGGAGGATATGTCACTGGCTTGAAATTAGTTACATTTAAACATGCTTTACATATTTATATATATTTCCCCTGTAATGTTCCCCATGAATATTAAGCAAAGTGAGCCCTATCTTTATTGACTTGAGGGCACTTATGCCATTCTTTTATTTTAAGACAGCCTAATTAAAAGAGAAGTGGTTGGGGTAGCTACTAACTGTGGTAATGGTTAAAGAATGTATTATAACTAGTGTTGAGCGAGCGTGCTCGGCCGATGCTCGGATCGGCTCGAGCATCGCTCTGCTCGGCACATGGCGGTACTCGTCGAGTACCGCCATGTGCTCTCCCGCCATGTTCGGGTGGCGGGGATCTGTGCCGGAAGAGGCACAGATCAGAAGACGCTCCGCTGGACCACCAGGGACTGGAGGTACGGGGGCATTGCGGAGATGAAGGGGGGCATTGCGGAGATGAAGGGGGACATTGTGGAAGAGGGGCATAGACTCTATGCCCCTCTTCCACAATGTCCCCCTTCATCTCCGCTATGCCCCTCTTCCACAATGTCCCCCTTCATCTCCGCTATGCCCCTCTTCCACAATGTCCCCCTTCATCTCCGCTATGCCCCTCTTCCACAATGTCCCCCTTCATCTCCTCTATGCCATAGAGGAGATGAAGGGGGACATTGTGGAAGAGGGGCATAGCGGAGATGAAGGGGGACATTGTGGAAGAGGGGCATAGCGGAGATGAAGGGGGACATTGTGGAAGAGGGGCATAGCGGAGATGAAGGGGGACATTGCGGAGATGAAGGGGGACATTGCGGAGATGAAGGGGGCATACAGAGATGAAGGGGGCATAGCGGAGATGAAGGGGGGCATTGACCAGGCACCCTCCCCTCATCAGAGCAGGGGGTGCCTGGTGTAATGCTCGTGTCGCCCCATTGAAGTCAATGGGGCTCGGGTGCTCGGCCGAGCACTCGAGCCTCAGGGGGTGCTCGGTCAGAGCACCCGAGCACCCGAGCATCGGGGTGCTCGCTCAACACTAATTATAACTTGATTAATGTGGGATGGGTTAGTTAATTCTCTTCCACATATTTTATATTTCCTTGTCTCCTGTTCTACTCCTTTTTTTCTAACATGGATGAGAGGTGTGAATGTCTTCCCTTCACACCCCACCCCACTAGTAACGTTTTATATATATATATATATATATATATATATATATATATATATAAACTCTTAACGCCCAGAGGGAAGGGTGGTCCCTAAAAGTTTTCGCCACCAGGCTTTTTTTCATCTCCTGAGTGCTGAAGGATGGCTCTTGGTTAGTCCAGAGGTAGACCTAACTTTGACCTAAAAGGAATACTAACACTTAAATTGAGGTTATACTCACGTAAATACCTCATACTCCAAAATAACCACTATAAAATAGCTCTATTTATTTTCAGAGATTTAGCCTTCCATGTGCTCTCCAGGGCTTCCATTCCTGCCTTCTCCTAGACTACAGGGCTCCCATTGCAATAGCAATATTGAAAGGGTATCTAAGAAGTGATTGCTCTGCACTGTCTTTAAATGGCCTGAGATATCATCCTTTCTGAATAGAACAACACTGATGCTAATCTCAATACATTAACATTATTAGCCCTGCACAAACAATTAACGTTTGTCTATGTAAGATTGTCTACACATGCATTAAACTGCAAGCTGAGGATTACATTTTAGTAATACAAATAAAATATATACATTTTACAGATGCTATCTGTAAATACATTATAGTTAAAGACATAATGTAATTTTATTTTTAAATATTGGGAATTCAGTGTGCCAGCTGCACCATAGAGGAATATAAAATTCACATTCTTTAAACATTAACATTTAACCCATAGAATACTAGTTAGATCATCAACGAATTCATCCTCTCTAGAGCTCAAGGGGTTTAAATAGGGTTGCCGGATCATCCCTTTAAAAGAGAACACCTATGAAAAGTGCCTGCTGCATTGATGAATGGGAGCCATTGAAACCTTATAAGTAACCACTGGAGCCTTGCAGCAGGCACTTTTCATAGGTGTCCTCTTTTAAACAGATGATCTGACAACTCTAGTTTAAACCAATGGGAATTTGAAGTTGCCCATCAATGGTACAATTGGTTTGACCCGGAACTGTTCTGGTTCTTCTTATAACACCAACCTTAGTATGTAATTGTAGTTACAGAATAAGTGTATATCAGTTATTATGTAAGACTGAACAAGTATCAATGGAACCCTGATGTGTGTATTTTTTTTTTAACAGGCGTCCTTGATTTAAAGTGCTATGTAGTCATCTTAAATGAGAAGCAAAGCACTGGAGATCTATCTATCTGTTCTTTAGAATACCCATGTCAAATAGGTTAAAGGCAATTGATCCATTCATGGAATAATAAACAATTATACACATATATGCTAAGCTACAGTCATTGTTAATCCACTCCAGGAAGAAGCACATCACAGCAAACCAAGCTGAGGAAATAGACCATAATGTGATATGGTGGTGAAGTGCAGACTGGCAGGAATAAGACTGGGGTACCTGGTATTCCCAGGGGGTTCCCCATCCCGGTCCTAACTAGGCTGAAGCCTGCTATGCTTCTAAAGCCAAACAGGCTTTTGTGCCTTCAGGCTTAAAAGGTTTAAATTAATGTGCTCTCTCTTCATAGTACATACAACAGCCTTCCTTGTATTTATCAAAGACTAGTGTAAAAGCCTGTATACATAGGCCAAGGTCCAGGTAATTTTAACCCTTTGCGTACCCCTCTAGCACTAAAAGGGTTAAGAGGCCGCTACCTCAGTGCTCCATGAGATGCAGTCTTGCGTGGCCTCCCTCACGTGATGCAATCATATGCAGTAGAGATGCCAGAACACGAGCAGTGTCTACTGCGCATGACTGTATCTTGACAAACATCCTAGCGAATTATAATGCAGTGTGGAATATAAGATGATTTACAATTTACTTTCAAGAGTTTACAGAATGTGGTACTGTCAGTTATTCTATAACTACAACTACATATTAACCCCTTAACGACTTTGGTCCTGGGAACTAACATTCCCTTAAGGACCACTTTGATGATTCCGATGTGCCGGTACGCGTATCCTGTGACGCATACCGGGACGCCGCGCTGGGGACTGAGAGAGACCGCTCCAGTCTTGGAGCTGTCCGTTTCACTCCCCGTTTTTACTTACAGCGCTCCCGAAACAGCGCTGTAAGTAAAATGTACGTGACCTGCTATGACCATCACCTGTCCTTAACGCAAAAACCGCATGATGGTCATAGCACGGCACACAGATGTTAACGAGTTAAGGTTGAGGCACTAAGAAGAACTGAAAAATTAGCAGACCAATAAACAGCACCATATGGATCAAACAAAAATTACCATTGATTTAAATTGAGCTATTAACCATGTAAATACTAGAGAGGTCTCCAACACATTGCAAAGTAATGCAACAGAGGCAACTCTGTGGTTAAAGACACAAGATAAATCTGTAGGCATTTGGAACGGTATCAGGATTATCCTTTCAACCCTTTGAGTGCCAGAGGGGTATGGAATGCATTGCAAAGCAATGTGTTCTGTACCCCTCTGGTACTCAAAGGGTAAAATCTGGCAATGCTCCATTTGGGGTTATTTTTATTTGTCCCCCATAGTGAAGTTAGCTTGTTCTAGCCTCATTTGTTTCATTTCAAGAGTTAAATAGATTTGTCTAGACAACTATACTGATTACAAGATAATTTCAAATTGTTGAATTCACTGTAAAGGTTTGTTTGACTCACAGACACAGAGTTAAGATAAAAACACAGTTTTATTAAATACAATAATACATAAAGAACCCTCACAGGTCCTGTAATATAACACATATAGTACAGACACACGACAGGTTAATTATGCCCACACAGGTCCAGCATATATATAGGAGACAAACAGTTTATGCTGACATGGGTCAGGCGAGTGATAAGGTTTCCAGGTTCCAGCAATGCAGGAGTTAATGTTCAGAGGAAAGGAGAACAGTCCCATATGTTCTGGCAACCAGCTGCATCAGAAGACGCCACAGAAAAGTCCACCGTATACTAGGCCACTGAGGAAATCAGGAGAGCTACCGGTGCTGACACGGAGGCAACAATAGCAACCGGTTATGACAGAGTGGAGCGGAACCAATAGAGAGTACCGGTGCTAAATGGAGGCAACACTTGCAACCGGTATTGATAAAGTGGAGCGCAACCAATGGTAGTGTACCGGTGCTATAACGGAGGCAACACTTGCAACCGGTATTGACAGAGTGGAGCAAACCAATGGTAATGTACCGGTGCGATAACGGAGGCAACACTTGCAACCGGTTTTGTCAGAGTGGAGCAAACCAATGGTAATCACGGAGGCAACACTTGCAACTGATTTTAACAGAGTGGAGCGAACCAGTGCAATATACCGGTGCAATCATGGAGGCAACACTTGCAACCAGTTTTGATAGAGAGGAGCGACCCAGTGCAGTATACCGGTGCAATTACGGAGGCAACACACCAACCGGTTTTGACAGAGAGGAGCAACCAATGGCAGAATACCGGTGCACTCATGGAGGCAACACTGGGAACCGGTATGGAACGGAGGCCTAGGCCAGAGGCGCTCTGAGCAATGGAAGACAGGCAAGCCTGCAAGGCAGAGGTGCCAAACAGTAAGGCACCGGAAGTCAGAATGTTGCCGAGGCGACTAGTTCCACAACGGTGAACTGCCAAGTCGAGATCCAGGAGCAGGAACTTCAGCCAGGCCGGGTCAGGACACAGGAGCAGGAACGTCAGCAAATCCGGGTCAGTACACAGGAGCAGGAAAGTCAGCCAGACTGGGTCAGTACACAGGAACAAATCACTGGAGAGTAGTCAGGCAGTCCGGGTCGGTACACAGGCGCAGGAACAGGAGAGTAGTCAGGCAAGCCAAGTCGGTACACTGGAAACCTCAATACAAACGTAGAACTGGTACAAGAACACCACGAAAGGGCAGTGATAAGGTGCAGGAGCCAAGTATATAAAGGCAATACTGGGCAGGCGAAACACAGGGCAACCAATGAGGACCTCATACAGGATAACTGACAGAAAAATAAATAACAAGGAATCATGGGCACCGTGATAGTACCCCCCTCTCAAAGACACCCCTCCTAGAAGAGGGACCTGGCTTCTTAGGATATTTAAAGTGGAAAATACACAGTAATTTAGGAGCGTGAAGGTCCTTCTGCTCAACCCAAGAACGTTCCTCCGGACCATAACCCTTCCAATGTACCAAATACTGCAATTTTCCTCTAAATCTGCATGAATCAATGATACTTTGAACTTCTTACTCCTCCTGACCCTCTACCTCTACCGGACCTGGAACCACAGGAGTAGTTGTGTAACGGCTGCATACCAGAGGTTTCAGGAGAGATACATGGAACACATTATGAATGCGCATGGGCGCAGGGAGATCCAAGGCATATGAAACAGGGTTAATTTTATGGATCACCCTGAACTGGCCAATAAACTGGGAAGCCAGTTTGTTAGACGGAACTTGCAACTTGAGGTTTCTGGAGGATAGCCATACCCTGTCCCCAACCTGGAAGAATATCGCTGGCAGCTGTCTATGATTGGCGTGGCACTGATGGCGCTGGAATGACTGACTGAGGGCCCTCTGAACCTGTGCCCAAGTGGAGCAGAGTTGCTCTATGTGCTCGTCCAGAGCTGGAATCTGTTGTGACTGGAAGGAGTCCGGGAGCAAACAAGGCTGGAACCCATAGTTGATGAGAAATGGGGAGCTCCTGGACGATGAATTAACCGCACAGTTCCTGGCGAACTCTGCCCATGGCAACAGGTCGGCCCAGTTATCATGATGATCTGTGACAAAACAGCGCAGGAACTGCTCCAGTACCTGATTGGCATGCTCAGCGGCCCCATTGGTCTGGGGGTGGTAGGCAGAGGAGAAGGACAGTTGAATGCCCATCTGTTCACAAAATGCTCTCCAAAATCTGGACGCAAACTGGCTCCCACAGTCGGACACCAGAACTCTAGGTACCCCATGCAACCGAAACACCTCTTTAGCAAAAACAACAGCCAATTGCTGGGAAGGAAGGCCATGGAGGGGGACGAAATGAGCCACTTTAGAAAACCTGTCAACCACCACCAGTATGAATGAATACCCTCTAGATACTGGCAACTCTCCCATGAAATCAATGGATACGTGGGACCAGGGGCATTCACCATTGGGCACTGGTTGGAGTAGGCCCACCGGGAGGTGTCTAGGGGTCTTGGCACGGGCACAGGTGGCACAAGCTGCGGTAAATGTGGAACAGTTAGCCCTCAGAGAGGGCCACCAGAAAACTTGTGAGAGAGACCATATTAACTGATCTAAGCAGCCTTAGATGAGTGGCATGTTTCAAGTAATTGAGTGCGGAATGGCTCATCAACAAAACACTTGCCCACTGGGGTTTCCAGGGGGGCCATAGCCTGGGTGGCCAAAATCTCTTCCCCCAGTGGCGAAGTGATACTAGTACGTAGGGTAGCCAAAATGCGGTCAGGCTGTATAATGGGTACTGGGACCTCGTCCCTATCCGTTTCAGGCTCAAATTGTCTAGACAGGGCATCAGCCCTAACATTCTTGGAACCCGGCAAATATGATACAATGAAATTGAATCGGGAAAGAAACAGGGCCCATCTGGACTGACAAGAGGACAATCTTTTAGCCTCTGAAAGATAAGTCAGGTTTTTGTGATCAGTCAGAATCAATACTGGACTTCTGGTACCTTCCAATAGGTGACGCTATTCCTTCAGGGCGAGAATGATAGCCAGTATTTCTCTGTCACCGATCTCATAGTGACTTTGGGCGCTTGACAACTTCTTAGAGAAAAACCCACATGGTCTGAGGGTGCCCCCTGCCACCGGGCGTTGAGATAGTACTGCCCCCACCCCAATCTCTGAGGCATTGACCTCAAGCGTAAATGGAAGAGACGGGTTGGGGTGGGATAGCACAGGAGCACCTGCAAAAGCGGATTTCAGTGTCTCAAAGGCCTGTTCGGCTGCCTCAGACCACTGGGAAGGGTTAGCGCCCTTGTGTGTGAGGTCAGACAGTGGTTTAACAATAGTAGAAAAGTTCTTAATAAACTTTCTATAATAATTAGCGAACCCCAAGAAGCGCTGGATCGCTTTCAACCCTTTGGGCCGTGGCCATTGTAGTACTGCTGAGAGTTTCTCCTGATCCATAGCAATATCTTCTTTAGCGATCACGAACCCCAAAAAGGGTGCTCTGGATCTGTGAAACTCGCATTTTTCCATTTTACAAAATAGTTTGTTTTTACGCAAGCGGACCAACACCTCAGACACATCCTTGATGTGTTGTGACAAATTAGCCGAGTGTATAAGTATATCATCAAGGTAGACAACAACACAGGACTGCAGCATATCACTGAGGATATCATTAATAAATTCTTGGAAAACCGCAGGTGCGTTACAGAGACCAAACGGCATAACTAGATATTCATAATGCCCGGATCTAGTATTAAATGCGGTTTTCCACTCATCCCCAGCTTTTATCCTGATCAGGTTATAGGCCGTACGCAGGTCTAATTTCATAAGGATGGAAGAACCCTTTAACCTGTCAAATAATTCGGTGATGAGTGGTATCGGATAGGCATTCTTGGGCATTAACTTATTTAGGCCACGGTAATCAGTACACTGTCTTAAATCGCCATTCTTCTTTTTCACAAAAAAGAACCCAGCACCAGCAGGCAAGGTAGATTTTCTAATGATCCCTCTCTTGAGGGCATCCTCAATGTACTCCTCCATAGCTTGATTTTCATCGCATGACAGTGGGTACGTACGTCCCTTAGGGGGTACCACCCCCGGGGGCAAGTCAATGGCACAATCATAAAACCTGTGCTGAGGCAGGGTGCCAGCCTCTCTCTTACTGAAAACGTCCCTGAATTGTTGGTATTCAACTGGCAATGAGGGAGAGGCACACAGGATCTTAACCGGGTGAGATACACAATGCTCCATACAAAATTGAGACCAAGAAGTAATCTGACAATTCTGCCAATCAAACTGGGGGTTATGCAGCTGCAACCAAGGGAACCCCAGAATGACTGCATGATGAGGGGAATTAATTATCTGGAACCGCTGTTCTTCCCTGTGAAGAACCCCAATCGTCACAGGTAGTGACATGGTTTCAAAAGTGATCTGAGCTGGTTCTAATGGTCTGCCGTCAATGGCTTCAATGGCTAGAGGCGATTCTCTTTTAACCAGCGGAATTTTGTGCAGTTCATCAAAGGCACTATCCATAAAGTAACCGGCCACTGAGCAATCTGCCCACGAGAATACCACCTGGATCGTGGGTTTTGTATGATAGGATCAGGGGACGGTTGAACACCACCTAGGACCTGTCCCCAAGGTACTCTAGGTGCGTTCGTTTCCCGGACGTACGGGACAGGTTCTTAGCATGTGCCCAGCTTTACCACAGTATAAGCATAACCCCTGCCTCCTGCGGTGTGCCCGTTCCTCCTTAGTTAACCTTGTAAACCCTAGCTGCATAGGTTCACAGGATTCTTGTATACAGTCATTAGGTTTAGGCAACGAGGGAGGTGTGGGTGGGCACAATGTACTACTGAACCCACCACTTTTAGGCAGTAGCCTACGGTCTTTTGCCACAAGTCTCTTACGGATCCAAGTGTCAATCAGAATGGCATAATCAATATATTCATCTAAATCGTTAGGAAATTCTCTAGCTGCGGTCTCATCTTTGATATGGTCGGCCAGACCTTGGGCAAAGGCTGCCACCAATGCCTCATTGTTCCAACCTACCTCTGCTACTAATGTGCAGAATTCTATGACGTAGTCACCCACCATCCAATTGCCCTGTTGTATTTCCATCAGGCGTTTAGCAGCAGAGGCGGTTCTACCAGGGATCTCAAATACTCTCCGAAACGTTTACACAAATTCCCTGAAATTCCTGGTGCAAGGTTTAGCACTCTCCCACAAGGGATTGGCCCATGCCAGGGCTCTGCCAGTCAGTAAGGATATCATAAACCCAACTTTATTGCGATCATTAGGAAAGGCATGAGGGGTTAATTCTAGAAATATCTCAAGTTGGTTAATAAACCCTCTGCATAAATTGGGTTCGCCATCATATCTGAGTGGCAACGGTGCGGAAGCGGTTAACCCTTTGACTGAGGCCACAGAAGTCACGGATAAACTCACCGGTGTCGAAACTGGGGGGACCACCGGACTCGGGACAGGCTTGTTAGGGAGCACTGTATGCTCGAGAATAGTTTGTATAGCCAATGCCAACTGATCCAGGCGCTGCTCATGTACATCCATCCTCCAATGGATGTTCTGTGTATTACCCTCACCCTTATTGTCTGAGGTCATGGCCCTTTCGTACTGTAACGGTTTGTTTGACTCACAGACACAGAGTTAAGATAAAAACACAGTTTTATTAAATACAATAATACATAAAGAAATCTCACAGGTCCTGTAATATAACACATATAGTACAGAAACACGACAGGTTAATTATGCCCACACAGGTCCAGCATATATATAGGAGACAAACAGTTTATGCTGACACGGGTCAGGCAAGTGATAAGTTTTCCAGGTTCCAGCAATGCAGGAGTTAAAAGGAGAACAGTCCCATATGTTCTGGCAACCAGCTGCATCAGAAGACGCCACAGAAGAGTCCACAGTATGCTAGGCCACTGAGGAAATCAGGAGAGCTACTGGTGCTGACACAGAGGCAACAATAGCAACCGGTTATGACAAAGTGGAGCGGAACCAATGGAGAGTATCAGTGCTAAACAGAGGCAACACTTGCAACCAGTATTGATAAAGTGGAGCACAACCAATGGTAGTGTACCGGTGCTATAACGAAGGCAAATCACTGGAGAGTAGTCAGGCAGTCCGGGTCGGTACACAGGCGCAGGAACAGGAGAGTAGTCAGGCAAGCCAAGTCGGTACACTGGAAACCTCAATACAAACGTAGAACTGGCACAGGAACACCATGAAAGGGCAGTGATAAGGTGCAGGAGCCCAGTATATAAAGGCAATACTGGGCAGGCTAAACACAGGATAACTGACAGAAAAATAAAAAACAAGGAATCAAGGGCACCGTGATATTCACAAACAGAATATCCTATATAATAATTTGCTAGGATGTTTGTCAAAATGCAGTCATGAGCAGTAGGGACTGCCCGTGTTCAGGCAGTCTCTACTGTGCATGATTGCATCGTGTGAGTGTGGCAAAGCAAGACTGTATCACGTGGAGCACTGAGGTAGTGGCCTCTTAACATTACTTGGACCTTGGCCTGTGTACACGGGATTTTACACTAGTACAATTATATTTTATTGTGTCTTTTCCAAACAATTCTTGTGAATGGATACAAGAAAAACACGCAAGATAATCTAAGCATTTGTGGTAGGGGCTAATGGAATCAGCGAGTCTGGATGAATGGATAAGACCTAGGAAATGTGACTAGATGGCTGTGGCACAACCTAGGCCCCTAATGGACCTAGGACCGATGACGTGGAGGCCGGCCTGATTAGATGGCCTGCCTGGAATGAGTTGAATTGCATAGCTTAAGGGAGGGAGAGGAGGGGAACTGCTTCAGGACCCCAGGTAGAGAAGCTGGTGGAGCGACTTAATGGTTCTTCCACCCCTCCCACAAATGCAGACGCAGCCTGCTAACTTGTGGTAGGGGCTAATGGAATCAGCGAGTCTGGATGAATGGATAAGACCTAGGAAATGTGACTAGATGGCTGTGGAACAACCTAGGCCCCTAATGGACCTAGGACTGATGATGTGGAGGCCGGCCTGATTAGAGGCCAAAATAATGACGAGACAAAATGCTTTTGACAACTTTATTGAGGTTCACTGGTACAGAGTAGAGATGGCCAGGCGAATTTCTTTTTTTGGATTAGGGATGTATCTTGTGAAACATTGAGACCTCCATCTCCCCAATTTCTGGATGATATGTGGCGGAGTATTATTGAGTGAGGCAGTGGAAGCTGCTCCGATGTGGAAGGAATGGCCAGAATAGAATTCTGGATTCGCCCCGATGTGCGATAGTGCAATACGGACCAGCCTGGTGAATTCAGAAGTGGATAAAGGATCGTTAGGTGTGGGAAGTAGAGGACTGCTATTGGGTTTGCCTTCGATTAGGGACATGAGTTTAGACAGAGCTAGGAGTGGGCACCATGGGTCGTGAGTGGGATAAAATGGGATCAAGGCTCCTACACCAGACTGATCCGTTTTGGAACTTTTAAGGAAATATTTAAAGCATTCGGGCTGAGCTAGCAGATCAGATTTTTGGAGAAGGAAAGTGAATATGCAGTTTTTAGGAATTCGCCGGGTCTTAAGAAGCCATAAAAACCCATGCAAATTGCTGATAAGAGCACGCAGCTGATTTTTGCTTCGAATAGGTTGGCTTACAGTGCCTAGTAAAGTTTCCGTAAGAGAGTGTCGGAAATTGGTAACCTAATCTTAGGTTGGTTATGAGAAATCTTCTCTAGTCCTCTGAAAAACAGTTTGATCTGATAAACGGAAAATATGGAGGGATGGGTACGTTGGATAAAGGCAAGGTAATGACGAATGCCTGCCAGCTGAAGCTTGATGGAGCAAGGAGAAAGGTGTAGGGTATGGTGGCAGTATGCTGCGAAGTTTAAGATGTTGGAGATTGAGTAGTTGCCAGGACGATTGCTCATTAGAAGAAATTTAGTAAATGAGGCCCTAGCGTAGTTCCTCTTGGTACTTGGGGCGAGTGCTAGGTTAATGATGGATCCGGCTGAAGGGAATCTAGTCATTGCAGGTGAGAAGATGGAAAGGAGGTGTTTTGGTTGGATGATCGCTGGCCTGAGGGTTGAGTTCAAAAAATGTCTGAAAATCAGAGTGGAGAAGAGCATTAACTGACTGGGTCTTTGAGGGCAGAGAAGGAGAACAGGAGAAGGTGAATTTGAATTGAAGAGAGAGCCAGGTAAGTTTTCTAATAAAGGACATTATAAGTGTCCCCAAGAACGTCACCGACGCAAGAGACCACTCATTGCCCCAACAACTGGCCACTGCTATGATGGGAACTAATTCCATACAACAGCGACAATTGAAGAAGTGAGGGGTGACTGAGTCCTGGGGGGGCCAAGCTTCAAATAACCAATTTGACCCGGAAAAAGCTGCGAAGCCTGAACTTGATACGTTGGAAATAACTTCTGCAGAAGGAATTGAGGGTGACTTAGTAAGGAACGATTTGCCATTCCAGGATTGAAGAAATTTGGCTCACATGGCTAGGTCTGAATGGGCGGACTCGTTAATGGTAATTGGGGAGGAATCTGAGCTACCGGAAAGCAGAGTGAGAAGGTAGGAGATAAATGAACGGCCTTGGGGAATGATGCGGATAGCAAAGTTAAGGTATCCTAAAAGAGACTGAAGATCAGTCCTAGAGCAAGAGTGTTTGGTGGAGAAGTCCTGGACCATAGCCTGGATGCGAGAAACTTTGTCCAGCGGAAGGCGGGCTTCCATGTTGCTGGAATCCAGGGTTATGCCGAGGAATTTGATCTCTCTTGACGGACCTACTGTTTTTTTTGGAAGCAATAGGAATGTTGAGACCCTGAAACAGATTAATGAGGGAATTAAGAGCAGAAGGATGAGCCTGGACTTGTTCGATCAACAAAAAGTCATCCAAGTAATGAAGAACCATTGGACTTCTGCAGTGGTTCAAAAGCAGCCAAGCTAGAGCTTCGGCGAAATAGTTAAATAACTTGGGGCTGCTTTTTGAACCAAACACGAGGCGGGTCGAGAAGTAGAATTCGTCTCGCCACCTGATACCTTGCAGATGCCAATGGGAAGGATGAACTGGAATCAATTTGAATGCATCCTCTATATCTGTTTTAGATAACCAGCAGTCAGGACCAGCCTGCTGGATAAGAGTGATTGTGTTCTCAATGCTATGGTATTCCAAGGCAAATTCAGAGGAGGGGATGAGGGAGATGGGGTTGGAGCACCAGATTGGAAAGGAAGGGGCCCTGCATAAAACCTTTAGTAACTTCTTTGGAAATGAGGAGGTCGACTGTAGACGGGTCTGCGAAGGCAGATTGGAGGTTGGGGCATTCTAACGAATAGGATGGAGGGGCAAGAATTCCTAAGTGAAAACCGGTGTGAAAGCCATTCATGAGAAAAGAGGAGATTATTTTGTCAGGGTGGGATGACAGCAAAAAATTCAGGAAACTTGAGTTGATGCTTCCTAGTCATTTATTTGAGCGAGAGTAATGGGGGCAAATGGTGCGAGCATGGGATTGATGGCAACTAGAGCACATATGGAGCATGCGGCAATTGTGGAAGAAACAACCTTGGTCATTAAAATTATTACAAATAGGAGAAGAACCCATGTAATGAATGGTGCGACCTAACTTGTCTACCGTGGGGCGGGATCTAGTAGTGGGGGGTTCGATAGGGGAATCAGAAGGAGCTGATACTGGGGCAAAATTAGCAGAAGTGCTTGGCCAAGCTGATGGACATAAGCTTAGATTATGAATGGCCGACTGACAGGATGGGCAGACTGGGGTCTTAAAGCCTGCAAAATAGCGGCAAAATAGCTCATGATCCAAAGAACCCCAGTCTGTCACAAAGCTGAACTGCTCTAAGGCTGCGGCTGCCTTGGCGGAAAATGCTAGGTGATAGTCGTAAAAGCTAAAACCGCTGTAGCGGTAGCCTAAATCCACCAGGATGTACATGTATCGGTCAAGTTCTTTCCTCCGGAAAGGGAAGGACGAGCACAGAATATCCCTGAAAATGTTGAATGTCAGGACGAACTTGGGAATTGTGAGCTTTTTAGAGAGCCTAGGATCTTTAGCTTTGAGAGTTACGGCTACTTCGCCGCATTGGATAGTGCGACTCTCAGCCAGGTCCTGGGTAGCAATTAACAGGGATACCAAGTTCACGTCCCTTCCCTCCATAATATCCTTGCGAAGATGGGCTGGAACCATATGGGCGGGTATGATCTGAGGATTGAGGGGTGGTGAAGGATTACCTTGAGCTGACTGAGGACACAAGAACGCTACTGCTTGGGTGGATGACCTGGTGATTGATTCGAGGGAAATGATTTGAGACTGCATGTCTGCCATGGCTGAAGACATGGACGTGAGCATCTGCGTGATCCAATTGGGAAGAGTGGACTTTTTGAGAAATGGGGTGGATGGGAGACGGAGTGGGAGTGGGCTGGGCTGGGGAAGAAGGGGGAGAGGATGGAGGATGGGCCGGGAAGAGGAGCCGAAATAGCTCCGGCTTCCTGGCAGAAGAGGAGAATGGAATATGCTGACGGGAAAGTTCGGCTGTAATACGTGGAATCGTCCATTCTCTATAAGTCTGGCCGTTAAATCCTGGGTTGGCTGAAGGATCCCACTGAGGTAATTCTTGGCTGACATTGGATCTGGGTGGTTTGTCTTCCATGGCTAGAGGGGGAGAGCAGAGGATTAATTGGTAAAGGGTAGTGGAAAGACCTAAGGCAAGGGAATAGGGTAAAAGTGCTGACCTGCCAAACGGGCTGGACTATACAGACCCCCTGCCCCTGATGGCTCGGCAGACTAACTGTCTGAGGAGGCGGGGTGAAGGAGAAGACTGGTAATCCGATGCTCACCTTGAAGACAGAGTCAAGGGACAAATGTCTTCTGCAGGAAGATATCCCATCTGCCTGTTCACCATCAGGAAGAAAAAAATATTGACACTGGGGAGGCGGCGGGAGTGAAGGAAAGAAAGTGAAGGAGAGGTATGGAGTAACGGGTGGCTAACCGAGAGTGGGAGCTGAAGAAGGATTCCATTAAGCGGAAGTGACTTGCTAACCCTCTCTTCGGATGCTGCGGGTTAAATGGAGTGCAGAAATAAGTATGAAGGTGAGGTGAGGGGGAAAATACCTCTGACGAGAGGAGTGCGGGGGGGTAGGAGGAAGAAAAGGTGGGGATGAACCCCTGACGAGAGGATCAAAGAGGGTAAACCAGGGCCGATGTCTCTGATGGGAGACTGCCTGGGAAACTAAGACAACCGCGGTCTCTGATGGGAGAACCGGCGAAAGTAAATTGTCGTTCCTCTGACGGCAGGAAAATGGGGAAGGCGTGGATCCTGAGATGCCAGAAAGTAAAAAGTGAGAGGAGAAGGAGGGTGGGGAAGGTGTCTGATGAAAGGATTTGGCTATAGAGGTATGATGATAACCTCAAGCAGAATTGCCAATATCTACCTTGAAATGCGTCCTTAGGCTTTGAGCTGAGAAAGGAACAGATAAACTATAGATGAAATTTAACTCAGATTTTTTTTTTTTTTTTTTTTTTTTTTACTTACTAATGAGGATTCAGAGTCTCACGTGGAGGAGAGCGACTGACTGGTTGGTGATGACTGGACTTAGCTGATGATATCTGCCGATATCTGAAATAACGAAATTAAATTAAAATATGCTGGAGGCACGACGTTAGATGGGACCGGTTGACTGGAGATGAAACTATACTCTTACCAGTGGTGAGAAGGAGACTCCTGAAGAAAATGAGATAGACCTTGACAGGCAGCTAGTGAGAGAGAATCTTTAGCAATCTGGAACACAATAGGAAGCGCTTGAGCTGGCTAAAGAAAAGCATAAACATAAACATACTTGCTGACCTGCTAGAGAAGAGGGAGCATATTAACAGCAGTGACCTAAAAGTTTAAGAAAGAGCAAGATAAGAGCATAACTTAAAGGGGTTAAACCATAACTGCAAATGACTATGGGGGATTAAACAAAAGGTTGTATTCTGGGGGCTGCAGGATAGAATATTTATAGCACTGCGTGTTAACTCTTTTTTTTTTTTTTTTTTTTTTTGTTAAACCGCGTGAGGAGGGGGAAGAGTAACTGATATGTATAGGTAAACGGTAGAAATGGTAACACAGACAGGCACGTTATGTGGATGAGAATTCAAACCTTGACACTGCTGATTCCATATACAAAACTGGTGAGGATTAACGGAGAAGTAGTAGTAACGGGGGATGATGCAACACAAGACCTACCAGATGCCATGTGTGGACAGCCCGACACAGGACGCCACAAGGAGGTTGGCAATGGAGGGGAGCAAACAGCCCTATTGGAGAGAGGCTTGACTGGCCAGCTGATGACGCCACGACGTGACAGGAAGTCGGAAATGACAACGGGACCGGAAGCGATGTGGAAGCCCCACGTGAAGCTACCTGGCGTGCACCAAAGAACTGCTTCAGGACGCCAGGTAGCAACAGCGCCACTGTAAATTTTCAGGCCACTGTGATATTTCACCTAAAAAATGCAAGTCTGAGCTGTTAAAATATTTTAATAAGACATCTCAGCAGCGGGAGTACCCTGGTTTTACTCATGGATAAACCCTACACCATTTATTTTTTTACATTTTAAGTATTACTATCCCTTTAAAGTTCACCACCAATTACCAACAAACTCCCAAACAGAGGTAACCAGTTACCCCACCTTGTACCAGACTGAGCCAGCTCAAGCAGGTAACGTAAGTCACCAGAAACATCCCTCTGGGGAAAACTACCTTAATGTTACTCCCTAAGGACACCCCCAACCCAATATTAAGGTAGAGTACTCCTCTGCTTTACCTCTGACCACTCCACTTCCTGTTCCTATCCCCAGTATGCACTCCCCACAAACCCTGCCTCATTAACCCTCCCCCCCCACAATAACTCCATGGGGCTCTATATTCACCAGTGAGTAATCCTCCAAAATCTCTTACCTTTGTATGCAAATTTAGGCTTACACACTTAGGAGCAGGGTGGTTTTTGTGTTTCTAGACTCTACAATGTAGTTGCAAATAAAAGGTGCTGGATATATATTTACATACAGGAGAAATACCCCAACTAATGGTGGTTCTTTTGGGAAGGTAAGACTTTCATTATTCTTGAGGTGTGGTGGCTTTAACTCTTTGAGTGTCAGAGCGGTAACCAATGCATTGTGAGTCATTGGAAAAGTGTTCTGTGTAATCTGAACTGCAACTTCTCAGGCTGCAATGCAGTAATGCCATGCTACAGCTGCTTAAGAATAACTAAGGCCATAGGAAAGTTGCTGAATGAAACAGATGTGGATGACTTTCACTTGTGATATTCATCTGTGTAACCCTACTTGTAAGGCTCAGGTGACCAGACATCTCTTTAAAACAGGACACTTGTGAAAATTACATTCTGAAGAATTGAACTGGAATCAGTGTAACCTGGCACTGTCTGCAGGGTTGCCACCTTTTCTTAAAAAAAATACTGGCCCTGGCATTCCCTCCATTGACTTAACATTGGACAGAAGCCAATTTTTTTCCGGCCTGCCGGTAAAACACCGGCTGGGTGGATACACTGTCTGTGTGTTTCATAAGTATCTTACATTTAAGGAGATATCTGGTCACCTTTTATTAAATACCAGTTCAGAATTTTGGGTAACTTGGTCACTCTGTTCAGTTTATTTTCATCCCTCTGAACCACAGAGTGATTACTACAGGTTTGCAATGGCCTCCATATAGCCCTGTAAAATGCATTTTTCGTAAGTGTTAAGTTTTAAAGAATAGGAAAACAACAAAGTTCAACATCATACATAGAGGGAATGGAGAGGAATTATGAGAAATAGCTATATAAATTGAGCATGTTTAATGTAGAAAAGAAGCAGGTAATGTCAATATAAAGACCTCTCAAGGGAACATTTCATTCTGTAGGCTGGAAAATTAAGTGGGGGAAAAAAGGTAACTTCAATTTAAGCAAACGAAAAGGTTATTTTAAAGTATAGCGTAGTAAAGTTATAAGATTCAGTGTCAAGGAATGTATCAATGGCAAATACAATATATCAGTGGTTCCAACCCTATCCTCACAGACACATAACATGCCATGTTTTTAGAATTGCATGTTAGATGTGCCTTAAAAGGATAAGTAATACTTAAGTATTACTAATCCCTATAGTAAAGTCCTATTAAAAATAAATGTATTGCCCCCAGTTTCATCTCTCAAACCTTTATGGTTTGAGACATGATCACTCCTAAAGTTGCCCTCTCCCCCCTCCTTCCCCAAAGTCAGCTCTGTAGCTGACTGAAGGGAAATCCGGTCATAGATCATCAGGCAGCTCTGCAGCAGAGCCACGATCACGTTAATAAAAAAAAAATCTTTCCCTAAAACAGTCTTCTACGTGTGCTTGCAAACCAAGCACACGTAGAAGACCATTTCAGTGAAAGTTTACTTTTTTATTAATGCGATTGCGGCTGTGCTGCAGAGCCGCCTGAAAGTCGTATGGCTGGCTTCCCTACAGTCAGCTAGAATGCTGACTAAGGGGAAAGGGGAGGGAGAGGGCAACTTTAGGAGCGATCATCTCTCAAACCATAAAGGTTTGAGAGATGACACTGGTGGCAATAGATTTATTTTTAATAGGACTTTAATGTAGGGATTAGTAATACTTAAGTATTACTATCCCTTTGAACAAAAAAAATGAGAAACACTGAATTAGAGGTTCAGACATTTAATTATGTCTCTTATACATAAGGGGATGGATTCAAATGCAGGTGCTAATTTTATCTCTGCTTTTATCTCCAGGTATCCCCATAGACTTCAGTAGGAACATTTTTGATAAAACGGGAGGTAACATGTCATTTACCTCCTGCATTTGAATCCAGCCCCTGGAGAGAAATCTTAAACCCATGGCCTGCTAGGCACCCCTGAGGATAGCATACCTCCCAGCATTTCAGAAGGCCAAAGAGGGAAACGTTTGATTTAGATGATGTTGATGGAGGCAGAACTAATGTGTGTGGCATTGCATAGAAATTTTAGGTTACTTTATGACCTATTGATAACTTTTTATGTAAATTAAAAAGACCAAATATTTTTAATTATGTGTTTATAAACACACATACTGAAGTTTAAACAAACATTAACCCCTTAAGGACGGCTGATCACAAATGTGGGCATCACTTAAGGACCACGGACCTTTTTTTTTCTCTGTTGCATCCAGTTCAGGGCTCCCCGAATGGTGTGCAATCGCTCTGGGAGCCCTGAATTCCAAGACGGTCCTGGAACATCATGGGTCCTTAATGCAAATCTACTGCCAGGACTGTCAAGGATTGCTAAGTGGTTAATGTGAGGTTTACTTTTCTGGAGCAATGTGCTACTCAATTTAAATGTAGTGCTGTACATGAATTTTCTCAGACATGAGAAAAATAAAGATAAAATTGGTAGTTTACGTATGTTCTCACTGGTGCAATTGTTTGCCTCATAATTGCTTCACTATTGCTTTTGTGCTTCTAACCCATAGTTCTTGCACCATTTAAGTAAACCTTCTTTGAATATTCTCTAATTTATTCATGTACTTCTGGAGATAAGAGACCATATGATAAAGGTACAAAGGTAAGTGAGCAGAGCCCAGTTTACCATTTGTTTTAATCCATTCTGTATGTTATTATACATTCTCATATCCCCCGTTGTTTACAGCAGAACATGTTGGCCCTCAATAAATAAAGAAGAATCATAACAATGGTTAAACTGGAGTAGTTATGACAAGTCACTTGAAAATCAGGAATAATTTTTACTGTTGAGACTAAACTCACACTGGTTTCACTGAGTTGTTTATTTGCATTACTTTGGAGCAATTTATTATCGATCCATCAAAGGTTTATCAACAGTTTAATAGATTATCCCTTTGAGTGCCAGAAAGATGAGCAATGCATTGCTCTGTAGTGCTTTCCTCACCCCTCTGGAACTCAGTGGGTTAAGGGATAAGAGCTTGAAAACTGGAGTGACTGAGGGCACAAATACAAGAGTGGTTAAGTGCACAAACACAGAATGGTACAGAGTTCGCTTCCAGAATTCAGCAGTAGATGAGAGCTTGAATTTACTTGAAGACTTGTGTGCATGAGCAGGGAAGAATAATAATAGGAAAGGGGATGACAGTATAAGAAGGTGAAGAACTGATTACATGAGCTTGGAAGACAATGAGGAAGATGAAAATGCTGAATATAACAGCATTGCGATATTACGTTTTACTGCTGTGAGGAGATAAGTGTAATAGAAGAAAAAGTCCGCAAGGCAGCACTTGAGGGTCTAAATCAAAGACATTGTGGATTTAATGCAGGTATAAGAGTGTTTGACTGTAGCAGATCATCAGGATTGAGTGCTGGTAAAGGGTTAAAGTAGTAATGCCTCCTAGATTAAAACAAAAATAACTGTCAATTTGTCAATATTCAATAAAAGAATACAAAAAAAGATAAGGCGTCATCTCTAAGTGTAAACCGCTTTAAAAGTTCAAGTTTTCTTGAAACCACCACCGTGATACTTCACAACATTATCCTACTTCACGTAGGTGTTCCTTTGCATGGTGAAGGCGGATAATGGTGTGAAGTATCACAGTGGAGGTGTCAAGAAAATTGAACTTTTAAAGCAGTTTACACTTAGAGATTTTGCGCCTTATCTTTTTTGTATTCTTCTAAACTGACTATCTGTCTGTTATATATACAGCAGAGAAGAAGAACACAACTTTGAAAATTACTACAGCTTTGCATAAACAAGCACCACTGGCTGTCCATCTTTATTTCCATACCATCATTCTGTTTAGTTTTCATTGCCCTCATTAATAGTGTTGATTTTCAATTACTGCAAGTATCTACATCACTCTCCAAATAGCTAGATGGCATAAATCTATATTTTTGTGTTCATTGCAACAGCTACTCTTCTCCACCATTATACTTCTCCATGTGCCGATGGCTCCCTATCCTCATTCATCTATAAAGCAACATCTTGGTACCTTCTGGGACCATACAATTAAAATGTGAGTACTGGGACCTAAGGAACCCGTCTAGCCTGTTAGCTGCCATGTGTAAATAATGGACATGTTCCTAAGAGTGATTGTGTACTGATCATAAAGTTAAATTGCCTCTTAGATGGGATATTGCATCAATTTTCAATGGTTCTGTTACTTACACATTTTAATGACACACATTAGTATGTGTGCAGAGTGCAGAGTATTGTTAACCTGCCTGTCCAGGAGAATCTCTGAGAAAATAGGCTCTGATTCACACATCCAGCAGCTAATCCACCTTGAGCAAATGCGGGTCATTGGGTTTTATTAGCTTTGAGACCTACTCAGGGGTGGCTATATTCCCCCATCATCTTCTTATGAGCTAGCAAAGGAAGAAGGGTGTGCCTAGGTCAACAGCTGGATAGCCACAAGCTGCCTTACACATCTGCACCAGAAGGATATCCAGGGCATGTAACTTTACAAATACATTCATAAACTTCAACTGTATGCATGTATGGGTCTTTGATTGTCACTACACATTGGAGTATCTCTTCCTTAACACTGCCTCTTCTTTCGTTGGGTAACTCCATATTACTTTTGCTGTGTGTGTATATAAGGGGCACGGCATTGCCTGTGCAAGAAGATGCAGGTAGAAGATAAAGATATTCCACTGTGTACTCATGTTTTAAATGCAGCTCCCCGCACATACATAGACCAAGAGACACAGATACATAATAGACACATGCACACATGGAATCATACATATACACACACATAGCGATACAAACATACATGCACACACATTCATGCATGCACATATACAGATGCAAAAGTATACATAGACACCATATTTGGTAACATTTAAAAAAAATCCTACAGAGCCTTTTCACTTGGTCACTTGCCATACAGAATATAAGCAATCAGTGATCAGTGGTGGTTATTATGTTGAATCAAGACACCAGCAGAAAACCTTAGAGAACCGACCTTGAGCTACAGTTGTAAAGCAGGACAGATATTTGCCATGGTACCTTAAATAATATATAAAAGTAACAGTAGCGTGTGCAAGCTCAGTCATAACCCATTCTAGTTGTAATGAAAACATTAGTATTGTTGTACCTTTTTGTAAGTATTGTGTATTCTGAGAAGGAATGGTAAGCAAGGAAATAGAAAACACAGCAGTATCCCTTTGAGTGCCATAGAAGTATGCAGTGCTCTGCACTGCAATGCATTGGATACCTTTTTGTCAGTCAAAGGGTGAAACAGCCTTACATATAATATACATATATACAGACCTTTTCTATGGCCACACTCTGTTCAAAATGGTTTCCAGCCTACCATTGGCTGGGATGTGTGCTTACGCCCCTCCCAGCCAATAAGCTTCTGGGTGGATGAAAACTCCCTAGAAACTGATTGGCTGGGAGGTGCATAAGCATACATCCCAGCCAGTGGTAGGCTAGAAACCATTTTGAGCAGAGACCATATAAATGCCCGAAAGGTAATGGGGGGGTTGCCATGCAGTACTGCCACCACTGCTGGTAACAGTGGCCGAGGCGGCAGCATCGGTAACAATATCAATGCCGCATGTTCTGTACTTACATATTTATCTGCTACATGGGTTTTGGACATTTTTTTACAGCACTGGGCTCATATTTATATTTTATTGATGCAATGCCACCACAGTTTAACTCTTTGAGTGACAGAGAGGAACGCAACGCATTGCTCTGCAATGGGAGATATTTTTATTAAAGGGATAGTAATGTTTCATAATAAAAGCAGCTCTAATTAATCATCATAGTATTTGGACTTTGGAGAGTGTTATTTCAATTCTGTCAGAGTTGTATTTCAAGAGTAATTCAATGACAAAGTGTCCCCCTTCCGCCCCTTTTACTGATGTAACACTTTTCAGCCAGATCAGAAGGGAGGTGCCCAGGTAGACTGCAGAGAGGGACAATCTTCAATTAAGATAAGGGAAAAACCTGAAAAGCTTGTCAAGGGGGCAGGGCTTTCATTGTTCTAATAGAAAGAAAATTGTCCCCTGCTGTTATCTGTCTGGTCTTACAACTAGATTCCCCATCTGAGAAGAGATGGCTTATACTAGGTAAAAGGAGCGGGAGGGGAAACTTTGCTTGTGAATATCTCTTAAACCATAAAGGTTTGAGAGATAAGACTTATATCATTCTTCATATTTTTTTAATGCCTACGAAATAAAATAAAGTTAAAACGAAGTATTACTATCCCTTTAAAGAAAGAGTTAATTTTTTTTTACAGGGACATCATTTCAACACAGACAAAGATCAGAAGAGAAGAAGAAGGCAGAAGAAGGACTGTAGTTGATCAGGGTGCTGAAGGCCCCGTTGGACATCAGGATTTCAGGCAAGTGTTTATTTTCAGGGGATATTTTAAACTTAGATTAATCCTATGAGTGCCAGTGAGTAATGCCTATCCCACTGGCACTCATAGGGTTAATTCTACTAACATTTGACACATTTCTTATCATACATCGGACGTATTGATATGGGCTTAGGGCCCCATATCAATACATCCACTGGTGACTCAGATTTTTTTTTCTGGGTGTTTTTCCCTTTCAATCCCTGTGTCAGCAGGAAAAACATGCTTTAGGGGACTCTGCTCCCCAAAAAAATGGATGCAGATTTTCACCCATTTGAGTGGGTCCTTTAACACTTTGAGTGCCAGAGGGGTACGCAACGAATTGCTTTACAATGCATACCCCCTCTGGCACTCAAAGGATTAACACATGTTGACACCTAACGTATGGAATTGAATGGGAAAATGGCCGTCTTTTTAATGGGTTCAAACTCTAGTGCCCAACGTGTGTTTTTTTTCTGCCAGTATGTCTTCATAGCACTGGTATTTGAATGGCTTACCATGCTTGGAAACATGACAGACCTAAATTAATAGAGGATTTTAAGGGAGTAATTTGTGTGCAAGTACTATTTTACTGCAAGGGTGGTAGACTCATGGAACAGTCACCCAGCAGAGATGGTGGGGAAAATCCAAAATCTAAAATGGCTAAGAAAGATATAAATCTATTCCAACAGGCCAGGATGTAAGGATTTCCCTGATTAAGCACAGGTGAGTTAATCAGTGGGTCATTCATTTTGGCTGACTCAACTGTACTTAATCAGTGAAATCCTTATATCCTGTACTGTTGGTGGCCCTTGAGGACTGGACGTGGACATCCCGGGGATAGGTAAATGGGCAGATTGGATGAATCAGAAGGTTCTTCTCTGCTGTCAGAATGTTTCTGTGTTTATTTTTCCCCTGTAGTGCAGCTGGTGTGACCTAGAATTGTGTCAGTTCTTCTTAAACAGCCTCACTCAGTACTTTGTCCTCACCTTGCAATGAGGCTGAAGTTTCTGAAGCTGTTTTAGGGCAAACCACCTGCACCATAGGGGACTAGTACTATGAAAATTGGTGCAATTCTGGGGCAAACGAACAAATAAAAACTGCCATTGATTTATAGAGTGTTTTAACCACTTGAATGCTAGAGAGGTGCCCAACACGTTATTTTGCAATGCATTGAACGCCTCTAGCATTTGGGTGGGGGGGTTAAAACCGCCATTCAAATCAATGGCAATTTGGGTATTTTTTATTCTGTTCCATATAAAGCAGTTGGTTTGCTTCATAATCACATTATATTTGCATAGTACATCAGTCTCCGTGTTTCTGTGGACCACACATCTCTACCTGGGAATTTATCATCTGGATGCATCACTGAAAAAAAAACTATATAATTTTTTTGAGCCTCCCAATGTGTTGCTATTTAATGCCATAGACTGAGACATTAGAAGTATTCCTGCTTTACTCAGGTCTCCACCACTACTATACTGCGCACAAGATATTGTGCCTATGGTGAATAGATAAGAGAGTGAAAAGGGAAGAGGGGTGAAGAGACATTTTCTGTCCAAAATCCTTTATCTAATGTCATAGAGACTTACAGAATCTTGTGGCACACGTAAGTACCTGCATGCAGATTATCAGGGCAATTTCAGAAAATGTTGAGATTCTACAGAATGCAGGGTGATATGACTGTGGTTTACCAGGATACAGTGCTGCGTTAGATTTTCATACTCTTCTGGGCCGAAAACAAAAGGGAGGAGTTTAATGCATTCTGACACTGGTGTTCTTGACCAGTTTTTCTCTTGCATGGCAGCTCTGGAAACTATAGCCCAGCAAAACATATTTTATATCAAAACTTTCAACTTGGCAGAGTTCCCAGACTGTCAGTATAACACCCTGAAGGTTGTACTAAAGTTTGATAAAGAGGAGATAATTCCTCCATTATGACAAACTCTCCAATTCAAATGGAGCCTATACACTCTTAGTGCATAGCCTCCATAGAATAAATCAGGAATTGGAGAGTTCATCACACTGCAGAAATGATCTCCTCATTATCACACCTTTAGTGCGCTGGTGAGCACCTTGAGGTCCTTACAACTGCTGCCTGACTACAGCTCCCATTACTCTCTTACTGGAATGATGAGAGTTATGGTCTGACAGCAACAATATACATTGTGGGGATTGGTTATCTCTGTTTATTTTAATTATAATTATATTTTATTGAGTGTTTTATTACTGTGACTACCAATAAATGGAGGCATTTTGAGAAAAGACCCAGGTAATACTGTGTGTGTATTCTAACAGTAATCTCTAAGAGTCCAAGAAGTCCGGAGGGGAGGTGAGGAGGCTGGTTGGAGATTGGTGGACAATTATTTGATGAGCCAGTATACTCAGTGGCTGGTGTAGCCTCAGCTTCTAGTAAGTACCCATTCAAAGGGGCAAGACATATTGTGGGACATAGTGGGATTATATTGCCCAGTCTTAGAGGTGCTGTTGCTCTGTTCTCTTTGTCTATTTTTGTATATACAGTCAGCAATACGAACTTTTGGAGGTCATGGGACCAGGTAACCAGGATCCAGCTGCATGCTTATCATAGAGCGGAGAAACCAGGAGAAGACTGGAAAAGATTGGCAATCAATAATCCTTAAGAACTTTTTTCTCTTGGGACTGATCTAAGTATTTTTTATATATATCTATTTGTTGCATTACTTTGTCTTTTTAGCGCACCTTCGGTTGTGTATACAGCGTGTGCATTTTGCACCTGTTGTATTTCTACTATTTGTTGTTTTGTTGATTGATTTTTTGGCCCTCCAAAAACTGACTATGCTTGATTTATTGCTTCAACATGGGATATGCCTAAAATATCATATGTATTTGACTGTTCCTCGCTCCTGCTAGATGTTCTCAACCCCTAAAAACACAGTGCCAATTTTCTTGTAGGAGCCAAAGATATCACAGGTTATAGGAAATAAATAATCAATAATTTAGTATCTTTGAAGTGAAAGAATTCTAAAAATACATTTTTGCTATAATATCACTGGTTAATCTTGATGTAGTCCAGCCTGGGGTAGAAATGGAAGTGGTATGTTATCAAGGCTCCAAAATGGTATCCATTACTACCTTTGTTTCATGTATTGAACTTTTGTAACCATTTGAGTTCACTCAGGTTGTGTTATAAAATATTAAGAAAATCTGCAGAGACATAGGGATAAAGTAATTTGCCTATGGTCACAAGGACCCGAAACAGGAATTAAAGCAGTTTTTTTTTAATGTTTCATAATCGTGTCTTGATGACAGAGTCCGATAACCAGCTAAGTTTTTTCTTTACAAATGGGGCATAGTCTTTTTCAGGAGACCGGTAGCTAGTCCTTTTCCTCTGATGTTTTTGTCAGCACAGTAACATTAAGCCTATATTCCATCTCTGGGGTTCTGTGTCCTAAATACATTATCTTGCACTTTACAGCATTACATTTTAGATCCCATACCTTTGTCCATTGATCCAGTTTTTCTAAATCCTCATACATTTGATTTATCTCTCCTGGACAGTCAACCTTGTTGCAGATTTTTGTATAATCTGCAAAAAGGCATACCTTACCTTCAAATACCATCAGTAGTGTCACTGGTGAAGACATTGAAGAGAACAGGCCTTAGTACTGACCTGTCTGGCATTATACTAGAGCTAGTAATTTATCCTTCCTCTGAATAAATAACATTGATTATGACAAGCTGTTTCCTAAGTTCAGGAAAATTATTCATCCAGTCAACTACCTTTGTATCCAGTCCAAAACTATGCATCTTAAGAATCATTTTCTTATGTGGTACAGTATCAGAAGCTTTACTAAAATCTGAATAAGCTACATCTACTACTCCACCCTTGTCTATTACTTGAATAACATAAACAAACAATTCAACCAGATTTATTTGTCATGCTCTTCCTGTTGCAAAGCCATGCTGCCATGGATCTGGCATGCCATTAAACTTCAAATGTGAAATAATTCTACCTTTCAATAACATTTCCATTAATTTCTCAAATACTGAAGTCAGACTGACGGACCTGTAATTGCCAGAGTCCTCCCTATTGCCTTTTTTGAGTAGTGGCACTAAATTGACAATTTTCCATTCATCTGGAACCAGATATATATAATTAGTACATGTTTGTAGACAGCTGCTCAAAGAAAAATACTTGGGAAACAGCTAGAGAACAATTTTGTAAACATGTCCCTGACCTTGAAGCAGCTAATTACCTCCAGAAGTGAAAAGGTTAAAGAAGGGATAGGGAATTATTGTATCATCATCTGTTGGGAACTATGAATCCCATCATCTTCAGAAGACTGTAGCATTAAAGGAACATACTGTAATTGGAACTGTCACTGTGTAACACATATGTGATTTTGACAGAGTTTTCATAATCATCTATAGTTGTCAGACATTTTTTATTTCATATAATACTTTAAGAGATTATTAGTTTTCATTAACTTGTCAAATTATGCAAATTAGCTAGTACTGGCACTGAAACACTTCCATCATTTGGAAGGGGTTGCAGTGTGAAATTTTAGTATCTGGCTGGCATGCCAACTAGTACTATCTAATTTGCGTAAAGTGAACATAAATTTATATATATATATATATATATATATATATATATATATATAAAAGAATAAGCCTCATTGCATAATTTATGGTATCTAGCATACAGAGCATAATTTATGTCTCCTCAGAAAACAAACACACATTGAACAGAATGTCTCATTACATAATTTATGTCTCATTAGGAGACACAACTCCTATTGGGTGATTCAATGGGGACTGTACTGCTCCCATTGAGTGATTCAGTGGGGGCATGTTTATCATACAGAGAGTTGGCCCGCCCCTCCAGCCCGCCCACCACTATCCAACTGACAAAAAAAACATAGCTGCAACTCGCTCCTGAAGTAGGGGATATCAATAACTTCTCCCGGTTCACACACACGGTCACTCAGGATCATGACCCCGCACTGTTTCACCACACACTGTTTCACCTCCCACAGATAATTGTAACCCTCCATGCACTCTGTTTCAGTATGAGGGTGTAATGTTTCCATAAAATACAAACTCAGGGATAAACTTAATAGCAACTCTTTTATCTAACTATTTTCATCTCTTCAGTCAACCTCACTAACTGTCTGTTTTCAACTGTCCACTTCCTGCTTCCTGATTCCCGCCCTTTCTTAAAGGGAGAGAGACACTTTGCTGTATGTTACAGAGGGAAAGCCTCAAACACCACTTTCTATTTGTTCCTTCAGCATATTGCTACGCTGCCTCAACTGAAGAGCCACCGTGTGTTATATTGCTATGTTACCTCAACTTAACCCTTTGAGTGCCAGAGGGGTACGCAACGCATTGCTTTGCAATGCGTTGCGTACCCCTCTGGCACTCAAAGGGTTAAGTAAGGAGGAGTTACTGCTCCCATTGGGTGATTCAGTGGGGGAGTGATTTAAATCATGCAGGGAGTTGGACTACCCCCTACTATCAGCCCGCCCACCACTATCCAAGTAACTGAAAAAACAAAATGGCTGTCACTCGCTCCTACACCACAGACACAAACACATCAGACAAAAAACACACACACACACTCACACACACTCTCACACTCATACACACTCAGTCATACACACTCACAATAATTCACACACACTCAATCACACTCACTCACACTCTCTCAATCGCACACACTCTCACTCACACACACTCTCACACACTCACTCACACTCCCTCAGTCACTCTCATACACTCTCTCACACTCTCACACACACTCACGCAATCACTCACACGCAATCACTCACACGCAATCACTCACTCTTGCACTCACTCACACTCACTCACACCCCGGGAGCCAGCATGATCCACCTTCTACCATAGTATGTGCAATTACCACATGCATTTGAACTACATGAATGAATGCCACTCGCTCACACAAACTCACTCACACCCCGGGACCCAGCACGATCCACATTCCACCGTAGTATGTGCAATTACCACATGCATTTCAACTATATGAATGAATGCCACAGTGGAGGCATAAGTACAAACACATACTCATTACAATGACACATAAGTCACCCCCTTGTGACTCACGTCTGTGTGCGTGTGTCTCTGTGTGTGCCTGCGTGTTCCTCACTGTGTGTGTTACATGTCTGTATCACACTCTATGTGTCTGCATGTTGTGCATTGCATGTATGTGTGTATGACTGTGTCGCTCTTTATGCATCTCAGTGCATGCATGTGCCTTTGCGTGTGTGTCTGTGTGTGTGTTTGTCTTGCATCCATGTGTGTGCATTAATTCCCTACATATCCTGACAGGCAATGCCGTCCCACATTGCTAGTGTGTATATATATATATATATATATATATATATATATATATATATATATATATTGCATTCCATTGCACAATATAAACAAATACATGGTACAGAGTAGAGGGAGGACCATAACAACAGAATGTCTTTTTACATCGTTAAGTGCAAATGATTGCTAAGACAACAAGTTCAGCAATACAGGAGCAATACAAATTCCATAGAATGTACTGCAGGAGGAATATCAACAACATTCCTCAAGTAACTACAAACTTGGAACCCACTCACACTGGGGAGGAGAGGAGAATAAAAAGGGGAGGGGGAGGAAGGAAGAAGACAGATGGAAAGGCTAAGGAGGGGGGGGTCAGGGGAAAAGAAAGGAAGCAGAGGTGAAGGGGTGTACATTAGGAGTCCATGGAATGGGAGTGGCTAGGAAGCTGCAGGCAAACTGCATCAGGGACAGGTTCTGACACCTTTTGGTGAGGAGATGGTTTTCTAAAGGGTCAATCAAGTCTCAGGAGAGTTCCCATATATCTAAGACCGCTCTGAGTCTCAACATGGAGTTTGATGTACAAGGTTCTGGTGGTAATCTTGGTTTGTGAGGGTATATGTTGGTACTTCCAACACTGAGCTATAAAATATCTAGCTGAAGTAAGAATGTGAGAAGTTAGCTGGGAAGCAGGTTTTTTGAGGTGAGAGGGAGAGGCTCCCAAAAGTAAAACTGGCAAGTCTATTGCTAACGAGATCCCTCTGATTTGTGTAATAAGAGCAACAATGCTCCTCCAGAATGTCTGTACAACAGGGCAGGTCCACCATATATGGCATAGGTCCCCCCACTGTCCGCAGTCTCTCCAGCATAAATCTGAAGACTTAGGGTGAATAGCATGCAATCTACATAGCTGGGAACTCTCCGGTTGTGCCCCGGAGACTCCAGTTTTCACCAGAGGCGATTCTCCAGATGTGAGGAGTTTCTTCTGAAACTCTGCCCACATCTGCACTTTCCATGTCTGTTTCTCCATTTTATCCTCCTTCCCCGGTGTATTTCTTACAGATTTTACAGGTCTGCAATGCCCCGCCCCCACTCCAGATTAGGCTCTACCACTTTTTGACACAAATTGCATCATCTCTCTTCCACAGCAGCACCAAAGGTCTCCCCCTCCTTGGAGAGCAAGATAAAATGTACCCAGGTATGGCAATCTAGTTAGAGTATAATACCATCGGAGGAGTATTTTAAGATATTCTCTTTGGTGTTAGCACAAATGGACATCTTAGATGCACTGGACCACATCAAAGTCCAAGTCTCAGCAGGAATCTCCAGGCCCAGATCCCTCTCCCAGGCCTCCATTCAATGATGTTTGTAAGTTGATGATGTCAAACTATTGCTTTAAATAAAAATGCCTAACATAAATACGATAAGTTTCAATATATATAAATAAATTGATGAACCCTTTTGAGTGCCAAAGGGGTACGCATAGTATTGCTTTGCAATGCGTTGTGTGCCACTCTCGCATTCAAAAGATTAAAGGGAAATTGCCATCTTACATGTTAGTCTGTAAAAATTGTCAGTGAAATATATTTAATTATATATATATATATATATATATTTGTACTATATACCTTTTAACTATAATAAAATAAACCTATATGCCTTCAATTTTCAAGTGCCATTTGATAACCTCTCTGAATGAAATCCCAACTGCTTGTTGCTGCTTTAAGGCAGTATACTAGCTTTATTCACTAAACAAATGAGAACCAGTTCTAGGACAAAACAACTGAACTATAGGGGCTTTCAACCCCTTGAATTATCTCTTAAATCATTGGAAGTCTAGAGATTTTTTATTTGTACCCAATGGTGCAGAATTGCTCATCATCCTTTCTTTTGTGCACATGTCCACATATCTGCTGAATTTTGAATCTTAGAAGCTCTGGTGGAAGTCTGTGTCAAACCCCAACACATAGACTAGGAGTAGTCAATTGTTGGACCTCCAGCTGTTGGGCACTACAACTCCCAAAATCCCCAATCAGCTGTTAGCTGGTTGGGGATGATGAGAATTGCATACCTCCCAACATTTCAAATGGCTAAAGAGGGACACTTTTATTTTAAGGGGTGTTGCTGGGGGCGTGGCTGATGGGAGGGCATTAGTGAGAATTTTTAGACTATTTCATGACTTATCAATACTTCTTTTTTTAACTGAATAAATGATTTATAACAAAGTATTTTATTTACACTGACTAGTGTAAGGCTATTGCCTGTATTTGTGGGAGAAGCTGGAAGACTATTTAAGCCCCAGCCTACTCCCATAGGCCTCCTCATTGTTTTCGTAGGTCATTCAGGAGCTGTAGAGCTCCGTTACAGACTTTCCCAATCAAGCGGCAGCAGGGCAGTGATAAGTATAGCTATTTCATGCCTCTTATTTTTAGAATCTGCCACTATTCGATTTAAATGCATTCTCTGTTGTACGTACACATCAGCATTTTAATATTCACAAAGGTTATGGTCAATTTTTATTATTATCTTCCCCTCCCGTCCCTGTGTACTCAAGCAGACAGCCACTGTACCTTAACTGTAACCTTTTGCGATTTCACTCACTATCCCTAGTTGCTATGGACACAAGCCCCGTTTGGCCATATTTGTCCTGGGCAAGCATGCGCCCACTTACACATGCTCGCTTCAGCTACCGGTATACCGCATTCCGATCCCCTCCATGTGGTAGCCTTCATGGTTCACATTCTGCGTCCTTTTAAAGTAAATCTGTTTCCTGCTATTTGTTCCTACTACATTGTTCAGATTGCAAGTGTCCAAGAGTAATTTAATTTGCGCTCATTAATATAGCCCATTACACGGGCCACAGTGCCACTGCCACCCGGTCGCGGGGCAGTCATGCACAGTAGAGACTGCCCGCGCTGTGGCTGATACAGAGCTGGACGCTCCGCATGACGCGGCGTTACACACGTTTTAGCAAATTATTATATAGGATTGTATTCCACATTGACATCAAGCTCAAACTGTTTATGTGGGAACGCAATAGAAATCTTAAATGCTTAGACTATTTTATCAAATCTTTTGTAATATATGAACTGGAGCATCGTCATTTGTGCCCTTAAGTTGTCAGTCAGCTCACTTCCAGCTCCACTATTGCCACTTCCGGTCGCATCATATTCAGTAGTCAGGTAGGAGCATCAAGCTCCAAGTAAGTCACCCCCCCCTTTTCAGTCAGAGCACAGATCCTTGCATGATGGAACTCCCATTTATGTAGGCTCATAGCCTGGATGCCGGTATTTAGATGTGTGGGCTTCGTTTAAGCACAATACAGTTTTATCCCGATATCCAGTCATTGCTTGCTGAAGTGTAACGAAGCGAAATCAAGATATTACTCCACTTTAGAATGCCCCGTGTTTACACCTATGGCCCATCTTTTTAGTTTGATACCTATACAACTGTGAGACTCCAGTAATCATATGGAGTGCCTCATCATTGTGAAACTCAAATCCCTCATAGAATAGTACAAATCACTGCCATATATACTCAAATGTAGCAATTCGATGCAGTTGATTCCGTGCAGCTAACAGAGCTACTAAGCTCCCTTATGGGAATCTTAGTACAGCCTCCCCATTGTACAATGTCCAGTTGCTTCATACTATATGTATCAATACTTCATTTCTATGGTAACCAACGTGCAGTTACCCCATATAGTACATACCAATACAACATTCCCATTGTAACAAACATCGGTTACACCATACAATATGTACCAATACAACATCTCCTATTGTAACCGGTGTCCAGTTACATCATTATATATGTACCACTTCAACATTTCTATTGTAACTTACATCCTCGTAGAGGCCGAAGGCGCTCATGCACACTGTTAAAGTATAAGATCAGCGTCTGTTTTGCGGACTATGATCCAATATCACATGAAGCGTTCAAACATTGGGGTAGGACGGACTGCCGTAGTTAGCCCCTCACAAGCTTTCGGACGGCCAGCCCTAGCCTTGCTAGCCACTGGCTGGGTATTATGGGATGTGGATTGTGGAGTCCTAATCCACCCAAATATCCCAGTTACGATCAATCAAATATAAAAATATATCTCACACAAAGCATGGTTTTTATCATTTCTTGTTGAGATGTCTTTACTCACTATGTTATACTAGTCCCCACACACACTCGCATTAGATTTGACGTCACGTCAATGCAACTTCCAATTCACCGATAGGTAAGAGCAGTATTTTGTTAAGTTTCGTAATAAATAATTCCATGTTCCATACTGCACTACCGCATGTATTATATTGTGATTTTATTTTTAGTTTGTGATAGTTGGTCCATCAGCTCCTTTACATTATGGGATCTACCAGCATACATTGTTTCGATATACAAGCTTATACTCATTCTATTCAAATACATCCACGCCGTTATACATGACCACGTTCTACCTTTCATTTATTTATACTTAAGTACATACCTCTTAGGATACATGTCCAGCCACAGCCGAATATTACTTACGTCACCATTAAACCAAGTATTCTTGATGATTTATACTACTGTGCAACATTGTACACAGTTATCTTTCCACTGGAGGCTCTTCCGGCTGGTACGTCTTGAACTTTAAAACATCGATCTAACACATCATTGATATTCATTTTATCGAAATACCAAGTTATATTGCAGGCTGCTTCTCAGAGTCCTCATCTCATCGGCTCGAACACCTCTACTACACTTCCACAAATCTCAATGTATTCATTGACTACAACCTAATTTGTAGTAAAATGCACAGGGGTCACATCTATACTAGATCAATAATCACTTATGACCCCGCATAAACACTCATAAGAACAGCCAGTGAACCGATGGTACAGATGAACAATTCTTTTAGTTTAAGTGGTATAAGGTACAGTTATTTTATATTAATGGTACTATTTAATTCAAGGAGCGTATTTTGTTTGTTAACCTAATGTAAAGTGTTCAGGTTTTTAGGAACGTTTTCACACCAATAGCAGTAGTGTAGAGATTCGGCTTCTCACAATCAGTGATAATTAAGGGTTTGGGCCATGTTACCAATCGTCAGTCAAACTGGAAGAACAGGAAGACTGACCCCGCAGGTATTTGCAAAGGATCAGGTGAGTGATTCAGTGAATCTGTCCCCTGCATTTCTGGTATTTCATTGCAGTAATTAGGGACACCTGGTGGGTGGCGCGCTATGGTTCTGTAGGGGTACAGGTTGGAGACTTTGTGTCATATTTGTTTAGATTCCATCTGGTCACATGTTCTGGGATGTCTTTGCCATAACACCCTCGTGATTTTTTTCTAGTCCTATCTTATCAGCAATCAACCACTTACATTCCGTTGTAACCTACATCCAGATATACTTACCACACAGGAGATACACATATACTTCACACACCTTACCCCACCGCAGGGGCTGAAGGTTCACATACACCTTACTCCACCACAGGGGCCGAAGGTACTCACACACCTTACCCCACCTCAGGGGCCGAAGGTACAAACACTTCACACATCATCATTTTATATCAGTTCTGATTGCATGTTATATTTCATCACACACTGTTTAGATTCTTTGTTATGTCTGACATATATACATTGTTGTCTTTTTCACTATCATTATTTCATGTTCTATTGGACATACATAGTAATACAAGTTGTAACAGTTCAATTCAATTCATATGGCTGACACACTCCATAAATTGTAAATCTGTATCTTAGGTAGGTTACCCTATGATCACACTATTATTTACTATATATGTACACCAGTTTACGTAGTTTTCACTTTCTTATAGTACCACCATACATTCATGTGGGCACTCAAATATGTATTCAGGTACCGATTCATGCCTGCACATTACGCAAGGTCATTTTTCCATTCCATACTATCGTAGGAGGTACTCATACTCAGTCAGTCACTTCATACCTTGAGCTCCTATACCTGCGCTACTTTTGCCTCAGTATCAATTTCAGATCCTATGTGGGTCTTCTACTTTCGCTCGCTGCATGAGTAGTCCCACGCTGCCCCTCTGTAGATCATGACCGGTCATAGGAACGAGTCTTATTGCACCACGTTACTTCAATAACGGCATTAGTGATTTCGCAAAGCCATATCACGGTGCCCCGTGATTGCCTCTAGCAGATTTTCCATACAGTGACATTATTCACTTCCTAGCTGTCTCTCTCACTGAGTCGCTATACTTATAGGTCACCGTGTTGGTGAAGTCATCTCTCCGCCCACCTGTCAGGGCTTTTAAATCTCAGCCTGTGCCATTGCCTTTGCCCTTTCGTGGTGTACCTGAGCTTATCGCTGTGTTGGTCCATTACTGTTCCTCTGTATTACCTGGCTACGTCTGACTACCCATTCCAGTTCTGACTCCTGGCTACATCTGACTACCCGTTCCGGCTCTGACTCCCGGCTACATCTGACTACCCGTTCCAGCTCTGACTCCTGGCTACGTCTGACTACCCGTTCCGGCTCTGACTCCTGGCTACGTCTGACTACCTGTTCTGGCCACGACCACTGGCGACATCTGACTACCTGATCTAGTTCTGATCATTGGCTGCCTCTTGGTTCGCTCTCTGTTGTTGCGCTCCTTTGCCATTCTGTGCCTTGGTTTGGTTTCCTTGTTGCCTGTGCCTTCCGTTCTGCTCTTGTCGGTCATTCCGTGTGTTTGACCTCCCATGGCCGGTTTGTGTGTTGCCTTACCTAGCCTCAGTACCGATTACCAGACTATTGTATACCCTATCTCTAGGGTATTGTTGCGCTCCTTTATTCCTGCCAACTGTGTGTGTGTGGGAGTGCTCTGCACTGCCCTCACATCTACCTGTGTGAGTCCCAGGGCCATTCAGATCTTGCTCATCTGCCTAGTGAACGGTGAGGAAACTGAGTTCACTGTTCCTCCCTGGTCTCATGAAGGTGTGCCATTCAGCCGTATGCGTGGAGTACTCGCACTGTTATTCCATCTACCTGTGTGAGTCCCAGGGCCTTTCCATTGTCGTTCATCTGCCTAGTGAAGGGTGAGGAAAGTGAGTTCACTGTCCCTCCCTGGTCTCGTGAAGGCGTGCCATTCATACGGGGTGCGCGGTGTACCCGCACTGTCCTCACATCTACTGCTTACCTGCCTAGTGAAGGGTGAGGAAAGTGGGTCTACTTTTCCTCCCTGGTCTCGTGAAAGTGTGTCACTATCTGCTGCTCCTTTGTGTCATTACTATTGCTACTGTTGTGTCATTTGTTGCCACCAGCCTGTTTCTTCATTTCCTGTCAGTATTGTACTTAAAGGGATAGTAATACTTAAAATGTAAAAAAAATATGTTGTAGGGTTTATCCCCCTGAGTAAAACAAGACTACTCCCACTGCTGAAAGGTGTTTCATTCAAAAGTTATTAATTTTCAAAGTTGAATTTTTTTAGGTGCAATATCACAGTGGCCTGAAATTGTACAGTGGCGCTGTTGCTACACGATCCTATGGACAGCTCTGGTCAGTTGACCATAAATCTCCATAGGATGGTATAGCAACAGCGCCACTGTACAATTTTTTACATTTTAAGTATTACTATCCCTTTAATAAAGTTTTATCTTAAGTTCATCTGTACTTGTCAGTGTGTTAATTTCCTAGTCACCCCGTGACAAGCCACCTCTAGGCAGCTAGTTCTTATCTAAATCGGTTCATGCTTTTTATGCAGTAACAAGTAGTCCATGCATTTCAGTTCTTGGACCAAACTGTAGACGCATGCCCTCACAAACTCATCTGTGAATACAATATTCCCAACCTATGTCCATTTACACTTTTCTGTAGGTATCATTCAATATTAATCCCTTTGAAATGATAACTCCCCAACATTTTTCCTTACAGGATCTCACTTTAATCCTTACCTCTTCGCAGAGGCCGAAGGACCACGCTTCAATCCTTACCTCTTTGCAGAGGCCGAAGGACCACACTTCAATCCTTACCTCTTCACAGAGGCCAAAGGACCACACTTCAATTCTTACCTCATTGCAGAGGCAGAAGGATCACACTTCAATCCTTGCCTCTTCATAGAGGCCAATGGATCACACTTCTATCCTTACCTTTTTGCAGAGGCCGAAGGATCACACTTTAATCCCTACTTCTCCGCAGAGGCCAAGGGATTACACTTTATTGCTATATCATACCTTACATTCAGTAGAGACCAAAGGTCCTTCTAGTATTACCTTACCTCTTCGGAGAGGCCAAAGGTCCCCCTAATATATACCTTATCGCTTCGTAGAGGTCAAAGGTCCCCCTAACATCAAGTAATAGTGTTCTAACAGTCTAATATATATAAACAGGTTTGAGCTGTCATATCGTGTTTCATTTAGCACAGAGCACTCTCATCACTTACTAAACATCACAAGACAGTAGGCCTCGGTCCAGCCCTAAGTAGCCTGACTTCTCTGTTCTTCCACCCCACTTTATCCAGTCGTCAGACAGCAGGGAATCTAATTGTTCTCTTGTTATGTTTTTAATCAGCAGAAGTAACGAGAATAGCTCACTGTTCTCTTTCTAATCGATTACACACCCATGTACTCATTTCATTCAATGTCAAAATTACATAATTTTTGGAATTTTTGCCTCAATTCAGGTTGACCTTTCGATCACGATTCCCGACTCTTCAGAGTCGGGAATATTAAGGCACACTTCATATCTTCAGCACACATATCATCAGCTCTATGCTGTAAGCTTGACCACAAGTGTAAGGCTATTGCCTGTATTTGTAGGAGGAGCTGGAGGACTATTTTGAGACCCAGCCTACTCCCATAGGCCTCCCCATTTTTTTCCATACTTGACATAAATGGTTTTATATGGTAAATCCTCATTTCAGGTTGATCTTTCGATCACGGTTCCCGACTCTTCAGAGTCGGGAATATTAAGGCACACTTCGTATCTTCAACACACATATCATCAGCTCTATGCTGTAAGCTCTGACCACAAATTTCTAAACACATATACTAAGTTTAACAAAACAATAAATGAGAATTATATAAGATTTCCTGCTGCCAAAAAGTTAATCTTTATCTGAATTTCCTGTTTTGACAACTATTACACAGTATTACCATGAATTTTCCCTCTTGAAAGAAATGTATATAATATTCTCTTAAACGTATCCATTGTATCTGCCATTACCACATCCTTTGGCAAGGAATTCCACAAATTTACAGGCCTTCCTGTAAAAAAAACCCTTCCTCTTCTGAAGATGAAACCTCCTTTCCTCTAATCTCAGTGGGTGGCCACTGGTTATTTGATCGGGTCTTGGAATGAATTGCTCACTAGAGAAAGCCTTGTATTGACCTCTAGTATACTTGTACATTGTGATAAGATCTCCTCTTAGTCATCTTTTCTCTAGAGTAAATAAACCAAGTTTCTCTAGTCATTCCTCATACGTCAAGTCTTCCATTCCCTTAATTTGTTTGCTGTACTCAAAAAACCCAAAACTGTACTGCATATTCAAGATGAGGTCTTACCAATGATTTGTATAGTGGCAAAATGATGTTATCCACTCTTGCTTCAATGCCGCTTTTTATGCAAGACAGGTATGTGTCGTCCCCAACAGGAGGTAGAAAATTAACAACCCTCCATAGACTTGAGAGTGAAGAAAAATGTCCTGTACAGTAAAGCAATGACTGAAAATGTAAAGGAACACTGTGGGTATAGATTAATTTAAAATTATAATAAAATTAGCATGAAAATAAAATCTAAGTACACTGTTATTTTTTAAGAAAGTAATGCATCTTTAACCCCTTAAGGACCAGCGGTCCCGGGGTGTGCTGTCCCTTAAGGACCACATTGACGTGCTGTCCCAAGTGACTTATCACGTGGGGCGGCACGCCGAACGGGGGACTGAAAGAGATCGCTCTGATCTTGGAGCCTGCCACGTCAATGTTCCTTAAGGGGTTAATACAATCAGATATTGTTTATGATATCTTAGTACCAGTTACAAAATATAGAAGGACAATGTGGTGTATGTACAAATCCAACAGCATAGTTCCAGTGGCTCTAGCCTCTAATATTAGTGGCTGCACTGCAAAGTATATACTACAGCAAGGACTGTCATCATTATTCCCAACCAGCAAATAAATATGTGTGATGGGAGCTATGACCCCAACATATGGAGGTCTGAAAAATAACTACCCCAGCACTACAGGGTATGCTCTGTGTGGTGAATAACAGAGGACACACTTTGCCATTAAGACTTTAGTGCCAAAAAGGGCCTTTGCCTGGCTCATAACATATGCTGAAAAATGGCTTAAAGTAACACATTTTCCTCTAAGCCTTCTTTACATCCTTTGACATCTAGTGGAGTACCAAATACATTATTTTGCAATGACTCTTACATCTCTCAAAGGGGTAATAGGAAAGGAATAACCAGAAATGCCCATATACTGCCCCTATTGACCTCCCATTGGAGCAGGGAGCAATTACCCTTTGAGTTCCACTGGGGTTTATAAAGCATTGCAGAGCAAAGCTTTGCACATCCCTGTGGCACTCAAAGGGTTAAGAGGAGAATTTTCAGGATAAGTAGCTCAGTAAATTATTGCAGGACAGGCATAAGTCTAGACTACAGATTACATCTCCTATTTTATTGTGGAATCGTATTCATGTATTCCCCCATTATGATAAAACATTTTCTTTTTAACCCCTAGAAAGCTAGAAAGGTCTCCAAAGTAATGTTGTATTGCCTCTCTAGCACGCAAGGGGTTAAGACATGGTACTGATCTAGGCTGAGGCATACAATTTCCTCCCTTCAACATATTTTATCATAAGTCTGCAAACACAAAGCTTCATATATACAAGGTAAAGTGGACCAATTTTGAACAAACCAAATGCACCATGGGAAACAAGTGAAAATTGCTATTGATTTAGCTGGGGAATTCTACAGAGGTCGCTAGCGTATTTCTAAGCTTTGATAAAGACACATTTAAGGAGTTAACCCTTTGAGTGTCAGAGAGGTATCCAACCATTGCAGCGTAATGAGTTGGAGATCTCTCTAGAACTCAAAGGGTTAAAAGTGCCATATAAATCAAAGAGAAATGTATTTGTTCCACATGGTACAGCTGGTTTGACCCAAAATTACTCCACCTTTGACCGTGCTTTTGACAGTAAATTTTATAGGATATAGGCTTAAAGAGAAAGGTTGAGGTTTCTAATGCATTGAGAAAAAACTCTCTAGTGTGTAAGGGGTTAATATAAAAAAATGCTATGTACTTGTTTCCCTAGCACTTCCTAATAATTAACCTCACTTACCTTTATAAGGCCATTTTGTCCTAATGGTCACTATGAATGTTGCCCTTGACCCACGAGATAATATCTTCAATCAGTCCTGGATGTCATGTCCACAGAGCTAGACATGACTCTTGCTGACATGATACTACTGGACCTCAAGCTCCACCCCCTGCACATGGCAGTCCTCTGTGGCTCATCCACTCTGCCTATTACAGTCTGAGAGAAAAAAATGATCAGTGCTTGTTTGGGATGATGGGAGATGTAGTCTCCAACAGCTAGACAGCCAAGTCTTGCTTCCCCCTGATATCTCCCATTACAATCTTACGCTCCTTTGCAATCATACTGGCTGCTGCTTCTCTGCATGCCTGTGAAACAAATTTTAATTTTTAATTGTTCCTCTTGGTTGAAAATCATGCTGCTGCTTCCAGTGCAGAAATGCATGTTTGTAGAGCAGGCCCCTCACACCTTCAGGTCCCTTAGATTGTACATCTACACCCCTCTCAATGTCTGCTGTCCCATCCCCCATTCATCATTCTCTTGTCAAACATTCATAAACTCTCAGTAACCAACAAAATAATTTGTCTCAATACTGTTTATAAATTTTCTCCTAAACTGCTAGCCCTCTCTCCCCCAGTTCTTTCTAGAAATTATCTTCATCCCCCACATGCATACCCTACTACTCCAAACTCTCATTCCCCCCATTATGCCATAGAATCGGCAGCAGAAAGATTTTGACTGCGAGGAGCAATTAAAAATTAAAATTTGTCTCACAGGCGTGCAGAGAAGAGGCAGCCAGTTACTATGGTAACGGGGAGATTCAGGGAAAAGGAGAGAGGGAGAGAGAACTAAAAAGAGGGACAGAGAGCGATTTGTGAAAGATGGAACTCATTTATAAACTCTACCAAACTGTCTCTTGTCTCTCCATTTAACAGCTAAATGTCTCTCAGTTAACCCTTACTGTCACTATATTTAACCTTAGTCTGTAACAGCTCCCTATAATTCTAAGTATCTCTGTATATATCTCTTTCTATAACTCATGCTAAAATTCTTATTGTCTGTATGTCTCCCTATAACTAATTCTATCTTTCTATACAACCTTTCTCTCTCTCTCTGTCTCTCTCTATCTATCAATAATCCCTTGCATCTCTCCATATAACTTCTCCCTATAAATCCTGCCACCTGTCCATAAAACCTCACCCTGGAGTGAATGTACAATTCTGCAAAAAGTAGCCCCACTAGTTAGCCTCCAACCCCAGTGGCTACACCACAGGGTTTGCACTACAGTGTATGTTCACTATAATGTGTACCGGAAGACAATGTTAACACCAGAATGCACAGTAAGTAAGGTTAGACCATTTCCTCTGCCTCTTGTTTAATCCTATGAATGCCAGAGGGAGTTTGGAATGCATTGCACACCCTTCTTATCCTCGAAGAGTTACCACATGATTCTAAGCTAGATGCAGAAGAAAGAGCTGCTCCCCACCAAATGACTATAGCCTGCTTGCCACACTGAGCTCTCCTTTGTGCAAATGACATTAAAGGGAGGCTATACAACATAGTAGCTTATAAAGTTGTCTTTAGACTGTCATATGTTTAGAAAAAAGATTCCAGCACCTGTTTTTATGCAGAATTGTATTCATAAATACACCTGTCTAAAACTGTTTATAACTGTTCATATGACCTCCCCCTATAATCCCTCCTATCTCCATATAGCTTTACCTATAACTCCTCCCATCTCTCCATATAACAACTAATTTCTTCTAGAACTCCTCCAATCTTCTATTCAAATTATTCCTATAGCCTATCTCTCCATATTTATTCCCCACTATTATGCCTCCTTTCTCTCCATATGACATTGATATAATTCTTCCTGTTTTTCCATATAACCTCTCCTTATAATGCCTCCTATTTCTCCATATAATTTCTTACTATAACTCATCTGGAGTTATGGACTAAGGCTAGCTAAAGAGGTGATAAAGCAAAGATGACTTCACTAGTAATATTACTTCTCCAGTGCCTATGTTATTCTATGGAGCCAATGCACTAAGATCGCCAAAGCTGGAGAAATCTGGAGAAGTGATATCACTGGTGAAGTAATCTCCGGTTTATCACCTCATTAGCACACCTTAGTGCATCTCCCACATCCTATCTCACCATCATTCTATCTCACCATAAAACCTATTCCTTTAACTCATCCTATCACACCATATAACCTCTTCCTATAACTCCTCAAAACATCTATTTAAATTACCTCTATATATCTTCTCTCCATATGTCTCCCCCCCCCATAACACCCCTCTATCTCTCCATCTCTATAACTCCTATCATATTTTCCATATAACCACTCCCTATAACTCCTCCCATCTTTCCATATAACCAGCTTTATATCTCTCAAAATAACGTCTCCATATAAAAACTCCAACCTGGGATAGCTTAGACTCAATAGAATAACATAGGAACTGGAGAATTTATCTGACAGGAGAGTTTATCTAACCTTAGTACCATGCCTCCCCCTTGTATGTAACATTTCAGATGCTACAATAGTCACACTCCTCTTATTTCTTCAGAAAAACTCTGCCTCATACCTCCTCCTATCAATTCATATAACTTTATCTTATAACTCCTCCTATCCCTCAATATAAGTAATCCATATATGCAAAATGGGGACATATTTTCTGTTTCTTGCCCCAGGCGAAGAAACAGCTAATTACTCCACTCTCTATTAGTGTTTTGTCATTAATATTTGATTTGTTTTAAAGATATTTAAGTTTTACATTCTTACATTTAAACAAATGAGACCTAAAAGGCTAATTTATGATCACATTTCTTTTTCCCTCTCTAATATCAGTGCAGGACATTACAATCTGTAAACTGAGTTAAGAGAGAGAGAGACAAACTTACAACTTGGGATTTCTCTGTACCACATTGTTAACATATCTATCTCACAGGAGAGTTTATCTAACCTTAGTACATGCCTCCCCCTTGTATGTTTCAGAACTTATCCCTATGGCCCCTTTCTGATGAACAACATTGTTGCAGCAATATAAACTTTTAAAAAACAATTGCGTTGTGAATCATGCCCTATGAGTCATTTCTCATAGGAAACATGCACTGTAATTGTCTCATGCTGCAACTTTCATCAGACAGTGTGATTACTCAGCTACAAATTTATAGTATTGATTTCAATGGAATTGTATAGATATTGCATTACAATTTTACAGTTGTTGCAGATAGCTGTGGTTTCCCTGAGACTGTATCAATTCTGTTTCTGCTGAGAGAATGCATTTTGGGAAAACCATTCTTCTACAATGTAGCATTAAAACAAACCAACATTTCAGATGCTACAATAGTCACACTCCTCTTATATCTTCAGAAAAACTCTGCCTTATACCTCCTCCTATCAATCCATATAACTTTATCTTATAACTCCTCCTATCCCTCAATATAAGTAATCCATATATGCAAAATGGGGACATATTTTCTGTTTCTTGCCCCAGGTGAAGAAACAGCTAATTACTCCACTCTCTATTAGTGTTTTGTCATTAATATTTGATTTGTTTTAAAGATATTTAAGTTATACATTCTTACATTTATACAAATGAGACCTAAAGGGCTAATTTATGATCACATTTCTTTTTCCCTCTCTAATATCAGTTCAGGACATTACAATCTGTAAACTGAGTTAAGAGAGAGAGAGAGACAAACTTACAACTTGGGATTTCTCTGTACCTCATTGTTAACATATCTATAACTGAAAATCTGCAAACAACTCTATGCCTTAATTCAATAAATATTCACAAAATTATAAATGTTCTTTAATAGTGACTGGAGATGCTAAAATGTATCATTCATATAAAGCAACTTTAATAACTAGTTGAAATCTGCAAAATATGAGACTGGAAAATATACATGGGCATATATATCAGCTTTCCAGTATAAAGACACTATTCAGCACAGAGAACCAATACAGCAGCAAGAAACAATCAGATATATATGAGAAAAGTCAATGAAGATAATACTCACAGAATCGACCCTACTGGCTTTTAACCAATAAAGACAGTATGTAAACATGGAGGGAATAAACATCAACCCTCTTCGGAGATACAACTCCTTTTGAAGAAAACCCCTGTATCCACTTATATATCAACCTCAATTAAAATGCAAGTTTAAACAATAATACATGTGCAGCCAAAACGTTCAATGCATCTCTAAGAGCACTGCTGTTTCGTCATGAGCAACCTTGGCTCACAATATCATCTCTCACGATTGGTCCTGAAGAAAAAAGCAGTGTGCTTAGAAATATATTGAGCATTTTGGCTACACATGTATTATTATTTTTACTTGCATTTTAATTAAATTGAGATTGATATACAAACTGATCCAGTGGTTATCTTCAACGAAAGGTATATTTCTGAGCAGGGCATAGTAGCTTTATTGGTTTTAGGCCTGTGTGGATATTTGTATTGTAAGTACGGGGGTGTATTAGTGGAGGTTCTACATCAAGATTTAATACTCTAGGTGCCGTATGTTCACAGGGATAATGATAATGTTGTATGAACGATAAAAATAAGTAATTGTGTGCATGAAAGACATATTTTCTATAGAGTATACAACAAAAAACTTGTAATGCTCATTGTGTATGACACAACTCCAGAACTGCCGGGCAAAGGGGCGGGGAAGGGCGTGGCTAAACTCTTCTCCAGTGTCATATAGAGGAAAAGAAAATTTGTCATGCCTAACAACATAAAAATGTATTGAATAAGACAAAATTTGTATATAAAGCAAAAATGGGAGGGAATGGGAAGTTCTGATGTGAGAATTTAGATAAGTCATTTGTGTCATTAGGTAAGACATTTTTTTGATCTTACATACAACATTTTTATCTTTACATATGACAATTTCCGATCACAACCGACACTCTGAAAATATTAATGAGCCCAAAGACACTGTACTTTGAAAAATTGTTACAAACGACAAAAGCTATTTTGCTACTTCTTTGAACATCCAGCCCTAGGAATGCCCCCTTTTTTTGTTTAGTTTTTACCAGTACAGAGAACGATTGCCTTGGCTGCCTTAAGTATTTTGTTGCCAAGGGCCATAATCAGTGAGCAAAAGATTTGCAATTGTGCAGCACACATACTTCACCACGAGGATAAATATATGTCAGATTCCCTTGATTTAAATGAAACTTAAAGGGTTAGTAATGTCTAATATTAACTAACCCTAATATTCAAGGAATTAAAAAGATAGTATTAATGTGCCAAGTTGTATCTCTCAAACCTTTGCGGTTTGAGAGATATAAGCACTGAAAGTCCCGTCCTCCTGCTGACAAGCTGTAAAGCTGTCAGCAGTGGATCTGTGTTGGCCGAATCGGCGGCTCTTCAGCAGAGCTGAATGAGCGCTATCGAAACTGGAGCGGTTTGCAGACCATTCCACTGAAGTATTTGTTCTTCGATAGCGCTCATTCAGCTATGCTGAAGAGCCGCCGGCTGGTGTGGGACCTGGATCTCCTGACATCAGCTACGTGCTGACATCTGGAAAAGGGGAGGGAGGGGCAGACTTTCAACACTTATATCTCTCAAACCGCAAAGGTTTGAGAGATACAACTTGGCACATTAATAGTATCTTTTTAATACCTTCAATATTCGGGTTAGTTAATGTTAGACATTACTAACCCTTCAACACTAAACACTAGACAAGTCTTCAACACCTTGCTTAATTTCCCCCAGTGATGTTTTCTCCAGAATTGCACTTTAGCTTAACCCTCTGTGCACTTTAGCTTAACCCTTTGAGTACCAGAGGGTTGAGCAACGCATTACAATGTAATGCAATGCATACCCTCTGGCATTCAAAGGGTTAATGTGAATAAGGCCCTAAATCATTTTCTTTGCTTTCTGTTTCATATTCACTTCAGGAAATACATTTGATATATCTGTATATATCCGTCACTATTGTATTTTCTGGGAATTCACTTTTGATCTGTCTTATGAGTCATTAATTTTTACATTTCTGTCATTTTGTTTAATAACTAAGCACAAATCAGTCACAATTGCATATGTAACCTATTTTGAATTGGTGACATGTTGATACATATACCACTGTTGGCTTTATGCAGAAAGCAGAAAGCAAATGTTGAACACTTAACTACATGCAACACAGAGGTTAAAGGGATAGTAATGGCTCAAAATAAGTAAAGGGAATATTGTAGCTATTAAAAAAATAAAATATTTGAGGCCATTCTGATCTCTCAACCCTGAAAAGTTTGAGTGATATATGATTATGAAGTTCCTCCATCCTTCCCCTTTCTCTTAGAGCAGGAGAATCTGGTCCACAGACCAGCCTGCAGCTCTCCAACAGAGCCGAAATAGTGAGATCTCAAAACAAATACTTCATTGGAACGGTCTACAAATTGTGCCACATGCGCACTTTGTTGACAGTTCCAATTAATTATTTGTTTTGAGATTTCGATATTTCGGCTCTGCTGAAGAGCCGCCGGCTGGTCTGCAGACCAGATTCTCCTGCTCTATGACAGAGAGTGACGTATCAGGAGGAGGGAGGGGGAACTTTATAATCGTATATCTCTCAAACCATTAAGGTATGAGCGATCAGAATGACCTCAAATATTTTATTTTTTTAATAGCTACAATATTCCCTTTACTTTAGGGTGACCAGACTTCACCTTTAACCAGGGACACATAGGAAATAGGCATATTTCAGGACTGCACTGAATTCAACGCAGCCCTGCAGCATGTATTTTTTATATGTGTCCCCGGTTAGAGGTGAGGTCTGGTCACCCTACTTTACTTATTATGAGCCATTACTATCCCTTTAAATAAAAATGATTATAACGATAAATTAGGATTTTCATTCCTTCTGGTTACAGTGAACCTCCTTTTAGACTTTCCATATTATGCACTTATGGAATATGTATTCAAATTTCCTATGCTCCCTGACAGGGAGCTATCTGAATTTGTTTCCAGAGATTTTTCTGTGTGGAACTGTGAAAACAAACAAGATAATAAACAATAAACAGTGAAACAGTGTAGAAAAGCTTGCCTCTACAGTTTACAGTTCAATTAATGCAACAGTGAGACTGAACATTATATAAATATCTCTGCTATCACTGTCTCCAACAGAAAGCTCCCTGGAAACACAGTTCCAGAAAGCTGAATGTCCAGGACATAAAGGTGTTTAAAAATAAATAAATAAATATTTATCTTGCAGCAATTGCAGAATGTGTAAAGTCAAAAAAGGAGGGAAAAAGGAGGTTGACTGTCTCATTAAATTAGTCAGCCTCTAACACATTGCAAAGCAATGCATCGGAGACCTCACTAGCAACTGACATTTTGGGACTTTTTATTTGTGTTTTGTGGTGCAGTTGGTATGATACAGAATTGCTCATCTTTTATTTTCTGCATAAGGATCTATCTGACTTAAAACACCAGGATCATACATCCCCTCAGAGATATGCTTAAGCTCAGCATTTCCTTGTATGATTGGTCATGCTGGACAGACTAAAATTTTCTGAAATTCTAAACATGAACATTCTAATAGAGATGCACTAATTGTTGAATTGTTTCAGGCAGGTAGATGACCCTATACTTTTTTGGAGATTGTATTACGTGAGAACAGCAGAGCAATATACAGTTACGTGCCACTAGCAGAGCAATACACCATTACAGAATGTGGTGACCTGGCAACTTTCTTATTAGCAAACTGTTGCTGCTGCCAGGTACCTTTACCTTACAGAGAATAGTCATCTAGTGAGACAGTTTTCACTGTTATAAAATATATAAGTACTAGTTTTAAAGCCCGTGTACATGGACCAACACTGGCGGTGCTGCAGTCATGCACAGTGCCGACTGCCCGCGCCACGGCTTATACGGAGCGAGGTGCTCCGAAAGTCAGACCATAGTCCTCTCTGCACACCTTCCTGGGACCAAGCGGTGAGCAGAAAGGACTCCGGCCTCAATTCAGAGCGCCCCAACCATGGTGCGGGCAGTCTATACTGCGCATGACTGCAGAGCGCACAGCCTTCTCTACTGCGCATGGCGGCTTCTGACAAACATCCTTAGCGAATTATAATATAGGATTTCTGGTTCAATGTTAACCATGCCCTGGGGCATTACAAAGGTGGAGTTATGCTAAAAAAAAAAAACCAACCTTTGTGGGTCTAACAGGATGTGGCTGAGAGCATAATGTATTCTCTGATTGGCTAAGGAGGAGGACCCCTGACTCCTCAGTCAAATGGAATACACTTACAAAAAAAATTCAGACTTCCTGGTGAGGCATCAAGACCATTCCTGATGCCCCCCCAGCTACTGATCTTCTAGCCAATTTAGTTGGGAGATTAATAGAGGAAACACAGGGGAGCAACGCTCTTCCCCTGCTTCATCCTACCTGAACTACCTTGCTAATAGATTAAGCGACAAAATTATACTTTTAGGACCATATTATTGAAATTAGTAAACTAATCAAGATTATTATCTTGGCATTGTGCATATATCCCAAAGTGCCCATTCAAATAGGTATGACATACACTTGTGGCTTAAACTGGAGTTATTCTGGGGCAAACTAACTACAATATATTGGAGGCATTACAATTCCCATTAATTCAAATGGAGATTTTAACCCTTTGGATGCTAGAAGTCTATTAATATTCGCATTTGAATATTTGGGAATTGAGCGTTCAGTTGGTTTCTCCCAGGAAACCCTGCAATGTACATACCTCAGTTTAAGGGCAGGATTGGAAAAATCTGGTCAGATTAAACATAAGAAATTATATATTAATTCACTTTCTGGTCTTAGTCTTACAATGTTCTCAGTGTAAGGCTGACATCACTCTGTGGATAATCATTTGTTTTTAAGTCAATACGTGTGCCAGGCTTGATTGCAGTTCTTCATATAGGGTTTCCACAGCTCGTGGCTGAGGGGTTTTGGGATTCCCCTTTTGCTGTAATTATCCATTCTACAGGTCCCGTAAGGGATTGCTGGTGTGTGTTTATTGCTCAGATCCCCTGGGACAGGAGGGAGGTGTTGCAGGTGAAGTCATATTGGAACACCCTGCAGGGCTGAAGGTTGCATCAGACACAAGTGACATATGCTGTCTGTTTAAATTTGGCAAGGTCACTTTACCGACAGGTATTAAGAGTTTGTACTTATATGGAGATACAATACTATACTAAGGTGACCAGACCTTCCCTTTAACCCCTTGGATCCTAGTGGTGTCTCCGGTGTATTTCTTTGCAATACATTGGAGCAAAGCTAGATTTACATTTCAGGTGTTCAGTAGGCACCTTATAACATACTAATACAAAAAACTGTGTTAACCCCTTGTATGTTAGAGAGGTCACCATCACCAACAATTTGCTTTGCAATGTTTTGAGGACCTTTCTTGCATTCAGTGGGTTAAATCATAACCAATAAAGAAGCATTTAAAATGGTTACCTTAAACCAGGAGTAGGTGTTCAGTGCAAAAGTGGGAGTGGCACCCCTCAAAATATAGTGCTCTGGCAAGTTTCCTACTCTCAAAGGCATCACCAGATTTCCCAATAAACAGATATCCCTGGCATCCAAGGGGTTTAAGCTTAAACAGGAACCAATTCAACTCTGCATTGTGTGTTTTTCATAAGCATCCTGCATTAAAGGTGACGTCTGGTCACGTTATTTGGGGTGAGGAGTCAAAGAGAGAACTTAATTGGAGAGAGGAGCAGCTATAGCAATTGTTTAAGTGGATCAAATAGGACAAATTATAAGGAGTGGTGATATGGAGAGATATTAGCCCCAGTACAAAATATCTCATTATATATTTTTGCTGTGTAGTAATACGTTCAAGACTCTCTGGTAGAGAAAAGGTTAATCCATGGAGCCTACCAGTCAGGTCTGGGGTTCTCAGCCTTTCACTGAACCTCATCTCTTTAGCTGTCCGCACGGTGACGGCTGTTAACTGAAGGTGTCTTGTTACCATGACAACTGGGCCCAGTGACAAGATGGTGGCAGCCAGGACAGAGACAGTGATGGGAGTGTGACAGACAGTCTAGGGAGGGGGCGATGTGTGTGCCTGCTCGGGTATCCTTATATCAAACTTCCTTACTTAACCAGTTGAAGATCCTTGTTTGAAAGTCTCAGCCATCTTTATTACAGATGGTAACTAAATATTTTTAATATGCACCAACATTTGGGGACAAGTAAACAGATACATAAATGAAATGCATATATAAGAATAATACAAGCACACAACAATTTGAAGGGCCCATAAAATGTAGGCATTACAATAGGGCCATTTTTTAAGGTCCAGTCCTCAGGACATACCAAAAGGTCAAGTGTTAAGGATATTCTTAATGAAACAAAGATAAATCAAACAAAATCACTGAGCCGTTGATTACCCACCTGTGATCAACCTAAGATATCCTTAAAATATGAAATGTTTGTGTATCCGGAGGATTAATGTTGAGAATCACTGCAATAGGTAATCTTCCCATTCTTAGCTGATCAGCAGCAGTTGTAGTCCAAATACAGCTGGAGGTCTGAAGAGTTGGACTGCTATTGATACAGATTGAATGGGGACTAATACTTAATACCATACTTATACACAGAATTTTTTCTGTGGGGGGCAAAGCCAAAATCGGTAGGTCCTAAATTCTATGTCAGAAGTTATATCACAAATAGTGTCACAGAGCTTACAATTAAAATTGAGCTATTTTATTCATACAACACAGCGTACAAATGAAATGTAACTACAGTATTGATAACACAGAGCTTGCGATTGAAATGGGAAACATGTTTTTATACCAGTGCTTACAACTGAAATGGAGATACACTAGTGATACCACAGAGCTTACATCTGAAATATAGCTACATTAATGATTTAATAGAACTTACAATTGAAAGGGTGATGCAGTAGTGATATAACAGAGCCTACAATTGAAATAGTCACACTAGTGACACCACATAGCTTACAAATGAAATGGAAACACAATAGTGCTACCACAGACCTTACAGTTGAAATGGTGCTACATCATGATAACACATAGCTTACAATTAAAACTGAGTTGCACTAGTGATACCACAGAGCTTATAACTGAAATTGAGATATACTAGTGATAACGCAGAACTTACAAATGAACTGGAGCTACCCTCGTGATATTACAGATCTTAGGGAAAGTGTAGTGCAAAAGGGGAGAGGTGGTATAAAGGGAGACAAAAGGCAACAGGAAGAAAGAGAGGCAAGGGGAGAGAAATAGGAGAGAGGGAACAATAGGGAAGAGAAACAGAGAGAGAGAGACAGAAGATGATAATAAGGGGGAAAACGGGGTCGTGGGTAGGAAAGTAAGAGTGGGGCTGGGGGATTGAAGTAAGAGATAAAGTGGGGCTGAGAGGGGATCCATAAGAGAGTGGCCATATGGGGGAGTAAGAGGGGGTCTTGTTGTACTATCCACTGGTAATCTCAGACCCACACATACCCCTCTGTTTCTTGAGACCTCCTCCTGCTTGCCTGCCTTTACTGGTGGTCAAGAAGGGGATATCATGGTCCCTGGTGGTCCATCAGGGCTTCAAATAAGAGGTCTGTGCCTCTTTCCGCACAGACCTCTATAGCCACCTCCCTTGCGGTACTCATTATCTCAATAATACAGCTCACCAGGGTGTGATGTCATATCCCAATTCTCTGCATTGTTGTAGCACCATGTAACGTGAGGGTGATGGCTATAGAGGTTTGTGCTGTGGGGTTAGGTGCACTGCACCCTTGGCAACTGCCTAAAACTGGGCTTGGGGCAAGTGCGAGGGGGATGATGTGCCCCTCTTATCCATCCCGTGGACATCCATGTTGAACATTTTCTTTAATTAGAGATGTTTTATTCAAATATATAATTTTTTTTGCAAGCTTTATCCTGCTCAGTAAAATATTTAGGTACTGCACCCAAAAAATGCAAGCCTAAGCTGCAATAGCCATATCTTTCAGCAGTTGCAGTACCCATCTTTTATCAGCAGGACAAACTGGAAATATTTAGGTTTTCAATACGAACCCTATGAGTGCCAGGGAGTTATCCAACACATTGAGTTGCAATGAGTTGGATACCTCTCTGGCACTCAAAGGATTAAAGGAACACTAATGTCCCATGCAAAAAAAAATCTTGTTTTTTAGTGTTTAACAAAATAAATTATATGGAACAAATCCTGTTTCTCAAACCTTTATGGTTTGAGAGATATTCATATGTAAAGTTCCCTTTCTTCTGATGTCAGCAGGAGATCCGAATTGGCTGACTTGAGGAGGCTCTTCAGCAGAGCCGAAATAGCGTTATTTAAAAAGAACTACTGCATTGGAACGGTCTACAAAGTATGCTTGCAAACCAGGCACACTTTGTAGACCTTTCCAATGAAGGAATTCTTTTCCAATCTCGCGATTTCAACTCTGTTGAAGAACCGTCGACTGGTCCCAGGACTGGGATCTTCTGCTGTCAGCTAGACGCTGACATCAGGAGAAGGTGAGGGAGGGAGGGGGAAACTTTACATGCGAATATCTCTCAAGCTATAAAGGTTTGAGAGATAGGATTTGTGCTATATAATTTATTTTTTTAAACGCTACAAAACAAGACAAACTGTTTATGGGACAGTAGTGTCCCTTTAAGTGTTACTATCCCTTTAGATTAAGCAGGTCATATACTATACTAAAAGCTATATTCAGAGCTTTTTTATGCAAAAACAATGGCCAGATTGCACCATGGGGCGATCAGTGATGATGTGTGTGGGTGTCTTGGGGTGTGTCATTACTGTGCTTGCAGATGCATGCCATGTTAAAACTGGACTGGTGGAAATAAGTACAGAATTCTCTCATTTTCTTCTGCCATTTATAGGGTTGGCATCATGGGGCTGTTCACTTAGAACTGGTTTGCTGGAGGAGTTTTGCACTAAAATATACTATGGTATCTCAACATAGTTACATAGTTTGTTACGTGGGGAAAAAAGACTCATGTCCAAGCTTTGGTACAATATATCCCACAAAAAGTATCTAAAAACAGAAGAGTATTTGACTATTTACCAGTCAAACCTCATATTTAATGTATTGTCCTGTAGTATAGACTTGCATGCCTTCTTCTTCTGTAAATTTATCTAATCATTTTTAAATGTATCTGCTATATGTGTCATATCACCATATCCCTAGGTAATGATAATAACAGTTTAACCTCCTAAAGTGTCATGGCTATACAGTATATGTGCTTGGACAGCTGTTCCCTCTATGCCAAGCCCGTACCTTCTATGGATGAAATGCACCCACTGCATAAGCTGATATAAACCCCATTTTATTGATCTCCCATCTGATTTAGCTGGGAGATCAGTAATGGCAATGCAGGAGAGCAGCATGGCTGTCATGATTCCATCCTATCCAGACTTCCAGGTAGGAGTGGGAAGGATCGGGAAAAGTTCTCTACACCATGTGACAAAGGATGCTATCCCCAGTTCCACTCATTCCTACCTGATAGTTCGGGTAGGATGGAAGCAGCAGAGCCATGGTACTTCCATGTGTAGTCATTACTGATCACCTAGCCAAACTGGGTCAGAGATGAATATCTGGGGGGGCATCGGCAGGGATCCTGATGCCCCCACAAATTATGAATGTAACCCTTTAAGTTAAGATGTATTTTTAACCTTTGCGTGCCAGAGAGGTATCCAGTGCAATGCACTGGATACCTCTCTTGCACTCAAATAGTAAAAATACATAAAAAATAAATAGAAAACTAAAATAAAAAAAGAACAAAAAAAGAAAATAAGTGAAATGTGTAAGAGAGGTGTCTAATGCATTGCTTTGGAACTCATACAGGGGCCCCCCAGTCCTGCGATCCATTGTCCACTGGTTGTAACAGCCCCTCACATGCACATTCTCTAACTAATCTGTCTGGTTCCATTACAGGTCTTAACATACACTGTCAGACCCCCAAAGCCTGGTTTTACTGTCCACTGGAAATCACAGATCCCCCATATACTGTCAGACCCCCCACAACCTGGTTCCGCAGGCCACTATTTGTCACAGCCCCCTACATAAATACTCTGAGTCCCCTAGCCTTGTTCCAGTGGTAGTCATGGAATCACATTTATACTGCCTGCTTCCCCTGTAGCCATGCTCCTGGCACCCACTACAGTATATCAACCCATAAAAAGGGATACCATTTTTCACAGGCTGGCATTAAGTACTGACAGTTCCAGGAAATTCCATAATGTTGAAATATTTTAGTATCTTTGAATTGGTTAAAGTTTAAAAGTGTGTTTTTTTGTTTTTTTGTTTTTACTAAAGCACCACATTCTGGAAAGAGTTGTTCACATTAGCATAGGGGTAAAAAGGCAAAGTACCCCTCATTTGATGCGAGGGATGTCCACTTTCCAAAACTGTATGTCTTACTGACCTTGGTTATGGTTATATACATTTTAATGCAAACAATTTAGAAAAAGAAAACTGTCAGGTGTAGGTTAGGGCTTCTGGCACCCCAGCAGTATGTCCATACCAGCAGGGTACCATTTTTCTAGTGCTAATAGAAAGTACTGAATACAGCAGGAAATGCCATAGTTTTCAAAGATTTCAGTATCTTTGAAGTAGTGGAAATATATATCTAAAAAATCCCCTATAGCGCCTCCTTTCAAAGATAATTGTGAACACCAGCCTAGGAGTAAAAGAGAAAAAATCACCCTTATTTGATGAAGGTTAATGTTTACTTTCCAAAATGGTTTGCCTTGCATACCTTTACATCATATCTCTAGCAGTTAGTACCATTTTAGTGTAGACAACCTATCTAAAAAAAGGAAACAGGTGTATTTTTATGCTTCTGGACCCCCTTATGGTACGTTAACCCATATAATGGGGGTACCTTTTTTCATGGAGGAGTAGACATTAATGAATGAAGTAAGAAATTCTATACTTTTCAATGATTCAATGATATTTAGTATATTTGAAGGGGAGAAAATGTACATCAAGGTAGGTGTAATCACAGCTATTAATGCAAATAGAAAAGGCTTCCCAAATAGGGAGAACTATAATTATGGGGGATTTTAATTATCCAGAAATAGACTGGAAAAATGGAACAGCTAACTCTGCTAAAAGCAGCAAGTTTCTGAACTTGTTGAATGACAATTTTTTGTCACAACTAGTGCAGACCTCAACCAGAGAGAATGCATGTCTGGATTTGGTAATAACTGACAATGAAGAACTTATCTCTAACATCCAAGTAAGGGAGCACTTGGGGAATAGTGACCATAACATGGTATCGTTTGAGATTAATTCAAAAAAACAATTTGATATGGGTTCCACCAAAACACTGAATTTTAAAAAGGCCAACTTTAGCAGGTTTAATTCATCCCTTGGTCTCCTTGACTGGGATAAAATATTTTCAGGAAAAAACACAGAAGGTAAGTGGAATGCCTTCAAAATAACATTGCAAAAATACACATATAAATTTATCCCTGTTGGAAACAAATACAAAAGAAGCAAATTAAAACCAATGTGGCTAACCAGTAAAGTAATCCATGAAATAAATAACAAGAAAGCGGCATTTAAACATTACAAAGCTGAGGGATCAGCAGAGGCATTTGCAGAATACAAAAATGTCAACAAAACCTGTAAAAAGGCTATTAAATTAGCTAGACTGGAGAATGAAAAAAATATTGCTAAGGAGAGCAAAAGCAACCCAAAAAAATTCTTTAAATACATTAATGGCAAAAAATTAAAGTCTGATAATGTTGGGTCCTTGTTATCTGAAACGGGTGAGATGGTCAAAGGGGACAGAGAGAAGGCAGATATTTTAAATAATTTCTTTTCTTCTGTTTTTACCAAGGAAGACCCATTGGACAAGAATCTGCAAACTACTTTTACAAAACAGTCACAGCAAGCATGGGACTGGCTAACACAAGAAAAAGTGTTAAAACAATTGAATGGTGTCAAGGTAGACAAAGCTCCGGGGCCAGATGGTATACACCCACGGGTACTTAAAGAGCTAAGCCAGACCCTGGCCAGACCGATATATCTGATTTTCAGGGATTCTTTTATTTCTGGTATGGTACCCATGGATTGGCGTAAAGCAGATGTGGTGCCCATATTTAAAAAGGGATCAAAGTCCCAGCCAGGAAATTACAGACCTGTAAGCTTGACATCTGTGGTAGGGAAGCTGTTTGAAAGGTTGCTAAGGGAATATATTCAAGAATACTGCTGGAACAGGAATATCATTAGCAATAGCCAACATGGCTTTGTGAAAGATAGGTCTTGTCAAACGAACTTGATCGCATTTTATGAAAAAGTAAGTAATAATATAGATGAGGGAGTGGCGGTTGACGTGATCTATTTAGACTTTGCCAAGGCATTTGATACAGTTCCGCACAAGAGGTTACTGTACAAATTGAATGAAATAGGACTAGGGGAAAATGTTTGTGTGTGGATTGGAAATTGGCTGAAAGATAGAATGCAAAGAGTGGTAGTAAATGGCAAGTTCTCCAGTTAGATAAACGTGATAAGTGGAGTGCCTCAGGGATCTGTCCTGGGTCCTCTTCTTTTTAATTTGTTTATTAATCACGTCCCAGAGGGCATAGGAAGCCGATGACACAAAATTAAGTAAGGTAATAAAGTCTGAACTGGATGTGTCTTCATTACAAGAGGATTTGGACAAATTGAGTAACTGGGCAGGCAAATGGCAAATGAGATTCAATATAGACAAGTGTAAAGTTATGCATTTTGGGTATAATAATAAAAATGCAACATATAGTTTAAATGGTGTTTCTCTGGGGAAATCTACTAATGAAATAGGATTTGGGAGTAATGGTAGACAATAGACTTAACAGTAGCATGCAGTGCCAGCTGGCAGCTGCAAAGGCCAATAAGATATTGGCATGTATTAAAAGGGGTATTGACTCAAGGGAGGAAGATATAATTATGCCTCTTTACAGGTCCATGGTAAGACCCCACCTAGAATATGCTGTTCAATTCTGGGCACCCTTTCTGAAGAAGGACATTATGGAACTAGAGAAAGTGCAGAGGAGGGCTACAAAACTAGTAAGGGGAATGGAAAGTTTTAGTTATGAAGAGAGGCTAGAAAAGTTAAACTTGTACACACTAGAGAAACGGCGTCTTAGAGGGGATATGATAACACTATATAAATATGTTCAAGGCCCATATAAAGGGCTTTCAAAAGACCTGTTCATTAACAGAACAGTACACAGGACAAGGGGCCACCCGCTTAGACTTGAGGAAAGGAGATTTAATCTACAACAGCGGAAGGGTTTCTTTACAGTAAGGACAATAAAGGTATGGAATGCACTTCCGGAGGAGGTGGTGCTATCAAATACATTAGATGCCTTTAAAAGGGGCCTGGATCCTTATTTAAAAGAGCATAATATAGAGGGCTATGTATGTTAGTATTGGGATTAATATTTAGTTAGGGCTTGTTGATCCAGGGAGAAGTCTGATTGCCATTTGGAGTCAGATGCCTTCTTTTGGGTCAGCGATGGTAAACAGGAATAGAAAAAGGGTTGAACTGGATGGACGCAAGTCTTTTTTCAACCTAAATTACTATGTAACTATGTAACTATGTGTAGAAAGGCAGGTAGATGACCACTCATTTGATACGATGGTTTATCTTGTTTCCAAAATGGTGTGATCCGTCTACCTTTTCTTCAATTCTGTAGTTTGCACAGCAATTTTTGTACAGGCAAGTCAGAAGCTAATGAGTATAATAGGACGTTTCGGCGTTTTCACACATTTTGGTACATTTGAAGTGGTGGAAATTAAAAAAAAAAAAAAAAATACAAATCCTGGGGGGTGTGGCTGGCTGCAGAGCGAGTAAAATGCATCTTTCTGCTTCTCCAGAGATAACGGGACCAAATTGCCCTCTAAACCTCTCCATTATGGGACAAAACTATAAATATTCCACACTAACCTGGGCTACTCATGCTCCCCCATTCTCCAGAGCCTTTCTAGGCTGTTCCCCCTTGCCACACCAGATGTATGCAAAGGGAGGCAGAATAGGACCTGAGGTTTGAAGTACTCCAGAACACATCTCCACTCGATGGCACAGGTATAGGCTGCTCTCAGCCAGGAAGAGCAAAGGCAAAATAAGAGGAGGGTGACGGAAGCAATACGAGAGACACACTGAGAAGGGAATATAGCAGTCTTTTGGGAATGAGAAGGAGAGCTTTGGGACAAAGAATTGAAGCACAGATTAGTCCAAATTGAACATAAATATTCTACAGTAAGTTAAAAAGCACTAGATACCCAGCCTCCCAATGTAAAGCATAAGCATCAAGAGAGGAGAGGGAGTTATAGCCTAAAATTACAATTCTTTAATCATTGACAAGTATACCAGGAGATACAGAGGAGTCCCCCCTACCTCTTGTTTTTTATTTCATATTTTTTTCTTATAATTTTTTTTTTTTCCTTTTTGTTTTTTGTTTTGTTATGTCATGCTAAAAAAAAGCAAGCTCTTAAACACACTACTCAGATTGCCAACATTGTTACAGACGATTCTATTCAGCTTACTTCAACTCTTCAACCCATTAAATATCATGTAATATGGTGAAATATAAAGAACATAACAGGTCAGACACAGACAAATATCTCACTAAGAAAGACTTGAAAACATTGCCTTCAAAGGACGACTTGCAAGCTCTACTATCACACAAGGGTGAATCTATTAAGCAAGATATCAAGAACTATATCTCAGACCTCAAATCTGACATTAGGAGTCTAGGAAAAAGGGTAGTAACCCTCGAGGAGATGCAGGAGACACTCCTCTCTGATAATTTCTGTCAACAACTACCATTGCAAGAGGAAACCATAAACCAATTACTATTACAAATAGACGATCTTGAAAATAGAATCAGGAGAAGTAGGAGGAAGTAGGAGTGAGAGACCTACCTAAAACAATCTCTCTTAGAAAATTATATCTCAAACCCTTCTAAATATATTCGCCCAGATTCTGCAAACAGTTGATGCTGAAGGTACTAAAATTGAAAGAGATCTTAGGGCTCTGTCTGCTGCCAAAAGCCTTGCAGAATGATAAACCAAGAGATGTCATCTGTTGCCTCCACTCCTACAGCATAAAAATAATATAATGAGGAAAGCAAGACAACTACCCTCTATATCATTTGAAGGTCATGAAATTCAACTTTTCAATGACCATTCGGCATATACACTTCAACTACACCAACAATTTAAACCATTCACAGATATGCTATGGGAACACAATATACTATATAAATGGGTTTACCCATTCTCCTTATCTGTGATGTATGAAGTTAAAATTACCACAATTCGCCAAGCATCCGAAATCATATCTTTATATGAGGCTGTCCACATATTGAATATATTCCAAAAAGAACCAGAGGAGCTCCACTCCGGCAAGATCTCTACTACCTGAGAACATGGCCGGATTTACATCTCAGGAGCTTGTAAGCACAGAAATCTGAAGTGCACCCCCCCGATTGGCTATCTCCACTGGACACCTCCACAATGCTCCTAACCTCCACATTGCCCCCATCATCTCCATATTGCCCCCATCAGCTCCAACTTGCCCTCACATTGCCCCCATCATCTCCATATTGCCCTCACATTGCCCTATCAGCTCCAACTTTCCCCCCATCAGATCCAACTTACCCTCACATTGCCCCCATTATCTCCACAATGACATCATCTCCATATTGCCCCCCCCATCATCTCCACATTGCCATCAGCTCCATCTTGCCCACATCAGCTCCACCTTACTCTCAACTTGCCCCCATCAACTCCATATTGCCCCATCAGCTCCAACTTGCCCCCATCAGTGCCAAACTTGCCCTCACATTGCCCCCATCCTCTCCACATTGCCCCCCATCAGCTCCAACTTGCCCCCCATCAGCTCCAACTTATCCTTACATTGCCCACATCATCTCCACATTGCCATCATCTCCATATTGCCCCCCATCAGCTCCAACTTGCCCCCCATCAGCTCCTCATATTGCCCACCCCAGTGTCCATTTCCTACCTTTTCCTTGGTGGTCCAGCGGCAGGAGAGGTTTGCCTGTGCCTCCTTTGGCACAGACCTGTAACTACCGGAGCTCCCGCGTGGTCTTCTCTTCAGTAATGCAGAGCGCTGGGAGATAATGTCATCTCCCAGCTCTCCGTATTAATAAAGAGCCGACAAGGGAGCGCAGTAGCTACACGTCTGTGCCGAAGGAGGCACAGACCTCACCGGGCGGTGGGGGGTTAGTACGGGAGGCGAAGCTACTTTTTTTTTTTTTAAATGGGTCCCAATGACAGGGCCCCTCTGTGGGGTGCGCCGTAGGCAGATGCCTACTCTGCCTTACGGTTAATCCGTCCCTGCCTGAGAATCTTTTCTGGACTCCAGTATCCATGAAGAAATGTTTGACTAGAAAACCACTCTCTCTACCACCAGTGGACTCCCACTCTAATATGTAAAAATTACATTTCTATAACAAAATGCAACATTATGGGTAATATTGATCATATGCCCCATCCCCTCCCTTTTTTTTCTCTTCAAATGCTATGCTATACACTCTCTAATAAGGATCATACTCTTATGTCATCCTACTGGTCTTAATAATGTATAAAAGCTGTTAAGTATTTAGGCATGTAGGGGGTCAGGATCAAACTTTTTCTTGCAATCTGTTTTTGCAATATGGGACTTGTAGTTCGTCACCATCAGGAAAATGTATATTGATTGTGGGGCTTAAAATATGTAAGGAGTTAAAGCAGTTTTATAAAAAGAGAGTGGCCTGATTACTCGGGCTACTTGCATAATTTGGGAAAGACATTCCCATAGGCAACACCTCTATTAAGTTTTCTAATACAGTCTCTACTGTGAGTATCTATTAGATTAGATTTCAGAAAAATGTTCCTGATCCTGATCTCCTGCATGTCAGCAGATTCATATTGTAGGAATAATCCCCACCCCCTTTTTTCCTGTTCTCCTCTTATCTTCAATTTAAATGTCAAGAGATGTGGACACCCAGGACCACATTTACAAATGGGAACTTTGATTTCACATTTACTAAAATATTGTTATAAATGAAAATCATCACTAAACTTTCTCATACCAGAGATAAGACTAAAGAACTTGACAGTTACAGACTCATGTCCAATTGAAAAGCAAATTGAGAGTACAATAACACAATGGGTCTTGTATACAATACTACATATTACTCCTCTTAAAAAAAAAATATATTTTTTTTCTTTTTTTATGGCCCACCTAGATACTGCAGGTGCTTAACATACTCAAACTGTTCTTATATTTTACTGTTTTTAATAGATTCAAGTTACTACTTATAATGTGAGAATTACGAGAAGATTTAGCGTCTGGGCTAGGTCTTTTCTACAATATATAAAAGCTGATTTATTGTTTAAAATCTGTCCACCCTCTCATTGTTATTATAGTTACATTTTATATAGAGAGCTTGGGGGCTTACTTCATGTTTGACACATAGCCCCTGTGACGGTACCAGTGGACCCCCCTGTCTGGGTGTCCCCCTCAGTCACTGCTTCCTTCAATTCTAAGCAAAGCTGCTCTGCTGGAATATCACAGTTTTCCCCCACAGTCACCAGGCAAGACTAGTGTACTGTTTTAGAATCAGTTCTCTTTATTGAATGGAACACACAGCTTATATACACTTGCAGAGACTCTTATCAAGATTAACATGCAAACTAGGACTTGGGACAGTGTTACTACTCTTGACCAATCAGCCACCAACACCCTTATCAAGATAAGCATGCAGATTGGGATTTGAAAAATAGACACTCTAAAGTGGCTCATAAATAACCTCCTCTGACTGGTCAAGGAAGCACAGCAAGAATTAATTAAAGGGATAGTAATACTTAGAATGTAAAAAAAAATATGTTGTAGAGTTTATCTTCCTGAGTAAAACAAGAGTACTCCTACTGCTGAAAGGTGTTTCATTCAAAAGTTATTAATTTTCAAAGTTGAATTTTTAGGTGCAGTATCACAGTGGCCTGAAATTGTACAGTGGCGCTGTTGCTACACCATCCTATGGAGATTTATGGTCCCGGGACCAGAGCTGTCCATAGGATCGTGTAGCAACAGCGCCACTGTACAATTTTAGGCCACTGTGATATTGCACCTGAAAAATTCAACTTTGAAAATTAATAACTTTTGAATGAAACACCTTTCAGCAGTGGGAGTACCCTTGTTTTACTCAGGGGGATAAACCCTACAACATATTTTTTTTTACATTTTAAGTATTACTATCCCTTTAACATTCCAAACTTTTCCCAGCACAACACAGACTTGGATATTGTAAGCAAATCCCAACCCCCATTCTCTCTGCACTCTAGCTCCCAAATACTTCTACAGACTTCATCGTATAAACACCACACACTATTACATTATACCACACATCTTGATCCCACTCCCCAGGGCAGGGGTAACAGAACCACTGGTGAGGGCCTTTGTCCCACTCACTAGGGCAGGGGTGACAGAGCTGCTGGAGAGGACAGGTGTCCCACTCTCCAGGGCAGGGGTAACAAAGCCGCTAGTGAGGACTTGGGTCCCACTCACCACTGCAGAGTCAACAGCACCACTGGTGAGGACCTTGGTCCCACTCACCAGGGCAGGGGCAACAGAGCCACTGGGGAGGATAGGCATCCCACTCTCCAGGGTAGGGGTAACAAAGCCGCTGGTGATGACCTTGGTCACACTCACCAGAGTAAGGGTCACAGCACCGCTGGTGAGGACCTTGGTCCCTCTTACCAGGGCAGGGGTAACAAAGCCGCTGATGAGGACTTCAGTCCCACTTACCACGGCAGGGCCAACGTCGCTGGTGGTGACCTTTGTCCCACTCACCAGGGCATGGGTAACAGAGGCTCTGGGGAGGATAGGCATCCCACTCTCCAGGGCAGGGATAACAAAGCCGCTGGTGAGGACTTCAGTCCCACTCACCAGGGCAGGAGTAACAGAGCCGCTGGTGAGGACTTCGGTCCCACTCACCACGGCAGGGCCAACTGCCCAGCATCCTTTTGTCCCAGGTGTGCAGACCATGGTCCAATCCACCCCTCCTGGGTCAACATCCTCAGATGTGAAATCTGGACACTCCACAATCCACAATCTCTGTTGAACGAGGTTGAGCAACTTTTTATATGACTTTTCCAGCTCCCATTCTTGAAGGATTGTAAAGTCCAGATCCGCTCTCAGCCCGAGTGCATCAGGGATATCCAGCTCCCTGAAATGCTGGAGGTCCCACTTCCGCCACTCTGCTGCAATACCAAAGTCTGGATCTTCCTGAAGGTTTTCAAGTACTAATCCTGGGCCACCGAAGTCATAGCCCTCTGTTGGCTCATCCTCCACCAGCCCTGAACACAACTGTGCAACATACCAGCGTAGAGCCCTGTATCCATCGTCTACCACCATCTCAGTCTGGACCAGCCCCTCCAACTCTGACACCCATTCCTCCCAGGGCTGCTCCCCCAGGAATGGCATCTGCAAGTCCGGCTGGAGCCAGTACCTTTCCTCAGAGGTTGGGAAGACCTCTCCCAGGTACTCCTGCTGCACTTTGATAACATCCCTCCAGAGCTGCCGGCGGGCATGATCCCTCTGAACCAGCTCGTTCTGCTGTACCTTTGGCCCATCAAGCAGCACAGGGTGACTTAGACCCAGGAGGAGGCAGGGATGCTGGGAAAGCCCCTTCCAAATGCATAGAGTCCATAGTCTGTAGGAATGGTGCTGGCCCCCAGGCCCCTCCAGGAGCCAAGGGCACGGTGGTTCCCGTGACAGCCCCCATTTACCTTACCCAAATCAAGATTTTTCTCCAAATATTGCTGAAATATTTTTTCTATAGTTTATTTTTCAGGCCAATTATACACTTTTTTGTTGTTCTTTTACCCAGCTGTAAACACCTAAGTGTCCTTATTTGTTTTATCCAGGAAACTCATTACAGAAATAGATTACCTACTCTAAAACATAAACACTATACCTAACAATTTCTAAGTTCCTACATAAAAAGAGGTGTTGCTATTATGAATGCTCATCTTCCATTTGTAGAATCTGATGTCTTTGACTATATAGAAGGCAGATATATTTTTTTAAGGGAAACATTGATGACATAAAAATCCCATTCACTGACACCTATGCGTCAAACCCAAATCAAATATCCTTTATTTCCAGTGTTCTGGAACGTCTTACAATATTTCAGGAGGGCATGGGTATTTTATAAGGAGACTTTAAAGGGATAGCAATGTTTCACAATAAAAGGAGCTCCAATTAATCTTCATGGTATTTGGGCCATGGAAAGTGTTCAGTACTGTAAGAGTTGTAGTTCAAAGGTAATTGAATGATAAAGTACACCCCTCCCTCCCTTTTTACTGATGTAACACTGCTCACCTCAGAGCAGCAAGACTATCCAGATGGATCGCAGAGAGGGGCTGTGTTCAGTGAGCATAAGGAAAAACCTGAAAAAGATTGTCCCTTGCTGTGAGCTGTCTGATCCCAGGACCAGATTCCACATATGAGGGGAGGTGGCTCACACTAGGTAAAAGGGGTGGGAGGGGGATACTTTATCATTTAATTACTCTTGTACTACAACTCTGACAGCATTGAAATAACACTCTCCATAGTGCAAATACTATGAAGATTAATTGGAGTTGCTTTTTGTTGTGAAACATTACTATCCCTTTAACAATCCATGGTTTCCAATCTTGGATTGTTCCTCTGTCGCTTCTTACCTATCTCCCACTCATTTTATATAACTCAAAAAACCCTTTGCACAACAGAACTTATTTGAGCCTCTGAAGACTGACTCATTCATCAGAGAGAGATTATATACATTTTTCGCATGTTTGTAAAATATACACTAGGATTGTGTCATGATGTGACCTACGGCGGTTGCTCGAGCCGGCCGCATCCTTACCTCTGGCGGCTTCTCCGCATCTCTCCCCCACATGGCTCAGCCACGTTCTGCTTGTCTCGCGGCTCCACCCTCTACTGTGTGTCACTCTGGTTGCCTTCCTTTGCGTGAGACTGCCTTTACATCACTGACTGCAGGAGTGATTCAGTAGTCTCCCTCGCTGTCTTCTTTTTCTTAATGGGACTGCATGAGTCCTTGGGAAGATCATTGGGTACTTGGAGGACTAGTCTGCTATTTGAGAGTACCATTGGCTTCGGCCTAGTCTCCGTAGTTTGGGAACCTAGTGGCGTCCTCCTATTTCTGATTGAGGCTCGCTGCTTCGATCACCCTCTGCTCCTTCCTCGCAATTGATGTGATTTTGCTGTGATTACACTTCTAATAAAGGTTATCAAAGTACTATCTGACTCCTGTTTTGCTTGTATCTGTGACAGTATGAAAGGGTCATGTCTACAGATGGTATTGATACCCCTTCCTTACAGTATATCCTAGACAGGGTGGATGCTCAGGATCAGCGTATTGATCATATTTCGTTGGCCTTGCGGACTCTGTTGAACTGAACTGCACATCTTGACTGCCCTGGTCTGCAGCCGGTGGCCTCCTCCGCTTCTGCCTCAGCACTGGTTGCTACCACAGCCCCTGAGGCAGGCATGAGCAGGGGTTTTTCCAGTCACGCTCTGCTTCCCCAGTGGTATAAGGGGGACCCAGCACTCTGTCGTTTGTTCCTAAACCAAGTGGGTATACACATGGAGATGGTACCGCAACTTTTCCTCAACAAGCGCAGTAAAGTTGGATTCTTGATTTCGCTCCTGTCTGGCAAGACCTTGGCATGGGCCAATCCTTTTTGGGAAACGGACAAGACAATTACATATAACTTTATGGAATTTGTGGCCATATTCTGTAGAGTATTCGATATGCCGGGTCTACAGGCCTCTGCCTCCAAACACCTTTTGACCATCCACCAGTGCTCTCAAACTGTGGCCGTACTTTGGCGGCGGAGGTGGTTTGGAATAACAAGGTCTTGGTGGCAGCCTTCTTCGAAGGTCTGTGCAATACTATAAAAGATTAAATTGTGGCTCGTGACCTACCTAAAGGTCTGGATGAACTTATCTCGTTCAATGTCCTGATTGACACAAGGATCAGAGAGAGAGCTTCATTCAGGGAACACCTGCATAGGCTTCCGTCTCGACTCGCACCCAATTTTATGCATTTACCAAGTCCTCCCTCGCTTCCCATGCCTCCTAGGGTGGACCCTACTGGGAGTGAACCCATGAAGCTGGGGGTCACTCACCTGACGGTGGAGGAGAGTTCTTTCCGGCGGAGGGAGGGCCTCTGCTTATATTGTGGGAGACCTGGACATCTCTTGAGATCATGCCCGGTACATCACGGAAATGCCCACACCTAGGCAGATCCAAGGTGGGATTTCTCAGTCCCCAGAGGAGGTAAAGGGCAAACCTATCCTAGAGGTTATCCTATATTGGGCCAAGTCATCAGTAACGGTGTCTGTGTTACTGGATTCTGGAGCTGCAGGATACTTTATAGATGCAGAATTTGCTAGAAGACATGCAATTTCCCTTGCAGCCTCGCTCCTCTCCCTTGGCCATTGAAGCCATTGATGGAAGGCCCCTACAACCCTCTCATATCACTCAGGAGATGCTTCCTCTAACCCTGAGAGTGGGGGCCCTTCACACGGAGACCCAGCAGTTCCAGGTGACTAAGTCCCCCCACTATGCTATTATCCTGGGGTTCCCATGGCTACAGACACACAACCCCAGGACTGATTGGCACAATTGTGACATTGTGTCTTGGGCTTTTCATTGCTCCAAAGCTTGTCTTGAAGGACCTACAAGACTATTGTGCACTTCTACCTCCCTCCTGCTGGAGGAATATATGGCCTTTGGTGAAGTATTCAACAAGACACAGGCTGGTGCTTTGCCTCCACACAGGCCTTACGATTGTCGGATTGATCTGATTCCGGGAGAGACTCCTCCTAAGGGTTGCGTATATCCTCTATCAGTGGAAGAGACAAAGGCCATGGAGGACTACTTGTCCGACACCATTTCCAAGGGTATTATAAGCAAATCCTCACAGGCTGATGTAGAGTTCTTTTTTGCCAAGAAAAATGATGGGGAGCTGCGCCCATGCATTGACTTTCGAGGTCTGAACAAGCTTATGATTAAGAACGCCTACCCCACACTCTTAATTACAGAGTTATTTAATCGATTAAAGGGTTCTAAGGTGTTCACAAAGCTTGATCTGAAGGCAGCATATAATCTTGTGAGAATTTGCGAAGGATGTGAATGAAAGACAGCTTTCAACACCCGGAGCGGGCACTATGAATATCTGGTTATGCCCTTTGGCCTATGCAATGCTCCTGCTGTCTTCCAAGAATTTATTAACGACGTCCTAAGAGACTTGTTGCAAAGCTCTGTAGTTGTATACTTGGACGACATACTTATCCACTCACCCACGCTGGAGACTCATCGCACAGATGTGTCTAGAGTTTTACAATTCTTGAAAGAGAATGGCCTGTATTGCAAACTTGATAAATGTGAATTTTACAAAACCCAAGTAACCTTTCTGGGGTATGTTATATCCGTTTCTGGCTTTGTGATGGATCCACAGAAATTATCAGCAATATTACAGTGGCCCCGGCCGGTAGGACTGAAATCGCTCCAAAGCTTCTTGGGGTTCACAAATTATTACAGAAAATGTATTAAAAACTTTTTGATGGTGGTCAAGCCATTGACCGACTTGACATGTAAAGACGCGGATGCTTCCAGATGGACTCCCAGTGCACTGTCTGCCTTCAAAAGCCTTAAAGAAGCATTTGCAGCAGCTCCGATACTGGTACATCCCAATCCCGCCCTGCCCTTTATCCTGGAGGTTGATGCATCTGAGACGGGAGTAGGCGCCCTCCTGTCTCAGCGCTCTGCTCCCTTGCGGATACTTCTCCAGGAAGTTGTCCAAAGCAGAGAGGATGTATGACATAGGGGACCGAGAACTATTGATTATTATACTACCCTTTAAAGAATGGTGGTACCTCCTAGAAGGGACCAGTGCTCCGATCCTGATCCTCATGGATCACAAGAATTTAACTTATTTGTCAGAAGCAAAACGTTTGTCAGCCCGCCAGGTCAGATGGGTCCTGTTTCTGTCCAGGTTCCACTTCATTGTTTCTTATCTTCCTGGGTCAAAAAATATCCGGGATGATGCCCTATTCTGCCAGTTTTGCTCCGATACCTGGGAGGAGTTACCTCCTTCTCCAATTATTACGGCAGATCGTATTCTTGCCACTATTCGGACCAGCATTACCTCCCCTTTGGGAGAGGAGATCTTGGCGGAGCAAGCTACGGCCCGGCTGAAAAACCTAGAGGGAGGTGATTTGTACCAGCCCAGTTACGCACCAGACTCCTGGAGACATATCATACGTCCAAAACAGCAGGCCATACTGGGCAAGATCAATTGATATGGTCTATTTCTCGTTTGTTTTGGTGACCTAGCTTGCAAACCGACTGTTCTGTCTTTGTGGCAGCTTGCCCCACATGTGCCCAATGCAAATCTCCACGAAATCTGCCCTTAGGCCTCCTCCAACCCATTGCAAATGGGGAGCGTCTGTGGTCCCATTTGTCAATAGATTTCATGGTGAAACTTCCTGCATCGATGGGCTACACGGTTACTCTTATGATCGTTGAAAGCTTTTCCAAAATGGCTCACTTCGTACCACTCAAAAAGCTGCCTTCGGCTCAAGAGCTGGCCAAGGTATTCGCTAAAGAAGTGTTCCGACTCCATGGTATACCAAAAGTGATTATATCCAACAGAGAGAGCCAGTTTGTGTCCCGGTTCTGGAGGTGCTTTTGTGCTCAGATGGGGCATTCAGCTTGCCTTATCCTCAGCATACCACCCCCAATCGCATGGCACAGCTGAGAGGTATAATCAAGCCCTAGAACAATTTTTACACTGCATTTTTACATAGGCAACCACCATGACAATTGGGCTGCTCTTTTGCCAGAAAATGTGCTATTAACACTTCTTTACAGAGTTCTCCATTCTTGGTAAATTATGGCTTTCAACCCTCCGCACTTACTGAGACTTTTTAAGCACAGGAGAATCCGGCTCTGGATGAGTATTTACGGGCGCTCTGCTCCTCTTGGGTATGAGTACAGATTACCCTATGTGGTTCGATGCAACAGAAAAAGTGGCAGCTTGACAGTAGGCGATCGACCTTCTGGGTGGGGGAGAGGTTATGGCTGTCTTCCCGCAATCTCAACCTCCAGGTGCAATGTAGGAAACTGGCCCCTCATTTTGTTGGTCCTTTTCAAATCATCCGGTGAATCAACCCGGTAGAGTACGCTCTTGAGCTTCCAGCCACAATGCAAATGTCTTTCATGTATCGCTGCTCAAGCTATTAATTTGTAACAGATATACTACCCATACTGTTAGCCCAGCCCCCATTCGGGTGGGTGACCATGACGAATATGAGGTTCAAACCATTCTGGACTCTCGGAGAGTGAGAGGGCAATTGCAGTATCTTGTGCACTGGAGGGGCTACAGCCCAGAGCAGAGTTCATTGATTTCCTCTAAGGATGTTCATGCCCTATTCTGGTCCGGAACTTTCACCCTTGCTATCCTGAAAGACCACGTCCCTGTCTGCAGAGGAGGGACCGTTGAAGCGAGGGTACTGTCACAATGTGATCTGCGGCGGCTGCTCGAGCCAGCCGCATCCTTACCTCTGGCAGTTTGTCTGAATCTCTCCCCTATGAGGCTCAGCCGCGTTCTACTTGTCAGCTGGTACTGTATGTTTGGAGGTCTGGCCAGATGATGTCATGTTCGGGCGCACATCCAAAAGAATGGACGTGCGTCCATTTAAAAGAGCCACACCAATTTGGTGCTCCTCCTTTTCCTGTGGGCAGGTCTTGATAAACTGCATGGACACTGGGCTCACTCACCCTTTTGTTGGTGTCCAGTGCAGTTCATTGTGTATAGTGCTCTGTGTATGACCTGATTTTGTCTGACTACCCATTCTGGTGCTGACCTGTGGTTCTGTCTGACTACCCGCTCCGTGTATGACCTTGGCTATTCGGATAACCAACCTGGTGCAGACCTGCGGCTCTGGCTGACTACCTGTTCCATGTATGACCTCTGGCTTGTCTGACTAACCATTCTGGTGCTGACCTGTGGCTCTGTCTGACTACCCGCTACGTGTATGACCTTGGCTAGTCCGATAACCATTCTGGTGCAGACCTGCGGCTCTGGCTGACTACTCATAGCGTACCTTGACCCTTGGCTTGTCTAACCATCCTAGCTGGTGCTGATCTGTGGCTCTGCCTGACTACCCTCCGTGTGGCCATCCTTAGAGAACAAATCTGGTGCGGACCTGGGGCTCTGGTAGATTCTAGCGATACTGATTGCAGGTGTGAGTCAGTAGTCACTCTGGTTGCCTTCCTTTGCGTGAGACTGCCTTTCCATCACTGACTGCAGGCATGAGTCAGTAGTCTCCATCGCTGCCTTCATTGTTTGATGGCCTTTCTTTATGGGACTGCAGGCGTGAGTCCTTGGGGAGATCATTGGGTATGTGGAGGTCTATTCCGCTATTTGAGACTACCATTGGTTTCAGCCTAGTCTCAGCAGTTTGGGAACCTAATGGCGTCCTCCTAATTCTGATAGAGGCTCGCTGCTTCGATCACCCTCTGCTCCTTCCTCACAATTGATGTGATTTTGCTGTGATTACACTTCTAATAAAGGTTATCAAAGTACCATCTGACTCCTGTTTTGATTGTATCCGTGACAGATTGACTTTCTTTTCACTTCACAGACTTTTTTACATTATGTAGTTGCCACTAAAATTCACCCAATTACATGGTAAGATCATCCTCCTATAGAAATTGAATTTGCTTTACCATTAAAGATTCCTCAGTCCTACACCTGGAGATTAATCCGAACTTATTAAATGACCCTGCAGTTGCGAAACAGATTGAACAGTGTATTATTAATTTCCTCTCCTTGAACGATAACTTGAACAGCTCGGTGACTAATACATAAGAAACCATAAAGTGCATTATTCAAGGAGAGTTTATAAAAATATCAGCTTTAAAAAAGAAACAATCCTGAAAAGATCTGGAGGAAATGCTTAAATCTATAAACAGCTTAGAACTTAGACATAAAAACACTAATGACCCAGATATTTTAAAAGATGTACAAGATTTTAGGAATAAAACCATATTATTTCTTCAGTGCTGAGAAAGTTTTCTTTTTAATCAAAGCAGGTTTTATGAATATGGGAATACATGTAGAAAGCTCAAGTGTCCAATCAGAGTTTAAACACACCTCCTGTCACCTCCGTACAAACATTGTTTGGTCAGACCACTAGAAACTACCCTAAAATTGCAGATACATTTAATCATTTTACAGAGACCTGTACAATAGTGATGATCGAGCACCCCAATGCTCGGGTGTTCGGGTGCTCTGGCCGAGCGCCCCCGGAGGCTCGAGTGCTCGGCCGAGCACCCGAGCCCCATTGAAGTCAATGGGAGGACTCGAGCATTACACCAGGCACCCCCTGCTCTGATGAGGGGAGGGTGCCTGGTTCATAGGAAAAGGTCAGAAAATGATGGAAACACCACAGAAATGGTTCAGGGACAGCATAGGGAGGATGTCTGGATGCATCTTGGACTCCAACGTCGCTGCTGGGAACGATGTTTCGCCCATAGTACGCCATTTTTACAGACTGACCGTAAAAAACACAAAAAGGAAGATAAAAACGATTTTAGGCGAAAAATTGTTACCAAACAGTATTTGCTGTATATTTACTTGTATATCATCTGCAAATTCAGAATGTGACGCTAATCTGCGGCTAGGCACAGTGAACGGAATATGTGACGTTAATTTGTGAATTTGCACACTAAACAATATGTGACGCTAATCTGCGGCTAGGCACAGTGAACGGAATATGTGACGTTAATTTTAAAATTTGCACACTAAACAGAATGTGCTGCTAATCTGCAACTTTGCACACTAAACAGAATGTGCTGCTAATCTGCAACTTTGCACACTAAACAGAATGTGCTGCTAATCTGCAACTTTGCACACTAAACAGAATGTGCTGCTAATCTGCGGCTAGGCACAGTGAACGGAATATGTGACGTGTTTTTTTTTAAATTTGTGCCCCCCCAAACAAAATATAACTGCTGCCCCCACACACAACCGTCCTAAAAAGGACTTTTGGGTCTTAATATGGTGTTCCAACACTTTTCTTCTCCCTACACTGACTTTCCCTTCCTAGCCTCATCTCTCCCTGGCTAAGACTGAGCCGAACTCGCTGGTCAGGTGCTATACAGCACCCGATCACGGGTTCTGGCCAGCCAATCAGTGTAATGCCAGCAGCCAACATGGCTGCTGGCATTACACTGATGTCAGAGCCTCCCCGCACGTTTATTGGCTGCGCAGCAGCCGCGAAACGTGCGGGGAGGAGACCCGAACATGTCGGGCGAGCACATGCGGTACTCGTACGAGTACCGCCATGTGCCGAGCAGAGCGATGCTCGAGCCGAACCGAGCTTCGTCCGAGCATGCTCGCTCATCACTACTGTACAACATAAACTCACCAATTTTTCAGTCTCAGAAAGATACCATTAATTCTTATATTCTAGACTCGTGCTTTACTAAACTTACAGTCAAACAATCAGAAGATCTAGAATCAGACATAACTGATCAGGAGATAGAATTAGCCATACACCAAACGCCTTCAGGGAAATCTCCAGGACCAGATGACATACCATTAACTTTTTATAAGAAGTTCTTTAATCTATTACAAAATCTGTTTTTCAGGGTCATCGAACCTTGTCAGAAGCCCACATTACCGTTCTCTACAAAGAAGGTGGTGACCCTAACCTATGCTCCAGCTACAGACCCGTCTCACTCTTACATGTAGATATGTAAGATATATGCTAAAATATTGTCAAACAGATTAAAATACTTGATTCCCTGATACACAGGGACCACGTTGGTTTTGTAAAAGGGAGGGAAGCAAGAGAGAATACTTTAAAGATAATTAGCTTGATAGACCACACTAATTCATCTGGCCTGGAATCCCTATTACTTGCTATAGATGCTGAAAAATTCTTTGATAGGGAAGAGTAGCATTTTTTGGATTCTACATTGAGACATTTGGGAATTGGGCCTAAGTTTTGAAACTTTATCATCTCCTTTTATACAAATCCATCAATGTTAATAGCTATCTTTCACAACCTTTTACAGTGAGTAATGTTACCAGGTATGGCTGTTCTTTTTCACCTATCCTTTTCATCTCTGTTATGGAAACCTTTTGAACAGGATCAAAACCAACAATGGTATACAAGGTATAAACTCAAAACAAAATGAATACAAATTGGTTCTCTTTGCGAATTATATTATCTTTACAGTTACCTCACCAGAGACATCTTTCCATAATATTCTATCTGAATTAGATGTATTTAGCAAAGTGTCTAATTTTAAAACACACCTCACTACATCTGAGATACTTAACATAAATGTCCCCGCACCCCTGAGATAGCTTCTATTAGTAAAACCCTAGCTCCATTTAAATGGGCAACGGAATCTATCAAATACCTGGGGATTCAGTTAAACCCCAATGTGAACTTACTCTTTTCAGGCAATTATAAATCTCTCAAAAAAAAAATTCAGAAGGAAATCTCTTCTTGGTCCAACATCTTTTTATCTTGGTATGGCAGGATCAATTTAATTAAACTTCTTTATTTTTTCCAGACAATTCCTTTTCCCATCTCTATCATTTTTAAAATCCCTCCAACATATAATCAACCGTTTTATCTGGGGAAAGAAACCCGCTCGTCTTAAATTTTCACACATTTCGCAGAATAAAAAGAAAGGGGGATAGGTGCTCCAGACATTCTTAAATATTATCATTCTTCTAAGCTACTGAATATTGTATACTGTTTCCAAAAGCACACAAACAAATGATGGGTACAACTCATTAGGGAGTTAAATGGCCTGTCCATTAGGGAGTTAAATGGCCTACCCATTCTTTGGAAAAGGGACAGAGTAAGAAGCCCAAATTCCCACCTTCCATATATAATTAAATCTATTCTTTTCACTTGGAGGTGAATTACACATTCCCCAAATGTTGTTACACAATTGCACTCACTCTTGCAATCTATATTTGACCTTCCTCTTGGATTATTGGGAACAGACAAAATCCACCTTGAGTCCTGGAAGAAAAATGGAGATTTATTAATATATCATCTCTTGGAAAATTACAATATTTTGTCTTTTCAATCCTTGCAAAGTAAACTAAGGCTACACTGTAATGATGAATTTATCTATGACAAACTGATTTTCTTTCTTACTTCTCATAGTGATGTCAGAAACACAATTAGGCCCTTGTCAGATTTTGAGCAGATATGCCTCAGTGCTCATAAACTTACTCATGGAGTCTTGAGATTAAATAGTATAATTAGAGGTAATGAGACCCCCTATATCACTCAGAAAACCCACTGGGAAACTGAGTTACTAAAACTATCTCTCCACAAGATTGGCAACAAATTATAAACTTTCTAGCTCTAAAAATTGACTAATAACAGAAACAGAAACAAACTACAAAATTGTTATGAGATGGTATAGAACACTGGTTGTTTTGCATTCTATTTACCCTACCCTTGACCCTATCTGTTGGAGATGTGGCCGGGATTGGGGTACAATGCCACACATTTGGTGGTCATGTCCTCAAATACAGAGATTTTGGCATCAGACCCTCTCTATAATAAAATGCATTACTCAGATTAACATACCTAATCAGCCAATATATGTTTTACTTAATTGTAAGAATCTTCACAAACATTCCAAAAATAACTGCTTATTTATCCATTTGTTAAACACAGCTAAACAACATGTTCAAACATTCTCAAATCCACCTCTAACCCCTCGTTGTCAGACTGGAGATAAGGGTCTGTCATGTTATGATTATGGAAAAAATATCATTCAGACCTAACTCAAATGGATAGTAATGTTTCACAAAAACAGCAGCTCCAATTAATATCCATAGTATTTGAGCCATAGAGAGTGCTATTTCAATAGTCAGAGTTGTAGTTCAAGAGTAATTGAATGATAAAGTATCCCCCTCCCGTCCCTTTTACCTAGTGTAAGCCGCCTCCCTCAGATGTGGAATCTGGTCTTAAAACCAGACAGCTTGCAGCAAGGGACAATCTTCTTACTGTGAGAGCAATGAAAACTCTGCCCCCTTAACAGGTTTTTCAGGGTTTTCGCTTATGCTAAATGAAGATTGTCCCTATCTCTGATCCACCTGGACACCACCTTTCTGCTCTCTGCTAAGCAGTGCTACATTAGTAAAAGGGGCGGGAGGGGGATACTTTATCAATCAATTACTCTTGAACTACAACTCTGACAGTACTGAAATAGCATTCCACATGGCCCAAATACTATGAAGATTACTTGGAGCTGCTTTTATTGTGAAACATTACTATCCATCTAATACACAGCTTTCTCGATATTTGGCAGCCATGGATAAACTTTTTATCCCAGAGTTGATCACATTTTCTTTAATTTATGTCAAAGTGTAACCTGATGAATTCTATGACAAAAATATATTTTAGAGACTGGCGGATAAGGTCCTGTCCTGTTATTTCTATTTTCTTGCTCAATCCAAGTATCTCCCTCCTCTTGACTCTTTCTTTCTTACCCAAACCTCTGACACAGAATGGGTTAACAGCCTTTACTGTAGAAAGCCTGTTCCTCTGCTGAAGTTGAAAACCCAAATCCTCTGATATGCACAGGCCTGATGCAAATTTCCCTTATGACATTTTTCTATTGACTTTGGATATACTTGCACAGTAGGACCAGATTTCTCTTGGGCAAGTTTATTATTATTTATATAGTGCCATTATATTCCACAAAGCTGAACAATAGATAATAGACGCACAGAGATGTAAAACAGTAGAAGTGGAACATAGTAAACAAAATTATCAGAGGGCTCTGCTCATGAGAGCTTACAGTCTAGAGAAAGGTAGGTAGGGACACAGAAGGTGTAAGTGCTATGAGGAATAAGTGCCTTCAGACACATGAACTGATAGTCAGTGGGTGGGATATAGAAATACTTTTCAGTGCAGTGGTCTGGAAAAGTAGCAGGTCTTTTTAGGAGAAAAAAGCTGTGTATGAGCAATGAGGCCCTAATGAGATGGGGGAGTGGGGGTGGAGTGATGTAGAAAGGGAATGAGAGTGAGTAAAGGTTGTACAGGTTGTTGATCTGTCCTTGCTCATAAAAGCTACTGGGGTAGTTGATAGGCCTCCCTGAAGAGGTGAGTTTTCAGTAAACATCTGAAAGCTGGGGAAGAGTCTGATGGGATGAGGAGGGAATGCCAGAGCTCAGGAAAAGAGCGTGCAACCACATCTTGCAGTAACCATGTTGCCATGATAAAAACGGCCACCTGAGAATCTCGCACTGCAGGAAAACGCAAGATTCTCAGTTCACACTATGAAACATTGCAAAGCAGCCTACCCTGATCCAAATGATAAATAAACGTAAAAAATCTGCGCACTAATCCAATCTCAAAGGTTATACATTCAAAGTGGATAGGACATACAACATAATTGCACAAAAAATAAAAATAACCAATAATGCAAAAAAACGGAAACCAAAATAAATAGTGAGAAACAATGATGACAATAACAGCACCAAGTGTACAGTAAAAATGTATAAATGTGCTGCCGAATCTAAACCCACATGCAGTTTGAATAAATATAAAACATAAAATAGGAACAGATACTTAAGTCCCATAAACAACTCGTCCGGAATCGGATCCTCTTCTAAAGAAAAGACAGAAGTGGAATCCTTAGAACAGCTTGAGTCCCGGAGTGTATCAAGCAAAGGAAAGAGAAGGGACAAATCGTAAAGTAGCAGTCTCCTCCACCAAAGTCTCCCGCACTCGTGTATCTTACTTACAAAATAGTAATAGTATTAGCAGGGATATCGGACTTCTCTACCGATTCTTCAACTCTGTATTATAGAGTCCGTACGCTTAATAGTGTTCTTATCTCCAAAACACACCATGGACCATCCAATAATCGGAAAACAGCTTTATTCTAAAACATATAGTTTAAAATCTTCTTAAACACTTATATCATGGATCACAACCCACACATCCCGTAGTACCTCACCGATGAGACGAATGGAGACCCGCTCCTTCCAAATCACTCTGCGAGGTACAGCGTCTGTCGTCACTGCCGGTATCAATGATTCCGGTTCTGGACAGTTTGAATGGGTATTCGGTCCACTCTCTGATTAGCTCCGCCCAACGCGTTTCGTAATAGTTACTTCATCAGGGGTGAATCAGAGATTGGATGGTCCCTCATATATATACATTTCCAAAATCATACCTTTAATCAATCACCAATGAAACAATTTAAATCTATCGCTACATTCAAACCTTTAGGTTGGAGACATTGCAACTTAAAGATCCATTCTGTCTCTTTTCTAGAGACCTTTTGAACAATATTACCCCCCCTCCAATTCTTTGTTACCACCTCAATTGCAGTAAAAGTTAACAAATTGGGATTACATTCATGGAACTGTTTAAAATGTTCGGATACACTGTGAGGTTTGGACTGAGTTCGTATATTCCACATATGTTCATTGATTCTCACATGTAGAGGTCTAGTAGTGCGACCCACATATTGGAGTCCACATGGACATTCCAGTAGGTACACTACATTTATACTCTTACATGTAATAAATCCCTGAACATCATATTGTTCCTTAGTCACATTAGATGAGAAATGTTCAACTTTTCTGCCTTTATAGCTGCTAGTCTTGCATGCCTTACATTTACCACATCTAAAAAAACCTTTTATATCCTGCTTAAAATATCCTACTGCAGGTTTTTTATTGATAAAACTATGTACTAATCTGTCTCTAATTGTGGGAGCTCTTCTAAATACAACCCGTGGCTTCTCCGGAAGGAGTTTTTTCATATCATCATCTTTAAGCAAAATGGGCCAATATTTTCTAATAATTTTCTTAACCAAATAATGGTCTTCACTGTAGCCCGTAATAAGAGTGATTTTATTTCTATCCATTTTCAGACATTTTGTACTTCCTTTTTCTGAGTTAATCAAGGAGTTACGTTCCATGGCCATAACTGTATCAATATCCTTTTCTAAACGAACTTTCGGATATTTCTTTATTAAAAAATCTTTCTTAATGTCCTCAACTTGGGCCAGGAAAATGTCCTGACTGGAACAATTCCTACGGGCTCTGATAAATTGACTCTTTGGTACATTTAATAGCCACGGGCGATGGTGACAACTGTCTAAAGGGATATAGGTGTTACAGTCTGTCCCTTTTTTATACATCTTTGTTTGTAACTTACTATTCTCTACATAGATACAGAGATCCAGAAAGTTCACTTGTTCACAACTGACCTCACTAATAAATTTCAAATTGTAAGGATTAATATTTAACTCACTGACAAATTCTTCTAAAGATGTATTGTCTCCTTCCCATATAAATATACAATCGTCAATGTATCTTCTCCACAATTTAAGATTCTTATTGGTATCTAATCGAGGTTGGATGAATTCCTCCTCCCACAACCCCATCAATAAATTTGCATAACTGGGTGCAAAGCGCGTACCCATCGCCGTCCCAAGTATCTGCAAATAAAATTGATTTTCCACCCAAAAATAGTTGTTATTTAGAATAAAATCAATACCTTCTATTAAAAAATTAATCATGTTTTTCGGGAGTCTATCCTCCTTTTCTAAGAAATGTCTCACTGCTCTAATACCATCCTTATGAGCAATCACACTATATAGTGAACTGACATCGCAGGTAACAAGAAATCCATGATCTTTCCATTCATATTCTGAAATACAACGTATAACATCTCCTGAATCTTTCAGATAAGAGGGAAGAGATTGAACACTGGGTTGTAAAAATAAATCTATATACTCCGACAATCTACATGTGATGGAGTTTATTCCCGAAACAATAGGTCTGCCAGGGGGATTCTCCAAAGACTTATATATCTTGGGGAGTATATAGAAAACTGGTATAATCGGATGGGATATATTCAAATAATTGTACTTGTTCTCATCTAGAATCCCCTTTATTTTTGCACCATTAAGTAATATACCTAATTGGTCCTTAATCTTAGCTGTAGGGTCTTTTCTTAATTTTTTATATGTATTTTCATCATTGAGGAGTCTCTTCACTTCTTTATTATATTTATCCTTATCCATCACTACTACTCCTCCTCCCTTATCCGCTGGTTTAATAACTAAGTTCTCATTATCTTGTAGTTCTCTAAGGCTTTCTTTTTCAACTCTAGTTAAATTATTGCGTTTATTATTATCAATCTTTACTTGTACTACATCATCTAACACAGCCTTTTTAAAGGTATCCATAAATACACTATTAGTTGATATTGGGTTAAAAGTGGACTTACATTTAAGACCCGAATGTGGAAAATCAACTGTGGATTTCAACTCTGGTTCAACTCTATTCATAAAATATTTTTTAAGAGACAGATTTCTCATGAATTTATGAACGTCTATAAAGGTTTCAAACTTATTAAGTCTTTTGGACGGTGCATATTTCAAACTTTTTTGTAAAACTTTTTCTTGTTCTATCATTAATTTATTTTGACTAATGTTATAAATGGTTTCTCCAATTTTTTCATCTTCTTTTGTTGTACCTTCCTACCCCCCCGTACTCCCCTCCTCGTTGGTCGTAATATCCTGATCTTATTGGTCTCTGTTGCCACTGATCTCGATTGTAACTGTGTTCTTTTCTCCGATGGAATCTCCTGTAATCGTCCTGAAAAACCTGTTCTATATTAGATTGTTCTTTTAGTATGCTATCATTCAGCATAGAGAAACGGTTGTTATCATGTTGGAAATCTTCATAATTGCTTCTGTGTCTCACATATCTATTTCTCTGTTTATAGTCAGGATCATTCCTATAGGTCTTAAACCCATATGACGACTTATTCTTCCTACTATTTTCTCTCCCATTATTAAATTTATTATATTTCAAGGATTGCTTTTTTACACTTCTTTGTAATCCTCCATGTATTATGTGTAGTTGGTCTTTATTGGATCTGTCTACAGATTGTTTCTCATGCTGGAATTCACCATTTTCATCCCTATAGTTCCCTGAAATTTCATGTACATTATCCTGACTTTTATTAACAGAGATAGATGGATCTTTCAATTTCCCACTATCTTCCTTTCTCCACTCCCTTTGTTTATTGTTCTTATAATCATTTCTATCTCTTTGAAGTTTCTTTTTCTTTCGTACAATTATCTCCTCCTCCGTTTTTTTCAAAAAATACCCTGTAAGTTTCGACAACTCCTCATACTCTTCTAGACATGCAAATGGGTCAATTTTATTATTTAAATCTACTATTTCTTGATTATAGTCATCCAATTTACTTTTATGATGATCCACTATTAATTCCATTAAACTTAGGGAACATCTATCTAAGATCCGATTCCAACTCTCCTCAAAGTCATTACTATTCTCAAATGTAGGTTTTTTAAAAATCCTCAATCCTCTCGGAATCATATTGAGTTCTAAATATTTTTCTAAGGTGACCATATCCCACCATACTTTTAGTTCCTTCACCATTAGAGTTTCAAGTTTCTTAAAAACATATTCTAAATCAATATCCTCCTCTATTATGGTATCATCCACATCATCAAAAATATGCGTCAAATCTCTTGTCCTCCACTGACTAAAAGTCTCCATAATGAGTGCTGCTCAACACCAACTAGTGTGAAAATAAGTCAAAATTATATATTGCAAACAGTTGAGCGCTCTCCTACAGGGGACAGATAGTACTATGTATGAATAACCAAAAAAGAATGGATATTGCAGCAAGAATCTATAGAACACAACCTATAATAAGAAATAAACGTAAAAAATCTGCGCACTAATCCAATCTCAAAGGTTATACATTCAAAGTGGATAGGACATACAACATAATTGCACAAAAAATAAAAATAACCAATAATGCAAAAAAACGGAAACCAAAATAAATAGTGAGAAACAATGATGACAATAACAGCACCAAGTGTACAGTAAAAATGTATAAATGTGCTGCCGAATCTAAACCCACATGCAGTTTGAATAAATATAAAACATAAAATAGGAACAGATACTTAAGTCCCATAAACAACTCGTCCGGAATCGGATCCTCTTCTAAAGAAAAGACAGAAGTGGAATCCTTAGAACAGCTTGAGTCCCGGAGTGTATCAAGCAAAGGAAAGAGAAGGGACAAATCGTAAAGTAGCAGTCTCCTCCACCAAAGTCTTCCGCACTCGTGTATCTTACTTACAAAATAGTAATAGTATTAGCGGGCATATCGGACTTCTCTACCGATTCTTCAACTCTGTATTATAGAGTCCGTACGCTTAATAGTGTTCTTATCTCCAAAACACACCATGGACCATCCAATAATCGGAAAACAGCTTTATTCTAAAACATATAGTTTAAAATCTTCTTAAACACTTATATCATGGATCACAACCCACACATCCCGTAGTACCTCACCGATGAGACGAATGGAGACCCGCTCCTTCCAAATCACTCTGCGAGGTACAGCGTCTGTCGTCACTGCCGGTATCAATGATTCCGGTTCTGGACAGTTTGAATGGGTATTCGGTCCACTCTCTGATTAGCTCCGCCCAACGCGTTTCGTAATAGTTACTTCATCAGGGGTGAATCAGAGATTGGATGGTCCCTCATATATATACATTTCCAAAATCATACCTTTAATCAATCACCAATGAAACAATTTAAATCTATCGCTACATTCAAACCTTTAGGTTGGAGACATTGCAACTTAAAGATCCATTCTGTCTCTTTTCTAGAGACCTTTTGAACAATATTACCCCCCCTCCAATTCTTTGTTACCACCTCAATTGCAGTAAAAGTTAACAAATTGGGATTACATTCATGGAACTGTTTAAAATGTTCGGATACACTGTGAGGTTTGGACTGAGTTCGTATATTCCACATATGTTCATTGATTCTCACATGTAGAGGTCTAGTAGTGCGACCCACATATTGGAGTCCACATGGACATTCCAGTAGGTACACTACATTTATACTCTTACATGTAATAAATCCCTGAACATCATATTGTTCCTTAGTCACATTAGATGAGAAATGTTCAACTTTTCTGCCTTTATAGCTGCTAGTCTTGCATGCCTTACATTTACCACATCTAAAAAAACCTTTTATATCCTGCTTAAAATATCCTACTGCAGGTTTTTTATTGATAAAACTATGTACTAATCTGTCTCTAATTGTGGGAGCTCTTCTAAATACAACCCGTGGCTTCTCCGGAAGGAGTTTTTTCATATCATCATCTTTAAGCAAAATGGGCCAATATTTTCTAATAATTTTCTTAACCAAATAATGGTCTTCACTGTAGCCCGTAATAAGAGTGATTTTATTTCTATCCATTTTCAGACATTTTGTACTTCCTTTTTCTGAGTTAATCAAGGAGTTACGTTCCATGGCCATAACTGTATCAATATCCTTTTCTAAACGAACTTTCGGATATTTCTTTATTAAAAAATCTTTCTTAATGTCCTCAACTTGGGCCAGGAAAATGTCCTGACTGGAACAATTCCTACGGGCTCTGATAAATTGACTCTTTGGTACATTTAATAGCCACGGGCGATGGTGACAACTGTCTAAAGGGATATAGGTGTTACAGTCTGTCCCTTTTTTATACATCTTTGTTTGTAACTTACTATTCTCTACATAGATACAGAGATCCAGAAAGTTCACTTGTTCACAACTGACCTCACTAATAAATTTCAAATTGTAAGGATTAATATTTAACTCATTGACAAATTCTTCTAAAGATGTATTGTCTCCTTCCCATATAAATATACAATCGTCAATGTATCTTCTCCACAATTTAAGATTCTTATTGGTATCTAATCGAGGTTGGATGAATTCCTCCTCCCACAACCCCATCAATAAATTTGCATAACTGGGTGCAAAGCGCGTACCCATCGCCGTCCCAAGTATCTGCAAATAAAATTGATTTTCCACCCAAAAATAGTTGTTATTTAGAATAAAATCAATACCTTCTATTAAAAAATTAGTCATGTTTTTCGGGAGTCTATCCTCCTTTTCTAAGAAATGTCTCACTGCTCTAATACCATCCTTATGAGCAATCACACTATATAGTGAACTGACATCGCAGGTAACAAGAAATCCATGATCTTTCCATTCATATTCTGAAATACAACGTATAACATCTCCTGAATCTTTCAGATAAGAGGGAAGAGATTGAACACTGGGTTGTAAAAATAAATCTATATACTCCGACAATCTACATGTGATGGAGTTTATTCCCGAAACAATAGGTCTGCCAGGGGGATTCTCCAAAGACTTATGTATCTTGGGGAGTATATAGAAAACTGGTATAATCGGATGGGATATATTCAAATAATTGTACTTGTTCTCATCTAGAATCCCCTTTATTTTTGCACCATTAAGTAATATACCTAATTGGTCCTTAATCTTAGCTGTAGGGTCTTTTCTTAATTTTTTATATGTATTTTCATCATTGAGGAGTCTCATCACTTCTTTATTATATTTATCCTTATCCATCACTACTACTCCTCCTCCCTTATCCGCTGGTTTAATAACTAGGTTCTCATTATCTTGTAGTTCTCTAAGGCTTTCTTTTTCAACTCTAGTTAAATTATTGCGTTTATTATTATCAATCTTTACTTGTACTACATCATCTAACACAGCCTTTTTAAAGGTATCCATAAATACACTATTAGTTGATATTGGGTTAAAAGTGGACTTACATTTAAGACCCGAATGTGGAAAATCAACTGTGGATTTCAACTCTGGTTCAACTCTATTCATAAAATATTTTTTAAGAGACAGATTTCTCATGAATTTATGAACGTCTATAAAGGTTTCAAACTTATTAAGTCTTTTGGACGGTGCATATTTCAAACTTTTTTGTAAAACTTTTTCTTGTTCTATCATTAATTTATTTTGACTAATGTTATAAATGGTTTCTCCAATTTTTTCATCTTCTTTTGTTGTACCTTCCTACCCCCCCGTACTCCCCTCCTCGTTGGTCGTAATATCCTGATCTTATTGGTCTCTGTTGCCACTGATCTCGATTGTAACTGTGTTCTTTTCTCCGATGGAATCTCCTGTAATCGTCCTGAAAAACCTGTTCTATATTAGATTGTTCTTTTAGTATGCTATCATTCAGCATAGAGAAACGGTTGTTATCATGTTGGAAATCTTCATAATTGCTTCTGTGTCTCACATATCTATTTCTCTGTTTATAGTCAGGATCATTCCTATAGGTCTTAAACCCATATGACGACTTATTCTTCCTACTATTTTCTCTCCCATTATTAAATTTATTATATTTCAAGGATTGCTTTTTTACACTTCTTTGTAATCCTCCATGTATTATGTGTAGTTGGTCTTTATTGGATCTGTCTACAGATTGTTTCTCATGCTGGAATTCACCATTTTCATCCCTATAGTTCCCTGAAATTTCATGTACATTATCCTGACTTTTATTAACAGAGATAGATGGATCTTTCAATTTCCCACTATCTTCCTTTCTCCACTCCCTTTGTTTATTGTTCTTATAATCATTTCTATCTCTTTGAAGTTTCTTTTTCTTTCGTACAATTATCTCCTCCTCCGTTTTTTTCAAAAAATACCCTGTAAGTTTCGACAACTCCTCATACTCTTCTAGACATGCAAATGGGTCAATTTTATTATTTAAATCTACTATTTCTTGATTATAGTCATCCAATTTACTTTTATGATGATCCACTATTAATTCCATTAAACTTAGGGAACATCTATCTAAGATCCGATTCCAACTCTCCTCAAAGTCATTACTATTCTCAAATGTAGGTTTTTTAAAAATCCTCAATCCTCTCGGAATCATATTGAGTTCTAAATATTTTTCTAAGGTGACCATATCCCACCATACTTTTAGTTCCTTCACCATTAGAGTTTCAAGTTTCTTAAAAACATATTCTAAATCAATATCCTCCTCTATTATGGTATCATCCACATCATCAAAAATATGCGTCAAATCTCTTGTCCTCCACTGACTAAAAGTCTCCATAATGAGTGCTGCTCAACACCAACTAGTGTGAAAATAAGTCAAAATTATATATTGCAAACAGTTGAGCGCTCTCCTACAGGGGACAGATAGTACTATGTATGAATAACCAAAAAAGAATGGATATTGCAGCAAGAATCTATAGAACACAACCTATAATAAGAAATAAACGTAAAAAATCTGCGCACTAATCCAATCTCAAAGGTTATACATTCAAAGTGGATAGGACATACAACATAATTGCACAAAAAATAAAAATAACCAATAATGCAAAAAAACGGAAACCAAAATAAATAGTGAGAAACAATGATGACAATAACAGCACCAAGTGTACAGTAAAAATGTATAAATGTGCTGCCGAATCTAAACCCACATGCAGTTTGAATAAATATAAAACATAAAATAGGAACAGATACTTAAGTCCCATAAACAACTCGTCCGGAATCGGATCCTCTTCTAAAGAAAAGACAGAAGTGGAATCCTTAGAACAGCTTGAGTCCCGGAGTGTATCAAGCAAAGGAAAGAGAAGGGACAAATCGTAAAGTAGCAGTCTCCTCCACCAAAGTCTTCCGCACTCGTGTATCTTACTTACAAAATAGTAATAGTATTAGCGGGCATATCGGACTTCTCTACCGATTCTTCAACTCTGTATTATAGAGTCCGTACGCTTAATAGTGTTCTTATCTCCAAAACACACCATGGACCATCCAATAATCGGAAAACAGCTTTATTCTAAAACATATAGTTTAAAATCTTCTTAAACACTTATATCATGGATCACAACCCACACATCCCGTAGTACCTCACCGATGAGACGAATGGAGACCCGCTCCTTCCAAATCACTCTGCGAGGTACAGCGTCTGTCGTCACTGCCGGTATCAATGATTCCGGTTCTGGACAGTTTGAATGGGTATTCGGTCCACTCTCTGATTAGCTCCGCCCAACGCGTTTCGTAATAGTTACTTCATCAGGGGTGAATCAGAGATTGGATGGTCCCTCATATATATACATTTCCAAAATCATACCTTTAATCAATCACCAATGAAACAATTTAAATCTATCGCTACATTCAAACCTTTAGGTTGGAGACATTGCAACTTAAAGATCCATTCTGTCTCTTTTCTAGAGACCTTTTGAACAATATTACCCCCCCTCCAATTCTTTGTTACCACCTCAATTGCAGTAAAAGTTAACAAATTGGGATTACATTCATGGAACTGTTTAAAATGTTCGGATACACTGTGAGGTTTGGACTGAGTTCGTATATTCCACATATGTTCATTGATTCTCACATGTAGAGGTCTAGTAGTGCGACCCACATATTGGAGTCCACATGGACATTCCAGTAGGTACACTACATTTATACTCTTACATGTAATAAATCCCTGAACATCATATTGTTCCTTAGTCACATTAGATGAGAAATGTTCAACTTTTCTGCCTTTATAGCTGCTAGTCTTGCATGCCTTACATTTACCACATCTAAAAAAACCTTTTATATCCTGCTTAAAATATCCTACTGCAGGTTTTTTATTGATAAAACTATGTACTAATCTGTCTCTAATTGTGGGAGCTCTTCTAAATACAACCCGTGGCTTCTCCGGAAGGAGTTTTTTCATATCATCATCTTTAAGCAAAAAGACTTAATAAGTTTGAAACCTTTATAGACGTTCATAAATTCATGAGAAATCTGTCTCTTAAAAAATATTTTATGAATAGAGTTGAACCAGAGTTGAAATCCACAGTTGATTTTCCACATTCGGGTCTTAAATGTAAGTCCACTTTTAACCCAATATCAACTAATAGTGTATTTATGGATACCTTTAAAAAGGCTGTGTTAGATGATGTAGTACAAGTAAAGATTGATAATAATAAACGCAATAATTTAACTAGAGTTGAAAAAGAAAGCCTTAGAGAACTACAAGATAATGAGAACCTAGTTATTAAACCAGCGGATAAGGGAGGAGGAGTAGTAGTGATGGATAAGGATAAATATAATAAAGAAGTGATGAGACTCCTCAATGATGAAAATACATATAAAAAATTAAGGAAAGACCCTACAGCTAAGATTAAGGACCAATTAGGTATATTACTTAATGGTGCAAAAATAAAGGGGATTCTAGATGAGAACGAGTACAATTATTTGAATATATCCCATCCGATTATACCAGTTTTCTATATACTCCCCAAGATACATAAGTCTTTGGAGAATCCCCCTGGCAGACCTATTGTTTCGGGAATAAACTCCATCACATGTAGATTGTCGGAGTATATAGATTTATTTTTACAACCCAGTGTTCAATCTCTTCCCTCTTATCTGAAAGATTCAGGAGATGTTATACGTTGTATTTCAGAATATGAATGGAAAGATCATGGATTTCTTGTTACCTGCGATGTCAGTTCACTATATAGTGTGATTGCTCATAAGGATGGTATTAGAGCAGTGAGACATTTCTTAGAAAAGGAGGATAGACTCCCGAAAAACATGATTAATTTTTTAATAGAAGGTATTGATTTTATTCTAAATAACAACTATTTTTGGGTGGAAAATCAATTTTATTTGCAGATACTTGGGACGGCGATGGGTACGCGCTTTGCACCCAGTTATGCAAATTTATTGATGGGGTTGTGGGAGGAGGAATTCATCCAACCTCGATTAGATACCAATAAGAATTTTAAATTGTGGAGAAGATACATTGACGATTGTATATTTATATGGGAAGGAGACAATACATCTTTAGAAGAATTTGTCAATGAGTTAAATATTAATCCTTACAATTTGAAATTTATTAGTGAGGTCAGTTGTGAACAAGTGAACTTTCTGGATCTCTGTATCTATGTAGAGAATAGTAAGTTACAAACAAAGATGTATAAAAAAGGGACAGACTGTAACACCTATATCCCTTTAGACAGTTGTCACCATCGCCCGTGGCTATTAAATGTACCAAAGAGTCAATTTATCAGAGCCCGTAGGAATTGTTCCAGTCAGGACATTTTCCTGGCCCAAGTTGAGGACATTAAGAAAGATTTTTTAATAAAGAAATATCCGAAAGTTCGTTTAGAAAAGGATATTGATACAGTTATGGCCATGGAACGTAACTCCTTGATTAACTCAGAAAAAGGAAGTACAAAATGTCTGAAAATGGATAGAAATAAAATCACTCTTATTGCGGGCTACAGTGAAGACCATTATTTGGTTAAGAAAATTATTAGAAAATATTGGCCCATTTTGCTTAAAGATGATGATATGAAAAAACTCCTTCCGGAGAAGCCACGGGTTGTATTTAGAAGAGCTCCCACAATTAGAGACAGATTAGTACATAGTTTTATCAATAAAAAACCTGCAGTAGGATATTTTAAGCAGGATATAAAAGGTTTTTTTAGATGTGGTAAATGTAAGGCATGCAAGACTAGCAGCTATAAAGGCAGAAAAGTTGAACATTTCTCATCTAATGTGACTAAGGAACAATATGATGTTCAGGGATTTATTACATGTAAGAGTATAAATGTAGTGTACCTACTGGAATGTCCATGTGGACTCCAATATGTGGGTCGCACTACTAGACCTCTACATGTGAGAATCAATGAACATATGTGGAATATACGAACTCAGTCCAAACCTCACAGTGTATCCGAACATTTTAAACAGTTCCATGAATGTAATCCCAATTTGTTAACTTTTACTGCAATTGAGGTGGTAACAAAGAATTGGAGGGGGGGTAATATTGTTCAAAAGGTCTCTAGAAAAGAGACAGAATGGATCTTTAAGTTGCAATGTCTCCAACCTAAAGGTTTGAATGTAGCGATAGATTTAAATTGTTTCATTGGTGATTGATTAAAGGTATGATTTTGGAAATGTATATATATGAGGGACCATCCAATCTCTGATTCACCCCTGATGAAGTAACTATTACGAAACGCGTTGGGCGGAGCTAATCAGAGAGTGGACCGAATACCCATTCAAACTGTCCAGAACCGGAATCATTGATACCGGCAGTGACGACAGACGCTGTACCTCGCAGAGTGATTTGGAAGGAGCGGGTCTCCATTCGTCTCATCGGTGAGGTACTACGGGATGTGTGGGTTGTGATCCATGATATAAGTGTTTAAGAAGATTTTAAACTATATGTTTTAGAATAAAGCTGTTTTCCGATTATTGGATGGTCCATGGTGTGTTTTGGAGATAAGAACACTATTAAGCGTACGGACTCTATAATACAGAGTTGAAGAATCGGTAGAGAAGTCCGATATGCCCGCTAATACTATTACTATTTTGTAAGTAAGATACACGAGTGCGGGAGACTTTGGTGGAGGAGACTGCTACTTTACGATTTGTCCCTTCTCTTTCCTTTGCTTGATACACTCCGGGACTCAAGCTGTTCTAAGGATTCCACTTCTGTCTTTTCTTTAGAAGAGGATCCGATTCCGGACGAGTTGTTTATGGGACTTAAGTATCTGTTCCTATTTTATGTTTTATATTTATTCAAACTGCATGTGGGTTTAGATTCGGCAGCACATTTATACATTTTTACTGTACACTTGGTGCTGTTATTGTCATCATTGTTTCTCACTATTTATTTTGGTTTCTGTTTTTTTTGCATTATTGGTTATTTTTATTTTTTGTGCAATTATGTTGTATGTCCTATCCACTTTGAATGTATAACCTTTGAGATTGGATTAGTGCGCAGATTTTTTACGTTTATTTCTTATTATAGGTTGTGTTCTATAGATTCTTGCTGCAATATCCATTCTTTTTTGGTTATTCATACATAGTACTATCTGTCCCCTGTAGGAGAGCGCTCAACTGTTTGCAATATATAATTCTGATCCAAATGATGATGAGCACTGCTCCCGGCTCTTTCCCTCTTTCTCTGCGTGCTCCACTCTGTCAGTCTGCGTGCAGAGAGAGAAGCAGAGAGAGCCCGGAGCAGCACTGGATGTAGTGGTGTGACAAATCTATTTTTTAATAGCCATTTAGTGCCGGCTTTTCCATGCCCTTCCTTACTGTGCTCTAGATAGAGCTCTATATAGATAGAGATAGGTGTAAGTTATAGGAAGTGGTACAATTCTGAAGACAGACACTCTCGCTCACTGTAATTGGTGCTGGCGTTACTCTGCATGAGGTTCTGGCACCATCACGTCCAGCGCTGCTCTGGGCTCTCTCTCCCTCTCTCTCTGCATTCAGACTGACAGTGCGGAGCACCCAGAGTAAAGGGAGAGAGAGCCCGGAGCAGCGCTTATCAACATTTGGATCAGGATAAGCTGCTTTGCAACTGTTCATAGCACGACCTGAGAATCTTGCGCTTTCATGCAGTGCAATATTCTCAGGTCGCCATTTTTAATCATGGCGACATGGTCACTGCAAGATGTGGTTGCGCACACTTTTGCGTGGGACCTTTTAAAAGTGAACCATTGGAAACTAGCATAGACTGATATATTTGCGCTGAGCGGACTGTTGATGACAGAGTGCTCAGCAGATGAATCGACAAGCTGAGATCGCTGAAGCAGGAAGCCGTCAGATCTCCAGTCTGGAACTGCTGCAGGTTGGGAGCAGGCAAATGGGATTGCCAAGGTGGATCTGCTATAGCAAAGGACCATGAGACAGTTTCAGCAAGCTGGATAACTGCAGTAGAAGGAGAGTGTAGGGGTGATTGAATCACCAAGCCAAAACCACTGAAGTGGAAGCATCATTGTCAATCTGGAGTCACTGAAAGACAGGGAGATGGACAGACTGAAATGCCAGCAAAATCCTTTAAGGACTGAAGCACTCCCGCAGGGAGTGAACAGCAGGCGATAAAAAGGAGGAAGTTGCAGGAGTCTGCTGTCAGGAACACCAGGTCGAAAGGTCCAGTAGATCAGGGAGGTAGGTAGAAGGCTGAAGACCAAATCAAGGTGCCAAAGGATGATCCAACAATAATCAAAGAAGCATTCAGGTGCTCATTGTGCTATAATGAAAATAGCTCGGCTTGATAGCAATGGTGGGTCCAGTGCAGCCCCCAACATGCCAGCAAATAATTAAGAATTATCTACATTTGTTTCCATCAATTAAAACAGCAATCAGAATAGAAGATACACATCAATGAAGAATAGTACACACAACACACAAGTAACAAAAGCAGATGACAGATCCTGGAAAATGAGTAAGGAGTAGTGGCCTTTTGACTTAGCATAGAATATGTCAATGGCCAGTTAATGATGGCAGTCTCAGTGGAGTGATGTAATCACTGAAATCCAGATTGCTGGGGTTCTAACAGGGAGTGAAATTTTGTGAGACAAGTGTATACAAGACATTCCAAGAGCTTGGAAGTGAAAGGGAGACGTGGAATGGTCCAGTTGTTGGAGAGTAAATTTGGATCCACAGAGGATTTCTTTAAGATGAGTGAGATTAATGCATTCATGAAGGAGAACAGGAAGATGCAGGAGAGAGGCTGAATAAGTAAGAGTTTATCCTGGTATCTCTCATAATTCAGTTCCTCCATTCCTTTTATTAACTTTGTTACTTAAGCACAGTAGCAGGTTTAGAAAAATGGTGTGTAGGTATTGGTTATGTGCCTCCTGTCCTATTGTACATCACTCTCAGGATCTTAGGGTTACGTAAGGCAAAAGTGGAGTATAGAATTTTTAAATAACAACAAGCAGGCTTTATGATGATTTGCATCTGTGTGCCTTCCCTGTTCCTCACACCAACACAAGCTAACCAGATGGCCTTATGCAGAAGGTGAGCAGATGCTGGAATGGCTCCCAGCCTTCTACCACTACTCTCTGGAGACAAGGGCACTACAGAATGGCCTTAGAAATAGGACAGAAAGCCCTAATACATACAAACAGCAATAAATTGGCAGTTACATACAGCTGCACAGCAGAATTTCCCATTATTAAAACCTCTGCTTCCAGATTACACAGCATGGTTCACAACTGGAGCACTTCTCAAGGTTGTTCTCATCCCAAGGCCTTCATATACAATAAATACAGATTATTTTCAGACAAAGCGCATAAATGAATGCCTGAAAGGAGATTCATTTAGGTGAGATAAACTCTCCAGTGAGAGAAAACGATCCAGTTCCTTTGTTATTCTAGGGGACCTATGCACTAAGATCTCTCCAACTTGAAAAGAGGCTCCAAAGAATAACCTTGAAACTGTAACCTAGGAACTGGAGAATTTTTCTCAGTAGAAATTTTCTCACCTTAGCGCACAAACCCTCTCAGAGTTCTTAAATATGAAAAAAATAAATTAATTATGGAATTTTAATTTGGATGCAGAAGTAGATCTGCATAAAATCTAGTCACAGTAATGTGATATGTGAAGCCTCCATTGATTTGCATTGTATTTTTGTGAAACAATACACTTTTTTTCTGCATGGTGAATCTAACAAAGGAAAGGGTACAATAAGCAATGCTATGTTTGTGACTACAGTTTACTAAGTAACTAGCTGATAGGGTTATATGTCTCTAAGATCTCCTTTATATGAGGTTACTGTCATATGAAATTCTGTCACAATATTAAGCCATATGTATGCAGAGAAATTGGAGCAATATTCTGCAAACTAACTACCCCACAGGGAATATATAAAATGTCTTTATTTTCTATATAGTGCACCTGGTTTGCCCAAACAGTGCTACATTTTTTCTTCATTCATATTTCCCACTGACTTAACTCTCTGAGTGCCAGAGAAGTATCCAACAGATTGCAACTCAATCTGTTGGATACCTCTCTAACACTCAAAGGGTTTTAAACATTAGTTGCTCTAAAATGAGAAAAGTGTTGTACTATCCACATGTAGATATGTAAAAGTTCCCATACCTTAATACAACAGGAGAAATATTTAAATACAGGTGCTGAGTTTTCAACAGGTAGTGAAAGCAATTTACCATTGTAATCTGCATATCCTGGTCCAGAGGCTCTACTGCATAAGAAGCAGTAAACAGGGAGTAGAAAGAAAATTGGTTTTCGTAACCTTCTAAAAAACCACACACACACATTGTATATTTTATAGAAGGAAACTTTGACGTATAAAGCTTTGACTGCTACACATTGCTCTTTCAAAAAAAACAATCTGTGTTTTATCATTCTTTTTTATCTTCCTTTTAAGGATCTCTGTTGTTTAATTGAATAAGGTTTGATCTTTTTCTCTAAACTTTAAGTCCTTCTTGACACACCTTCATTTCTAATGAGTAATCATCCAGTAATTCAGATTAGGAGGGATGAATATATAAAATGTAACTGAAACTAACATTTGCCCTATAATCCTGGATAAATGAGTCTGCATCCATGAAACACATTGATGGGGCAGATTTTATGTTTTAAATGTATTAAAAACATTTTACTTTGAAGATTGTGTTTCATATTTATACACAGGGGAGGGCTGGCCTGGGGGGCAGGGGGGCAATTGCCCCCTGGGCCTGTCATATGTCTGGACCAGTGGGCCACTGCCTCACTCAGTCTCCCACTTGCTGCTGTAAATAGAGCTACACTATTAATACCACAGAGCTACATGGGGGTAGGCTGGGACAATGGTCTTGAACAATAATAGAAATAGGCCATTTTATTGTATTTGCCCCCCAGGCCACAAGTTGCCAGCCCTCCCCTGTTTATACATCCCGAAGAGTTTGACGTTTGCAGACTATATGCACATATGCATAGCACCAGTGCTATTCCTCAGCAAAGGCAGTTGTCACATTTTCTGTAGTCTGTGAGGCAGGTCATACAGGAGTATTCCTGGTAGTTTTTTTTAAAGTGACTATCACAAACAAAAAGTGCTCACATCCTTTAAAATATTATGTATTCTTACCCAGAATTTTATTAAAATTATGTTTGGTGAGTTCTAAAATCTTTCAAAACAAAAGGTAAAAGTGGCTATTTTGCCAACCTTTTATTCATGCCTGTTAAAAAATGATAAATTCATTAACAGTGATAACTGTGTTGAGATTAGAACCATTGTAGGTGAATTCACTATCACTCATATTTCTTATTTATGTTCATCTAAATAATTCCATACTTTGCCCTTATCAATTGTATAAACTAAGAGGGGTCATATGGTCATGCACAGGTGCCTCTAGCTGCCTCAGCTAATAATATATTTTAAGGCCAGCACTTCAGGACAACAGAGCATTTTTTTGTTTTTGTTAATGGAATCAGAGGTCCCCGAACAGCGTGCAGCTAGAGGAGGGTGGCTATTGTCCCCTGGGTCAGTCACGTCTGGGTAGTGGGCCACTGCCTCACTCAATATCCTGCTTGTTGCTGTAAATGGATCTACAATAGTGTTACCACAGAGCTTACAATTCAAATGGAGCTAGTTCTATGGTATCACTAGAGTAGCTTTACTCAAATTGTAAGCTCTGTAGTATCACAAGTGTATCCCCATTTCAATTGTAAGCTCTGTATTATCACAAGTGTAGCCCAATTTCAATTGTAAGCTCCTTAGTATCACAACTGTATCCCCATTTCAGTTGTAAGCTCTGTGGTTTTGCAAGTGTAGCCCCATTGCAATTGTAAGCTCTGTAGTATCACAAGTGTAGCCCCATTTCAGTTGTAAGCTCTGTGGTATAACTTGCCTTACTTCAATGTATTAATGCCAATTTTAAAATTAACTAAAGGGGGTAGGCTAAAACAGAAGGCTGGGACGACTGTAGAAATGGGCCAATTGATTGTATTTTCCCCCAGGCAACAAGTTGCCAGCCCTTCCCGGTGTTTAGCCACGTGGTGACCCCTGAATTCCATGATGTACATATATGTCATGGGTCCTTAACACACGTTTTCTCCATGATGTATATGTATGTCCTTGGTCCTTAAGGGGTTAAAGGTGTATGAACCCTATTCCATTTTAGGCTATAATACCTCTTTAAAGCTTTGTACTAAGAAAGATGTGAATGAAGACTTGACTGATAATTTGGAGGCACTGTAGGTAGAAATTATTATTAACATGGAAGATAAAAGGGTCAGTAACTAACTGGATGTATGTAGTGATATAAACCACTAAGTAGTAATGAAGAAAATGAAACTTTACTGTCAACTTAAACCCATTGAGGACCAGAGGGGTGCACAATGCATTGCTTCACAATGTGTGGATCTCCAACTGGTCAACAAGGGGTTAAATACCCAGGCATTGACTGGAGTAATATGACATCAAGGGGAGGCTGATTTTTGACTTAATGAGAATTTCATATCCATTAAAGGGATAGTAATGTTTCATAATAAAAGCAGCTCTAATTAATCATCATAGTATTTGGACCATGGAGAGTGTTATCTCAATTCTGTCAGAGATGTAGTTCAAGAGTAATTCAATGACAAAGTATCCCCCTCCAGCCCCTTTTACTGACGTAACACTGCTCAGCCAGATCAGTAGGGAGTATCCAGGTAGATTGCAGAGAGGGACAATCTTCAATTAAGATAATGGAAAAACCTGAAAAACTTGTCAAGGGGGGGCAGGGCTTTCATTGTTCTGATAGGAAGAAGATTGTCCCCTGCTGTTATCTGTCTGTTCTATGGACTGCATTCCACATCTGAGAAGAGATGGCTTACACTAGGTAAAAGGGGCGGGAAGGGAAACTTTGCTTGTGAATATCTCTCAAACCATAAAGGTTTCAGAGATAAGACATATATCGTTCTTCATGTTTTTTAATGCCTACAAAATAAAATAAAAGATAAAACGAAGTATTACTATCCCTTTAAGACTAGAGAAAATGTGCTTCTGACTAAAACATTTTTTTTACACTAAGGGCGGTAAAGCTATGGATTTCTTTGCCTCGGTGTGCTGTGCTTGCACATATTGTAACTGCTTTAACAAAATAATGGATATCTATCTATCACAGAACAATATTGAGACTTATGACAGCTGACTTCAAAGCAGATAGGTTGTTGATCCAGGTAACTATCTGACTGCCATTTTTTTACCCACTTGGGGCTTAATTGTAAATGGCTTCAATTTTTTTTTGCCTTCCTCTGGATCAACAGGGGTGATTTGGCTGGGCTGGACTTGATGGACACATGCCTTTTTTCACCCTCATCAACTATGTTATTTAAATTATAGAGGAACTAGAAAAGATACATTCCTTGATCTGGAGATAACCAATAAAATACAACTTTTCAAACCTTGGAGAAAGGGAACTTTGTGGATTGGTGATCATAGCCTGGCCTCATCTGAGAATAATGAAAGAAAAATGAAGGCACTAAGCACATTCATCTTTCTGAAATCAAGCTAAAATTATCCTCCTGCTTGCTGAAATCACCTAAAAATTAAATGTCATTAAATATCATATACTCTTATTCTAGTACAGTAAGAGTGCAAAAACAGGAGAAAATGATAAAAAGTATCAAAGTGTAATATTTATTTAAAGGGATAGCTCCAATTAATAGTATTTGGGCCATGGAGAGTGTTATTTCAATACTGTCAGAGTTGTAGTTCAAGAGTAATTGAATTATAAAGTATCCCCTCCCACCCCTTTTACTGATGTAACACTGCTCACCTCAGAACAGAGAGGTAGTGTCCAGATGGCTTGCAGAGAGGGACAATCTTCAATTAGCATAAGGGAAAAACCTGTCAATGGGGAAGAGTTTTCACTGTTCTCACAGTATGAAGATTGTCCCTTGCTGTGAGCTGTATGGTCTTAAGACCAGATTCCACATCTGAGGGGAGGTGGCTTACATTAGGTAAAAGCGTCGAGAGGGGGATACTTTATCATTCAGCTACTCTTGAGCTACAGCTCTGACAGTATTTAAATAACACTCTCCATGGCCCAAACACTATGAAGATTTATTGGAGCTTCTTTTATTTTGAAACGTTACTGTCCCTTTAAAATGAAACAACATAAAACAAAGAAATACACTCACATGATACCCCTCTTGGGCTTTGTGCATATAAAGGGTCCCAGCCCCTTGCAGCCAATGTGCTTTGTTCACTACTTGTTGTCTCTATGACTGTTATCCGGGAACATCTCTGTGTTGGAAAGTCCAGATGCGATGTGCCTGTAGTGATCCTCAAGATGATGCAAGGAAAATGTTCCACAAATTATTATTGGAAAGGGGGGAGTCTCTCAATAGATGTCACAGTGAGAGACCGTGGTGAATAATATAGGAGTGAATAGTTCCACATGTGTAGGCCAATGCTGTGACCGGGAGAAAGACCGGGTTCTCACAGGGGGGCGTGGGCAGGCCCCAACTCAAACTGAGTGTATAGTTAAAAGGACCCGATGCGTATCGTGGAGCTCCGACTCCACTTCATCAGGGGTATAACAACTTGTGGAACTTTCCTCGCATCATCTTGAGGATCACTACAGGCAAATCGCATCTGGACTTTCCAGCACAGAGACGTTCCAGGATACCAGTCATAGAGACAATAAGTAGTGAACACAGCACTTTGGCTGCAAGGGGCTGGGACCCTTTATATACAGAAAGCCCAAGAGTGGTATCATGTGACTGTATTAATTTGTTTTTTATGTTGTTTCCTTTTAAATAAATATTACACTTAGATAATTTTTATCATTTTCTCCTGTTTTTGGGCTCTTACTGTACTAGAAACATAGACTTTGTTAAATGGACAAGGCCATAGAGGTTTGTAGCAGTATCAGCATACCCAAGATATTTTTGAACTACTTCTCATCTCCTTTATTTCATCATTCATTTCATCATCCTTCATTGTCATTTTTCATCCATTTCATCCACAGTCCAGTACCATAAACATTTGCATTGTGGACCTAAAATTACAGTATTGCATTTGTCTTTTTTCTTTTGTGCAGGTATTTTTACATTTTGTGATCATGTACTCTTAGCTAGCATTCATAAAAATTATTTCTTAGGTGAATAACTCCCCAAATCTATTATAAGCGCCCTTTTCTTATTCATCTGGAGGCAGCAGTACATGACCATTTGACCCCTCTGAGTTCATACAAGTGATATGGCAATGGATTTTTCAGCTTTTAACAGGTCTGAAAAAGTGCGGTTAAACGTATCTACTTTAACACTGTCAGTGTGCTAGAACTTTATCAGCAAACAAGAAACAAAAAATTGCTGTCTAAGAATAATTTCTATTAATTTGAACCCTTTACATTTTTAGGCAATAATTCTCCTTTAAATTATCCTTTATATATATATATATATATATATATACGCACACTCATATGTTTGCCTTTTGTTCTGTCCCTCCAAAAATGGTATAACCATATGAGTTACAGTCCCAGTAACTAATATCATCCCACCATGTTCTGTTGATACCCATTATACACCATATAGCTCATTAGAGGCAATTATTTATAGCTCCCTCATTTTGCTTGTTAAATGTCTTGCAATTACAAGCATTCATTTATAATTGTTATTACTATAGTCATTGCAAAATTAACTATTGCAACCTGCAACAATGGGAATTAGCAATATATAAATAGATACAGAGTGCTGAAAATCTAAAGGGGGTAGTTTCCCATCCTGTTTGAGGGGAGAGGCTTTGAGTAAACTAGTCCATTGCCTCCTATATATTTCAAAATGCATTTCTGTTTAGTTCACCTTCTTTCATATTAATGAGCTAATTAACCTGGATTTTCTTAGTCCCGTATGGGGTATCCAACGTTTCAGGTTTTCTCTGGAGTCTCCAGGAAGGTGAACCCTGTGGGAGTCTAGGAAAAAGATATTACTGGTATAGCTAATCTCATAATGACTTTGTTCTGTCTTGTGATTTTTTTAATCTCTAAGAATTCATTTAGAAATAATTAACAAACCTAGATAAATTGGCAAATATTGGGCAATCATCTTTTTGATACAATAAGAGCTGTCACCCACTTCCAGTCACATAACTTTCTAGTTAGAGCATTTCCACTACTGTGCAGGCCAAATGTGCAACTAATATACTTGTAAAACATAAGCTATATAATAAAATCTGATTTCCTGAGATCTTGGCATAATGTCTAAATTAGTATATTTTGCCATTCATTGGGGCATTGCAGAAAATGCCTGGCCACAAATGCTTATTACAGTATACACTTCTGTCTGTATACTCCTGACTGTAAAACTATAAGAATTTTACTAAGATATTATAAGCTTAGTGTTTCCCAACTCCAGTCCTATGGACACATCTGCAGTACCATAATACAGGCTCTCCTTACAAGAGGGTTAATCAATAGACGAGCCATTGTTACATATTTACCTGTGCACCTGTGAAGAGATCCTGACCACCTGCACTGTTGATGTTTCACAAGGGCTGCAGCTGAGAACCACTGGAGTAAGCTCATGTTTAAATGTGTTGTTACATGAAGTTTTGCACACTCCCTGTCTACCTCCATAAAGGTCAATATATATATATATATATTATTTTCTAGTAGTTGTATTTTGTGTAGTAATTCTGGACTAAACCAATTGTACCATAGTAGACAAAATGAAAATTCCAAAATTCCCATGCATGTGAATAGAGCTTTTTAACCCATTGAATGCCACCACAGAGGTGTCCAATGCATTGCTTCACAATGCATAGGAAGCCTATCTAGCATTCAGGGGTTAAAACCAAATTTAATTTAACAGGAATTTTTATTTGCCCATTATGGTACAGTTGGCTTACTCCAGAATAACTCAATAACAGCTTGATTTTATATATATATATTGGCCAAAGCTCCTATTTGAGTTATCCCTCGAGATGGGTAAAAAGTTCCATTGTGTTCCTTCGGAAAATTTTGCAAAAAAAATGGTTTTCCGCTTTCTGGTGGGAAATTTCACCCATAAAGAAAGTATCGCCTTTTCGCTACAAGCACAGAAAAATTAGCGAAAATTGTCCAATTCCTTCCTATGTTACTTGATGAGGTGAACTTCCTGCCCATATAAATAATTTCCTGCCTTCTAGTGTGGAGTATTTTAGGAGGAAAATGTAGTGGAAGGAGACAGAATGAGAATGTTGAAAAAAAAGAAGAGAAGCTGGATGGGACCCTGAAGCTACTAACAAATTACCAGTGCTAAAGGGACTGGGAGCCCACATTCCCCAGATCCAATGAGGCAGAGTCCCCCAACACCATTCTTCCCTTGTGATCTGGGGGAGACAGACTTTCATCTGTCTCAGCAGCAGGATGATCATGGGAGGGCTAGAGTGCCACAGCTTGAGCAACATGGCCAACATGGGACTGGTTTCTTCAAGCAGCGATATGGGACCAGGGCCTGCTCAGTGGTGTTTTTTAGGCAGCAACATCAACTGCCTCAGCCTGGGAAGGCTATTGTTGAGAAGACAAAGTAGTCCATTCTTCTCCACCTCTCCCCTCACTGAAATCATGGATGAGTGAATTTTTTTCACTTGGGGCAGTCACAATGCAGTCATCAGAGACAAGGTAGTGAAAAAGGGAAAGGAGAGGACAAATCTTAGCACAACACAAACCCTGATTAAAAAAAAAATAATCTGGCCTTGTATATGGTGCAAGCCTGACAGCTACAAAAATTGTTTACTCAGGGCTTTTTGTTTGGCTAACCTTGCTGTTTTATGTGTAAGCCTGGTGCTATACTGGCTAACCATTATTTTAAAAGAGATAAAAAATGTACAACCTACAATGAATATGGCAGATGTGTATGGTGATAGTGGATTGGTGTGGTGTGTTTGATGTGTGTATTCATGATTCCTACACCAGTTATTTCCATTATCTTGCTTGAGCAAACTATCATTATTCTCAGATTATTGACACACATTAATCATTGGTCATAGCAGTAGTCCTAACAATGGTAGATGGTATCAACTCTTCACATCCCTCCTTCTCCTCATCTTCTGTGCTGCTGTTAATAATACATGTGCCCTGGCTTTCTCTTTGGTGTGTGGTTTTGTCCACTTCTGCTACCTGATACCCAAATGATATTAGAAGTTGGTTCATTTTTAAGAATGGGAAATTCAGTATAACCCCCTGCACTGAAAACCTGCTCAGACTCATCATTTGCTGGAGGGACTCTAAGGGATTCCACTGTGGTACATGTCAGTGCTGGCCACATACATTGTTTTGTTTGCCAGTAGTCCATGGGTTCATTGTTTCTGCAGAGAAATTAGTTATACTGCAGTGTGCTGAAATCATCTCACATGTAGTGGGACCACTCCTAGGAGCTACCTGGTGTTCCTGTGTTACCAACCCATACTCGGGGAGCATGTCTCATAGAGATGTAGCCCTACCAATGCCGCCACCACCACCGCCACCAATTTGCCACCCCTAAGACCCATGAATCAAGCTGTGTTCAGAATTGGAATGGGATGTTCGGGTTGATGATGTAGTTGCTGCTGCTGCTGCTGCTGCTGCTGTTGGTATAAACCCTTTGCTGCCTTCCTGTTCACTATGCTGTCTAGTAGTGTTTTTGACCTTTTCTTTCTCCCTTTCGTCCTCCACAATGCAACCCTCCATTCAATTAATAAGCATATCTCTATATTCCTTGACAGAATCTGATTCCTCAGATTCTGGAATTCTTTGCCCAAGGAGGTGGTTATGGCAGATACAATGGATACATTGAAAAGAAGATTAGATACATTTCTTTCCAAAGTGAACATACAGAATTATACTGTTTATTAGTAGGCAGATCAGGAAGGTCTGATAAAGACTAACTTATTTGGTAGCAGGAAAGCTATAAAATTACTGGAGTATGAGGAGAAGGTTGAACTTGATGGACTTGTGTCTTTATTCAACCTAATTTACTATGTTAATATGTAGATGCTGCTGATCATCATGACTACTTGTTGTCACAAAGTGATGAAGATGCTTTTGCAGAAATTCTGCAATTTGTGTTTAAAGTGGGGGTCCAGCAAAGTGGAAAAAATGTATTCCTCATTGCTTTAATGGACACTATAGGAGGATCCTACTCAAAGCATGCTAACGTGTCCTTGACCAGCTGTCATGTCTGTGTTGGCATTATGGTAAGATTCTTCTGCCAAGCTCCTCAGTTTTGTCTGAAATAAATATATCACTAGAATTTAGCTGATTCCTAAGCTGCATGGTTGTCTCCTTAAAGGGACAGTAATGTCCCATAAAAAATGATTAGAGTTTTGTAGAGATTAAAAAAATAAATGCTATGACACAAATCCTCTCTGTCAAACCGCTATGGTTTGAGAGATATCCTTCGTTAAAGTTCCCCTCTCCCTCCCCTTCTCCTGATGTTAGCTGTAAACTGACAGCAGGAGTTCCTGGTCCGGGGGCTGACAAGCGGCTCTTCAGCAGAGCCACAATAGCGTGATTTAAAAAGAAATACTTCTTTGGAAGCATTTCTTTTTAAATCGTGCTACTGTGGCGCTGCTGAAGAGCCTCCTTGTGTCGGCTGACACTGATCTCCTTCTGTCAGCATCAGGAGAAGAGGAACTTTAGCAGAGTATATCTCTCAAACCATAGCGGTTTCAGAGATAGGTTTTGTGGCATATTGTTTATTTTTTTTACTCTCTACAAAACTCTAAGCATTTTTTATGTCCCTTTAAAAGGTTTCAGCAGCTCACATTAGTTGCCATTGCCCAGGTGATAAAGAGGCTCCCTCCAAAGCCTTCCAGTTTTTCATTGTGCACTTGCTAATGATGGCCTTATTGCGCTCATACAAAAGCTCTAGCAAGTGCAGTGTGGAATTCCACCTGATAGGGACCTCCTTTTTAGGCATTGTTATGAACTTTTATGGAGTATAAATGTTGTGTGCACTGTAGGAGTGGCTAAAATGGGAGCAGATTTTTTGGGCAATATCATCATCTCCCTGTGGGTTTTGGATTCTGCCAAGAATCTTGTCACAACTAAAATTAGTACATGGGCAAAAGCAGGGCACATGCACTATAGCACATATTATCAAGTAATTGTAATGTCTATTTAAAATTATTTGACCGAGTCTTCTGTATAGTACAAGGAACATATTGCACTATGTCTAAATGCTTACATCTGTGTAGTACAAAAGTTATGAAGCACTGAAAATCCACCGCCCACCCCTTCTCCCCACATCACTCTGAATCTGCAGTCAGGACGGCTGCAGAGAGGGACAAACTTCAATAAGCAAAGGGAAATCCTGCCCTCCTCCATCAAAAGGTCAAGAATTTCCCTTATACTTACTGTCTGTCCCTCACTGCAGCCTTTGAGTCACATGACTTGATCTCAGATTCCATGGCAGGTGGCTAGAACCGGGCAGGCGGTAGATTTTCAGAGTTTAATAACTTTTGAGCTACAAAGAAGTAAGAGCTTAGACATAGCACTATATGTTCCTTTTACTCTACAGAAGACTCAGGCAAATAATTTTACATACACATTACTATCACTTTAAGGAGTGAGGTACAAGCTATTCCTCTAGTTTATGTAATACATATATGACTTTGTGGGACTGCGTTGCAAAACTCTGCATTCACAAGGTGGTATGCCAGTGGTATGAGCCTGTTAATCACATTGCCAGAACCAGAGGTAAGATTACTGGCTGTTACCAGATGCTGTAAGCTAGTAGTGTTGCCCACTGGTGATGGGGGGAGGGAAACCCATTGCGCAAAGTCATATAGTGTTTGCTTGTCCACATCTGTCGTCAGGTGGATTTTCTTGCTGTATGAGTTTTCCAGCCCTCTGCCCACCAAACTGACCACCTGCTTGTACAATTGTGGGACAGCCATAATGGAAAAACTGTGGTTTGGGATATGCCAGCAAGGAACTGCATATGACATCAGTTCTCTAAATTCTTGGTGTTCAACAAAAGAATAAGGCATCATGCCCATTGCCAACATCTTTGCAACCTTGCCATTCCTCTGGTGTACTTTGGGATTATTTTTTTTTCAAGTTTTCAACTCCTTCCCAAGAGCTCAGTAAGTATAGGTTAGAAGAACCCTGTAAATTGATATCTTTAAATCGGAACTACCACCCCTGTTAAACTTTGGCCCAAATAATTACCCATCTGGCGACTAGCTGCTCAATAGTGCTAGTTGTCAGAATTATTACCTGGTTATTGAGAATTCTATACTGCTCCCTGACTGACAGCCAGGAAACAGCGCAGACATCTTTCCATAGTGACGTCTGCGCACCTGCGCTGTCAGTCCCAATTTGCTCTAGGAGGAGTTGCTAGGAGCCGTTCAACGCCAAAAGGGACTGACAGCACAGGCGCGCAGGTGCTATCTGGAATGAAGTAACTCTTGGCACACTCTCTGACACATCAATAACATCTCTACTTCTGTTATGTGCCCCAGAGCCCCAAGGACTATTTGGAGTGCTTCTGCTGCTGCTAGTTGTGGCATCTCTAATATGTTGATACTGTGTCTCCCAGTCAGATCTGTGTTTGTGCTTTAGGTGGGATCTCATTGAGGAGATACCAATGTGTGAGCCTGCTTTCCCCCTGCTCACATGCTTCTTACACAGACAGCAGATAGCATGCTAAGCTTTTTGGATAGTGAGTGAAGTATCTCCATACTGTAGACATATTAGACTGCAGGGTTCCTGAGGGTCCGCTACTACTACTGGGGCTAGATGTTGATGCAATTGTACTACTGCTGGGTGTCAAAGGTGCACCTGTTATGGTTTTATTTGACACTCAGACACAGTAGGTGAGATAAAACACAGTTTTATTGAACAGACTCAGTAACAATAACCTACACGGGTCCAGTATATGTACAATACAGAATTTACAATATACTGACAAAGGTCAGGCAAAGTTTGTGTGATAATCAAACGAGGCATCAACTAACGGGTTACTATTAGGCCAGGAATGCTGACAGGCCCTAATAGCGCGAGGCCCTTGAGACTCTCACTCTGCAGAGAGTGCTCAAATAATGAGAAAAGCCCAGTAAACAACGGAGGCCCAGGATAAGCTTGTGGACTGCCGTAACGGAGGACAGTGAAGGTCTGCCCGGGAGGGCACCCAACGGAGACTGCATGGTAGAATAGCCGGTGGATAATGGCACCTTCCCCGAAGGGGTTAACGCACGCTAAGACCAATGTCAACTGCCCGATCGTAAGCACAGCCTGAGGTGCCCAGTGGAAGCCCAACCTCAGCGTATTGGCAGGAAGGAGGGTCAAGCGTACCATGGTGCACAGATGGGAGATAGACACCGGAATGTCACCCTCGTGACACAGACTGAACCGAGACTAGACTGCAGGAGTGGCAATGAGACAACAGTGATACTGTCCGGACACAGACAGAAGCCCGGAGGTGAAACCCAAACCGAGGACCGGAATGGGACCACAGGCAGGAGAGATACACAGGTGATGTAGCCCAACCGGGCCGGTACACCAAGCAGGAACGCCAGCCAATCAGAGTCTGTACACAAATCAGGAACGTCAGCCAGGCCGGGTCGGTACACAGAGCAGGAACGTCAGCCAGTCCGAGTCGGTAACCAGAGCAGGAACGTCAGCCAGGACGGGTTGGTACACAGAGCAGGAACGTCAGCCAATCCGAGTCGGTACACAGAGCAGGAACGGATACAGCAGAGTAGTCAGGCAGTCCGGGTCAGTACACTGAGATCACACGAGAACTGGAACAAGCGCTGGTAACGGAAACACCATGAAAGGGACCGGAGAAGTGACAAGGCCCAGTATTTAAGGACAAATACTGGGCGGGACAAAGTCACTCCAGCCAATAAGAGTCAGCAGTAAGTAAAGACTGACAGAATGTCACCAGCATAGCACGGGCAACGTGATAGCACCACTTCCAACAGCAGCAGAGGTTGTGGAAGTTAATAACCTGGGTGTGGTTGCTGCTGGTGCTATCACGGTGCCCGTGTATCACGGTTCCCGTGCTTCCTGGCGACATTCTGTCAGTCTCACTCACTGCTATTCTCATTGGTTGCAGTATATTGTCCTGCCCAGTATATGTCGTTAAATACTGGGTCCTGTCACTTCGCTGTTGCCCTTTCGTGGTGTTTCCGTTGCCAGTGCTTGTTTCAGTTCTCCGTGTGAAGCTCTGTGTACTGACCCGGATTGCCTGACTACTCTGCTGTATCTGTTCCTGCCTGTGTACCGACCCGGATTGCCTGACTACTCTGCTGTATCTGTTCCTGCCTGTGTACCGACCCAGCCCGGCTGACGTTCCTGCTCTGTGTACCGACTCGGTTTGGCAGACGTTCCAGCTCTGTGTATCTACCCGGATTGGCTGACGTTCCTGCTCTGTGTACCGACCTGGGCCGGCTGACGTTCCTGCTCTGTGTACCGACTCGGCCTGGCTGACGTTCTTGTTTGGTGTACCGACTGTTTGGCACGTTTCTGCTCTGCTCACCAGCCCGGTTGGGCTACTGCTCCTGATCCAGGAGTGACTTGCGGTCCCATTCCGGCCCTCGGTTTGGGGTTCTGCTGTATGCCTCAGTCTCCGGACTACCCCGTTAAGCCTCAGAGTCTCTTGTGTGTCTAGTCAGTGTCGCTCAGGCAACATTCCGATATTATACTTCAGTGCACCACGGTACGCTTGAACCTCCTTTCTGCCTACGGCAGAGGCTGGTGTTGCGTTGGGCGCCTCAAGCTGCGTTACCATCAGGCAGTCTAGGTTGGTTGTGGCGTTCGTTAACCCCTTCGGGGAAGGTGCCATTCCTCTCCGGTCAATCACAGTGCAGTCTCTGTTGGGCATTCATCCGGGCATACTGTCTCAGTCCTCTGTTACTGTAGAGACAATTCTAGTTGTCCTGGACCTCCGTTTTCTCCTGGGTGTTCCTCGCTAATTATCACTCCCTGTACAGAGTGGGAGTTCCAAGGGCCTCCCACTATTAGGGCCGACTCGCTGTATTGGCCTAATAGTAACCTGTTCCTGGCTGTCTGGGTCTGAGTTCACACGATCTTTACCTGACCTGTGTCAGTATACTGTATGGTCTGTTTGTACATATACTGGACCCATGTGGGTATTCATTGTAATTTTGCCATAACATGTCCTGTGTCAGCATTGTATTGTGTCACCTATACTGCTGGACCCGTGAGGGTTAATGTTGCTAAACTTGTTCAATAAAACTGTGTTTTATTCCATCTCCTGAGTCTGAGTGTCATTTAAACTGTAACACCGTGCTCTTTTTTTTTGTTTTTCTGTCAGTCTATCCTGTGCTTTGCTCCCATTGGCTACCGTGTGTTTGTCCCACCCAGTATGACCTTTATATACTGGAAAGAAAAAGAAAAGGAAGAGAGGGCGCCCAATAGTGCCTGTAATCTTTAAATATCACTTGTAAGTAAAAAACAGAAAATATACTCACAAAGGTGAAGGCTGATAATTGACTTATGTCAAAATCAGCTAAGCATGCATGTAGGGAATATTGGTCTGTCCCCACTCAGACACCTCCAGTCCCAGAAAAACTGCTACTTCCAGAGGGTAAGTTCAAAGGAAGTAAAAAGACAGCTGCTGGATATCTCTCAGATGTATAAATTTTTACATAAAATAAAATAAAATCAAAGACCAATTGTAAAACAATAACGTAATGTTTCGCGGTATTAAACCGCTTTATCAAACCAGCTGGTCAACTGGTCAGTGCTTCTTCTCAGTTGTGAAAGATTGAGGCTTTGTCTTCCAACTAACTTTCTGGCCATGTCATCATATCTCTCATTTCAACTTCATCTGTATCTGAAGAAGAGGAGGATGTTGGAGGGATATAGTTTAGATCTGATTTATCACCATCAGTTATCATTAGGTAATACTCTCCCACTGATTCTTGCCCAGTACCTTTATATTCCTGTAGGCTTTTAAAGGTCTCAAACAATTGTTTTTACTTTCACAGTGTTTGCTACTACTTTGAGGATAGGTGTTTTGTGCTTGCTTGTCTTACTGTCAGATGCAGCAGTTGGTTAAGCTACTACACCATCTTCCATTATGCCATCAAAACTAGAATGCAACTCGTTGTCATCTTCAGTATTTATTTAATAGTACTGGTGCTGGTGAAATTTTTGGTGGGACCTTGACAAACTGTATCCTCCTTGGGATCACCATCATTTATTGCATACTCTGCAGCATCTATGGCTTTAGTCAGTTTTTGGACTGCCACTTTACTCACACATCCCTGCACTGCTCCAACTCCTTTCCCCCTCCCCCTGCCTCTTGTGCATTTGTTGTACATTACTCAGCTACTCTGTGTGTGTATATGTGTGTTTTGCTGTAATGTGCACAATAGAACTGATGGAATGTGATATCTTGCTTTGGCCCTCTACAAAATACAAAAAAAGCCTTGTTCAGCTACTTCTTTCCCCAGACTCCTGCAGAACAAAGATAATAACAGCCATCAGGAAGGAACTTGCCCCAAAGATGGCTGTGTCTGTCCAATCAGTCACACAACATGCTGGGGTATTTGAGGTATTTGAGGTAAACCTCCTTTGCTCCCTTCTCACTCACGCCCCCAAACACATCTAACACAGAGATAATAACAGCTGGATCTGCCTACTGATAAACAGTATAGCTCTGTATGTTCCCTTTTGAAAAAATGTGTCTAATCTTCTCTTAAATGTATCCATTGTATCTGCCATAACCACCTCCTTGGGCAATGAATTCCACAATTTAACAGATCTTACTGTAAAAAACCCCTTCCTCTGCTGAAGTTTAAACCTCCTTTCCTCTAATCTCAAGGGGTGTCCCCTGGTCACCTGATCAGGCCTTGAAATAGCTCAACACAGAGATCCTTGTATTGACCTCTCATATACTTGTACAATGTGATACAGTCTCCTCTTAATCGCTTTTCTCTAGAGCAAATAAACCAAGTTTGTCTAGTCGTTCCTCATATGTCAAGGCCTCCATTCATTTAATTAATTTTGTTGCTCTTCGCTGTACCCTCTCTAGTTCTAGTATACCCTTTTTAAGAACCGGTGCCCAAAATTGCACTGCATACTCAAGGTGAGGTCTTACCAATGATTTGTATAATGGTAAAATAATGTTATCCACTCTTGCTTCCACACAGGATTTTGTTTGCCTTTGCTATTGCTGTTATTTCTATCTCATACCCCAGACACTTCTACACTGAGATAATAACAGCCAGATCAGGAAGGAGTATTTGGGGTCAACTTCCTTTCTCCCTTCCTGTCTTCCAGAGTGCCCCCAGACTCCTTTAATACAGAGGACAAATGTCCTGCCTAAAAGAGCCGCTGAGCTTCAGCTCCTTTTTATTAGCCTGTCTTCTCTAACTGAAAAATGTGCTGTTCTCTCTTCCTCTCACATGCTTTGGGAACGTGACACCCCTTTTATATCTTCCCTATGGGAAAATAGGGGAAACTTGCCACATGGTGGGAAGAAATTCAGTCTTCCAGTTGATTTCAATGCAATGAGTGAGGTGAAGAAAGCCAGAAAACTGCACTTTTAGTGAAAAGTTGCCGCTCCATGAAAAGTGCCATTTATATATCAATTGGCCTTATGTGCTAGAGGGGTCCCCAACGCATTGCTTCACAATATATTGGACACCGCGCTATCATTCCAGTGGTTTTACTGTCCATTTAGAACAATAGGAATTTTCCAGGGTTTAATTCTCCGTTTAGAACAATAGGAATTTAGGGATTTTTTTATTTGTCTTCTACAATGCAATTGGTTTGTTCCTGTATAGGTCTGATATGCCTTTATACAAAATGCCCATAGAAACTGCTTAGATCAAAGTATATCCGTTCGCCTATTTAAAACTTGTTAAATGTGCTCCTATGTGCCATTTGGTGTAGATCCCTAGGTCAGCATCACAACTTATGTTTTCAAGGTCACTAACATGCCAGGATTTATGGATATCTTTAACAATGGAACTGTAGCAGTGGCTTTGGCATATTAATTATTTCACGGTTACTCCCTTTATTGATTGGAATAAAAGGATCCAACGCATTGCAAAGCAATGCCTTGGGTCCCTCTCTAGCACTCGAAGAGTTAAAAGAAAACCTAAAATTTGGCCTGTTGTGGCACTTGGTACCTGGGTTGTGCACCACTGCCCTAGTTACTGCAAGTCCTGAAGGTTTGATATGATTTTTAAAGTAGAATGATAGGCAGAGTTTTATGTAGGTAATAGCATCTTTAACCTTTTCTAATTAAGTAAAAATAAAACCAATCATGACATTTTTTTCCTAAATAAGGACTTTTATTTGTCTACAGAACAAGTAAAATAATTTTTGCCTTGCTTAGAAGAAAGTGCTAGGTCTCATGAAGCATGGCTTGTGCTGGTGACACAAAACACTGTGTGGCAGAGGGAACTTGAAGTCGGAGAACTGCTTGATGGTTGGGCTGCGACACTTGTTGGCAGGAATTACCTTTATCTTCAAGATCTGAATTAAGTGATCAGGACCACAATGAAATGTATCCATATCACAGCAATAGTAGTACTTTGTGATCCACTGCAAGATTTATAGTACAGCCAGATGCAAAAGTCTTTCCTTCAGAGAAGACTTCTCAAAAACTTGTGTGTGGTATATAATTTCCCTGAAGCCTTTTTATCTTCTTAATTGAGATAAAAACATACCAGAATCAGCAGTGGAAAACACATGATTTATTAGAGCTGGAGAAGGAATCTTAGTTGTAGGCAGACTATGCCTAATGACATTACATTCCAGAATAGTGTGTGACGCCTTTATGCTGCCTACATTCCTGCCATCAAGCACAATCATGGCATTTTTGACTCATAGTAGCATGTAACATACTTTAGATGTGCCCATCTTGTTGGTGTGCTAGGATTCACAAGCAAAACTTATTAATTTAAGTGGTTTTGAAAGAGTTTTCATATCTGCTACATCATTGGTAGTCAATTTTTGGATTTCTAACTGTTGATTGGGAACGATGGGATTGTAGTTCCCAATAGATAGAGGTGTGTAACAAATGAATTTCCCTGAACTATATGTGTGTTCACACTTTTGTTTAAAAATAAAAATAAGAAATGTACAGGTTTTTGTGTTAAATAATGATATAGCTAAATCCTTAATGTCTCTGTTATTCCGCTCCCCTCCCCTCCCTCCCTTCCTCCCTCCCTCCTCCTCCAACTATATAAATAAGTATATAGTATTTGGAGTTAGGAGAGTCATAAGACCCTTCTTTCCAGGCTATAATAATAATAGTAGTTTTTTAAATAATTCAGGACAGCTAATCATTGTACTCACGTTTCTCCAATCTGTATGGTCTCCAAGATGGCAGCAACACTCAAGCATGTATGAATAAATGTATTCCAACCAGAAGAATATAACTTTCTGCACATACAGCTACATCCCTCCATGTCCAACTATCAGGGGACTGCTTTATCTACATCACTACTGGGTTACAATTCATTGTGCTACCTTCTAAACATAGATATCCGAGACATCAAGCAAACACTGAATGTGACAGAATGAGTGCTTGGGCCTGGCAGAGCAAATTCACTAATGCTGATGAAAGCACTCTGGAGGGGGAAACACAACAGGGGGACTATCACTAAAGTTTAGATGCAGCACAGCTTATAATAATACTCCATACAGTCAAATCCGCTCACAAAAATAGTGACTCTTCTCTACTAAATTCACTGCCCTCCTAACCCAAAGACACCATGTCCAAATGACAAAAAACAAAATATAGCCAAAAATAGTCCACAAATACTAGCTCCTCTACTTAATGGGAAACTATCAGGAATCAAAGACTCTAATGACAATTCTCTATTACAGTTCACCTCATAGGCTCATAGACTCTGGGAGACCAAAAACAGTATCTTCTCAATAGAAAATGACCTCGCTTCCATGTAGGAACAACTAAAAACCCAATCCTACACCATAAAGGAATAATGTCCACATTATAGGACTACTTGAATCACTGAAATGTAGAAAATACCTTAATACTTTAGCAATTCAGCTTCCAAAAGATCTAGGCATAAACACTGACAATGTGTTTGTAGAATCTGTCACAAAAAAGGGAGAAAAATCCAAACCCAGGAAGGTAATAATGAAATAAGGCCTACAGACATCTTCTCTCTCCTACAAAGATTTCAAGTGAATATGTTTCAAAGTATTGGCGGCAATCACTGCTAAAGTTAAAACTTTTCTGCAAAACGCTCCAAAAAAATAATTCTCTAACCACATTAAGAGTGGTAAAAAGCATTCCTATTCTGTTGTTATTTGCAGTTATTTGTGCGTAACTGGACACCCCTTGTTTCTGTTACTCCTGCTTAGACCATACCAGTTTCCTAGCTGTTATTCTGGACATGCCTTTTTCACATATAGAGGCTTCATTAAAAATGCAATAAGCTTGACCTGCCCATCATCTCATCCTGTCTAAAGACTACTGCAACCATCTTTCTAAAATTGTATCTTTTATAAATTGTATAGCTATACCTGCTTTGATATTGCCTACAAATAGATCAAGGGAGCATAATTTCAGGGGAATAAAAGTGCAAAGAGCAAACCTTAAAAAAAAGTATAGACAAGTTGACTTTACATATTATGCACTCAGGGCTGAAATCAGGGGGGTGCAGGGAGTACCCATGTATGGGACCTGACCAAGCGGGGGGGGCATCTCCCCACATTGTGGGGATATAATTGAGGCCACACCAATGCAGGAGGACCCTGTGTCAAAAAAGGATCCCTAGACAGCCAAACATCAATATCTTTGTTTGGGAGAGTGGATAGCTTCAGTGTACCACAGCCATACTGTCCCCCACTCCATTTCATGCAGCACCATGATGGAGCAGTCCAACAGCCTTCTCCCTCTTAACCGATACTTCTGGGTGGCACTGAGTTGACCTCAGAGCCAAGTGAAGTATCGGGTAAAAGGGAAGATACAGTAGAATTGCTACACCATGAGCTGAATGAAACGGAGTGGAGGACAGCATGGCAGAAATGCACTCAACTTTTTTGCTCCCTAGAGAAAAAACAAAAGTTACAAGAGGGTATAGATGTTTGTAGGGATCTGTGACTACCAGTGGAACCAGGCTTGGGTGGTGGGATTCAGACAGTGTGTATGGTTAATCTGATTACCAGTGGAACCAGGCTGGGGGCTAGTGTCAGACAGTGGAACCAAGATTGGGGGCCAATAATGTATGTGGACACTATGACTATCAGTGGAACCAGGCTTGAGGGCAAATAACATATATGGGAACTGTGACTATCATTGAACCAGACTGGAAGGGGGGTCAGACAGTGTATTTTGGGCATGTGAACTGGTCTGGAAGGGTCAGACAATTTATGTTGGGACTGTGACAACCAGTGGAACCAGGATTGGAGGCAGATAATGCATGTGGAGACTGTGACTATCAGTGGAACCAGGCTTAGGGCAGATAATGTATGTAGGAACAAGGCTAAGGACCAGGCAATGTCTATGAGTGCTGTGACTACCAGTAAAACCAGGCTGATCAGCAGAAAATGTATGTGGGAACTGTGATTATTAGTAAAATCAGTATGATCACCAGACAATGTATATGGGGACTGTGACTGCTAGTAATTCCAGGTGGCAGATCAGACAATGTATAAGGAGATCTGTGCTGGCCAGTGGAGCTATGCTGGGGGGCAAACAATTTATGTGGGAATCTGTGACTACCAGTGGAACCAAGCTGGGGGGTGGGGGCAAACAGTCTGTGGCAGGGCTCAAAATTCCACTTGCCTCCTCGCATTTGGTGAGGAGAGCTTGAGTGAAGGCGAGCGGAAATTAAAGCCCTGTACTCCTTTTCCTCGCTTACTAAGTATGCCCATACCCAAAGATGTATCTTGTGGCACTTTACAGGGGGCGGCATAAAAATCCGCCTGCTCAGACGACCCCACCTGCCTCTGTCCATTCTACACCCAGTAGAACTTTTATAAAGATTCCTGTTACTACACACTATGTTGCAGATTAACATTACTCTAATTAGGTGCACCCCTCTGAATCTGCATTCTCACTGGCTATGATGTCAAACAGTACACATACTCCACTGGCTCCCTTGAGTGACAGCTTCCCAACTAAAGACCAAGTTCTCGGGCTGATGTGGCCAGCGACTCCTTAGCCAATCAGGTTGTGCGAGTAGGTGGTGTGCTGAGAGCTCATATCCCGATGCCACCAGTGACATGTGAGCATCATGGATGTCAGTGACAATGAAGAGATGAAAAAGCAGTGAGCAAGAGGTGATTTGTTACCCTGTTATCATTTTTTTGCCATCATCCTTATGGGATTTGTAAGCCCTTCAACAACTGGGGTGCCACATGTTTCCAGTCTTATTAACCTGTTTAATGTGTCGTTTATATCCATATACATGCATCAGATTTAAATGGACACAATCACTTGTAAGCAAACGTGTCCCTATTATTACAATAATACAAGTAGTAGAGATGCATCCTTATACCTCTCAATGTCCCTTTTTAGCAGAGACATTCCCTCTTTGATGCTCAAATCCCTCTTTCCCATCCAGGTGTCCCTCTTTTTAGAAAATCAGATTATGTGGTGTGTATATAAATGTAGCACATTGCTCTACAACAATAAAACTCGCATTAATGTTTGTTGAAACTTAAGTATGTGTGTGTATTAATTAGTCTGTATAAGTAAATAGGTTGGTCTCATTCTAACTAATTTATTCAGTTACACAACAAGGTGTCAAGGTCATGAAATAATCTAAAAATCCTTAGTAATGCATTACCAGCAAACAACACCACCTAAACTCCAACTGCCCTCTTTATACATTGGAAGTGTTGGGAATTATGCATCCTAGAGCTGCCCTAAGTGTTGGAGGGGGGGTCTGTGTGCCAGACAGAGACCCCTGCTGGAACCAAAATGAAGTTTAAAACATCATCCATGTAATTTGTTTGAAAGACTCCCCACTGGCATAACGGAATGTGGCAGGCCTCTTTGTAAACTGTTCAAGTCTACGGATGCCCTACCAGTTGTAACCCTAATTTCAAGGAGCGTGCTACAGAAAGAGTGGTGGCTGCTTGGTTCCAGCAGAGCTGTTCCGTATGGAGCACAGAGCTCCCCAAAACACTTTAGGCGATGGCAATGGGGGATGCTGGGGGCAAAGAGATTGCAATGGGGGATGCTGGGGACAAAGAGACAGCAAGGGAGGCTGGGGACAAAGAGACAGCAAGGAGGGTGCTGTGGACAAAGAGACAGCAAGATAATTAGGATGCCCAGTATGCCAGTGGGGTTAAAGGTGGGGATATGGGTGGGGCTAGGAATGGAAACTGGTGGCTAATCACTTTTCAGGCCTGGCTAGTATCTCAGGACTTAAAAATGTTGAGCCCTGGTCTATGGGATCTGAGATTACCATTGGAACAAGGCTTGTGGGTTAGATGGTGTGTGTAGGAATCTGAAACTAAAAGTGGAACCAGGATTAGGGGGGTGACCACCAGGGACAATGAAGCAAGGCTGGGATATCAGACATTTTATGTTCATCTGTAAATACCAGGGGACAGTAAAACAGGGTGAGGTATCATACAATGTGTGGGATGGGCAAGGGACATTGCAGGGGTGGTGCAGTGGGTGAATGATATGCATGGGGGGGATCTGTCATGTTTGTACTGGGCCCCAAGATTTCTGATGGTACCCCCGTATGCATTTGCAGAATATGTGAATTAAAAATAAATGGCTACAGTCCCTTTAATACCACAGAAAAAGCTTCCTCCTTCCATCACCAGAAGATCCAACTCTCTCCACCCAGAGACCTAGCATCGGCTCCAAAATCTAATATTAATGCACAGTATTGTTCCTGTGATGAATCTATGAAAAGGAATAAACTTACACCCAATTTGATTAAAATGCCTGCTTCGTACAGATACTTAGACCTCGATCCAACTGAGGCCGTTAAAACATCTGGAAGGGCAATATTGCCTACCGACTGACAAAAAAAAATGTCGGTATCCAATCGCCCTACCAGCTGAAACCACAATGGATGTTATACCACAGAAAAGGACTTGTGACATGTCTTAAGCATGGGGCAGTGACTTAAGTAAAGACACAGACACGTAACTTTTGGGTTAAACCAGGCCACAGCTTTATTAACTTAAAATTACACATCAATTAAAACACTTTCACCTTAAGCCCTTGCCAATTCCTACCCTGGTAGACATCAACTTGCCTACCCCTTTTTCCGAGCCTTCGGCTCAACCCGTTTATTTTTCTTCCCCTTACCGCGCCCCATTAGCTGGCCCGTAGCTCAATGGGGCCGGTGATTAAACCTGCGACTACCGTCCGGGTGTCCTTGTCACCAGGCCGCTGGCCTCCTTACCCCCCAATTACTGACCATTCTACCCTTGGCAAGGGCCCAAAGCGCCCAAAAGCTGTGACAAAGAAAACAGAATACGCCCAAAAACCCCCCAAAAACAACAACAGCCAAACAGGGAGGGAGGGAGGGACGATTTCTTCTTGCTGTCCTCTTCCCAAAAGGAAGTTCCCACAATCCCCTAGGCTTTTATTACTTCCTACCCCCCTACTTCACTTCCTGCCTAACCTCCCCCTCTAACCTTTCCTTAACTACCCCCGCTTAGACATGCCTCCCCCTTCTAAGTTGCGGGGAGGTCTTGTCTTAAGCATGGGGCAGTGACTTAAGTAAAGACACAGACACGTAACTTTTGGGTTAAACCAGGCCACAGCTTTATTAACTTAAAATTACACATCAATTAAAACACTTTCACCTTAAGCCCTTGCCAATTCCTACCCTGGTAGACATCAACTTGCCTACCCCTTTTTCCGAGCCTTCGGCTCAACCCGTTTATTTTTCTTCCCCTTACCGCGCCCCATTAGCTGGCCCGTAGCTCAATGGGGCCGGTGATTAAACCCGCGACTACCGTCCGGGTGTCATTGTCACCAGGCCGCTGGCCTCCTTACCCCCCAATTACTGACCATTCTACCCTTGGCAAGGGCCCAAAGCGCCACAAGGGCCTGATGCGTCCCTACTCATCCAGGCCCTTCCACCCAACCAAAGCTGTGGCCTGTTCCAACGCCCCTGACAGTTCCAGGTTAAAGAAATCCAACCCCAACTCATTAGGGTGGACCCCGTCATCCCGGAACAAAGCCAACTCCCTATCATCAAACACCCTGTGACGAACCGCCACACCCCCACGGGCAACCACGAAACGAGAAACCCTCCTATTAAGGCGAATCCTACCCCGATCCAGAGCAATAGGATTACGAGCTCTTGCCCATACCCGCCGAGGAATAATCTCGGACCACACCACCCTCAAGCCCGGGAACCCTAACATAAGTGACTCCAAGTCCCCCTTTATGTCCTCACCCAACTGCCACACCGGAACCGAACCCAAATCATTGCCCCCCAAATGGACCGCCAAAACGTGCGGCGCAGAACCCTCGACAGACACCAGCCTCGAGACCACAGGTAGGAATTGCGCCCATCGCAGGCCACGATAGCCGAAACAAGATACCCGTGCCAACGATCCATCCAAAGACATCTGCAATCCTCGCTCCCGAACAGCAGCTCTCCGACACGCCCAGAACACAAAGGAGTGCCCCACGATCCACACCCGCAGGACTGAAGAACCTGTAAAACAAACAAACTCACCGTAACCCCAAGCCCAGAAACCACTAATCACCTAGAACGCGACCCGGACGAACGTAGGACCGAAAACGCGACGATTCCCAACGACCAATCCGTTTAATAGACGACTCCGGCAATCCCAACCTGGCCGCCTCCGTCGCAGCACCAATACGAAACGAGTGACCACCAAACTCACCCGCCGGCAAACCCAAATACTCCAAACCCATCCGAAAAACCCTGATAAACTGGAAACGCGTAAGGACCGAGCCATCGCGATGAACCAAAAGAGGGCCCGACACCGAAGGACGCAAAGACAAGAAACGACGCACCACCGAAACAGGACACACCGACACATTCCCCAACGAATACAGCGTAACCCACTTACCCCTACCAAGTACATCAGTCTTAGACCGCCGCAAACGGAATTCAAAGCAATCGGCCCCCAAGCGAACATCCTCCACCAACACCCCACCCGGGCGAAACTTGCTACCACTAAGCAACTCACCAAGGCGAAGAGCCCCAAAAAACGCCAAGCAGTAGGCCGCACGAAACAAGCACTGTTCAAACTCATCCCAACAAACCGCCGGAAGAACGTCCACGATCCGACGCAATAACGTAAAAGAAACCGGACGCCGAGAATCCCTGGATCCCGCCCCCCGACGCAGACCACGCAGCGCCATACGAACCGAAAAGGCCTTAGTAAAATCTTTCCACCCCCTCAACTTAAAGCCAAAGGCCAGACCCGACACTTTTGCCGACAATGCTGAAGCAGACAGCCCCCTAACATGCCAATCCCACACCAACCAAAGCACCCCATCAACACACTCAGCTTCAGACCCCAAAGTGCCCGCCAACCGCTCCAGAGAGATCCAGTCGTCCCAAGCTGCGGCATACCGCGCCCAGGTGGCCGGTGACACCGAATTCTTTATCCACGAGCCAATGGCACCCCGCCAAGATCCCATAAACCCGGGGGGCAAGGCGTCCCCGCTGCCTTCGCCCCTGGACACGCCTTCCGGAATTCCGCCACCTGGAATCGAGATAAAGCGTCAGCAGCCACGTTCAAGATCCCAGGCACATGACGTGCCCTGAAAGACAAATTCAGACGCAGACAGCACAACACCAAACGCCTCAGCAAAGCCAAAACAGGAGGAGAGGACGCCGAAAGGTTATTGACAGACTGGACCACCCCCATATTGTCGGAATGAAAAACAATGCGGCAATCCCGCATACAGTCGCCCCACAACGAAACCGCCACCACAATCGGGAAGAGCTCAAGGAACAAAATATTACGGGTCAATCCCGCGTCGACCCAAGCCTCTGGCCAACGCTCCGCACACCAGTCAGGGCCGAAGATCGCCCCAAAACCGACAGATCCAGCAGCATCGGTATAAAGATCCAAATCACCATTAGTTTTCACCGGCGACAACCAATAGGAGCGCCCGTTAAAATCCACTAGAAACTGCTTCCACACCCTGAGGTCTTCCCGCAATGGCAGCGTCATCCGAATGTGATGGTGCGGACGCAATGCCCCACCCGTAGCCTGCGCCAAACGCCGGCTAAACACCCGACCCATGGGGATGATCCGGCTGGCAAAATTGAGCTTACCTAACAGGGACTGCAAGGCCCGAAGGGAAACCTTCCGAGCCTTCCGGCAATCCAACACTTTACCCAATAGAGCGGCCAACTTGTCCGACGGCAACCTGCATTCCATAGCGACCGAGTCCAACTCGATCCCCAAGAAACACAGACAAGTCGTGGGCCCTTCCGACTTCTCCCGGGCCAATGGAACGCCAAACTCTCCGCAAACCCGTTCCAAAGTGTCGAGCAAACGGCGGCACACATCCAAACCACCAGGCCCAACACACAAGAAATCATCCAAATAGTGCAGAATGGATGTGAAACCCGCCTCCTTGCGCACCACCCACTCGATGAATGTACTAAAGCGCTCAAACAGCGCACACGACAATGAACACCCCATGGGAAGGCACAAGTCCACAAAATATTCACCATCCACCCTGCACCCAAACAGATGATGGCAATCTGGATGAACCGGGAGAAGCCGGAACGCCGACTCAATGTCAGCCTTAGCAAACCACGCCCCCCGCCCAGCCGCAGTGGCCAAGGCTATCGCCTTATCAAAAGACGCATACGAAACACTGCAAAGAGCAGGGTCAATTGCATCATTGACCGAACACCCAAACGGGAAGGACAGATGATGGATGAGGCGAAACTTCCCCGGATCCCGCTTCGGAACCACCCCCAAAGGAGAAACCCGGAAATCCGGAAGAGGAGGACCCGAGAACGGACCCGCCATCCTACCCAATCGAACCTCCTTCATCACCTTGTCCCGTAACACATCGGGATGTTGGATCGCCAACCGCAAATTCCCCGCCTCAGCCACCCCAAACCCAGCTCTAGAAGGGATCCGAAAGCCCGCTGTGAACCCTTCCTCCAGTATCCGCGCTGACTCCCTATCCTTGTACACCCTTAGCCAGGGGCCCATCTTTTCTGCGGACACCGGGGTCGTCCCCCTTACCGCCCAACGCACTGCCCTTATCCCCTCCCCTCGGCTTCTTGAAACACTTGGCAAAGGGGTGAGCGCCCGAACAGCCAGAGCATTCGTGCTTAAATTTACAGGAAGAACCCCACTTGCAGTGCCCGTCGTTAAATTGCCAACAGAAACCGGTCTTTTTGGAAGCCGCGGAAGACGTGGCGGGGAGCCCCAACCCCCCGGCGCCGGCCTGAAAGGACTGCAGTCCCATGGGAGAACCAGCCGGGCGAGTCATGAGCGAGAGCCACAACCCTATGTCCAACTGATCCCAAGAGACCGCCGGCCGCACCGCCATACGCTGACGAAATTGTTCGTCATAAGTCCACCACGCCAAGCCCCCATAAACCCTGCAGGCACTCCAGATCGTGTCCTGGTAGCAAAACAACGAAGAGCACTTGGCAGGAAAACGCTCCCCAATAACACTAGCAAGGATGGAAAAGGCCCGTATCCAGTTCCCGAACACCTTCGGGATCACGCTTCTCCGCATCCTTTTCCTCCTTGTCAGGGGGCGCCTCATCAAGCGGAAGGAGTGAAAAAATCTCCACAAATTCGTTCCGCCAGATCTTCTCCTTAACATCCAGCTTCAAATGAATGCCCAAGGGCCCCGCCCAGCACATATAAGCGGCCCCAAACGCCGCCGTGGGAACCCCCCCAAGCTGAGCCGAACCAACCACACTACCCCCAAGCCCACTCGAACCCGGCAACTGCGAATCCCAGGGACCCAACCCCGCCATCACACCCGGCAAACAGACACTCGCCCCCTGCACCGAACCCGACGAAGGGATGGCCCCCACCCCAACCGCTGACCCCGCTACCCCTAAACCCCCGGGCAACTGCAAACCCGGAGCACCCGGAAGGAGAGGACCAGGAGCCCCAATGCCCACATGCACCGTTCCAGCACCCCCGGACCCAAACCCCGACCCAGCCAAACCACCAGCCGTGTAGCCAAGACCCCCAGTACCCAACCCCAGCACCCCAGCCCCGGAACCCCCGGCCGGCCAAGCCACGGGAGCCCCTACCCCAGGACCAGAATCGGAACCCGACAGACCCGCCCCCCACGCACCAGCAGCAGACGGAACACTCCCCAAACCCGCAAGTACTCTGTCCTGCCAAGCCCCCAACACCTGCTGTACAGACATACCACCAACAATCCCACCCCCCGCCCCCACAGAAGAGGACACCCCCAGCAGACCCGTACCTGCCCCCGACAGAGGATCAGCCGGCACAGACTGCGTCCCGTCCACTCCTGCAGCAGCGACCAAACTCCCGGACCGCGAAGAGTCATCCGCCCCCTGCGAGGGCCCAGCCACCTGCAACAAAGGAACAACCAAGGACCACCCTGTAAAAAACACCAGGACAGAGAGAGAAAAAAAAAAAAAAAAAAAAAAAACGCAGAGGAAAGGGAGGAGGGGAAGAGAGGCGAGAAGAAGGATCCAGAGCGAGCCAAAGAGGGTAACAGAATGGGAAGAAGGAGGGAACAGGAAGCAGAGAAAGGGCCAGGACCAGCACACAGACCCCCAAAACAGAACCCTCAAAAAACCCCCCTTGCAGCACCCCAGCACCATGAGACAAACTCTCCAGTACCTGATCCGCCTCACTGGGAGAGCGATGAGACCGGCTCCTGCTGCGGGCACTGACATCCTCCTCCCCTCTCCTGAAGCTCCGCCCGCCAGACCTCCTGTTCCCTGCTCCTTCAGTTCTGCGCTCACGGGAGGAACGCACCGGGGACTCCCTCGCCCTGTTGCGGGCGGCTGTACCAGCATCCTTGGCCCGCCCACCACGAGCTCGGGTAACAGGGCTTGCATTCCGTCTGCGCGCCCGCCCACTCGCAGGGCTCAGCCGAGCAGGCGGCCGCGCGCGGGTGCTCCGCACCGGCCGCACCACCTCAGGAGATGCGCCTGCAGCCCTCTGTGCCAGCTGAACTCTCAGCCAATCGCCTCCGCCTTCTGCCAGCAGCCGCTGCACCTCCTCCATCAGACCATCCGACGCCATCCTGGTAAGCACCCAGAGACGATTACTGCTTGCTGTCCTCTTCAACGATTTCTTCTTGCTGTCCTCTTCCCAAAAGGAAGTTCCCACAATCCCCTAGCCTTTTATTACTTCCTACCCCCCTACTTCACTTCCTGCCTAACCTCCCCCTCTAACCTTTCCTTAACTACCCCCGCTTAGACATGCCTCCCCCTTCTAAGTTGCGGGGAGGTCTAAACGTCCATTTTGTGTGTTAAGTTCCCAAAACTCACTCTAAGTAGCGTGAATAATGGCAACATCAAAGGAAAAAAGCTAACGATCGGTGCCTTGCACACTGTTAAGCACCAACCGATAGCTCAAACGCACAGTCACCCTCCCAAACACTAACCCTACACTACCACTAACAGTAAAGTGCAACAAATCTACTACTAACAGTAGCCTAAAACCCATATCCGTGTTACACTTACCAGTCATCCACTATCCATCTTCTTCTCCAATCTTTCTTCTTCTGTTTTCTCAAATCTTCTTTCTTCTTTGCCATCTTTGCTATAAAATAAAATGAAATCTCAGTCATTTGTATTAAGTAATGCCCCAAAAATATGCCATAGTTAACCCTTTGAGTGCAGGAGAGGTAACCCTCTGGTACTCAAAGGGTTAAATGTACTGTGGCATATCTTCAGAAATACACTGATAGAAATAAAGAAAGTGCATCTAGTCCTTGTCCATAATTAAAATGTATTTGTATTTGTAAGTAACATTCCCTCAGCTGGAGGTGGCAGCAATGTCTACCAGCACATCCCAGCCAATTAGCTTCTAGCTGGTTTTGTCATCCTTCCCCATAGAAGCTGATTTGCTGGGAGATGAGTAAGCACACATCCCAGCCGATGGCAGGCTGACATCCATTTTTTTAACAGAGACTGTCCATAATTCCCTCATTGAGACTCGGGCAACGGCCTGGAACTTATGGAGGGGTGGGTCTGTGCTGGCAGATATTGCTGCTGCCACCACCAGCGGAGGCAGCAGCAGCGGAATTTAATTTAATTTTATATTAATAGTGTTTCTTTTCAGGGGCTGCTTTTTTGCCATAGTCACATTAACCCTGTGAGTGCCAGTGGGTTAAGCATACCCCACTGTTACTCATAGGGTTAATTCTACGAACATTTGACAGTACTTTCAATGTATTGATTTGAGGATTAGGGCCAGATATCAATACATCCACTGGTCACTTAGGTTTTTGGTTTCACTTTCTATTTCTGCATAAGCACTTTGGGGATCCGTTAAAGGACTCTATGCCCAAAAAACTGGGTGCAGATTTTAATGGATCTTAGTGCCTAATGCATGGAATTCAATGGGATATTTCAGAGTTTTTTGTATTTGATTTTTTTGCAATGGGAGAAAATGCCAGTATTTTTTCTTAGCACAGGTAATTGCATGGCTTACTGAGCTTGAAAAACTACAGTCTGCTGTTTTTTTGGCCGACGGGGGGAATTGAATTGAGCCCATAAACTCTTCAGTTTTTGTTTTTGTACGCTTGATAGTTTAACAACTCCAATCGCTTCCTCGTTCCAGGATATACACAAGACAACCTATTAGCTCTGGCCAATAGTGTCTGCTCACTGAGATAGAAATGATTTTGTATATCTACTCTATGCATGTAATTCTGCTTTCACAATTCAAAAATGATAGCACGTTGGCTTATTATTACCCCCACTTCAATTTTAAATCAGCGATATTATTATGACCAATCAATAGATCCATCAAAAGAAAGAAGGTGATCTAAACCAGCTTCACCTGTGCGTTATGGATCCTGCAACTGCCATCATTGCCATCAGGGGACATTTCATCTGAAGGCAGTTCTGTAGCAGTATTGTCCTTTTACGCTTCCTGTCTTTCCTGGCACCTACTGGTTAACGGCCTTCAGATGTTTAGAGACTATTTAAAATAGTCTGCCTGAGCTCCCAGTGCTCAGTTGTTAGCCCTGGTGGAGAAGACCCAGTTTCCTGTTTCCTGCTTCTTAGTTGATGTATTTGATTCTCTGGTTGGCCTAAGCTTGTACCTTGACTTCATTTTAGCTCCACCTGTCTCAACCACTGCCTGTACCCTGACTCCACTTTACCACTCTCTGACCTTGATTTATTGGCTTGCCTCTACTACTCCTCAGTCTTCCACTTCAGTATCTCTGCTTTTCCTGGCCTATCAGTGTGCCTATCCTGGTCCAGACCCTGGCTCAACCAGTAGTGGGATATCTGGCTTCACGTCCAGCACCTAAAATACGGTTTGTACCACAGCAAGGGTACACTGCTTTCTGTTTCCTCTTCCCAGTCTTGCATTCAAGCTTCGCTTACTAGTTTCCACTGCAGAGACTGTGAGCCTTAGGCTTCTTATCAGCCCTCTGTCCTGCCATCGGATCCAGTCTCCTATTATAGTTGACAATCAAACACTTTATTTTTAAAGGAATCAGAATGGAAATTGGGCAACACCACACACTTAGAAGCTCACTGAATTAAACCCTTAACTTCTGATGACGTGGCAGGACATTCAAGGCAGTCCGGGGGTTAAGGAATGGTGACAGTCCTGCATGTCATGGAATTCTGGGACTGTAGCGTGGCTACATGCCACTCTACAATCCCAGAATTCAGCTGTGAAAAAAAAAGTGCTGTGGACTGAATGATCCATCCCGGGACTGTGTTGTCCTTAAGGGGTTAAAGAATGCATAGCAGTGGAAAGGATTAGCCTGACATTTCAGGGCAAGACCAGTCTGATATGGATATGGAAATTCCCTCTCTGCAATGGCACAAGTGAGTGAAAAATGTGACTTGTAGCACCATCGAGAGGCCACAATGCCTTAGAAAAAGACACTTTGGCCTCTATTCAATTGTCTGACCTAAAACATGCTGTGGGTCAAAAATGGATACCGGCTGACCAAAAAAAAAAAAATGTCTGCGTCGGTATTCAGTTGCCCTACCAGCTAAAAGTACAATGGACATTAGGCCACAGAAAAGGTCTTGTGGTCAAACATCCAATTTGTACATTAATTTCCCAAAAAGCCTCTAAATAACGGCTATAGTGGGAATATCAAAGGAAAAAAGCTAACGATCGGTACCTGACATACTGTCAAGCATCAATCGTTAACTTATCTGTGTTACACTTACCTGTCATCCACTCTTCATCTCCTACCTTCCTTCTTTCTCTTATCATCTTTCTTCCTTCTTCTCTCTTCTTTCTTCTTCTCCTCTCTTCTGTCTTCTTGTCATGTAGCTGTAAAAAAACAGATAGCCATAAATAAATGTTCACTGAAAATAACCAGCACATCTGTTCATAGTTTAACCCCTTGAGTACCAGTGGGGTACACAATGCATTGCAAGGCAATGCATTATGTAACTCTCTGGGACTCAAAGGATTAAAGAATGCTTAGATGTGCTGGTTATTTTCAGTGAACATTTATTTTTGGCTGTCTTTTTTTTTTACAGCTTCAATAAGGGACTCAGCAGTCCCCTTGTAGTGAGGTCAAATCCCAATCTGATGATGCACGATGCAAAAAAGTTCTTCTAGGAGCCTAGAAGGACCTTTCTAGGTCACATGTCATCAACGTGGAGGCACCTTGCACTCCAAGAAGATTTAAGGTCCATCCTTTAAGCTGAAAGGTAGAGGAAGATGTTCCGGACTGCCTGTTGGATGGAATTTTCTTCCGATCCAGCGGTCAGCCTGAATAAACAGCAGCCCCAAATATAAGGAGAGATCTCTTTTTCAGGCTAAAATGCCAGAAAAAAACATATTCAAGCAAATACTGTATTTCCTGCTCAGATCCACACTGAGTCCCCTCAAGTGTGACATGTTGTTAAAGCTGAATTTGTTCCGATTAGCATTTTGCCAGTTTGGTGTACCACTGGTGGTAGTGGAGATGTTCAGGGACAATTCAGTCTTGTTTAGAGTAATCTTGCAGGTTCATAGATAGGATGAGTATACATACAAAAAGCTCTGCTGCACTCACTAGTAATACATGGACTTAAATATTTTCAGAAAAAATGCTGTGGTGCACTTATAAGCTGAACTAACCAGAAAATAAATAATGGGGATTGTTCAAGGAAATAGATTTCCCAGGCCCCCCCCCCTCAAAAAGGAGTCTATTAAATAGAGGTACTCAATAATCAGTCCAATAGAAATATAGAAAACAGACTGTATTACAAAATGTCACAAAAATATCCAAAAGACAGCTAAAAACATTTAAAATACAACAGCAGGTATATAGTATGATAATAGACTTACTCCCTGGTAAATGATGATAGTCTAAACTGTAACAAAGTATACCAAATAAAGTGTAATAAGAAAAGGCTCTTAATAGGGTCTCATTAAAAGGTTCAAAGTTAAACAGTTCTTACAAACTAATAGTATAAAGTGAAATGAAGCTAAGTGCAATTACACAGGGAATAGTATAGTATATGCCTGATATATCTTAAAAAGCTATAATATTGCTTGTGCTATTTTTTTGTCAGGAAGCAAGTATCCTTATAATCCATCCTTCCTGTTATAGCTTTCATAGTAGAGTGTAATCTACTGACTGGGAAGTGAGGATAGCAAAGAAAAATCAGGATCTGCAACATCATATACACTATGGTTCTTTGAAGGTATGGAAATATCACATATAAAAGTGAATGTAAACAATTTTCTGTAAGAGCAACATTAATTGGTGTATAGTAATCGAAGCATGACACAAGGAGATCTGGGAGAAGGTCGGTCAGAAAAGGAAATTATTGTAATGTTTACAATAAAAATGACAAGTACAATGTATAAGCAGATTTTAATTATCTTGGAAGTCAAGAAACAAGTTTGATTTATTGTAATAAACATGCTGAAATAACTATACTAGTGTTGGTATTTTTTTCTGTTTTGTAGTTTGTTTTTGTAAAAACCTATGATCTTTGGGATTTAGGTTCTTTTGCACATTAATTTTTTTTCTCCCCCAATACTAAGCCACTGTCAAAGAAGCTCTGTGCAGTTCAAAGGTGGGACTGTAGGATTATTTTTAGCAGTGCTCTTATGGTTCTTACAGGGGCTGAGGGTCATTGTGTAGCTAACCAGAAAAGTACTCCTGTACAGAGGGGAATGGGGAGGTGAGGGAGAAAATTGTACAAATGCAACTAAATAAAAGATAGGAATTAGTAACAAAACTAACAAAATGATCTGACAAGGTTGATTGTAGATCTTGTAAAGTGTTGTATTAGAGAGTTATACAACATTAGTTTCCTACTGAAGTATCCCATTTAACTAAATGTATATTAGGGTGATATGTCCACTTTACCTAGTTTGTTGATTTGCCTGCCTAAAACTAGTCTAACGGCTCAATACTATTACTAGTGATGATCGAGCACCCCAATGCTCGGGTGTTCGGGTGCTCTGGCCGAGCACCCCCGGAGGCTCGAGTGCTCGGCCGAGCACCCGAGCCCCATTGAAGTCAATGGGAGGACTCGAGCATTACACCAGGCACCCCCTGCTCTGATGAGGGGAGGGTGCCTGGTCCATAGGAAAAGGGCAGAAAATGATGGAAACACCACAGAAATGGTTCAGGAACAGCATAGGGAGGATGTCTGGATGCATCTTGGACTCCAACGTCGCTGCTGGGAACGATGTTTCGCCCGTAGTACGCCATTTTTACAGACTGACCGTAAAACACACAAAAAGGAAGATAAAAACTAATCTGCGGCTAGGCACACTAAACAATATGTGACGCTAATCTGCGGCTAGGCACACTAAACAGAATGTGACGCTAATCTGCGGCTAGGCACACTAAACAGAATGTGACGCTAATCTGCGGCTAGGCACAGTGAACGGAATATGTGACGTTTATTTTTTACACTTTCCACACTAAACAGAATGTGCTGCTAATCTGCAACTTTTCACACTAAACAGAATGTGCTGCTAATCTGCGGCTAGGCACAGTGAACGGAATATGTGACGTTTATTTTTTACACTTTGCACACTAAACAGAATGTGCTGCTAATCTGCAACTTTGCACACTAAACAGAATATGCTGCTAATCTGCGGCTAGGCACAGTGAAAGGAATATGTGACGTTTATTTTTTACACTTTCCACACTAAACAGAATGTGCTGCTAATCTGCAACTTTGCACACTAAACAGAATGTGCTGCTAATCTGCGGCTAGGCACAGTGAACGGAATATGTGACGTTTATTTTTTACACTTTGCACACTAAACAGAATGTGCTGCTAATCTGAAACTTTGCACACTAAACAGAATGTGCTGCTAATCTGCGGCTAGGCACAGTGAACGGAATATGTGACGTTTTTTTTTTAAATCTGTGCCCCCCCAAACAAAATATAACTGCTGCCCCCACACACAACAGTCCTAAAAAGGACTTTTGGGTCTTTATATGTTGTTCCAACACTTTTCTTCTCCCTACACTGACTTTCCCTTCCTATCCTCATCTCTCCCTGGCTAAGACTGAGCCGAACTCGCTGGTCAGGTGCTATACAGCACCCGATCACGGGTTCTGGCCAGCCAATCAGTGTAATGCCAGCAGCCAACATGGCTGCTGGCATTACACTGATGTCAGAGCCTCCCCGCACGTTTATTGGCTGCGCAGCAGCCGCGAAACGTGCGGGGAGGAGACCCGAACATGGCGGGCGAGCACATGCGGTACTCGTACGAGTACCGCCATGTGCCGAGCAGAGCGATGCTCGAGCCGAACCGAGCTTCGGCCGAGCATGCTCGCTCATCACTAACTATTACCAAAGATCATAGGCAATAGTAGAAAAAAGACAGAGAGAGAAACCCACATATGTACCTCAGCTATTCTATAGCTGGCTTGGTAGTAGAACAACCAGCGTTGGTGGACAAAACTCACATTTTGACCAAATGCTCGTTGTTGGTTATTGTTCCCACAACTCACACTAAATAGCGTGAATTGTGGGAACATCAAAAAGCCAACTCTCATTGTTTGACACAGTTGCAGACAACGAGAGTAAGCTCAAAATAGTCACCCTTCCCCAGCTCCATTATACTAACTGTACACTATCACTAACATTACACTTACTAAATACTACCCCTAACATTATCCTACACTGTCCATCTTCTTTAATCTTCTCTCTTCTCTTCTTTCTTCTTTTCAATCTTAAAAAAAAAAAAAAAAAAAAAAAAAAAAAAAATATATATATATATATATATATATATATATATATATACCAGTTAGCTCTTTATTTCAAAAACAAAAAAATAAAGCCTCCTTGTGGCACCTTTTTTATCCTTTTGTTTAAAAAAATTGCATGTCTTTTAATGTGCTGCTATTGTTTGCAATTAAGGTGCATAATGTGCCCCCTTTTCCGATGCCGATGTCTCCGCTGGCAGATAATTGGGGGGGGGTTCTGCCACTTCAAATGCCTGCCGCCAATAACAGCACACTAAAAGACAAGTGATTGTTTTAAACAAAATGATAAGAATAAGAAAATATTTTAAACCCTTCGGGTGCTGGAGGGTTACCCCTCCGGCACTAAAAGAGTTAACTGTGGCATCATTAGCTGGCTTTATTTTTTGGTTTTTGAAATAAAGAACTAATTGATGTTTGTTTTTTTTAAAATATTGAAAAGAAGAGAGGAAGAAGAGAAGACAGAAGATGAAAGAAGAAAATGACCAAGACCTCTCTGGACATCAGGATTACTGGTAAGTTTTAATTTGTCAGGACATGGTAACTCTTCGTAGATTAACCCTATGAGTGCCAGTTGGATATGCAATGCTGTCCAATGCGTTGCACACACCCACTGGCACTAGTAGGGTTAAACTGTTTATTTATTTTTTTCAACCACAGTATGTGTTGGAAACCAGTTTTCTAACACATACCAGTGGGTTTTATCACATGTTAGGAACTCTGCATCTCTTTTTCATAGCACAGGTTTTTCACCATGAAAAGTGCGTTCTTTAACATGCGGTGAAGCTACCACATGCAATATGATAGCAAATTCTACTAGTTTTACGTGATGTCTAATGGGTGCATATTTTGCACTCGGACATTTTTGCACGGTGGTGGTTGTTGACAGCAAAATAAATAGTATAGAAAACTGTGCTGTCAAAACCACCAACGCTGGTTTAAAAAAATAGTGTTGCTAATAGTATTGATCCCTATATCAAAAAGAGCTTTGACTGAGACATAGCTGGAAAGAAAAGTACTAGGACTGTGCTCCCTGCCCATCCTGGACCCAATAATCACTGGAACTGACCCAACCTATGGTAATTTATTTTTTAGTTTTAGCTTTGTGGCAATGTAGCTCAAAAATCATATATGACCGTATATAAGCCCTCTCCCTGTACAGTGATGGAATGGCCTCTGTTTGCTAAGATGGTAAAACACATCTTTTATTACAACAGATAACAATATGCAAGTAAATAGAATGTAGCTCATTTTATAATCCTTTATAAAATAAGGGCATAACAAAGTTAGCCAGGGGTAATCTTCATGTACTTTTATCATTCTCTTAGCTAAGCACATAGGGTTATGTATGTGAAAGCAAACTGGAGTTGTTCTGGAGTAAATCAATTACACTATAGGGGACAAATACAAATTCCTATTAAATTAAACTGGGTTTTTAACCCCTGAATGTTAGAGGTCTCTAATGGTTAAAAAAACTATATTCAGCAATCAAATGCATCTTGACACAATGGACTTCTGCTTCTGCTCCTTTCTTGAGACAATGGATAGATAAGGCTACTCACTTCCTCCAAGTTCATTGGTTACTGGCATTACAAGTTGGGAGTGAAAAATTCATTAATATATGGTCACCATTTATACAACAGCTATCAAAATCTATTCAGAAACAATTTTACATTAGTTTTAGATACTCTGATTGGCTGGATCAGAAGACTCTAAGAAACCTGACTATTGAGGAGTATATTTATGGCATGCTGAATTCCTCCACGCAGGGAACAGGGGTGTAGTCTTCTCCTCCCACATAAGTAACACCCCTGGGACTGCAGGTTGTTCATTATTGTTTGCCGACTTAATAGGTAGTAAATATCAAAATGTAAAATTCATGCTGCACTTCTTATAACATCTGAAGGATATTTAGTATCCAACTCAACCCAAAATCACTGCAATCTTCATAATTTTCGCTCTAGTATTAGTACCTTTGATCTGTCCAAATGTACTCTATCTCCAGTTTCTGTGACTGTACCCATGCACTAATTATTATATAACTGTAAGTCTAATAAACAGTTGATAAAAAAAAAAAAAAGCTCTATTCAAGTGCATGGAAATTTAGGAATGTTTATTTGTCCCCTACTTTGCAGTTGGTATACTCCACAATAACCCCAGTTCGCTTTTATAAATATGGGCCATAGAGACTTATTCGTCAAGATAAAGGTGCAATTCTGGAGCAAACCATCTGCTCCAGTGGGGAGAATTGAAAATTTCCATTGATTTAAAAAGAGCTTTTAACTCTTATGGAGAGCACCTCCAGTCTTTTGCAAAGTAGTACACTGGGGACCTCTCCATTTAAAAAACTCTATTGAAACCATCATGGCTTGTTATACCCTTAAGGACCCATGACGGTCCTGGACCTTCATAGACTTCCGGGCTCCCCGCGCAGCTGCAGGCCGTTCGGGGAGTCCGGAATCGGATCCAGAAAAAAAAATGCTCCAAGTGACCACTGAGTGCGTGGCTAGTCCTTAAGGGGTTAAAGACATTTTTGTCATTAGTTAAGACAATATTTTGTCATTCCATATGACAGTTTCAGTCAGGACAAACGACATACTTCCAATCACAACCGACAAAATATTAATGATCCCAACGACACTGTACTTTGAAAAGTCGTTACAAACGACAAAAGCTATTTCACTACTTCTTTGAACATATGGCCCATTGTAATGGTTTCAGGTGGGAAAGCGTTGTGCCGTCTATTTTTAGTAGCATGTAGCAACATTGTAATAGTTTCAGGTGTGAAAGCTCCGTCCGAATTTCCAAAATTTACACCGAAATTTCGGACTAGGTCCGTTTCGGATTCTGATTTTTTTTTTGTGGGCGGACCTTGGCTTTCAGAAGGTCCGAATTATGCCGAATAAGCCTTATTTGTCCGAATTCCAAAATTAGCAGAATCGAATCTCACAAGTCTAGTCTCTTCCGCCCCAGCTTCTCCAGGATCATCATCACCACCCCCACTAGTCTCTACGTGCTGCTCTATTACAGACATCTCACTGCTGTTTGGAGGAGGTGACAAGCAATGTGACAGAAGGTCCCCTAATGTCACACTTGGCATTTCCTTTTCACCCGAAGAAGGCAGACTGGCAGCATTAGCAGCAGGCAAAGGCAGCTGATCTGTGTTCCTGCTGGTGGTGGTGGTATTAATTGTGCGCCTGCTCTCCAACAAAAACAGTTCTGGCCTCTTAGTCTTCAGGATCCTGTTCCACTTGGACACTATAGTGAAGGGAAAGGGAGGACTCCCAGGGTCAGAGGAATGGTGTGGGCTCCCTTGATGCTAGTCTGGATGCTCTCAAATGTTTCCACCACTCCGGCTGCTTCACCATTACTGCAACTACTAAAAACACCAATCACATCAAGTTCAGCTGCAGAATCTTCCCCCTCAGTCTCACAGTCACTAGTAATATGAGGATATTGTTGCCGATTACCCCCTCCTTCACTCCTAACACTAACAAGCTGCTGGACCTTAGTAATAGTAGCACTAACACTGGCAGGACTGCTTGGGAATGGCATGTGTGACTTAGGGTCCCTTGCTGTCACACTTTGCATCACCTTCTCCCCCCCCCCCCGAGTACTACAAGACACACTAGCAGCAGGCAAAGTATTGGTGGCAGCAGGTTCACCACTAGCAGCAGGTACAGCACTGGTGGAAGCAGGGGCAGCACGTCTGACAGCAGCCACAGCAATGGTGGTAGCAGTAGCATGGGCAGCATGTCTGGAAGCAGGTACAGCACTAGTGGCAGTAGGAGCAATGGTGGCAGCAGGTACAGCAATGGTGGTTGCAGGGACAGCAGTGGTGGCACTGGCAGCAAGGACAGCATGTCTTGCAGCAGGTACAGACAGCTGACCTATCCTGCTCTCACTAGTACTACCCTTCTTGTCATCCCTTGCCATTCATTTCCCCAAGATCCTTAGGGGTGATTTAGGTGGACTGGACAGCATTGATCAAGTACTGCTCACCTCCTCCTCAGACTCAGTGGACACATAATAAGGGTCTTTCCAGTTATAGTCATAGTAATAGCAGTCACTATGAGCCACTCCTGCCTCAATTTAAGAAACAATTCACAGCAGAACAGGACAGCATGTCTATCTCACTCTGTATCTGCTTGTATTGTGTTTCACTTCTGAAAATACATCACTTTTTATAGTGAAAAAAGCGAAAACAATATAAATCAATGAGCGACAACTTTCTAGTCACTGAAAAATTGACAGGGAATTTTGGCCAATGTGTGAAAAATGCAGAAACTTTAATCTCTGTTTAAAAGCGAAAAAGTGTACAATAACGTGGTTTTCATGGGATTTCTTGCGGGAACACGGTGACAACTTTCACCCATCCCTAGTAAGTATATCCATATCAGCTGAGGATACTGTATTTATGCACCATCTATACTGGATAAGACTGTGTATATGTGCATTTGCCCAGACGCAATGTATAGAACACTGGTCTCCTAGAGGGCCCCCCCACCTGCCTCCCATATATTGCAAAGCCTCCTATATACCTCCTATATCAGTATTTTTTGGCTGTGTGCCCTGCTAAGAAGGGCACATTTTCAAAAGGGTATCATCCCTGCAGTTTATATTGGCATCACAACAGTTGGACACACGACCGATCCACCTTGAAATATTGATAAATTGTTTTCTTTTTATTTTAGAATTATATCATATTTTGTAATAAAACATTTATTTTTATATGTAATTACATCATTTCTTTGGCCAGTTCATATTGACAGTAGAGATTTTGTTCATATTCAACTGTTGTTTATTTACATTGTACCACTCTCTCTATGTCTTTGTCTATAGTTTGACCCAATAGTAACCATTGCTTTACTACACTTAGAGGGAATTATTTGCGTGGTTCACCAGGATCCCTTGTCTTTCTGTTTATTTTTGCATCTGGAACTATGAGCCACTGGTGGAGGAGTGACCAATGTAATGTTTTTTGAGGACATGCTGTAGGAAAGAGGGAAAATATAAAGCATTGTGCAAAAGTTTTAGGCAGTTGTGAAAAATGCTTTAAAGTAAGAATCCTTTCAAAAATGGACATGCTAATAGTTTATTTTTATCAATTAACAAAATGCAAAATGAGTGAACAGAAGAAAAATCTAAATCAAATCAATATTTGGTGTGACCACCCTTTGCCTTCAAAACGGCATCAATTCTTCTAGGTACACTTGCACAAAGTTTTTTAAGCAACAGAGCAGGTAGGTTGCTGTAAACATCTTGGAGCACTAACCACAGTTCTTCTGTGGATTTAGGCAACCTCATTTGCTTTTCTCTCTCTTCATGTAATCTCAGACAGACTCGATGATGTTGCGATCATGGCTCTGCGGAGGCCATACTATCACTTCCAGGACTCCTTGTTTTTCTTTACACTGAAGACAGTTCTTAATCACTTTGGCTGTATGTTTGGGGGGTCATTGTCATGCTGCAGAATAAATTTGGTGCCAATCAGATGCCTCCCTGATGGTACTTCATGATGGATAAGTATCTGCCTGTACTTCTTAGCATTGAGGAGACCATTGATTCTGACCAAATTCACAACTCCATTTGCATAAATGCAGCCCCAGACTTGCAAGGAACCTCCAGCATGCTTCATTGTTGCCTGCAAACATTCATTCTTATACTGCTCTCAAGCCCTTAGACAAACAAACTGCCTTCAGCTACTGCCAAATATTTCAAATTTTGACTAATTGGTCCAGAGCACCTGCTGCCATGTTTCTGTGCTCTAGTTCCTGTGTTTTCATGCACAGCTGAGTCTCTTGGCCTTGTTTCCACGTTGAAGGTATGGCTTTTTGGCTGCAAGTCTTCCATGAAACAAAGAAACAGGAGAGCAAAGAGACAACTCTAAGTGTAGTATTTTTAATTCCAATATAAACGAATAGTTAAAATCCAAACACCCCTCAGGGTGTCTACTCACAGACTAAAAATCAAAATGCTCGCAAATCTGGGATCCAAAGATACAGGAACGCTTCTTCCAGCACTACCACGAGTCCTCTAACACTTCCAAAACAGCGTTCTTACTCGGATGACGTCACTTCCGGTTCGGCCGTTTCCTAGCGTCTCAAGCCTCGCTCCTGTGCTCCAGTCCGATGCGTCCTTCAGTTCCAATGGATCTCCACACCTGAATTCCAAATGGCAAGTGGAAACGAATATGATCTGATATTTCAGAGCAGTGATTCTCAATGCTAGTCCTCAAAGTACACCAAAAGATTATCAGATTATCCTGATAATCTTTTGGTGTACTTTGAGGACTAGCATTGAGAATCACTGCTCTGAAATATCAGATCATATTCGTTTCCACTTGCCATTTGGAATTCAGGTGTGGAGATCCATTGGAACTGAAGGACGCATCGGACTGGAGCACAGGAGCGAGGCTTGAGACGCTAGGAAACGGCCGAACCGGAAGTGACGTCATCCGAGTAAGAACGCTGTTTTGGAAGTGTTAGAGGACTCGTGGTAGTGCTGGAAGAAGCGTTCCTGTATCTTTGGATCCCAGATTTGCGAGCATTTTGATTTTTAGTCTGTGAGTAGACACCCTGAGGGGTGTTTGGATTTTAACTATTCGTTTATATTGGAATTAAAAATACTACACTTAGAGTTGTCTCTTTGCTCTCCTGTTTCTTTGTTTTATATGTCTAGGTTTCTTTGAAGCCATTAGCAAGTTTGGCACTACTTGCTCTAACCAGGATTGAAGCATTGAGAGCACATTTTATAAAGAACTTTCTTATGGACAAATAAGGACTGGATTAGGATTAGAGCACTATAATAGATTTTTTGTCTTTATTAAGTCTTCCATGAAGATCACTTTTGACCAGACTTCTCTGGACAGTAGATGGGTGTACCAGAGTCCCACTGTTTTCTGCCAATTCTGATCTGATAGCACTGCTGGACACCTTCAGATTGTGAAGGGAAGTAAGCACGATGTGTTTTTCATCTGCTGTAAGTTTCCTTGGCCGACCACTGTATCTCCGGTCTTCAACATTGCCCGTTTCTTTGTGCTTCTTCAAATGAGCTTGGGCAGGATATCTGGAAGCACCTGTCTACCTTGAAATTTCTGCCAGGGAGAGACCTTGCTGGTGCAGTATAACTGCCTTTTGTCTTGTTGCTGTGCTCAATCTTGCCATGGTGTATGAGTTTGACATTAAACTATCTTCAGCAACTTCACCTTGTTCGCTGAATTTGGCTGTTCCTGATCCAGTGTTATTCCTCATACACAGCTGTTTCTGTTTCAGTTAATAATTGTGTTTCAACCTACATATTAACTGATGATCATTAGCACCTGTTTGGTATAATTGTTTAATCATACACCTGACTATATACCTACAAAATACCTGACTTTGTGGAACTGTACCTAGAACAATTGATGCTGTTTTGAAGAAAAAGGGTGGTAACACCAAATATTGATTTGATTAAATTTTCCTTCTGTTCACTAACTTTGCATTTTTTAATTGATACATATAAACCATTAACATGTTTATTTTTTAAAGCATTCTTGCTTTATATAATTTTTTCATCCTGCCTAAAACTTTTGCACAGTACTGTGTTTATAGAAGACATAGATTTAGGGCAAGCATCTCTCAGCCTAATCCATACTTAGTATAAACACATATTTGTCTATTGTATTTTCGGGCCATTGCCTAGAATATACATTCTGATATTTTGGTGGACCAGTGGAGGTGTGCTCACCCTTGATTAGGCTGGAATCTTCTGGCCGAGATGTGCACGCATCTGCACTGCTCTATACCAACTACCCCTCTTCCCCATTCCACCTACAGTGTATCACGGTGCCCGTGATTGCCTCCAGCTACACTGTGCTTGCAGGCGACATTGCATTACTTCCTGGGTGTCGAGCTGAGGCACATTTGCTTTTTTTATTGGCCGCTGTTAATTGCCAGAGTGAGTCTCCACCTACATGCTAGGCCATATAGGCCTCAGTCTGCCTTTATTCCTTTGCCCTTTCGTGGTGTACCTATGCGCTATAGCGCTTGTGATTCCGATGCTCCATTTCTGTGTATGACTCCTGGCTATGTTTTGACTTCAGCTCTGTTTGATCCCTGACTACTGCCTTCCATTCCGGTCTGACCTTTGGCTCCGTCTGACTACCTGCTCCAGTTGACTCCTGGCTTTGGCTGACTACCCGCTCCGGTCTGACATCAGGCTTTGGCTGACTACCCACTCCGGTCTGATTCCTGGCTTTGGCTGATTACTCTCTCCGTGCTGACCCCTGCTCCGGCTGACTATACATCATTCTATACCTGTGGCCTACTGTCTCCGCTCACACTCTCCATGCTCTGTTGTTTCCTCCGGTCAAAGCGGTGCTCAGTCTGCGTCAGTCCGTACCACTGGCATTCCTACTGCCTAGCATTCTAGGGATTCTCAGACACCGTTACTTGTTGGGTTACCCTAGCGTTCTAGGGATTCTCAGACACCACTGCCTGTTCCTTACCCTAGTGTTCTAGGGATTCTCAGTCACCGCTGCCTGTTCCATTACCTTAGCGTTCTAGGGATTCACAGTCACCACTGCCTGTTGGTTTACCTTAGCGTTCTAGGGAGATCCATCTCTGTAGTAAGGGATTTCCCTCTGTTCACAGGGGCTTCACAGCTGCTCCTGTACTAGTAGCTACTACCATCCTCGCTACTAGTATATATTCAGTCAGAGTGGTATTTGCCTCCATACAGTCGGGGATCCTGTGCTGTCTCCACACCTGGTCCTGTGAGATTTGGGGAAGTGCTATTCATACTTATTCTGTTCTTATTTTAATAAAGATTGATTTTACTGTATCTGTACTTGTCAGTATCATTATTCCACAGTCACCCCGTGACACAGTGTTGCCGATTTCCATTTAGCTCTGTGTCAGTTCCTATTTTCTGCGTTCTTTATCTCTACATGATAATGAACAAAAGGCACTGTATATGTTAAGTAGCTAAAACAATAAACTATGGCTGCAATAATCACCACATAGCACAGTGAAAGCATATAGTATAAAAAATCCAAAGATTTTTGTCAAACAATTAAAGTGGAACTTTAAGCTATTACTAAGTCACCATGCATTCATTAAGCACATGGCTACTAGCTTGGAAATCCATCTCTTACCTTTAAAAAAGCACAGATTCTAAAGAAATCCTTGCCGTTTGGAGACTGACAGACAGGTTAGTGAGGTCTGCGCGCCTGCTCCTTCGGTCCCTTCCAGTTACCATGTGGTACACTGCAATGCTACTCAATGGAGACCGGGACTGAGGGTGCAGGCACACAGACAAGATGTATGTGCTGTAACCTGGGTTCCGGTCTCCAAAAGGCAAGGATTTCTTTAGAATCTGTGATTTTTTTTAAAGGTAAGACATGGATTTCCAAGCTAGTCGCCATGCGCTTAATGAATGCCTGGCGAGATAGTAATAGCTGAAAGTTTCAGTTTAAAATCAATTTGAAATACAAGACATCCAAATATGACTCACATAAAGCAGATCCATCCATTGAATCCAGCACTCCTAATCTACGAATTTTGCATTATGCATGTTTAATCATAATAATGATTAAATGTGTATAGCACTCAGGAGAGTCTGTTATATTATGGCAGTTAAGTATCCTAGGATCTGCTAAACTGTTTTTGATGTTGAGTAGCTACACACTGTTAGGTTTTTCCATAAACAAAGCTGAACGGACCACCACCAGTAATTATTGCATCAGCAGTGGGGGTCAGATGGACAGTATCTTGACCCTATCACTAAACTCACCAGTTTGGTGTCCTAAATTCCTACACTTTTGTGTTGTCTGGTATATGTGCGGTAAAAAAGTCCTTGAGAGCTGTTTTACAAAAGTGTTAAGCCTATTACATACTAACTGGCGCCAGGGCATTATGAATATTTTTTATTTTTTGAATCTTACATCTGCCTGAATCACACCTCCTCTCAAGAAACAATGTGCTTCAATAGAACCAAATAGCTTGTTAGGTCTGAAAATGAAATATCTAATAGGAGACTACAACAGAAATCAAATTCAAACTGAAAACAGTAAACTGACTGCTGTTTAAAGAACACCTACCTAGGTAAGTTCTTCTGACAAATAAACAGACACTTATTCCTCAGTTTACTTTAACCATAACAATATCACAATGTATTGCCTTTTTAAGAGTGTGTTTTTTTCACTGCATTTACAAATACTATAAGCAACTACTGTATTTGGTCACTATAAGTCCCACTAACATTTTGAAAGAAATTCCCTAATCCAAAAAGTAGTACTTCTTGAATGCTATTCAGTACAAATATACAATTTTGTAGAGTGCAGCCTGGGTTTTTAACCAACGTGTTTTATTGTACCAGATTGTTTTCGATATCCAATGAGGCTCAGAGCAAGGGAAAAAGGCTTTGTTTATATTTCCCCTGACATAATTGATGTAGCATTTACACCAACATCTTGGTGTTATTAAATGTACAGATCCTGTGATAAAGTAACTTTTAGCTAGTACATAAAGTGAATGAGGGAAGTTGCTGCCTGTACCTCTGTGAGCCAAGCTGCTTCCTAATTATTCCAATGTGGGAGCTGACCCAATATCTGTGGTAGACAAGCTACTGAGGAAATGTAACTTTTGCCAATCAAGCAAGTCCGTTCTGTATCCCTGCCACCCAATCCTCCCTTATTTCCTCTCTTTTTTTATCTGCCTGTGGAAGTTTGAAAATTCTAGCAGGTTAGTACTAACAACAGTTTCTTGCATTTCAGAGTGGATTTTGTAGAGATGAGTAGAGGTATTGCAGTAGTAGAGAGAGGTTAATAAAAATAAATTGCGACTACTGATTTTTGTGAATTGTGTGTGTTAGTGTTAGGAGGGTGAGTGAGATTTTGTCAGGCAGTAAGGTTCAGTGACGTTTGTAGTGTAGTGATTGTGTTTTTTTCATGAATACTTTTTATCTTCATAATACTTTTTTATAATAATTTCTTATTTTTTAAAATATTTTTTCTTTATAATACTTTTTTCATATTTTTCTTTTTTTTTTATATATTTATTTGTTAAAAAAAAAGGATGAGACTTGTGCCTAATGACAAGTAGGATGACTTGGAGAGGATGTGGGGCATCATCCTCATTAAAGGTTGGCAGCAGCAACACCATTAGATTGCCTCTATATTGGGGTGGTCTCTAATTTACCAAGATGGCAGGAGAGAAATTGTCAGCAACAGTGCCATGGCTACTGCCATCAGCAGCAGCAACACTGCAGTGGAGCCTCAGTCACAAGCACAGACAATAGTGATGACACCAAATGAAGCCTTGTCACCAAACAATTTAGTCGTTCAGTGCACTCCACAGCTTCTTTCACCAGACAAACATGGAGTTACACTAGAGAGAATAAAATGGGAAGTAATGACAAGGAAGGAGAAATACTACAATGGGAGACAAGTGTAAAGCCTAGAGAGATCCTCTTGTTAGGGGGTAAAAGGAGGATATAGTGCAGGACCTGTGAATGGGCAGGAAAAAGAGGTGCAGGTTCTTGTGAGGGAGCAGATTTTAGCTGTGAGTGGGTACAGAGAGGGATTAGTTCTGTCAGTGAGTGGGCAGGAAGATAGGCAGGTTCTAGCTGAGAATGGGTAGAAAGAGGGGCAGGTCCCTGTGAGTGGTCAGGAGGAAGAGCTGCAAGTTCTGGCTGTGAGAGAGCAGGAAGAGGGGCAGATTCCTGTGAGTGGGCATAAAGATGTGGTGGTGAGAGTGGTGACAGCAGTGGCTGAGGCCAAAGAGACAGACTCAGGGTCTCCAACATGTGTTTCAGTGACATCTCCTCCTCTTTCACTAAAGTCATGGTAGTGGGAAAATTTCTCACTAGGATCTGGGACAGTGCAGGAAAACTCAAATGCTTTATGCATCCTGTTTGATCACACAGTAAAGAGGGGAAAGCCGGGATCCTACCTTGGCACATCCACATACTTTAGCATATGCAGCATAGAATAAAAAAGAATAAAAAGTCCTACTCCCATGCCACTATCCCTCCTAGTACTACCCCTTGTCAAAAATGTGGGCACAACAAAATCTTCAAGAAGACCAAATTGGCTGAAGAACCTCCCCATCAGTAATCACCCATCAGCCTTTTCAGCCACCACAAGTTTCACTCCCAATATTCACACGCTCCCAAAGTGTTCTCTCTCAGTCACAAATCGCTCCACCATTCCCATAACCCCCACCAGGTAAGGAGGTGGAGTCAAACAGGCTGCAAGATAAGAAGCAGACAGCGTGTGGAGGTGGACAGGGTGGACATTGCGGGCAGTGTGTGGAGATGGACAGTGTGTGGAGGTGGAGGCATCTAGCCCCCCCCCCCCGCCCATTAAAGCATTCTAACACACAAAATATGCCAAAGTGGAGCATTTTAAGTTCAGAAGGGTACATTTGGCAACAACAGTAGGTCACATTGTATAGCTAATTTGCTACTATATTTGCATGTTGTGTGCCCATTTGGAGGAAAGGTCCAGATAAATACAATGTGGTATTTATTCTAAATATCATCATCTACACCACATTGTATAAATCTGGGCACCAAATGGGCACTCATACAAATCTCTTATACAATGTGACCCACTGCTGTGGCCAAATGTACCAATATGTGTATATGGCATATATTGTGAATTATAATGATTTTGTGGGAGGCAGTGAGGCATGTGGTGACATTTCACTTTATATTGCTCTGCTGGTGGCATATAACTCTGTATTGCTATGCTGGTGGCATATAATGGTGTATTACACTGGTGGTGGCATATAACTCTGTATTGCTATGCTGCTGGCATAAATGTATTGCTATGGTGGTGACATATAATTCTGTATTGCTCGGGTGATGGCATTTAACTGTATTATTCCCGTGGTAGCATATAATTGTATTGATGTGCTGGTATATCCCTTTGAGTGCCAGAGGGGTAAGGAATGCATTGGAAAGCAATGCATTCCGTACCCCTCTGGCACTCAAAGGGATATAAATCTGTAGTAATATTTTTAATTGACCATATTGACCTTAATGAACTACAGATGAATTGTAAGCGCTCCCACTAGTACAATATTTTTCAGATTGTAATGATTTGCCTTGTGAAATAGCTTTTAATCTTTGTAAGATACACATCTTATTTAAGATTCCTTCATGGTACCTTTAGAACAACACCATCTAGATGCAATAAATAGGTTTTTTGGGGGGGTGAGAAGGGAGCAAAGCAGATTTGCCCTAAATATGCCCAAATTCTGTGTGACTGACTAGGAAGACATAGGCAGTCATGATTCAAGTTCCTTCCAGACATAGGTGTTATCTCTGTGTCAGGGGAGTCTGGGGAAAGAAGCAGTTGAACAAGGTTTGTGTTTTTCTCTTTAGTAGGGGTAGACTAAAGCACTCGCTGTGTTACTCCGAGAAACTCTGCGAAAACCACGTTGTTGTTCTCTTTTTCTCTGGAAAATCAGCTGAAAAAAACAGCGATTTAAATCTTTCCATTATTTTGCCCATTGGCCAAAATTCTTTGCTATTTTTTCAATGGCTACAAAGTTTCTGCCCATTGATTTACATGGTTTTTGTCCTTTTTACTATAAAACCATGACGTATTTGTGGAAGTGAGACACAATAAAAGCAGCTACAGAGCGAGATAGACATGCTGTGCTGTTCTGCTATTACTATGAGCAGATTTAAAAATAATAAAAGGAGGAACTGGAAGGACCCTTATGTGTCCACTGAGTCTGAGGAGGACGTGAACACTACTGAAATAATGCTGTCCAGTCCCCCTAAATCACCCCCAGAGATCTTGGGGAATTTAATGGGAAAGGAGGGAAAAAAGGGTAGTACTAGTGAGAGCAGGAAAGTTCAGCTGCCTTTGCCTGCTGTCAAATGTGCTACCCATGCTACTGCTACCACCATTACTGTGTCTGCTATCAAACGAGCTACCCCTGCTGCCACCAGTGCTGTGCCTGCTGCCAGTGCTGCCCCTGCTGCCACCTGTGTTGTGCCTGCTGCCAGTGTTGAACCTGCTGCTACCAGTACTGTCCTGCTGTCAGACATTCTGCCCCTGCTGCCACCAGTGCTGTACCTGCTGCCAGTGCTAAATCTGCTGCAACCAGTGCTGAATCTGCTGCTAGTGTGTCTTGTAATACTCAGGAGGGGGGAAGGGGAAGATGATGCCAAATGTGACAGGCCACCATGGACACAGTGGAAATTGGGTCAACAAGTGATGTGGAACTAGGACAGTTTCCATTTGCCAGCAGCAGCAGGAATGCTCCTGGTCCTAGCTGCAGTGCTGATTCTGAGGCAGTGGCAGCAACAGCAGCAACATAATCCGTTGTCACAGACGGTGAAGAGGAATGTGGAGGACAATGAGAAAGAGGCCATTCCTCTCCACCTGGTCCCTATCCACTAATGTCATGGGCGTGGGACTAGTGCAGTCATCACCAACGGCATTGTGCGCAATTTTTGACAAGTCCGTGAGAAGGGGAAAGGAGGGAAAGCGCCTTGGCACAACCGACCTGATAACACACATGAAACACAGACACCATTACATTTATGTCAAACATGTTAAAGACAAACACCCACCACAGAAATCAAGCACCGCTGTTACATTACCCTCTGACTCTCCAGAAAGACAACAAGAGGCAAGGCAGAGATCAAATAGGAGGAAGAATAGAGAAACCCAGGCAGAGACTGGAAGTTCCATGATGAGCAAAACAACTAGCTTGCCATCACTTTCTTCCTCTAGGGTAACTACATCTTCTGCCAATCCACCTCCTTCATCATTACCTCCCCCTCCAAATGATAGCCACTCTGTTGATATTAGGATGTTGCAGTTCGTGTCCACCCATTAAACACTGTGTGGTGCACTGATCACACATGGCAGTATGGTGGTGGAGAATCACAAGCAGGACATCAAGCGGCATCTGAGGAGATTCTATCCAAGAATATGCAAAGATGCTGGCAGGGAGGGTTCATCATTAGTATTAAACTGTCAGAAAGTTGTCATGTGTCCTTAGCGGAGTATGGACATGGGGTATAGTGACAGCGGCAGTACTTGGGTTCTGGTGTCATGGTATTTGGATATAGTTGTGCCCCCAGATGTTATTTACCACACACACTGTGCACATTGCAGTTGCTGAATTAAGGCACAGTCCCCGCTCTCATGAGAAAAATTTCTGTTCTAATACCAACACACTCATGATTTTGGAGGAGGGGCAGGTAGAGAAGAATTATTGGCTAACTTCTTCTTTTCTCCATTATACTGTGGACTACTTATTGTGCTGCTACTGCCTAAGGCACATCACTGGAGCTAAACGTGGCAGGTAGAACCTTCATCATCCATTAACCATGTTACTGCTGTTGTTGATCCCTTTACCTTTCAGCTGCCTTACCATCCTGCTGCTTAAAAGGATAGTAATGGTTAATTTTAAGTTGATTTATGGTTTGAGAGATATAACTTGCTAAAGTTACCTTTTCCTGGATGTTTCACTCAAGTCTGCCATCTAGCTGACAGCTGAAGATTCTAGTCATTTGACCAGACAGAGGCTCTTCAGCAGAGCTGAAATCATGCTATTTAGAAATAAATACTTAATTGGAACGGTCTACAAAGTGTGCTTGCAAACTAGGCACACTTTGTAGACCTTTCCAATTAAGTATTTATTTCTAAATAGAGTGATTTCAGCTCTGCTGAAGAGCTTCTGTCTGGTCAAAGGACCGGAAACTTCAGCTGTCAGCTAGATGGCAGACTTGAGTGAAACAGCCAGGAGAAGGTAACTTTAGCAAGTTATATCTCTCAAACCATAAAGGTTTGAGACTTACATTGATGTTAACCTTTTTTTAATGCCTACAATATTAAATAAACTTAAAATTAACCATTACTATCCCTTTAAACAACTCAGCAGCAGCAGCAAGAACAGCAGTCGCAAATTTCGCATCTACATCTATACATTTGACAAGGGCCAGTGGCTACTGGCCATCAGGACATCACCTACTGGCACTAGGCCAGTAGGGCATTTTTTTCTCAGGGCTTGTGCTTTAAAAAATACAAAAAACAAAACAAAAACAGTCCTACAATAAAAATAAACAATATTTTGGGGTTTATTTCAAACAAGTCTAAGTCCTACAAATCAATGTTTCCTTAGGGCTCGTGCCATACAAGCTTAAGTCCTACAAATTAATGTTTCTTCAGAGCTTGTGTTTCTAACAACAAATCTAACAGATCATACTCTACAAAATACTCTATCAAGTATCAGTCCACCCCAGTGGCAGCTTATGTCAGGGGGTTCCTGTTTCTTATCATTTTACATACACATTTCTTATTGTATTATTTTTTATTAATAATTGTCCCCCTAATACCATTCAAGAACCCCCCCCAGACCCCTTTTATACTAAGTCTTATGGGGGGTTTTATTTGTATTTAGGAATTATTTTGTATTAATTGACCCCCAATCCCAGTAAACAAACTCCCCAAAAAACATTCCCTGTTCAACTGATTCTTTCTCCACATTCCACTAACACAGGCACCCTCATGCTCCCTCATGTTCCCATTAATTTGAATGGAATGAGCTAGGCGAAAAAAGCGGAAAATCAGCACTTTTTGCTGGAAATTACTCACCAAGCAAGAAGTGCCATTATTCACCGATTTCATTTTGAGGTGAAAATTTTCACCCATCCCTAGTTTTTAGTTAACAGTGATAGAGATACGGGCATAGTCAATGAATAAATAAATAAATAAATGAATGAAATAAAATAGTTTGATAGGTGACAGAGATAGGGTCCCTGACTAGAGCTGTGACTGAGTATTTTGTAAAGGGCAAGACATCACGCATAGTAGCAGTAGTAGTAGAATACTGTCCAGCAAATGCACAAGGGGTAGGGGTGAGTAGGAGCAGTATAGGGAGATGTGAGAAAAGTGGTAGTCCAAAAACTGACTGCAGCCATGGTTGCTGCAGTGTGTGCGCAATAAATGGTGATGTCCTTGATGGTGAAACAAGCAAGCACAAAAACACCTGTTCTGAAAGTAGTAGCAAGTGGAAAATTAAGAAGACATGTTTTGAGACCTCTAAAAGCTTAGAGAAATATAAAAACAGTGGTGAAGAAGTAGTGGGGCGATGCCGAGGATGACCTAAATACTGATGATGATTATGTAGTTCTAGAATGTATCTCTTTGGCATCCTCCTCTTCTTCAGATACAGATAAAGTTGATAGTGAGAGCAATAATGCATGGCCAAATAGTTAGCTGAAAGGCAAAGGCTCAATCTTACACCACTGAAAAAGGAGTATTGTGCCTGTCTATAAACTGTTCAAAAAACAATTTGAAAGTCATCATCAGCACTGCCACCACTTTCACATCCAAGCCCCTCTCAGCCACACCCACTAGTGTTGAGTAACCAACAGCAAGAACACAAGATATCAGTATCCACAATTCTACCTATGATGAGTGCTTCTGATGCTTTTTGGAATTGCAGCACCTTTGACACCTAATAGTAACACAAATGCAGTAATATTTATCCCCAGTAGTAGTAGCAGGCTCTCAGAAACTCCTCAGTCTATGAAGTCTACAGTATGGAGATGCTTCACTCATGACCCAAAGGCTAAACATCTTGCTATATGTTGTATGTGTAAAGAGAACGTGAGCAGGGGGGAAAGCAGACTTACAACTAGTCACTAGACAACAAGAACATACAGAAAGGGATCTTCTCAGCACTCAACTGGAATCAGAAAATAACTCAAATAAAATAAAAAAAATAATTATATGAAAGTATGAAATGTATTAAAGGGATAGTAATACCTGAAAATAAGTTTATTTTATATTGTAGCCCTTAAAAAACCATGAAAGATGATATAAGTCTTATCTCCCAAACCTTTATGGTTTGGGAGATATTCATATGTAAAATATAGTATAGTTCACTTTTCCTTGCTGTTTCAGCCAAGTCTGCCATCTAGTGGACAGATTTGGAATTCGGTCCACATAGCAACCAGCAGCTCTTTAGCAGTGCCGAGATCATGATCTTTGAAAAGAACTACTTCATTGGAACTGTGTACAAAGTGTGCCTGGCTTGAAAGCACACTTTGTAGACCATTCCAATTAAGAAATTCTTTTTAAAGATCATGATCTCAGCACTTCTGGAGAGGCACTGCTGGTCGGGAGACCGGATTCCAAATCTGAAGGGTGGAGCAATGACATCACTCCAGGGGAAACTTTACTTCTGAATATCTCCGAAACCATAAAGGTTTGGGAGATAAGACTTATATCATTTTTCATGGTTTTTTAAGGGCTACAATATAAAATAAACTTATTTTCAGGTATTACTATCCCTTTAAATCATGTGACATCAAAAGTGGACTTCAAATTTATATCGCCACCTCCCAAGAGGAATTTAATAGAGTTCCAATATCACTAACAAAAATATGCAAAAACATATAACACCAAAGCTAAAATTACATATATCTAAAAGAACCACGCCTGAAGTACTCAATAAGGGCAAAAAAGATACAACTGGCGCCAGTACAAAAAGGAGAAAAATATATTATATTCAAATGTTCTTATATATATGCACCCCAGTTCCTAAATTAGAATAAGTTTCATGAAATGGATGGAAATGAGTGCAACAATATCAAACTTCAATAGCACTTGACACATCAGCATGTAATATCAGTGTTGTATTACTCACAGTACCCCATGATTTCAGCTTCATTCGATATCAATGACACATAGCACTTCCAGGACTTCCGTCCATTCTTAGATATTTACAAAACAGCTACCGTGTCAAAATATAATTATATCGAACCTCCGTCCTCTTTATCTGTATCACATTCTGGGGTCAAAGCAATCCTGTGTATCTCTTCAAATGAGGTATGTACTCGCACATATTGGAACACTGATAATACTCATATCACAAAACGTGCCAAAAAGAGATGCAACTTCCGGTATCCTCCTGTTTATAATATCAGCACTCCTTTTAAGTACTTCAGTGTTTCATCCAACACGTTTCATCCGCAAATACGCGGGCAGCAGGTTCATTACCTTCCGTATCATTTAAATAACCACTATCCGGAAATACTATGTTACTATAGTAACCAACTCAATTTAACCCTATATGTCCTCCGCGGTGTGGAACGATCAAAGAAGTCCCCACTAAGCCCAATTAAAGGCCCGTAAGCACTCCCACGCCATGGAGGGCAATTTCCACACATGAATGACATATATGAGATGACATCAATAGGCACCACACCATGAAGCTAAAAAATCTGCTCCATCGTAGTGCTAATGACAGTAGACATCCCCTATCAACTGGATGTACAGTAAAATTAAAAGTTAAGTAAATAGATATACACCTCAAGGTACATCTGCAAATTACCTCTTTCTTAAAGGAGACATTATTTATATCAGGTCCAGGGTGAAGGAGGATACCAAGCAAACTGGTAAAACGGGAACCCAAATCAAAGGCACAAAGCATTACCATCAATATCATAGGCTATCACGGTTCCCGTGATTACCTGTCACTCTCTGCTGTGGTGTGTTCCTATTGGTAGTGCTTGTTATGTCCGCCCAGTATAGCCTTCTTATACCGGGCCTCTGGCACCTGTCAGGTGCCTTTTCGTGGGGTTCCTGTACCAGTGCTTCCATTGCTGTGTTCCTGCGTTCCTGTGTACCAATTCGGCTTGTCTGACTATTCTTCTGGTTCCTGCTCCGTGTATGACCCGGTCTGGCTGACGTTCCTGTTCCGTGATTGATCAGGCTTGTCTGATGCTCCTGCTCCGTGTATGACCCGGCCTGGCTGACTTTCCAGCTTCCTGTGTTCCGGTTCCAGTGTGACTTTGTCTATGTCGCTTGGCAACATTGTGAACTGTCAGACTTGTGCTTCTTATGCTGACCTCCCACTTGCTAAGCTTGTTGCCTCCGTTACCGAGCCTGTCCGTTAACACTTGCAGTGCTTGTTGCCTCAGATACTGGGCATCCGTTAACACTAGCTGAGCTTGCTGCCTCCGTTACTGAGCCTGTCCGCTGACACTTGCAGTATTTGTTGCCTCAGATTCTGGGCCATCTGTTAACACTTGCTGAGCTTGTTGCCTCCGTTACCGAGCCTGTCCGTTAACACTTGCAAAGCTTGTTGCCTCAGATACCGAGCCTCTCCATTAACACCTGCTGAGCTCGCTGCCTTCATTACCGAGCCTGTCCGCTACACTTGCAGAGCAGTGGTGTTCCGTTACTGTCTACCGAAAGCTCTTGCAATATACACACTCCATTGGCGCACCGGAAGGGTGCTACTGGCTCTGGTCTTACTCGGCTCTAGCAGTGTTGGGGTATCCGTTTACACACCACGGGGTGCTACTGCCTCTGGTCCCTTTCAGCTCTGGCAGTGTGGGTATCCGTTTACGCACCACGGGGTGCTACTGGCTCAGGTTCCATTCAGCTCACGCAATGTCATTAACCCATTCAGCACTGTAGAGTGCCATGGCTCTGGTATTATTTAGCTCTAGCACAAGTGGTAGGTCTTGCATATCACCAGTCCTTGAGGACTACTGTTTGGACTCACTACTCGGTGCTCTCCACCCTGCACCGCAGTCTATAGCTTCTCTTGTCCACTACTGGGCGTTGTCTTGCACACCACATCAGAGACTGATTATTTGCATTGGACTTAACCCTTGCTTTACTCTGTTCCATTGCTTGTATAGTATTGCTCTTTATCCATACTGTGTCTGCTATATTACCATATTGCCTTCAGTTACGTGTAATTACCTATTTACCTAGTTCCTCATTTGTTCTCAATAAAACTGTGTTTTATTTTTTACCTCTGGTCTGAAAGTCTGAATAACCGTTACAAAGGCCTTATATGATATTTCCTCATTAAGCCCATTTGGGGCCAAAGTCCCTAAAACATAAGTCCATCTGGCCTCTTGCTGTAACAACTTTCTGTCCAGATCGCCTCCCTGTATACCAGCTGTAACTTTCTCTACTCCCACCACCCTGAGTCCCTCACTATCACCATTGTGATACTCAAGGAAGTGACGTGCCACAGAACTTTCCACATCCCCTTGTTTAATATCACATTTGTGCTCCAAAATTCATCTTCTCAATTCTCTGTAAGTTTTTCCAACATGTATTTTATTACAGGGACAAATCAGTTGATAAATGACACCCCTTGGACGACAGTTTATCAGATCCCTTATATTATAATACTTAGAACCATCACAATTATAAAAGATTTTACTCTTAAAAATGAATTTACAAGCCTGACATGATCCACAACTAAAGGTTCCCTTAAAATGGCTTTTACCCAGCCAGTTTAATTGTGAGTTTTTAGGCTCCCAAAGAGTATGTACTAACTTGTCTCTCAAATTAGGGGCCCTACGTGCTACCGACGCCAGGTGGTCCCCCACAATTTTAGCCAAAGAAGTATTTTGTGTCAACAAATGTCAATGCTTTACCAACAAACTTCTAAGTACAGGCCAGTGACTCCCAAAGGTAGTCACAAACCTAACTCTATTATCCCTGTTCTTAGCCTTTCTTACAAACAAAATTTCATCCTTATTAAGATGATACGCCTTTTGATAATCTCTTTTGAGAATAGGGAAGAGATAACCCCTATCCAGGAATCTAGCTGTTAACTCCCTGGATTTTTCCCTATACTCCATAATCTCAGAACAATTCCTATGTAACCAGATATATTAGCCATAGGGAATACCTTTTTTCTGGGTCTGAAGATGATGACTCTTTGCATGCAGCAATGTGTTACACGCTTTAGGTTTCCTATATGTAGTAGTATGCAACCTGTCTCCTTCTATATATATCTTCAGATCCGGAAAATCGACCTCCTCAACATTACATTGAAATGTCAACCTAATATTAAGATCATTACAGTTTAGATCCGACACAAAGATCTCCAAATCATTTCTTGTACCTTCCCAAATTAAAAATATGTCATCTATGTAGCGGAGCCACAGAACAATGTGCTCCCCAAAACCATGCATATCTCACACCATGATCTGCTCCCACCAGCCCAGGTGGAGACACGCATAGGTTGGGGTGCACGTTGCCCCCATTGCCACACCTCTACATTGACAAAAAAAGCGACCACCAAACATAAAACAATTATTATTGAGGACAAACTCCAGAAACTCAATTATAAATTCATTTTGATGACTATATTCCATTCTCCTTAATTCTAAATATGTTTGACACTCCCTCAAACCAGCTTGGTTGGGAATCGATGTATAGAGGGACTCCACATCCATAGTAACAAGAAGGGAATCCGTCCCTACATCGATCCCCTTTTGAGGAAGGGTTTCAAACGTTCATCTATATATTGACTCACTCTTTCCGACACACTTCCAATTTCTGATATCACAGGACGACCCGGTGGTGACTTCAAGCACTTATGAATTTTAGGTATAATGTATATGGTCGGGATTACAGGATTTTCCACCCACATATATTCTTTCTCTCTACTGGATATTAACCCTTCTTCCCATCTCAGCTCCAACATTTTCTTAAGTTTTTCTTGAATCTGTTTGTTAGGATCTTCCCTAAGGGGTTCATAACAATTTCTATCATTGAGTTGTCATTTAATTTCATTCACATAACAACCTTCCGATATCAGGACCACATTGCCCCCCTTGTCACTCGGTTTTATGACAATTTCTGAGTGTGACTGCAAGTCACGGAGGGCAATCCACTCCTCCGCCGAAAGGTTATCATGATAATTCACATTCAAATTCAATTTTTTAATATCATCTTGGACAGCCCTAGTAAAGGAAAAGATCAAGGAGTTCAAACTTAAAGGTGGCATAACAGTAGATTTTTTTCTAAGATTAGTAAATTTAGATTCTACTTGTGATGTATTAAAACAATCTACTGTTATGCCTCCTCTCCAAGCAACCCATACACCTGTCGATCCTGTACCTCAATACTGACTTCCCTGGTTGTGACCACAGCTATTTCCAGAATGCTCTTGCTTCCAGCCTCAAGCCCTTAAGCTTACCTCCACTGTCTGCATTCTCCTGCTGTCAGCCAGCTCATTCTCTGCCATCATCTGCATTTGACAGCAGTCAGCTCAGTGGATCAACCTTTGCAATCCACAACATTCAACAGCAGTCTGCCCAGTGTATCAACCTTCGCCATCTTCTGCACTTGACATCAGCCAGCCTGGCAGATCAATTTTTACCATTCTCTGCATTTGAAAGCAGTCAACCCGGAAGATCAACCTTCATCATTCTCTGCATTAGAAAATAATTTGTCTGCCAGATAGATCTCCCTCATCCTCTGCATCTGACAGTGGTCAACCTGGCGGGTTGACATCCATCATTCCCTGCATTCCTGAGTCTTTTCCAACATTAAACAGCAGACCAGACTGCCGTCTCATCCTTTGGCAGCCTGAGCATTTTCCTGCCATCAAGTCAGATGGCTCTCTTTCTCTCTGTTGGTGGTTCCTGTACTACCAGGGGACCTAGACTTTGGAGGCATCTGGTCCTAGGTCAGAAAAGGTCCTGCTTCTCCTCTCAGCGCATCCAACGGTTCACCGGCTACCTATCATTGTTCATTGCCTGGTTCCTCTGTGGGGGGTGGTCATCTGGCCTTGTGGCCATCACCTCTGTCTTGGTTTCAAAAGCAGCAACAGTAGCACAGTGACCGTTACCACTCATTAGCCTTGCAACCCAGCATCACCCCTAGCATCCATTGCACAATGGAGGAAGAACTGTCCCTAAGAATAAGGACCCAGCAGACCTTACCAGAATCCTGTTCCAGCAGGAACAAAAGGAACAAGTCCTATCTGCTTATGCATTGCATCTGATGACTTTGACTTTCGACCTGCTGCAATCTTAAGCTCTGGGGTTTCCTTCATCCACCTTCAATCCAGCTTCTCCCTCATCAGGGCCCAGCAAACCAGTGACTTCCCCTGCCTGGAAACCCCCAGAAGATTCCTCAACCAGATAAATATTCTTGTTCTCCATCAGAGTGTTGGGGGTTTCTCAGTCAATGCTTATTGCAGTTCTGCACCTTTCCTCATGAATTTTCTTCCCATTTGTCCAGAGTAGCCTTTATGATTTCTTTGCTGAAAGGCAATGTGCTGGACTGGGCTTCACCTCTGGTGGAGAACTCCGCTTTCCTTAACAATTCAGAAAACCCAACTACCCTTCCTGGGATACATTGTCTAGTTAAGGGAGTTGGATGTGGAAAAACTATCATGGGTTCACACTGACCTGGTGGTTGTTTCCGCCCCTTTACTTGAATTGGCTACCCGGCCTTTATTACCTGCTTCCTTCCTGTCATCTGTGCCTGATCTTCAAGCTACCTACTGTGTTTGCACCAGGATCCTGTTCAGCTTCTGACCTTGATTTGACTCCCTAACTATGCTCCATTTGGTTCCTAATTTGGCTCTGTTCTGCACTTTTGGCTTGACTTCAGCTAGTTTCCTGATCGCCAACTCTCTCTTGCTGCTCTTGGCTTTCACGTTGACCTCCTGGTTTGACCCAGCCTGCTTTCTGTCCTATACATCTGCCTGTCAATCCTGTACCTCAAAACTGAATTCCCTGGTTGTGACCACCGCTATTTCATGACTACACTTGCTTCCAGCCTTACACCTCTAGGCTTTTCTCTGCTGTCTGCATTCACCTGCTGTCAAGTCTGCAGCTCATTCTCCTCCATCTTCTGTATTCGACAGCAGTCAGCCTGGCAGATTGACCATCGTCATCCTCTGCATTCAACGGAAGTCAGCCTGGTGGATCATTCTTCACCATCCTCTGCATTTGACAGCACTCAGGCTAGCAGATCAATCTTCGCCATCCTCTCACCAGCGGTCTGCCCACCGGACAGATCGCCAACATCCTCAGCATTAGACAGCAGTCAACCCAGCTAGTTGATTTCCTCTATTCTCTGCATTGACGGGCAGTCAATGCACCAGAACGACCTCCACTTTTTCTCCTGCTGTCAGCCAGCTCATTCTCCTCCATCCTCTGCATTTTCACAGCAGTCAGTTTGGTGGATCAACATTTGCCATACACTACATTCAACAGCAGTCTTCACGGTGTATTAATCTTTGCTATCATCTGCTTTTGACAGCAGTCAGCCTGACAGATCAACCTTCACCATCCTCTGCATTTGACAGCAGTCAGCCCGGAAGATCAACATTCATCATACTCTGCATTAGCCAGCAATTCTCTGCCAGATAGATCTCCTCCATCCCCTGCGTTCAACAGTGGTCAACCTGGCGAGTTGATATCTGCCATTCCCTGCATTCCCCAGTAGTTAGTCGACCAGATCAACTTCTGCTTTTTCCAGCATTAAACAGCAGACCAGACTGCCAGCTCATCCTTCTGCAGCCTGAGCATTTTCCTGCCATCAAGTCAGATGGCTCTCCTGGCCTTCTTCAGCTCGCCACCTGGGTAGGTCATCTGCTGGTGGTTCCTGCTACCACATGCTATCCTATGACCTGACCTGCCAGGAGACCCAGACTTCTTAGGCATCTGGTCCCAGGTCCACATGGTCCTCCTCCCCTGGTCCACTGCCCGGGTCCTTCGGGGGGTAGTCATTTGGCTTTGTGGCCAGCACCTTTATCTCGGTTTTGACCTCAGCAAAGGTAACACAGTGACCATGAGGTGTCCTTCGGATCTTGCTGGTTGCCTAATATTGTGAGTCTCTCCTATAATAGTGTGGCCAGAAGAATGCAAGGTATTTTCAATTGCTGAAATAAAGAATGTTGATTTTACAATTAGTCTTCGGTTTACTATTTCAAGTCTACGCGTTTCGGGCAAATTATTCCCCTTTCTCAATATAATTCGATTGTATCTGAGTTTGTTACAGAAGCGCAAAGTTTTTGAACTTCACCTAACCAATCACAGAAAAGTTCAAATGTAACAGAGGAGTTCAAATGTAACAGAGTTCAAATGTGATGATCAGTTACTTGGAATTGTTTTATACTTCAATAAATAAAAAAGTTTTTTCCGTTTGTGTTCTCTCTCCTGATTCTATGTTGCCCCTATTAAATAATACAATCGAATCATCTTGAGAAAGGGGAATAATTTTCCGGAAACGCGTAGACTTTTTGATTGACTATCAGGAACTTTTACATTCACCAAGATAAACCAGACACGTGGACACCTGTTTTGGATCAAATAGTTCTCTGCTCGCTGACGGAGAACCAAGGTAATCGAAAAAGGATTAGGCGACAACAGATCCGCTACCAGACTGAATAGCTATGGGCCCGCAAGCAAGAAATTATCTGGTGAGCGTTTAATACGAACAGTGTTTTGGTCTGTAATACCCTCGACTGAGGGACAGACCATTATAATAATACATTATCCATATACTGTTTTAAGAGTATTAACAAACAAAGAAAGGAAATAAGCGCTTAGATATAATAATATGAGTAAAAAATATATATAAAATATAAATGGCACAAAGATATAAGCTAAATATATTTATTCTAAACAATAAAAAATTAAAAAATAGTTATAAACGACACATAATAAGTATACAATATTGAGTGCAAATATACGAGAAATATCTAGACAATAATATTTAAACAGTAATAAAATGTCCCAAACTGAGAATAAAGGGATGGATAACATGCAGCTGGATATCTGTTGTAAATTACTTCTGAAGCCGGTTCCTTTGTTGTATGCAATGATTAAGCAGATGAAGGTAAGGGCAATATATGGTTAATTCAATAGAAACAGTGTACTCTACAAGCCCTTCTGTTGCGGACTCACTGTCAGGGCGAGAGCAGGTAGCGGATTTCCCGGTATCAAATTTGTGTACTTGCCGGGTTTATGATCCTCTCTGCTTTTCCCCCTCCACTCCTTTTACACGGGCAGGTATCTTTGTTCCCCCCAACTTATGAGCGAGTGCTTGTGAAGTCCTTATAAGATCTTTCTCTCTATTTTCAGGTATACTGAAGCGATCTGGTGATGTAACCTGCTCAGGTAGCAGGTGTTGCTCCTTTCCTTAAGATAGGTGTAGGCTTAATCCTCACTTTCAAGCTATTAGAGCTTTTAGAGCTGCACAGATATCCCTCTATCCTTGTAGGGACAATGATAATAAAAAGTCACTTGCTGGTACAGTAATATACAGGATAAAATTCTAGTAACATAGTAAATTAGGTTGAAAAAAGACACAAGTCCATCAAGTTCAACCTTCGCCTCATACCTCAGTAACTGAGAATTTTATATCTTTCCTGCTACCAATTAAATTAGTCTTTATCAGACCTTCCTGATCAGCCTACTGATAAACAGTATAACTCTGTATGTTCCCTTTTGAAAGAAATGTATCTAATCTTCTCTTAAATGTATCCATTGTATCTGCCATAACTACCTCCCTGGGCAATGAATTCCACAATTTGACAGACCTTACCGTAAAAAAACCCTTCCTCTGCTGAAGTTTAAACCTCCTTTCCTCTAATCTCAAGGGGTGTCCCCTGGTCACCTGATCAGGCCTTGGAATAAATAGCTCACTGCAGAGATCCTTGTATTGACCTCTCATATACTTGTACAATGTGATAAGGTCTCCTCTTAGTCGTCTTTTCTCTAGAGTAAATAAACCAAGTTTGTTTAGTCGTTCCTCATATGTCAAGTCCTCCATTCCCTTAATTAATTTTGTTGCTCTCCGCTGTACCCTCTCTAGTTCTAGTATATCCTCTCTAGTTCTAGTATATCCTTTTTCTGACGCGTTTCATGCTAGAACTATGAGCACTTCTTCAGAGAATCCCCAAAAACAGGTCCCGTCTTTTATAGATCCATTTGTACCACATTTTATATTGTGATCACCAGATCACGTCTGGTTTTATACTGTATTATTTTCTATTATTCTTTTACAAGTCTAATGAAAGTAATAAAAGTCCAGTCTTTATCAGCAACACTGTTTGTGAATATAATTTTAATATACTACACTTAGAGGTCCTCGTGCTCTGTCTTTTGTGCTTCTGTTTTACATATTAGGTAAACCCCTAAGTGCTTTTTCTCACCTCCCCAGTGATCGTAATCGGGTGCTGGTTCCAGTACACCTGCAATAGCCCTCAGGAAATTGTATTGTACCAGCTTTCCTGGATTCTGGTGCTGCCGGCACCTTTATGGACTTTACATGGGCAAGGGAATGGGGGATTCCTTTATGCCCTAAGACCAGCCCTTTACTCATCTCAGCGGTTGACGGGAGACCTATTGGTGAAGGATTGGTAGTCCAGGAAACATGGCCTATTCATATGACTACAGGTATCCTTCACACGGAAATCATCATTTTTGATGTTATTACTACCCCTCATACTCCCATTATATTAGGATTACAATAGCTTCGTAAACACGACCCTGACCTGCATTGGCGCACTGGACAAATCCAGCGTTGGAGTATGGCATGTTTTTGATAATTGCATCCAACATATCAGAAAACAGGCCTCTATTAACACCTTGGAAACAACCGAAAAGAAGCTCCCGGATCCATATATTTCCTTTGCTGATGTCTTCTCATCAGTTCAGCCTTCTAGATTGCCACCTCACAGACGATCAGATTGTTCCATTGATCTACTTCCAGGAACTATTCCCCCAAAAAGTCGATCCTTTTTGTTGTCTCGTCCCGAGAATCAAGCTCTTGCTGAGTATATTCGGGTGAATCTGGCTAGGGGCTTTATTCGTCCTTCCCCCTCCCCTGCTGGGGCAGGATTATTTTTAGTTAAAAAGAAAGATGGGTCCTTACGTCCCTGTATCGATTACAGAGGCTTAAATAAAATAACAATAAAGAATGCGTACCCTTTGCCACTCATTGCCGAACTCTTGGATCAACTGCAGGAGGCCCGTATATTCACAAAACTGGATCTTCAGGAAGCCTATAACCTCATCCGCATCAAGTCTGGAGACGAATGGAAAACGGCCTTTAATTCACAATATGGTCATAATGAATACCTGGTAATGCCATTTGGAATTTCCAATGCCCCAGCCGTTTTCCAGGGTTTTATCAATGAGGTATTTAGAGACATGTTACTCTCTCACGTCATCATTTATCTTGACGATATCTTAATTTATTTCACCACACTGGATATCCACCGAAAGCATGTTCAGGCAGTCTTGCAACGCCTTTGGGAAAACTCACTTTTAGAGAAATTAGAGAAATGTGAATTTGAACAAACTCGCCTTTCATTTTTGGGATACATCATTTCCGACAAGGGGATCGAAATGGACCCAGCTAAGGTTCAAGCAGTCACGCTATGGCCCCTCCCCACTGATGTCAAGGCGATCCAGAGATCTGTGGGATTTGCAAATTATTATAGAAAATGTATTCATCGATTCTCCCAGATCATCTCACCAATTACGGCCTTAACTAAAACTGGAGCTAACCCTCGTCAGTGGCCCTCTTCAGCTATTCAAGCTTTTAACACCTTAAAAAAGGCCTTCACTTCTGCTCCTATCCTACGATTTCCGGATCCATTGAAACAGTTTGGTTTGGAAGTTGACGCCTCTGAACAAGCAGCAGGGGCAGTGCTATCTCAACGTCATCCTACATCGGCCAATCTGCACCCTTGTTCCTTCTTCTCGAAACGCTTCTCCAGTGCAGAATCCAATTATGATGTTGGAAATCGAGAATTGTTGGCCATCAAGCTAGCACTAGAAGAATGGAAACACTTATTGGAAGGATCATTGCTGCCAGTCCTTATCCTTACAGATCATAAAAATCTCCAGTTCCTTGAATCGGCCAAACGCCTTAACCCCAGGCAAGCTAGATGGGCCTTGTTTTTCACACATTTCAATTTCATTATTTCCTATCACCCAGGATCAAAAAATGTCAAAGCAGATGCCCTTTCCAGACAATTTGAGCGTCCAGCACCACTCACGCCTGAACCTATTCTTCCGTCTACTTGTTTTGTCAATACCTTTCATCTACGACTTTGGATCAGATTAGGAGTCTTCAGGGACCTTTGGCCCCTTCCCAGCCTCAACACACCTGGTTTGTTCCCCCTAGGTTTCGGGTAGAAATCTTGCAGTGGTTTCACACTTCCCCAGTTGTAGGACATCCGGGCGTAAAGAAAACCATGGAATTAATCCTCCGTCAATTCTGGTGGCCGTCTCTTAAAGTTGATGTTAAGGACTTCATTGCTGCAGACAAATCATGCAGACACGTCATGCTTACTTCTCTTCACAATTGGAAGATGTCCAGCAGTGCCATCAACTCAATTGGCAAAAAAACAGTGGGACCCTGGTACACCCATCTACTGTCCTGAGAAGTCTGGTCAAAAGTGTTCTTCATAGAAGACTTGTGGCCAAAAAGCCATACCTCCGACACTGAAACAAGGACAAGCAACTCAACTATGCACCAAAACACAGGAAATGGGGTGAAGAAAAATTGCAGCAGGTGCTCTGGATTGATGAGTCAAAATCTGAAATAGTTGGCAGTAGCAGAAGGCAGTTTGCTGGAAAATGGCTGGAAAGTGGTACAAGAAGTGGTACAAGAATCAGTGTCTGCAGGCAACAGTGAAGCATGCTGGAGGTTCCTTGCAAGTTTGGGGCTGTATTTCTGCAAGTGGAGTTGGGGATTTGGTCAGAATTAATGGTCTCTTCAATGCTGAGAAGTACAGGCAGATACTTATCCATCATGCATTACCATCAGGGAAGCATCTGATTGGCCTCAAATTTATTCTGCAGCATGACAATGACCTCAAATATACAGATAAAGTCATTAATAACTAATGAAGAGTCCTGGAAGTGATGGTATGGCCCCCACAGAGCCCTGATCCCAACATCATCGAGTCTGTTTGGGATTACATTAAGAGAGAGAGAAGCAACCAATGCTGCCTGAATCCACAGAAAAACTGTGGTATTGTGGGCTTCAATTAATGCTTGCCCTGAAAAAAAATGTTTGCAGGCTTAAGGGTTGCAAAGAACAAACCCTGAAAATAAAATGTGTTTTCTAGGCATCAAGCTAGGAAACAAGCCATGAGACAATGTCATTGCCTGGGTTAGAGAACTCCAAAAACAAACCCTGAGAAAAATTTGTTTGTAGGACTACCAAAAAAACATGCCCTGAGAAAAAAAAATCTTTTCATGCCTCAGTCTTTCAAAAAACAAGCCCCAAAAAATTGAAATAAGCCCTAATAGCCTAGTGTATCACGGTGCCCAGTGATTTCCTCTAGCATATTTTGCCATAGAGCGACATTATTTACTTTCTAGCTGTCGCTCTCGCTGAGTTGCTATTCTTATAGGTCACCATGTTGGTGAGGTCATCGCTCCACCCACCTGTCAGGGTTTTTAAACCTCGGCCTGTGTCAATGCCAGTGCCCTTTCGTGGTGTACCTGAGCTTATTGCTGTGTTGGTCGATTACTGTTCCTATGCATTACCTGGCTACGTCTGACTACCCGTTCCGGTTCTGACTTCTGGCTACGTCTGACTACCCATTCCGGCTATGACCACTGGCGACATCTGACTACCCGATCTGGTTCTGACCATTGGCTGCCTCTTGGTGTACTCTCCGTTGTTGTGCTCCCTTGCCATTCCATGCCTCGGTTTGGTTTCCGTGTTGCCTGTACCTTCCGCTCTGTGCTCGCTTTCGTTTGCGACGCTTGTCGTCATTCCGTGTGTTTGACCTCCCGTGGCCGTCCCAGTTTGTGTGTTGCCTTACCTAGCCTCAGTGCTGGCTAATTGTCTATTGTATACCCTATCTGGGTATTGGTGCGCTACTTTTCCTGCCGACTGTGTGTGTGTGGGAGAGCTCTGCACTACCCTCACATCTAACCGTGTGAGTCCAGGGGCCATTCCGTTACTGTTCACCTGCCTAGTGAAGGGTGAGGAAAGTGAGTCCACTGTTCCTCCCTGGTCTCGTGAAGGTGTGCCATTCAGCACTACGCGTGGGGTACTCACACTGTTATTCCATCTACCTGTGTGAGTCCCAGGGCCTTTCCATTATCGCTCATCTGCCTAGTGAAGGGTGAGGAGAGTGAGTTCACTGTTCCTCCCTGGTCTTGTGAAGGTGTGCTATTCATACAGTGTATGCGGTGTACCAGCACTATCCTCACATCTACCTGGGTGAGTCCAAGGGCCATTCCATTACTGCTCACCTACCTGGTAAAGGGTGAGAAAAGTGGGTCCACTGTTCCTCCCTGGTCTCATGAAGGTGTGCCATTCATACAGTGTATGCGGTGTACCCGCACTATCCTCACATCTACCTGTGTGAGTCCAAAGGCCATTCCATTACTGCTCACCTGCCTGGTGAAGGGTGAGGAAAGTGGGTCCACTGTTCCTCCTTGGTCTCGTGAAAGTGTGTCACTATCTGCTGCCACTTTGTGTCATTACCATTACTACTGTTGGGTCATCTGTTACCACCAGCCTGTTTCTTTATTTCCTGTCATTATTGTACTTAATAAAGTTTTATATTAAGTTCATCTGTACTTGTCAGTGTGTTAATTTCCTAGTCACCCCGTGACATAGTGCCAGCAGAGCTAGATGGTGCTGGCAAATGCCACTTGTGACATTCTGGCATTTGCTGCTGAGTAATTTCTGCCGTAGAGTTGTGTAAGCAGAAGGAGGATTAGGCTGCAGCATGGTATAAGATAGGTGGTGATACAATGGTGCTTCTACTTGCCACTAGCCATAGTGTTACTGAGCCACCACAACAAGTCCCCACCTCACTTCAGGTGACTGCTGTCACTATGGCCTTTGTCATAGATTTATCAAAAAATAATAAACCCTCCCTGCCACCAGCTTAGCCTATTCAGATGGATGGAATGTCTACAGATTCTCTCTGATACCCTCCAACACAGTATCATGTGTGGATCAATAGGTGGACACGAACTTCCAGATCCTGACATCTACAGACTCACTATCAGATGGTGGGGGGAGGTAATGGAGGCAAAGGGGTATGATAAAGGAGGAAGAAGAAGATGCTGTGGGTGCTGGCGTGGGGACGGCATCTTCCCGCATCCAGATAACGAAGACACATGTGTTATGCTTGTCATTGAAGTTCCAAGCTGAATTCCTCTTGACTTCCTCTGGGATTTTCATCACATTCCTTGTGCCCTTGGAGAAGGACAGGGGGCACAATGAGAGCAGCTATGGCATGCTTACCATAAACATTGTTGCATGTACTTTTCATTACCTTATCCCACATAGTACACAGTACAGTTGCTGATGAGTTCACTGTGTCTGCCCCAAGGGAAAAATATTCCCACAACCATGATTTCAGTGAGGGGAGAGGTAGAGAAGAATGGCCTTCTTCTCTAGAATCATCTTTATTGGCTGGGGAAGGTGATGCTGCTGTTCATCCTCAGCATTAGTTCTAGAGGTTGGACCAGGAGTATTGGAGGCAAATGGAGCCTGTCCTAGTCCCATATCACTAAGCAGCAGGAATTACAACAGCAACAAACTCCTGAAATTCACAGCTGGTGATGGATGGGGATAGCTGTAATTTTGTTCGAGTCTCAACAAATTCACACAACCGTCACCTATAAATGACTTGCTATCACCTTCACACTCTGCCTCTATCGCAGGATTTTGTCGCATTTCATGAGCCTCCATTACTAGGCTAGGGGGCCACTACAATTACTGACTTAATGGTTAGATGTTATGTTCGAGGAGGTGAAAGGCATAGTATTATTGGTAACTTCACCATCATCATCACCACCTCTTACTTTTTTAGCATCAGGCAATGGCACACTCATAGATTTCCTTCTACTACCTTTATCTTTTTAGCAGCAGGCACTGGAGACTCTTAGATCTCCTTCTAAACAATATGTGGTTCCAAAGAGTTATATCTGGCAGAAGGAAATCAGCCTGACCTAAAATACCCCACTCCTATAATACTATAATTTCCTTTTTTAAAATAAGAGGAAATTACTATTATGTTAAATATGTAATAACATTTATTTTGCATAAAAAAATAAAATGAATAAAACAAAAAAGGATATAATGTTTGTGTTCGGTCTCCACCACACAAATGTATTCTGTATGCAGAGACTACACACAATACTTTATTGTCTCCAAAGGATCTTCTAGAGCTAATAAGTCCCTCTAGTAATATAACCTGTACCTGTGGAATCAATAAGTATCAACTTGTAATTTCAACCACACAGGTAAAAATGATTTTATAGTGATTCTAATATCTATAAATTATTAGAGATGTATAAGATTTGAACAGCCATATAGCCCATATACAGCTTATCATCAGAAGGTAAAAGATTGAAATATTACTGAGAAAGCAGATATGTGAGTGTAATCCTAAAAGCACGCCAAAGGAAGTGAGCCATACTCCAAGCAACAACAGGTGAAATATGGAGAAACAATGGAGAAATATGTGGTGTCTGGATACTCGCTATAACATTCATGGAGAAAGAGGTGGGTGACCATATACACACCTAATACAATAATTCAAAGTGTGGTTTGTCCCACTATAAGAAGAGAACTTCATAACAGAACTGTTAGTCTCCGTATATACAGTTGGATTTTAATATCCATGAGGATTCTTCATTTAGTTAGGCATATAGCCTTTGATGTATGAAATGCACTTATGACCGTTTATTACTGGGCCAGTTGTTTCTTGTTCACTGGGAAGTATTGAGGACAGATATTAGTGTGGGATGTCTTGTAGACATACGTCTACAATACATCACTCACTAATATCTAGTAACTAATATTGTTTCTATATTGGCGTTCAAATGTACATGGAACAAGGTGAGCATTATCCACTTGGGGCATTGAGTGTTCAGGTGGGACTGATGTTCACCACACATCCTGTTTGTTTAAGGTTATATATATATTGTGATTAGTAGAGGCAAGGAGGTTTGCTTGTCTGGATTAAACGTATGTACCCAAAATCTTGACTGGTGGTGGTGGTCTGATATGTTACAAGTGTTAGTGTTAGATCTGCACACCTGATTTGGTGGGTGTTTCTTCAGACAGGCCAGTTGACTAGGGGGAATTGTTTTGTAGTCACAACTGGAATCACTGTCTCTAATAATTTATGGATATTAGCATCACTAAAATAATTTTTTCCTATGTGGTTGATTCCACAGGTGTTGTTATATTACAAGATGGACTTATTAACTCTAGGAGATCCTTAGGAGACAATAAAGTATTGTGTGAAGTCTCTGCATATAGAATAAATTTGTGTGGTGGAGACTGAACACAAACATTATATGCTTTTTTGTTTTATTTACCTTATTTTTTTAAACAAAATAAATGTTATTACAGATTTAACATAATTGTTATTTCCCCCTTTTTTTTCTAAAAGGAAGGAATGGCTTTCTGCATCACAATTCCTACTAATGGTAGCAGGCTTGCCTTCAATAACTTTATTATGAACAGCAGAATCAGCCATCTCCAGAGACTATTTCATATGACAGCCACAACGACATCCAAGCACCTTACACCTTTGGTGGACGTGATGATCGATGACTGACTAATAGCAGTGTGACAGGTAACGAGTCAATAAGAACAAAAGTCTCTACCTGACGTGAAAGTGATCTCAAAAAACTATGTAAAAATAAAAAAAAATAAAAACATTTTGCATTTTTTTAAATGAAATAATACAAGACAATAGGGGTTATGCTATAAGGCGCGATAAAGTGTTTATAACGAGGAGATAACTTCTCAAGTGACATCACTTATCCAATTCCTATGTTATTCTATAGAGCCTATGCACTAAGACCTCCAAAGTTGAAGAATACTTAGGGGGTTATAGACTAAAGCACGACAAAGAGATGATAATGTGGAGAAGTCTTCTCCAGTGATATCACTTATCCAGTTCTTATGTTATTCTATAAAGCATATGCACTAAGATCTCCAAAGAATAACACAGGAGCTGGAGAAGTGATATCACTGGAGAAGTTATCACCATGTTATCAGCTCTTATCATGTCTTAGTACATAACCCCCTTAGTGCATTGGTTCCATTGAATAGCAAAATCCCCAATGTCACGTAAGCGACTTTACATAGCTAAGCATGCAGCCCCAGTAAGAAGCACCTAGGTAGGACCTAAGCAGAAACTAGGAATCACCTATGCAGCACCTAAACATCACCTAAGCAACACCTAATAGACACCTGCACTCTAACTATAGCAATCCAACAGATGGACTATCACACCTCTAGTTCTTTCCTCCTTCTAGCACACACTGACCGCAGAGTCTTCATGTGACACCTTTTTACACTATCACAGTCTCTCAGCCTGGCGAAGATTAGCTAGTGTGCTGGGTGTTGTAACACAAGCTCCGACACAGAGTCGGAACACTACTGCAGAGACCGGCAACAAATAATCGGATACTGTCTGTACCTCGGGGTCGTAGATACTGGAGAATAGTGAGACAGGCCAGATTCGTTACACACGGAATCAGGCAGGCAATGGAGCAAAGAGTCGACACGCTGGTTCAGGAAGGATAGTGTGATACAAAGCCAATGTCAGAAAGCCAGACAGACAATACAACTAGGTTCAAGATCAGGTCTCACAGGATACAGGAATCCAGATCTCAGGTACTCGGATGCTGAGCTTTGACCATCCAAGGGCAGGGAAAGTAGGAAAGTCCTGGGCATATGTTGGCTACAAAGAGGTGTAGGAGTTCAGCAATTAGAAGTAAGACCACCTCTGGGGAGGAGGGATAGGACGAGTTGTGACATACACTAAGGCAAGAAAATATTTAAAAGGCGGAAAGTCTACATTTTTAAATTTTTTGGGGGGATCATTTTGTGGTTTTGAGAAGTTTTATTGCTGGATAGAAAGTTGGCAGGAAAGGGGGGTTTAGAGAAGTTCCTGTGAGACATACATTTTACTGCCTTTTTTGTTTTGGATCAAAAATTTCATCCATGTCTAGGTGCTGGCGTTCAGCCACAGAGTTATACTAGGGAGAGAGGAAAGTGACTGGTGTTGTGACTGGTGTTGTAAGGAACTATAGGGCAGAACATTCACAGGTAGTATAATTTAGTAAATATAAGGAGTGAGAGGAAGAATGTGATTGGGGTACAATAGGACCAAGAATAATAGTTTGTCCTAGTGGAAAAGTAAAGGTCCTGCCACAAAGCAAGATGGAGTGGGGATGATGTTATGTTGGCAGCAGATGCAATTATGAAAGGCTTCCCTGAAGAGGTGCATTTTTAGGAACATTTTAAAAAATCAGTAGGATGGGAAAGAGTATAAACGAGTGACATAGGAAGTTTGATAAGATGGCATCAACCCTAGAAAAGCCTTATAGATGGCAGTGAGAGTTGGTAATTAGACAGAAGAGGCAATGGTCAGAGCAGAGATAGCAACTGAAGACATATTTGGAGTAAGGGTAAAAATATAGAGAGGAGTAGTGTTGTAGATAGAGAGATAGAGAGAGAGACAGATAGATAGATAGATAGATAGATAGATAGATAGATAGATAGATAGATGATAGATAGATTAGATTAGAATATCCTGAAATTTAATCTAGATTTAAAAGAGCAGTATACTTGTTTATTGAGCACCTACATGATATAGGGATTTTCTTTTTGTTTGTTCATATTGTCAGGAAGTGAGTGACAGTGTGGTTTCTTTCTGGAAGTTCAAACTGACAGGAAAAATCAACAGCTTCTAGTTACCAGGATACAACTTGCAATGCATATTTTGTTACTATCAGTAACTTACAGAAGTGGAAAGTACCCCATAGGTCCTACCTATATGGAAAATTTGGCATGAATCATTTCAGCTGATTTTGCTTAAAGGGATAGTAATGTTTCATAATAAAAGCAGCTCTAACTAATCATCATAGTATTTGGACTTTGGAGAGTATTTCAATTCTGTCGGAGTTGTAGTTCAAGAGTAATTCAATAGCAAAGTATCCCCCTCCTGCCCCTTTTACTGATGTAACACTGTTCAGATAGATCAGAAAGGAGGTGCCCAGGTAGACTGCAGAGAGGGACGATCTTCAATTAAGATAAGGAAAAAACCTGAAAAACTTGTCAAGGGGGGAAGGGCTTTCATTGTTCTCATAGGAAGAAGATTGTCCCCTTCTGTTATCTGTCTGGTCTATGGACTGGATTCCACATCTGAGAAGAGATGGCTTACACTAGGTAAAAGGGGCGGGAGGGGAAACTTTGCTTGTGAATATCTCTCAAACCATAAAGGTTTCTTCGTGTTTTTTTATGCCTACAAAATAAAATAAAGATAAAACAAAGTATTACTATCCCTTTAAGCCCTGTCAAATAAAAGCAAGATGACAATAACTTTAACATGGAACATTTTATATTTTCCACCTCCTCCATTCTCAAAAACTTTTGAAAAGTGTGTAGAGACAAGCCATGCAACTTGGAATCCAAAATTCCATTAGAAATATCTAGGAGTCTACAAAATCATACAACCTAGATCTTCCATTTAAACTTTAAACAATGCTACCATAATACACTGAGAGAAACACGCTGTTCTGTATAATAATGCTGGATATGAATACACCTCACACTATAATTCTGTATATCGACATATCGATAATCAACACACACAGCACTGTATATTCTCTATACACTGATAATGAACACATAATTATGCTGGAGTGTCTATACAACGATAATGAACATGCTACTCTATATAATAATATAGAGAATATGTACACTGATATTAAATACACTGCTCCATTTATTTTTATTCACTGAACAAGCTGTACTTTATAGCAATGCTGAGTATATACATATAATGAACATGTAGTCTCTATAAATACATAGATAAATATAATTTTTTTTACTTATAGAATTTAAACCTAAAACAATATAAAAATACCTGTGCAAACATATATATAAATATACATATATATATAGAGAGAGAGAGAGAGAGAGAAAGAAAGAGAGAGTGCATGTATATATTATTGATCTATATTTGATTATATAGAGCCTGTCCTACACACACATCCATCTGTGTGCTCTCATTTGTGTGTGTATATATGAGGAGGGGGTTCAGCACAGCCTGTCAGTGTTCCACAGACTGCCTCATTAACATGCAAATTAGCCTGCTCAGCCTGACGATCCCTCTCTCAGACAAGCTACACGGATATGCAAATGCTAACGAACCTCTTGAAATGGCAAGTTTGCTTCGTTAGAGAAGAAGCACAGGACAGGCGGGGGCTGAACATGCTGGGCTTAAATCTGACAGAAAATACAACTAAGTGTCCCTTATGGGGTATATACATACATTCTGGACTTCTGATATCCGATTTCTGTCATTATAAACTTTGAACTTCGGTTTTTCTCCCCTGCCTTCTGCCATCTCTGATAGGTGTATGTACAATGTTTCTACTCTACATTCAGAATAGTATTAGTTTCTCCCATTTCACCAACATTTATTATATGTATATTTCTAAAAATTCTATCCAATCTGTCTGGATAACTACTACCTATAATACCTCTACATATATCTCCATGTGACTATATGTTCCCACTGCCCTCTCTATTGATTGTTATGGTTTGTTTATGTATGTCACATTTTTGTATTATTCTCCATCCTCTTTCTCCATATCCAATCTCCTTATAACTCTTCCTATAACTCCAATCTGCCCAAGTAACATCTCCCTATAACTCCTCCTTCCTCCCCTTGTCACCTGTCCCTATAACTCATCCTGTCTGTCCATATAACCTCTCCCTGTAACACTCTAATCTCTCTTCATAACCTTTCTATAATCCCATATCTCCATATAGCCTCTCCTTATAGCTCCTACTACATCTTCCATTTTACCTATCTGTAACATCTCCTATCTGCTATATAACCTCTTCCTATCTGTCCATGTAACCTATCCCTTTGACTCCTATATATCTCCTTCTATCTTCACTCAACCATTCCTTTAAAGGCATAATAATGTTTGACATTGAAAACAAAATATTTGCATGGTTTAACCTACTGAATTAATGCACTTCCACTGCTGAGAGATGTTTTAGTCAAAGTTATTGCAGCTCAAAGATGCAATTTGTACTTCCACGACCTGCAATTTTGTAATGCCACTGTTGCTGCAGAATCCTATGAAGGTTTATGCTCATTTGACTAGAACTGGCCATAAACTGCTGCAGCCACAGAACCACCATAACATTTCAGGCCATGAAAGAAATTCACCTAAAAGATGCAAATTGTTGTATACCTCTCTGGCCATCATAGGGTTAATTTTTCCTATTTTTCTCTTCTTTGCAATGCATTAAAGACATTTCTAGCATTCAAGGGGTTAAAGAGTCCATTTTAGTTCACTGGGAATATTTTCCCATCCTGTAGTGCAGTTGGCTTGCTCCAGAATTGCATCTCTTTAGCTTACTGCATAAGGCCCACTGAGTTAAGAGGAGGATCCCAAATAAACATATAGTTGTAACAAGGGTGTACAAGATGGAGGTTATATAAAGATGAACTGGAGAATGCTGAAGTATAAAGGCGTATGCTACAGAAGTAGATGAGAGATGCTGATATGTAAGACCCCTAAAGCCACATTGACCAACAAGGCATGGCTGGTTCTAAAGTCTGGGAAGGGGTTAAGATGATGTTATATCTCCTATTGCATGCTAAACCCTCTGACAGGTTTGCCGTGTTTGAAAAGTTCAGGATGGCTGCTCTCACATCTCCAGGAAAAACAAAATGGCATTTGGGGTTTGTATTTTTTATCTGCTGACCCTTCATTCCCTTGTGTGTGTCTCTCTCTCCACGGGGAAAAGGTCAATCTGCATTCGACCGTCAAACTGCCCTCTGCAAAAAGCCATTAATGCTCAACCCCTTGTAATGAGCAATCCGAATACTTCTGAGGTGATTTCCTCCTTTGTTTTTGTTGGCTGAAGCTGCCTACATGCACATATGTAGGCTCACCCTCTTACAGAAACTCTGGGACTTATTCATTAAGCTAAAGAGGTGCACTTTTGGAGCAAACCAAATGCACCATACAGGGCACATTCCCACTGATTTAAATAGGGTTTTTAACCCCTTAAGTACTAGAGTGTTTGGCACTGGCATTCATGAGGTTAAATTAACCCTTTATATCAAAGGGAATGCATACAACTTCTCAAAACTCCCATTGATTTAAATTGGGCTTTTAACCCTTGAATGCTATAGGAGTCACTACACATTGTTTTGCAATGCATTGGAGACCTATCATGACAAGCCATAAGGACCCATGACGTGTCAGGAGCGTCATGGAATTCAGGGCTCCCCGCATTGCTGCTCGGCATTCAGGGGGCCCTGAAACGGATGCACAGGGGAAAAAAATGGTCCGTGGCCCTTAAGTCCCAGCAACATGCGCGATCGGCCAGTCCTTAAGGAGTTAATCTCCCCTTTTCAATGGAAGGGAATGGTCACTCCTCCCCCCTCCATTGTGCAGCTGATTTGCTTTAGGATTGCACCTCTTCATCCCCTTCTGTTCTATTTACACATGCTGCTCCAGCACACTTCTACAGGATCCCATTCTTGAAGGGGCAAAGAAGGGTAACTGGAATGTTCCTTCTAACTCTGTGTTTCTCAGGGCTGTTTATTGGGGCACTCAAACAGGTCAGCTTTACAATATATCCCTGCTTAATTACAAGCAAGTAAACAGTGGCTCAGTCATTGCAATTCAGTTGCCTGTGCTTAATTAGGAATATCAACAAAGGTCCAATAGTCTTAACATGTTCCTATTTACTCACTGATTGCTCTGTAGATCTCTGTGATCTGCAGGGCAGGATTATGTGAGCAACGTGCTCAGCTTTTATGAGAGAGGAATCAACTTTGTAATCCTCTCCACAGAAGCCTTGTTCCTGGAAATTTGCTGACAATGGGTTTGAATGGAGAGGATAGAAAAGAGAGCCCTGCAACTCACAGAGATCTTTGGTGAGGATCAGTGAGTGAACAGGAATGTTTTAAACTATGGGAACTCGGCTTAAAACCTCCACTTTTTACATCTATGGTGTAATTACTGCATTTATACACATATATACAGAATCCCACTCTGGCAACATACAGTTCTGTAATATATGTTTTCTTTCTCTCTCTCTCTCTCTCCCTATATATATATATATATATATTTAAATTTAATAATCTCCAGACATTGCCGATACACTGCAGGATGAAGGCCTCCTCAGCAAGCCTCCAACAACGTCAGTCCTGTGCCTTTTTTTTTTGCAACCAACAAAATTGTCTTTGGTTTTGGTCTTCTTAGGTGTTTAGTATTGAGTGGAATCCATTCCAAAAATTGTTTGGTCCATTTACTGTCAGGACCTTTTGCTATGTGGCCTGCTCATTTCCATTTCAGTGATCTCATAGACCTTCGTTTGCTGAAGCCAAGCACGTGTTTTTCTATCTCTTTTTGTTATGTTTAGAATACTTTTCTGTGTAACCTTAGGTTTTTGTATGGCTTTGGCATTCAGTGTCCATGTTTCACAGTCATGTTGATCTGCACTTTATCATTGTTAACCTGTATTAATGCAGTTACATTTCCATATATTGATTGGAAGATATTGATGTATGCGCTATTTATTCCTTGGTTGATCAGGGCATTGATTATTGCTTGCTTTTTCCATGTTTCAGGCATTTTGCCGAGTAGTAGGCATTTTCAAAATAGTTTAGCTAGGACTTTGAATAAGTGTTGACCTCTACCTTTGAACATTTCAATAGTAATTTTATCAGGTCCAGCTGATTTGCCAATTTTCATTGATTTTACTGCAGCTTCTACGTCTTTTGCCAAAACTTCTGGCACAGCTTCAGCTTCTGGCACTACATTCAGTTGTTGTCTTTCATCCTTTTAACGAGTTGAATAATGTTTTAGCATTTGTTGTAGAGTTTCTGCTGTTGTATCATCTACAAATTTTAATGCACAGGGCCAGATCTATCAAAAGGCAGTCTAGGGATGTGCCTAGGGCACCAGATTTTTAGGGTAACCTGGCAGTGACCCACCCACTGGCCCACCCATCCAACTTGTGTAATTTTTTCATTAAAATGATCCACCTTGTCCCATACATCAAGTCTCAGACCAGACCAGGGCCCTAGTATAATAATTTAATCTCATTGTCCAGATTGTGAAGCTGAAAAACTGTTTAGCTTATATCTTCCAAAACATAGCTAGCCAGAAACCCATTCAAAGCTGTATCATTGTTGTAGAACTGCATACAATTTAATTTGCAAAGAGTGTTCAAAGTCAACTTTTATTAGTTCATTTGAAAACATAACCTTTGTTAGTCTCCTTGTTTTTGGCGTCAAACAAGAATTTTATTAAATATATTGCAATGACTGCAAGTCCGCTGCAGTCATTCCATTTAAAACTAATTTTTAATAAAAGGTTCTGATACCACTAAAAAACCTAATTGTTTATAATTTTCTAAAGCTCGTTATAATGAGATAAAGCCTTAAATAGGTAATTAGGTGTTTCAGAGATCTAGAATACATTTTATATATATATATATATATATATATATATATATATATAATATGTAAGTACAGTACTTTGTTAAATCAATGAATGTCCTGGGCTCCATGTTGGAGCTAACAAACTCTCGTGTATAATACGCACAATTTTCACCCTCTTCACCTTACGTGAAGTAGGGGTGCATATTATACAATAGAATTTTGCCGCAATTAAAAAAAAAAAAAAAAAAAAAAAAAAAAAATATATATATATATATATATAGATATATGGGCTGCCAGATACCTACCTACCCCCATCTTCCCTGCAGACGGCATGCTTGCATTTGCTACCCGCTTCCCTTCAATGCACTGTCAGGACCTTCTGCCTACGGTATTGCGCTGCGAGGACCTTGAGATCCTCAAGGTCATGGCAACGCATTGAAGAGAAGCAGGCAGCAAATGCAAGACTGCACAATGTCTAAAGACCAAAGGCAGCCTGATAGAACCCAGAGATTCTTAGCACCCTCTGCAATTGACCTGGTCTTCTGTCTGCTGTAGGAAGTAGCTTGCAAGCCACTCGAGAATGAGAGCCATTCCTTTTTGGTGTGAAACCATGTTGAGGGACTGGACCATAATCTGACACATTGGTCCAGTGCATTTAGTCTGGTGTTTTAGCTTTGATCTGTCCAACTTGTGTGAACCTGCCAGGTTTATGTGCTCCAGATGGCATAGTTCTTCATTAACACACGCAAACACTTCCGCCATGATACCCATGTGTGTATATATAAAATATATATATATATATATATATATATATATATGCATCATGTGACTTAATTTATACCTGTCTGACGACAAACACATCCAGGGGCAGTAAGGAGGAGTTATGCGAATCTCCTCTATTCTGCCTGTTCCATTAGTGTAAGCATGGGGGCTGATTTTTGCAGAAGTGGCCAAGGAGAAGCAGAGGCTACAATAAACACACGCAAACGCGCACACAAAATATATATATATACACACACAATAGACACACACATTCAATACACACACACAATATATATATATATACAATACGCAATACACTATACGCAAAAGGCAATACACTCTACACCAAACACAGTACGACAAATGCTATATGAAATGCCAAAAGCAATACCAAACATTATAATCTATACGCAAAAGGCAATACACTATACGGCATTTATCATACTCCAAACACCATATGTCAAATGCTATAGACAAACGCTGTATGCAAATTGCCAAAATCTATATGCCAAATGCTATATGCAATACGTCAAATGCTATAGCCAAGAGCAATATGCAAAATGCAATACACAAAACATAATTTGCCAAATGTTATGTGTCAAAAGTTATATGCCAAACACACAAAACTATAGGCAATATGCTATCCTCAAAACGCCAAACTCTATAGGAAACGTAATATGCAAAACACAGTACGCCAAACGAAATTCGCCAGTTGATATATATGCCAAACGTTATATACTCAAAGCATTATAGCCAAATGCACAAAGCTATACGCAATCTGCTGTACGCAAAACGCCAAATGCTATAGCCAAACTCAATACACAAAACGCCAAATTCAAAATGCAGTATACCAAATGCAGTTTCCCAAATGATATACTGTATATGCCAAATGTTATATAAGCCAAACACACAATTCTATATGCAATATGCTATACTCAAAACGCCATATGCGATACGCCAAACACTATATGCACAACATTATATGCAATATGACAAATGGTATACACAATACACTGTACAGAATACACAATACGCTATATGCCAAACATCATACGCCATATGCCATAAGCACAACGGTATACGCTATATGCTAAAATGCCAATATACCAAGCACTATATGCACAACGTTAAACACATAAAGCTATATGCACAACGCTAAACACCAAATGATATATGCAATAGGCAGAATGCTGTACACTATATGCAAAACGCTATTGGCTATATGCTATACACAAAATACTATACAAACACAAAGCAAGCAAAATGCAATACATGCAAAATGCAATACACACAAAATATACATGCACTTGCTCTCACACACAGTCACTCACATGCTTTCACTTGCTCTTGCTCAAACACGCTCTCGCATACACACACACCTATGCTCACTCGTACATACATTTACATGCTCATACACACTCACTGATGGAGAGTTGTGTAATGCAGTGCTTTGCAATGCATCATACACCTTTTTGGAGCTGAAAGTGCACTGAAAACTCAACAAGCTACTCATTGTGTAAGTAACCACGCTGGCAAAGCCGTGACAATATTGCTAGGATGAGTATATACCTATATATCACAATCATAAGTAATCCATATTGCAGGGGTAGACAACCTTTAACACTCCATATGTTGGAGACTACACCTCCCATGAATGGCTGTTTTGGGATGATGGGAATTGAAATCAACCAACAGCTGAAGTACAAAAGGTTGCCTATACCGGTGCTGTACATTACTGTGTACAATTTTTGTGCAGGTTGTAGTAGTCAGTGGAAAACAAGGCCTTCCTCCTCCAGTGGGAAGACCCCTTCCTCAGGCTTCTTCTATGTTGCTGTCTGGTGTCGTGTGCACACATCCTTGTATTTATGATGTCATGCCTGTGTCATGATGTCATCATGGGAATGTCAGAACCGCTCTGGAGAAACATCAGAGCTTGGTGCTATAATACAGACAGTGTTAGAACAGCTTCCAAACATACATTTTGCAGGTGTTTCATCCCCCTTTCCTTGTAAATTCCCATAAAGTGCAAAATTGATCTTCTGCACATCCCTAATTAATAGCCTGCTGTGGCTACCCAGCCACAGTCTCTCTCTCACTAAAGCTTTAATGTGTGCAAGTATCACCAACAACTATAAATATACTATTTTTATGTATATGTGTTACTCCATACACTTCAAATAGGATCTCACTACTAAATACCTTTCATGTGTCCCTTTTTAAAAGGGAAGAACTGTCCCTTTTAAAAAGGGACACTTGAAAGCATGGTGTCCCTCTTTTTAGGAGATCAGACTGCATAGTGTGTATTTGCTTGTTCCGCAGCAGTAAAACTCAGATTAATATTTGTTTAATCTTCAGTACATGTGTTTATAAAATAGTCTGTGTAAATAAAATACACTGGTCTTGCTCTAAATCATTTATTCAGTTACACAAAAAGGTGTCAGTAGGTCATGCAATAAACTAAATATTCTCGGTAATGCCTGCCTACCAGAAGCACACCCAGCAGCAACACCTAAAACAAAAGTGTCCCTCTTTGGCCATTTGAAATGTTGGATGGTATGCTGCTACAGATGTCAGGTAACCCCATATCAGCTAACCCCACAACATGGACTGTTCTCTTACAACGACTCTTCATATCAAATTCTATAGGATTCCCCTCTTACGAACAATTGACTTCCTCATACCTTTATATACTATCCTCCACACGCACACATTATCATAAACATGTATAGTATAATATATCACCATTTTCACATCTCTTGCCATCATACACTTCTGTAGTGCACCAACAAACAGCAACTAGCTCTCATACTCTTCCCTAGGATCTCTTTCTAAAATGCAGCAGCTACATGCACATTTTCCCTAAACTATATAAAGAATAAGAACAGATAGTAAAAACTCCATTTGAATTTCTATTAGATCCACAGCCCTTTGGCTAGGAGTCTTTAATGTTCAAAGAGCTGTGGGAGGGAGGGGACGAGACAGAGGAGAGAAGAGAGAGAGGAAGGGAAGAATGAAAGAAAAAATGGAATGAGTGAGAGAATGAAATAAGAAGTAAGAAGGGGGGAAGGAGTGATTGCCAGGAGAGACTGTAGAAAAAGGGGAGGGCGTACTGAGGGTGAGTGAAGAGAGAATTAGGAAGAGCAGTTGAATAAACAAGAGGGAGATGTAAAAACCCACCAGCACATCTAATTTTCTGCACTAGACATTAGATTCCACTGCACTTTGGAGTATGCACTACAGCATATGATCACATTAGTGCATACCTCCCAAGTGTCCCTCTTTAGGAGGGACAGTCCCTCTTTGAGACCCAAATCCCTCTGTCCCTCTTTTCTACCCTTTTGTCCCTCTTTTTAAGACATCAGAATGAGTGGGGTATTACATTGCTCCACAGCAATAAAACATACATAAATGTGTTGTTAATTGTCAGTATATGTGTTTATACATTAATATGGGTAATTAAAATACTTTGGTCTTGCTCTAAATCATTTATCAGTTACACAAAGAGGTGCAGATGAGTCAAGAAATAACCTAAAAATTCTTGGAAATGCCCAACCTACCAGCCACGCCCCCAGAAACGCCATCTAAAACAGAAGTGTCCCTCTTTTGCCATTTGAAATGTTGGGAGGTATGTTAGTGCGTACCGGTGCACACACACTAAACTGTTGTTAACCCTTTGAGAACAAGACAATTTATTGGTTCACAATGCATCTGGTCCTTAATCCTTAAGACTGTAATGCAAACAAGCACTGAAGATTTCCCCATAAAATGTGCAGGAAATTTAAATCATGTTACTTTCCTCTGTGCTTTGTTTACAACAGGGTGTAAACCTGTTGTAATAACCTCCCCACACGCTTACCTTACTATAGTGAGAAACTGCTAATGGACCCTATGAATTTTGCATTTGAGCCTTTGCTCAACAGATAACAGTCCTGAACGCCATGTCAATGGAGGCAGACATGACATCTGGTGGCAGTTTTTTTCTAACTGAAGCACGCAGAGTTTGCATGCCTACTTAACAATTACAGGGCCATAGAGGAGCACAGTGTATTGTGTAGCCATGTGTTTCACACCCCTCTGGTTCTTAAAGGGTTAACATTAACTGCTGCAGTGGGCAGAGTTTGTCTCCTGTGGTCCTACTAGCAGTTACCATATCTTCCTCCACAGACATGACATCCAGGAATAACTAAAGATGTTCTCTCTGAAACAAATGCAAAATTCATATTAAGGTAAGTTTAGTGGGAGGTTAATATTGGAAAGTGTTATTTCTCCTGTAAAGAAAGTGAAAAGGAACAGAATGCCCTAAAAGTCCCATACACTCAAGCCATGTTAAGGTGAGAATTTGTGGCATAAAAAAAGGTTAGTAAATTGGTATTATGTAGGTTTTAACATTAGTGAATTCATTCCAGTGCCTGCTTTATTGCCAAATTGTATTATTAAATTCCCCTATGGCAGTGATTGTCAGCTTCAGTCCTTGGGACATGACAACAGGTCAGGTTTTAAGGATATCCCTAATTCGGCAAATGTAGTGCAATCAAAATGACTGAGCTACTGATTACCCATCTGTAAACAAGAAGGAATGTATTTAAAATGTGATTTGTCGGTGTGTCCCAAGGACTAATGCTGATAATTTCTACCCTGTAGATTGGTGAAGCTAAAGTAGATAAGCAAAAAGGCAAGAGGAATGAAGGGGAAGTGTTTTACCCACTTCCATTTTTCCCGTAACAACTGAAATCAGGTGATAAAAGTAAATTATATGTAAACAAGCATGGCTGGGAACTCTCTGGATTTGCACCGGAGACTCTGGTTTTCACTCTGCATTGCTGGATCTCTCTGGGGCAGAGGCTGATTCCTCCGGATGTGGGGAGTTATCCCACTTCTGCTCTTGCCCTGTATGTTTCTCCCATTTCCCTCCCACTTCTCCTCCGTCCCCAGCATATTTGACCTCCCTTTTTACTGTTTCTTAAGCCCTACCCCCACTCTCGATTAAGCCCCGCCCATTTTTTGATGCAAATTGTGTCATTTATCACCCCCAACAGCACCACAGGACTCCCCTTCTGGGGAGTCCAGAAGAAACAGTTTCTAGATATGTAAACAATGAAAAAATAAAATGTACTTCAGTGGGAATTCTCATGAAAAGTACAGTTTTCCACTTTCTTTCCACTGTAACCCCTAGCTTTGTCCCACTGCACTGGTAGCGACAGAACCACACACACACACACACTGACTCCCAGACTTGTCCAGTGGTTGCCATTGAACCACATAAGCTGCCCACACATCCGCGTCCAACTGCACTGACTGCTAGCAGGATGTGCAACGTGATGCAACAACTCGCATTATTTTGCTGGTGGAGAATGATGGTAGTTATAGTCTGAAAGTTTCTGGAAGGCCTCATGTTACCCACCACTGCTTACTAACCCCCAGCCTTGTTCTACTGCATTGATAGCAATAGAACAACACATTAATCCCCAGCCTTATCCCACAGTTGCCACAGAATCACACATCTTGACATCCCCAGCCTTGTCCCACTGCACTGGTAGCCATAGAACCACTTATTATAATGACTTCTAAGTGTTAGCCTACTGCACTAGCCAGAACCAACAGAGAAAAATGGGATTGTTTGCCTACCCCTGCTTCTGAGAGTGGTGAAACTTGGAAACATCATATTCAGTCCTGACCTGTAGGACAGTGGGGTTTTTTTGGGAGACCAGAATCCTGATTTTACTTGCTGGAATCATGGAGCGTCATTTGATTTGCATTTATCACAGTGCAGCTTACTTGAGCCGCGGATGGAAGGAGCCAGCAACTTCCTTGTCCCCGCCGGCTGTCATGCCACGTCTCCAAATGCAGCTCACTTCCGCATTCTGACTGACTCTCTCGAGCAGGCACGCATCAGCTGGTAGTCTCCAGTGACGTCACGCGCCACTTTTATACTATATTGGGCTTGTTGTGTGCTCCACTTCCCTGCTGGATATTTAGTTAAAAGCTGTCTGGACACCCTGCTCAGTCGCTCTTACGTGGCGTTCCATTGCAGCAGCTTTAGTAGTTCTGTGTTTATCTCCTCCGGTTTGACACCTTGCTTGGCTTCAGTACTCCTCGGTGATCAGTCCTATGGCTTGTCTGACTACTTACTTGGTATTGACCTGTGGCTCTGGCTGACTACCTGCTCTGTGCTTGACCCTTGGCTATTGTCTGACTACCCACTTTGTACTGACCTGTGGCTCTGGCCGACTACCCGCTCCGTGCTTGACCCCTGGCTATTGCCTGACTACCCATTTGGTACTGACCTGTGGCTCTGGCTGACTACCCGCTCCGTGCTTGACCCCTGGCTATTGCCTAACCACCCACTGGGTATGGACCTGTGGCTCTAGCTGACTATCCACTCTGGTTTGACCTTAGGCGAGTCTTACCTCTGATTTTGGGCTCTATTGGGTCCTTGATTTCACAGGGCCCATACCTTAGCAGAATTCCTAGTGTCTGTGGAATTAGTTGCTCTGATCAGATGCCTATCCTGCTAGGGGATCTAACTTGGGGTTATATATATATATTCCTAATTGTATTCCATTCAATAAAGGTGGTGTTCATTATACTATACTTGTGTATTGTTCTAATTTGTACTGCTACCATGACAGCATTGTACGAACCTGTGTATTATATTTGAATTTCTTCCACACAATTACAACATACGCATCCATCCACTGACACTCTTCTACAACAGCATCTGTATTGGTGTACACACCATATATATATTCTCTTACAATCTCTTCTCCCCCCACCACCATGCCTACATCTGCACCCTGGGAATGTTACGAGTAGGAGTGTTGTATTGGCTAGGTTGAAAGCATTTGTCCACAGTGGTGTATTTCTCATTAGAGCACTAGACGGCAAGGAACATCTAGTGAGTGGAAGCTACGTCTACATGCTGAGCTCTGGACATGGTCAGTTTAATCGCAGCCTCCCTGAACCAGATGTGGCCATAGAGAGGACTAGGAGTGCATGAGAAGTAAATTCAGTCCTGCTTGTCCATAACTGTTGAGGGAATTCTGCTGACTTTCATTTTAACCATCTCTGGACTGAACATGAATTTGCATGTACATGATGTAACGGAAGGAGAAGGGGAATTGCACAACCCAAACTACCCATTAATTCCCACAAGAAGTGCAGAGTGGCAATCTATTCATGTTTGGCAGGTGAAAGACAAAAATAACAGGACCATAGCTCTTATATTAGCATTTATACATTATCCTGATGGGAGTTTGTGCAAGCAAAGTCATCCAGCGGAACTATATTAAAAAAACAGGGTGGAAAAGAAAGTCACTGTTGTGTTTTATGGAATCTTAGCTCCTCATAATCTGGTTATTCTGAAAGAGATTTCAAATTCACCTATATCTTGTATTAGCCATTTCTTATTGCAAAAATTAGTTTTTAGTTTTAAAGTTTATGTTAATTAATTCAGGCCATGCAGACGCTTCCTGTTTTAGCAATATATTATCTCCTCCACTTACTGTCACTTAACCCTTTCAGTGCTAGGGGAGGTGTGCAATGCATGCCTGAGCAGTGTCAGTGAGTTGGGAAGGTAATGTAGGGCTACAACAGGGAGTGCCTTCACAAATGCCCAAATTAGCATAATCTAAAATAAAAACACTTTTTTAAAAAATAAAAAATGTATAATACAACATACAAGTTATTTACATAGCTCTTTCAAAATCACCAAACTGATTTTAAGTTATAGTGTCCCTTTAAAGATGAGCAAATTGGGTCTTTCAGTTTCACAGATAAAGTGCTTGATATGAGGGGGGATGGAAAGCTTATAACATGGAAGTGAGGGTGGGAGCTATGTGCACATGCAGAGGGATATATTTATGAATAAGCACAATACAAAAAGGAAACTATACAGCTTATGCAGCACACAAAAGAAAAAAGGCAATTATGGATCAAACCAACTGCATTACAGGTGACTAATGAAAATGTCCCATTTATTCCTGTTGATTGAAATACAGGTTTTGCAGAGCAATGCATTAGAAACCTCCCTCTCTAGCATTCAGGCAGATAAAAGTCTAATTTAACCCTTTGAGTGCCAGAGAGATATCCACTGCATTGCACCACCCTGGTACTCAAAGGCTAAATTGTCAAAGGGAATGTAAGTAATATATTGAAATATATAAATGGGGATTAATGCTAGATAAATAGATAGATAGATAGATAGATAGATAGATAGATAGATAGATAGATAGATATCATTACCTTCAGCCGTTGTCGATCCAACGCAGGATGAAGTCCTTCTCAGCAAGCCTTCAACAACTTCAGTCCTGTGTCTTTTGCTGCCAGTATGTGCCAGCAAATTTGGTAATTTCTTCTACCCATCTTGTCTTCGGTCTTCTGCTTAGTATCAAATGGAATCCATTACAAAATGTGTTTGGTCCATCTTTCTATGTGGCCTGCCCGTTTTCTTTTCAAGTACTTTACTCTTTCAATTATGTCATAGAACTTTGTATGGGAAATGTGTTAAAGGAGCAGTAAACTTTTTTATGAAAACACATATTTTACAGAGCATTTTCTGCTGAATAAAACAAGGTCACTCCCATCGCTGTGAGATGTTTTATTAAAAACTAGTTGAACAGCCCGTTACACGGGCCACAGTGCCTCAGGCAGCCGGTCGCGGGGCAGTCACACGCAGTGGAGACTGCCCGCGCCTCGGCTGATACAGAGCCTCTGGCAGCCGGTCGCGGGGCAGTCACACGCAGTGGAGACTGCCCGCGCCTCGGCTGATACAGAGCTGGATGCTCTTTCGGAGCGCCCAGCTCTGTATCAGCCGTGGCGCGGGCAGTCTCTACTCCGCATGACTGCCGCACGCGCAGCAGTGTCTACTGCGCATGTCGGGCGTTACACACAACTTGGCAAATTATTATATAGGATTTATAGCAGTTCAAATAACCAGGAAGTGAATTTACTGTGTTTACTTCCTGATTGTTCTGACAGGAAGTGACTGGCAGTTTCTATCACATTCTATGGAAAATTGTATGTCTCTGACTTTCCTGACTTTCCTCTCCATTAGAATCTAACAGGAAATCTAATTAGAATTTGACCACTAGAGGGCACTGCTAATGTAAAAAAACATGGGTTTAAACTGTAATAACTCTGGAAATATAAATCTCTTGACAGTGGGAGTGCCCTTATTTTACTCAATAGGAAAATCCCTACAAGATATATTTTTTCATAAAAAAGTTTACTGCTCCTTTAAACATGACATATATTTGTTGATATTCAGCTTCAGACCAAAATGTTTGATTTCCTGTTATAGGTCTTCAGTGCGTTCTTGCAGTTCTTCAGGACTACTGACAAAAAGCATGATACTGTCTGCAAAATGTAAGTGATGTAGGTAGTCTCCATTCATCTTAAGTCCTTTTTGGTCCCAATTCAGTTTTACTTCTAAACAAGCAGAAAATAGTTTTGGGGAGACTGTGTTTCCTTGTTGGAATTTATTGTTGTTGTCCTATATTGATGCAGTTGCATTTTCATGTATTGCTCTGAGGATATTTATGTAAGCTCTATCTATTGCTTGGTTGATCAGGGCATCGATTATAGCTTGCTTTTTCACAGAGTCCAAGGCCTTTTCGTAGTCAATGAAAGCTAGGCATAATGGAAGGTTGTATTCATTATGTTGATCTATAACTTGTTGCACACTCTGAATATGGTCAGTTGTACTGAAACTGTTCCTAAAGATTGCTTTTCTTTAGGTTGTGCAACGTTAAGTACTGGGTCCATTCTTCTTCTTTAGAGTACCTTTGTGAAAACCTTGCAGACCGCTGGCAGCTTAATGGTCAGTAGTTTTTTTTATAAACACACCCAGAAGCGGCATTCAGGAGGAGTTACACATATCTCCACTATACTGCCTGTCCCATTGGTGTAAGTATGGTGTGTGATTTTCACAGGAGTGTGACTTCACCCTCCTCCACAGTACACACCTCCTCACCATACCTTGTCCACTCTTGCCTGCAGACACTTTACCCGCTCTCATAGCACCTGATTATGAAAATAAACATGGCAGACTGACAGCACTCTACCACCACCAGCACACCATCCTATTTGAAGTGTCATGTTGCATACATATACACAAAGGTCACTGTATTTTGCATGTAAACCATTCCTACCACACTAAGCTCTCTCTGACCGGCAACACACTGTGAATAAAATGCTTATGGTGTGAAATTCACTCAGCTTCCCCCAAAGTCCTTCTCTTACTCCAGTGCCTCAGCCTCCCGATTTGTCCCCCCGTTCTATGGCTGTTACTATCACGGTCCCCGTGATTCCCTGTCAATCTCTGTATGTATACATTTGCATTGGAGGAGTCTGATTGGCCCGCCCAGGATGTGCCTTTATATGCTGAGGCTTGGGCACTTGTCAATGGCCCTTTCGTGGTGTTGTGTTGCTGCGCCTAGTTATTGATCTCCAGTGTCTCCTGTGTACTGACCCGGCTAGTCTGACTCTCCTTCTGTTCCTGCTTCGTGATCTGACCCGGCTCTGGCTGACGACCCTGCACCGTGATCTGACCCGGCTCTGGCTGACGACCCTGCACCGTGATCCGACCCGGCTCTGGCTGACGACCCTGCATCGTGATCCGACCCGGCACTGGCTGACGACTCCGCTCCGTGATCCGACCCGGTTCTGGCTCCTGATCCTGCTCCGTGATTGTTCCACTCTCGGGTGGTGTTCCTGCGACTCAGTCATCCGGTTCCGGCTACTGCTCCTGTCCGGTTGCTGCTCCTGTGTACTCCGGTCACGTTGGCGACATTCTGACTGTTCTCAGTTTCCTCGCTCATTTCGCTGTAGCCGAGGTTGCCTGCCTTGTTCTAGTGAGCATTGCTCTTTTCAAATGTACCAGATTAACCCTTGCACTGCCGGTAGTCTCCGATTACGTGCCATTTTGATACATTGCCAAGCTCCGGTGATTCTCTGAGCCTTTACACTTTTGAGCCTCCGCTTTACGCTATACCAGTCCTTGCAGAGCTCCGCTTGTTCGATGCCCGGTGAGCATCGTGATTACGCTGGTTGTCATTGGTAGTCCATTCGCTCTTGCATCAAGGATTCTGGGTGACACCTTGTGGGTGTCTGGGCAGTACCTCATTCGCTCAAAGTGCTTTATCCCAACTGCACTACTCTGTGCATCGGCTCTTCATAGCTTGGGCAATTCCGTTCTACTGTGGCCTCCCAAGGGCTGGCATATTTCCGTGGCAGACGCAGGGTTACTCGATACTCATTCAGGGTGATTTCTATTCTGGTTACATCAAATTGGCAGTAGCAATCCTCATAAGCCCACTGTGGTGGTACGGGCTCAGCTTAGAGCAACAGGGGCTCATCCTGCTTATGCTTCAAGAGTGTTACAGCGCTTCTCCTGAGTTCCAGATCTACATTTAAAGACTATTACCATAGACTGCTATATATCTCCTGGACGTTGGCCAATCTAGTCTGAGCCTTACCAGTTGCTCTAAGCTGAGCCCGTACCACCACAGTGGGCTTATGAGGATTGCTACTGCCAATTTGATGTAACCAGAATAGAAATCACCCTGAATGAGTATCGAGTAACCCTGTGTCTGCCACGGAAATATGCCAGCCCTTGGGAGGCCACAGTAGAACGGAATTGCCCAAGCTATGAAGAGCCGATGCACAGAGTAGTGCAGTTGGGATAAAGCACTTTGAGCGAATGAGGTACTGCCCAGACACCCACAAGGTGTCACCCAGAATCCTTGATGCAAGAGCGAATGGACTACCAATGACAACCAGCGTAATCACGATGCTCACCGGGCATCGAACAAGCGGAGCTCTGCAAGGACTGGTATAGCGTAAAGTGGAGGCTCAAAAGTGTAAAGGCTCAGAGAATCACCGGAGCTTGGCAATGTATCAAAATGGCACGTAATCGGAGACTACCGGCAGTGCAAGGGTTAATCTGGTACATTTGAAAAGAGCAATGCTCACTAGAACAAGGCAGGCAACCTCGGCTACAGCGAAATGAGCGAGGAAACTGAGAAAAGTCAGAATGTCGCCAACGCGACCGGAGTACACAGGAGCAGCAACCGGACAGGAGCAGTAGCCGGAACCGGATGACTGAGTCGCAGGAACACCATCGGAGAGTGGAACAATCACGGAGCAGGATCAGGAGCCAGAACCGGGTCGGATCACGGAGCGGAGTCGTCAGCCAGTGCCGGGTCGGATCACGATGCAGGGTCGTCAGCCAGAGCCGGGTCGGATCACGGTGCAGGGTCGTCAGCCAGAGCCGGGTCAGATCACGGTGCAGGGTCGTCAGCCAGAGCCGGGTCAGATCACGAAGCAGGAACAGAAGGAGAGTCAGACTAGCCGGGTCGGTACACAGGAGACACTGGAGATCAATAACTAGGCGCAGCAACACAACACCACGAAAGGGCCATTGACAAGTGCCCAAGCCTCAGCATATAAAGGTACATCCTGGGAGGGCCAATCAGACTCCTCCAATGCAAATGTATACATACAGAGATTGACAGGGAATCACAGGGACCGTGATAGTTACCCAATCAGAAGCCTGCTGCCAGTCCATCACTGTGTCTATTCTACAGCCTGCCAGTTGTGAGTCTGCCATTTATTGCATGCACAACTTTCTCCTACTACTCGCTGTCCAGGACCATTGGGTCTCCATTCTTACTCTGCTGCTTCTCTTGTGTTCCACATTCCTGTGCATCTGCACCGTCAGTCTCACAGGAGCCACTGCTGCCCTCTCACATAAGTCTGTTAACTTTTTGAGTGCCACAGGGGTGTAGGGTTGCCAACCGGCCGTTATTTTGGACACTAGAACCAGTGCCGGTATAACTACTTTACCGGTGATTGAAAATAATACGGTATTTGTATCACTGCAGTCTTTCAGCATGACATTCACATGTGACCCTGATGAAAATCACAAGTAAAACTGAGCATTAGTACTCTAACTGGGTTTAAACTTCACTACATGCACAGAAAGAGCTCCATTGTTTTACTGTTCTGTGCACTTTACCTAAAGAGAGCACTGACATTCAAACATGCGCACTGTAGCTGTAGCGCATTTAGATGTGAGCCTGCGCACTGTACCTGTAGTGCACTGAGATGTGATCCTGTGCACTGTGTCAGTAGGAAATTAACCCGTGGGTCTATACACTGAACAGCTGTACAGAGTGTTGCTGTACAAAGGAGCTGTTCCAATTACCCAGTACGAGGTGGGTGTGTACTGAGGAGTTATAATACTACACTTACTAAGCTGCATCTATATCAGCCCTTATTTCCAGGTCAGCGATCATGCATATATAGAGAGTATAGATAAAAAAAAATAAAAGAGGGGTTCATAGTACGTTATTGTAAATGAGCCACGTTCAGATGGTTCTCTTGTCATACTGATGAGTATGTTCCTTTTGTCTTGTTCTGCAAGTGATGCCAAGCTCAAAAGGCTGACCTTCATTATACCTGTAAGATATGATGGTCCATAAGAGCACCGATGATACAATTTAGCGAGGCTGATGTGTTTAGAATACAAATTTTGGGACAAACCAACTGCCCCATAGGAAGACAAATATTTTTATTGAATTAAACTGGTCTTGAATGCTAGACATACTTAGAAGGCCTTAATCATTTAATTAAGTAAGGAACATTGGGGATTGTGGGGATGTATTTGACCCCTATGGTGCAGCTGGCTTCCTCCAGAATTTCTCCAGTTCTTGGTACATCAGTATCAGTGAGATTGCGGAGGTGTCTCGTATAATAGTTGGAATGATGTTTGCAGTAGTAATTAAATAATTGCTACAGTGATACTTTTGTATATTCAGAGTGTATACAAGCAGGTTATCCATCTATGAGTGTCTGTTTTATTTCTAGATGTTAAGAAGTAATGAGTAAGTATGGTTCAAACCACTGTTTGGGCTACTACTGTGCTTCAGAATATCCACAGTGCATTATGAGAACCGAGCTCCTGTCACCCGGTAGCTGTAAAGAGAAGCCTGAAACTCAAATTTGTAGGGTCAGGCAACATTGAGTGGTTCCTCTCCTTTTGTGGCTCCTCCCTTTTGCAGCTCCTCCCTTTTGTGTCTCCACCCTCACCGACCCACAACTATGGCTGGTATTTTTTGAGGAAAAGGTGGCAACCCTGCAGGGTTGGTAATGTATTCATCAGTAATGCATTGCACAATCCCTCTGCCACTCAAAGGGTTAAAGAAAGTTGCTCTTTATGTCAACAGCCCTAGAGCTGGAGGGAGAATGAGACCCAGGGAGAAATACACTAGGATTTCTGTCAACGGCCCTAAAGCTGGAGGGAGAAGGGAAGCCAGGGAGAAATACTCTGGGAAGCAGCCACCATGTTGCAATGGCTTCAAGGAAAATGAGAATCACAAGTCCCTGCGGAGATGACACCAATACGATTCTTGATAGAGAGTTGCAAGCTTGACCTGGTACATGTGGGGAATTATAGCACCATTTGTTGTCCACCACATATTTAACACTATGAGTGTCAGAGTGGTATGCAACCCATTGCTGCCACTGAAAAACGTAATTCAAAATATGGATGTTTTACACCTTTGTTTCTCCCTTCACTGCTACAGGTGTACACCTCTGCCACTCAAAGAGCATACAATGCGCTCCTCACCCATCAGCCACTCAAAAACTCATTCTTCACTGTTTTACAAATATGAATATGGTGCTTTAACAATTTCACTGCCACAGGGGTACGCAAAGCATTGCTTATCAATACATTACGTAGCTCTCTGGCACTCAAAGGGGTTACACAATGTGCCATGTGTGTATCCAGGATATGGAGAACTCTGCCACAGGGCTATCCTATGTAATAATACGCTAGGATGTTTGTCAGAAGCCATCATGCACAGTAGAGACTGCGAGAGTTCAGGCAGTCTCTACTGCACATGATTGCATAGCATGAGTGAGGTGATGCAAGACTGCATCAAGTGGAGCAGTGAGGTAGCGGCCGCTTAACCCTGTGAGTGCCAGAGGGGTACGCAACGCATTGCAAATCAATGTGTTACGTACCCCTCTGGTAATCAAATGGTTAACATTACCCGGACTTTGGCCCGTGTACACGGGCTTTTACACTAGTATAGAAATAAATATCTAAAAATAAGACTCCTATTACTGTCACACACATATCATCACATTTTATCTATAGTTTGTCATGAAACTTCTTTTTTTTTTTTTTTAATTTCTTTTATTAACTGCATGGACAAAGCCATGCCAATATTGCTAATATATAATGTGATGGTGCTTGTGGGACTCCCCTTCTCTGCAATATGGTGAATGGGCAAATAATGAAACAAAGTGGCCCTTCCCCTTCTCCACATAGCTAGGCATTAAGAGGGCTGTTGGAAGGCAGTGGAAGAGTCGACGTTCCAAGGTGTTACCTGTGGGATTCAGCACGTTGGGAACCTCTGAATATTGATGGTGGTGATTCTTGCTACAGTGATTTTGATAGGAGTGGCCAGCGGGAGAAGTCACTCCTGTCAGTATCACTGCCCCTCTCCATTCTTATTGCCTGGTCGCTGTATAAAGTACGAAATAGTAAAAACTAAAAATATGTGCTCACAGGTCTTGTATAAAATATATAAATGTGTGATCAAAAATACATGGAAGCAAACTGCAATGTTTTGGTCTGCTTACCAGGACCTTCATCTAGAAAAGCATAGCATACGCAAACCAACTGTAACAAATTCCCAAAATTCCGTTGATCTAAATAGGGAATGTAACCTATTGAATGCTTTGGGGCAGGGCCGGCCCAAGACATTGTGCTGCCTGGGTCCAAGGATGAAATTCTGCCCCCCCCTCCGCACACCGAAACCATGCCCACCAAAACACACCACATCTTTAATTATATTAACCCCTCTCCTTCCCCTAAAACCACATAGAACTGTACTTTTTTTTTTACACCCTTTGTACCTTTCTCCCCCTTGCCTTTTTACACCCCTTGTACCTCTTTCTCCCCCCTTGCCATTTTACACCACTTGTGCCTTTTTTCCCCTCTTTTCACCCCTTGTGACTCTTTTTTCACCCCTTGTGCCTCTCTTTTCCCCTCTTTTCACCCCTTGTGCTTCTCTTTTTCCCCTCTTTTCCATCCCTTGTACCTCTTTTTCACCCCTTGTGCCTCTTTTCACTCCTTGTGCCTCTCTGTCACCCCCTGTGCCTCTCTTTTCACCCTTTGTGCCTCTCTTTTCACCCCCTTGCCTGTTTCTCTTCTCCTTCTGGCTCTCTCCCTCTCTTCTCTGCTTGTCTGGCTCTTCTCCTGTTTTTTACTCAGTCTCCCCACTGCCCGCACTGATGACAGCCGGGACCGTGTCACATGCGGAAATGCAGCATGGTGCATGCTGGGATTTTCTTCGTCAGTCTGGGCACCGGTTTTAAACTTGCACTGGCCTATTTAAAGAGGAAGAAAACCCTGGCATGCTCCACACGGCATCTCCGCATGTGACACAGTCCCAGTCGTCATCAGTGCGGGCAGTGGGGAGATGCTGCACACGAAATAACATGCCTTGGGGCGTCAAATTGCCACCCCTGTGCCTCCTGGGTCCATGGCTCCACCAGGACCCATGTAAGGGCCGGCCCTTCTTTGGGGCAAACCAACTATACATAAGGAACAAATAAAATTTCCCACCATTCCCACTGATTTAAGTTGGGCTTTTATTTAAAAAATATATATATTTAAATCAGTGTGGGATTGTATTTGTTTTCTGTGGTGCAGCTGGTTTGCCCTAGAATTGCACCATGTTGCGTATATATACATTATTACTTTACTTTATTTCACCATTCCTTTCCTTTTCTTTCCCACTTAGCCTTTAAGAACAAGGCTTTTTGGCCTGTTCCAGTGTGTATGAACCCTGTCTGTTTGGTATCAACCGTTACTCACATGACTTGTGAGGAAGGATATAAATGGAACATAGTTCTCTATGTAATCACATCATTAATCCAGGCCCACATGGGCCCTGCACCTTTTTTATTTTATTGTATGTCTGCTGTTTTTAATTGCACTACTCTGGGACCCACAAATAATAATAAAAACATCAAAATATAATTTAAAGTGTCCCCTCCAACGCGTTTCAAAATAACATCTTTCTTCAGGGACTTTCAATCTATATAGTATTTGTAGGTGTATTAGAGTAGGACTTACCATAAAGTGAGATACCTTGGCGTGGTGGTAAGCTTACACACAGATTGGCCAATTTGTGGGACTAAAGTCTCACTTATTTTACTTAGATTTACTAAGGACTATTATATATGCCCAATACAGGGCACACATTATTCACAGCATATAGAGGAGCGCAGGTCTGTTTGTTTGTATGTTTTTTCACTTGTGGATCTAGGCCTAATGTCAGGGGTACTGGAGAACCCTCTCATTCCTTGCTGCTATCTATATCTTTCATCTATATACTTATATTTAATTTATATTTATTATATGGATATTTTATGATGAGTTAGCGCTGTGAGCTTTCTTCCTTTTTTCTGTTTTTGTACACATATATATATATATATATATATATAAATATAAGGTTCACTGTTTATAAGTTGGTACCTAAACACTAGTTCTGTTTCTCTCATGTTTTTCCCTCCACCTCCCTGCTCATTTTTTCTCCCTCCCAACCTCCATCTCTCTCTCTCTCTCTCACGCTGGTCTAATTGTGCGTGCAGAATCGGATGTGTGTCCGACCAGGCGAAATAACCATGAGCAGAGACAGCGATTAACATTACCCACTAACCTCTCACCTGCCTGGGGACCCATGGGACTGGCTGATAATCAAGGAGGGGGGTTGACCTTGGGTGATCTCCCACTCAGAAGATGATGGGCTTGTTAGCTAAAATCCAGCCTGTCATGTTAGTAGGATGACACAGTGACACAGACAGAAAGTAGCTGTGTGACACAGAGTCTGTCCTTTCTCCTGCTGGGTGACATAGTAAAGAGGTTTAGTGCTGCAGAAGGTGTATTCAGCCTTTGAAGTGGGACTGTCGTGTGTCATGCTGAATGCTTGGCTGCAGCAGACTTCTGGTTTCTCTGTGGATATGACACCAGGAGAAATGAATCTGTGTGATACACAAGGTGTTCCTGACAGCATCACACGACATGTGACTGGGACAGTCTGTAAGCAGCATGCAGACTACCAGCTGTGTGGGATAGACACCTAGTGTGACCTGCTATGGAATATGTATCTGTGTTTCCATGTATATGTATACGTCAGCTATTCTCATCATTAGTCCTCCAGGCACGCCAATAGTTCATGAATTCAAGATATTCTTGCTAGCTCACTGTGATTAATCGGCAACTCAGTGACTGTGATTAATACAACTGTGTTTAAGATGGATGTCCATGAAAACCTGGCCTCTTGATGTGCCCCCGAGGACTGGAGCTGAGAATCAGCTGTTATACAGATAGATAGATAGACAGACAGACACAGTTAGTGAGCAGTGAGTAGCAACCGCTCAGTCCCCTGGATATTCATTAATATTTCATTGCTCTATCAATTATTCCCTCCTATAACATCATCTGTCTGCAATAAAACTGTCTGAGAGAGAGCACTCACCCAAAACACAGCACACTCTTACACACCACTATATAATGGTGCCGAGTATCTACACACCGTTAAGGAGCACACTATATAATGATTTAGAGTATCTATACATTGATAATGAACACACTGAACTATAAAATAATGCTGATTATCTGTGCACTGATAAGGAATACACTGCACTGAATAATGGTGCTGAGTATCTATACACAGGTAATTATCACATTAGTATATATATAATTATCACTGTAGTATATAAAGATGCTGAGTATTTATACACTGATAATTAATATGCTGCACTTTATAATGATACTATCTATACATTGATATGAATCACTGCACAATATAATATAATAATGAACATGCTGCACCGTTGGTGAATTTATACATAAGATTCAATGAATTGACAGACATGGAATCCATTTTTCTAACCCTGCATCTATCTAACACTAATGGAGTAGGCTGTTTATGCCAAAAATTCTCACCATAACATGGCTTGTGCCATGGGGTGAACAGTGGGGCAGGTTATGTACATTTCAGTTTGTTTATTTCCTCTATGCCATGTTTAATGCTATGTACTAAACAAGGCGAGAGGAAATTGTGTTACTTTATGCCATTTTCCTGCACATGTTATTGTGCAGGTGTAAGAGGCATGCTGGCTTTAAAGTCCTAATGGCAGCAGAGTATGTGCACTGGTATGCATGTACTCCAATAATCATACTTTGAAGCACAGCCACTGGCATTAGTGTCTAGCTTTAGATTCACATGACTGACACTGCACTACATAATGATGCTGAGTAGTATGTATAATGAGCATGCTGCTCTGTATAATGTAACCATGCTTATATACACTGATAAAGGACATTCTACACTGTACAAGGATACTGGGTATTTATACACTGATAATAAACACTCTGCACAGTATAATGATACTGAGCATCTATATACTGATAATAAACATGCTGAACTGTAATTATGCTGAGTATCTATACACTTAAAGCAGCTGGATAATTGACAACGTCGGACATGACACACTGGTCACGAAGACCCTTTTGAGGTCGAAAGGAGGGTGGTCAACAATACGGGTCAGTAACAGGCAGGCAAAGACGGTACCTAGCATGAGACAGTAGGATATTCGAACAAGCCATCGTCAAAACCAGTCAAGCAGCACGTTACAAAATCAGCAGGCAGAAGAATAGTAGAATAACAGGCCGAGGGCAAAATCAACACAGGAGTCATAGCAGAATCAGGAGACAAGAGACATAGTCAGGGAAAGCCTGGTCAATACACTGGATACACTAGGAACAAACACTCAACGACTCTATATACGGAACTCTTTGATCACGTAATGACACAAGGGTGTCAGTGCTTGATGTATATCACGGTGCAGCTTCTCGTGCTGTCACTCTCACTTGTGCTGTGCTCCGATTTGTTGAGCCTGTTTGGCCCGCCCCTGGTGACCTTTTTATTCTGGGCTAGTGGCACCTGTCATTTGCCCTTTCGTGGTGTTCCTGAGGCAGTTTTGCTGTGCTGTGTTCCTGTGTTCCTGATCTCCGGTGTACCGACTTGGCTAGCCCTGACTACGATCCTGTGTACCTGCTCCGTGATTTGACCCGGCCTGGCTGACGTTCCTGCTCGTTTCCTGATCCGGCTTGTCTGTGAACCTGCTCCGTGATTCGACCCGGCTTGCTGACGTTCCTGCTCCTCGACCTGTTCCAGTCTCTGCAGCCGGGCTCCGTTCCTGAATGCCTTGTCGCCACTGCAACATTGTGACTGTGCCACTTGCTGTTCAGTACGGTTCTGTGCTGTGCTGACTCCTGCCACTGAGCTGATTACTGCTGAGCTGTGTTTCTCTATCGAGCTGTTAACCCGTGCAGAGCTGTGTCCCAGTTACCGAGCTGTCTGTCCGCGCAGAGGGGCGTTCCATCTACCGAGCTGTTAACCCATGCAGGGCCGTGTTCCCATTATTGAGCTGCCTACTAGTGCAAAGCTGTGTTATTACCATCGAGCCATTAACCCGTGCAGAGCTGTGTCCCTGTAGAGGCGCGCAGTCCATACAGAGAGTCACTTGTGCTGAGCCGTTCCTCTCCTTGCAGTCCGGTGTAGTGCATTACCGTACCGGTGGCACACGACTCTGGCTGCTTCCGTTCACGTCTCTGTAGTTACGCCCGTGGGGGCTATTGATCCAAGCTCTTGCAATTCATTCTCTACTATTACGCCGTGGGGCGATTGGCTCAAGCTCTTGTAATCCAGCTCCCTCTATTCCGCACGTTTGGGTTATAAGCTCAAGCTCTGGTAACTAGTTGTCTCCATAGGTCGTAGGGCTATTGGTCCAGCTCTTGCAATCCAGTTCCAGCCACGACGCCTGTGGGGGCTAGTGGTCCCAGCTCCAGTAACTAGTTGTCTCCGTTACGCCCGTTGGGGCTATTCGCTCTAGCTCTGGCAGTCTACTCACTCTGCTCATACGCCCATGGGGGCTACCTTTCCAGTACAGCAGGTTGGAAGGCAGGTTTCTCTTTGCTGGACATTATCTTCAGTATTTCCAGACTGTGGGTGTTGAGTCTACTCTACCTTTAACACCTTCAACACCTTGGGCGTGCCATACAACACAACTGACACGGACTGATTATTCTATTAACCCTTTGTATATCAGTACTCAGTGCCTGTTCATTACTAGTACTCTTTTCTGTATCATTGTATACTGTGCATACTATTGCTTATCCGCTATTTCACAGTGCCACCCGTAGGGGGCATTCTCTGTCATTATTTTATTCTTAATAAAATTGCATTTTATTTTTACCCACTGGTCTGAGTGTCTTGAAAACCGTGACAATGTAGGCCCAAACAAGAGCATCAGTAGAATAAGGCGAAGAAAACAAGAGTCAGGAAGGAGAACCAGGAAAACCCAGAGAATCATGAAATCTATAAACTGATAATGGAAGTGATGTACTTTACTGTGATGTTGAGTATCTATATACTTATATGAACACAGTTATGTATAGTGATGCTATGAATACCCTGATGATTATTGTAGTGCATTGCCTTGTCATAAGTCTGAACAGTGTTTCTCTGTTACATACCAATTTTCAAATGCTTGTAACTTTTGTACGAAATGACAAATTAGGATGACATTTTGTATTCCAGATTGTGTGTTTTTTGTAGTCCAGCTTGTCTGTTTAACTAAAAAACATAAAATAAAATGAAAACAACAGACAAGAAATCTTTCTGAAGGACAACAACCACATACTTTTATGTGTTTTAATATTGGCTGAACAAGTGAGTGGAAGTTAAGTGGAAAAAACTCATTGATGCCAATATAAAAGCTTCTCACTCACATGAGCAAAAAGATGGTTAAGGTTTTGCAAGCATTAACTACGTGCTCTACTGTACTTTTCAAATAAATAATACCTAATTTCTAATGTTATTGTCACAAATTATATCACTTGTGATGTCATCTATGATCTCATCCACAATGTACGGGGAAGGAGGGATGCTAATGTTCACATAACTTTCCCTGCTTCTGCTTGTGAGAACATTGGCATAAAAAACTATTTTCTTTTTTTTCTTTTGACTTTTAATTAACATACTGTGCTCTTTAATGATGCTGAATAGCAATCCACTGATGATGAACACACTACAATTTAGTGCATAGAGATAATGAATATATATTGTTTATCTTAAGAATGCTACAATATGAGCAGCAGACTACATAAGGTATCTGTAAAATTCTATTAGGAACAATCATACATTGTAGGGCTTTTGCTCTTGAGGAAAACAAGGGTAGTTCCATTGCTGGCAGTTGCTTTATTCAAAAGTGATTACAATTTAAACTACAATGTAATGGTGGAGCAGTTACCATCACATTCTATGTAGAACTTTAGCCCTTGGCTCCCCTTTCCCATGGAATGCAATAACACTATTGCTAATAAGTTAAGAATAAAAAAATTGAACTGTAATAGCATTTGAAAGAAGTATTTCCCAGATTTTCCTACTTCATTAAGGTCTGGATTATTTTTGAGCTAAATTTGTCTCCAATATTTGCAGTTCAGGATTAGAATTAAGAGAACTTTAAAGTTCTTCCAGAATGACCCAAAGACCAAGTTTGTCTTCAGATTTGGAACTGTTATAAATTCAAATCAATTCAATAATCTACTTTGTGCTGTAAACTTTTCCAAGTATATATAGGATAAATATAAATAACTGTCGAGGGCTCCACAATTTACCCTATAGACAAGGCACTTTGCCTTCGGGTAACTTTGGACTCTTCTCTTTCCTTCACTACCCACATAATAAAGTAACTAAAACTTGTCACTTCTTTCTTCAGAATATAGCAAAACTCTGGCCATTCCTCTCTCACTCTATAACAGAAACTCTCATGCATGCTCTTATCCTTTCTCACTTGGACTACTGAAACTTTTTACTTATTGGCATGCCTGCTAACCATATCATTCCTCTCCAATCAATTCTTAATTCGGCCACCAAAATACTCTTCCTCTCCTCCGGAACAGTACTCACCACATCACTTTTAAAATCACAATGTATTACATTCAATATCCTCCTCGTTACCTTCAAGGCTCTCCATCAATAGTCCCCATCTTATATTTCATCTTTGATATCCAGCCATATACCTGCACGTCCACTATGCACCAAGCATGGTGGACAACTCTCTGCCCCTTTAACTACTATCTCTGTTTCACAACTGAAGGCTTTCTCTCTCTCTGCTCCCTATATCTGGAACTCCCTAGCATCCAGCATTCTCCAAGTCTCGACCCACAAGAACTTCAAATCCAGGGTAAAAGAGCACCTTTTAAGTGTAGCACTACCTTAATAGGGAAATATTATCTCATATGTCAAACCTGTACTTCCACCTCTACCTTCTTGTATTTGTATGTCACCCATCCTATACTTAGAGTGTAATCTCTACAAGGCAGGGACCTTTTATCCTAATATATACTCACCTGGTGTTCCCCTTATGATTGTCTATAAAAGCACTTAATTACTGCACTTAATGTACCCCTTCTATACTAAATTTAAAGTGCTAAGTACACATGTTGGCGCTATAGAAATAAAAATTTACATACATACATACAAATATGCAAGTTAGTCAAATGGATGTCAACACACGATGAAGATAAATTGTAAATGATTATTAATGACCAATATAAAGGAGAGCAAAGCAGGTGTTTGTAACCATTTTGTTTTAAAGATCTTGAGTGGTACAGTAAGCCAGTACATTGATAAATTTCTTCTATCACATTAAAAGATCACTGGACAGGGTCACAAGTTATTAAAAATCATGTGTTGTCCGATTTGGGACATTGTTTACTATTGTAATTCATCCATATGTATAAGCAATTTTTATCTACACATCCTTTTTTGGGCTGGCAAAGCTTAATTTCACTTATAACACTGAATACACCAGATGTTTAAAATATGCATATAGACAATAATAACATAAAACTTACTAGTTCAATAGGTAAAAATTATTAGAATAAAATATAATAAGACGGGGCAAATAAAATACCTTATGATAAAATGAATTGGTGTTCATCCAGGGGCATTGCTAGGTTCCAGTAAGACCTAGAGCCCATGGCAAGATTCAACAGCTCACCTGAGGCCTGTGGTACTGAAGGTAACCACATGTGCATATATATATATAGATAGATATAGATAGATCTATGTACACTTCAATTTATGTAATACATAAATGTACATCGAAAAAAGCAAAACGTGCATTAGCATAAATGAAATGTGACCACGGGGCTTTTTTTTTTTTTTTTTTTTTTTTTTTTTTTTTAAGAATCTGATTCCGGACTCCCCAAACGGCGTGCAGCCGCGCGGGGAGCCTGGAATTCCATGACGTACATGTACGTCCTTGGTCCTTTAGGGACCGCAACCTTATAACGTACATGTACGTCATGGGTCGTTAAAGGGGATGTTTACCCCTTTCACAACTTTGGCTAAATCGTTTCAGTACCAATAATAACTAATGGAAAGTGTGTTCTTTTTTAAAAAAATCTGCCCGTTTGAAGAATTTCTAAGTTTAAATGTACCTCTGTTCCTACTTCCGGCAGACAGTGCTGACTGGATCTGTCTCAGCTTCTATCCAGCCTCCTCCGATGACGGAGGCTGTCTGTCTCTAAGCTGAGGACTTTCACTGGCTAGAAATCGATCTCTGCCAATGAAACCATTAAAGGGATAGTAATGTTTCATAATAAAAGCAGCTCTAATTAATCATCATAGTATTTGGACTTTGGAGAGTGTTATTTCAATTCTGTCAGAGTTGTAGTTCAAGAGTAATTCAATGACAAAGTATCTCCCTCCCGCCCCTTTTACTGATGTAACACTGTTCAGCCAGATCAGAAGGGAGGTGCCCAGGTAGACTGCAGAGAGGGACAATCTTCAATTAAGATAAGGGAAAAACCTGAAAAGCTTGTCAAGGGGGGCAGGGCTTTCATTGTTCTCACAGGAAGGAGATTGTCCCCTGCTGTCATCTGTCTGGTCTATGGACTAGATTGCACGTCTGAGAAGAGATGGCTTACACTAAATAAAAGGGGCGGGAGGGGAAACTTTGCTTGTGAATATCTCTCAAACCATAAAGGTTTGAGAGATAAGACATATCATTCTTCATGTTTTTTTTAATGCCTACAAAATAAAATAAAGATAAAACGAAGTATTACTATCCCTTTAAGGGGTTAAATAGTGCAAAGTACAAACTCATGAAATCTCAAAAAAATATCAAATATTTCATAGTTCAACTTACAGATGACTAGGAGGTCCACAGGACATCTCCCAGAATAGACTGTAATAATAAAGAATGGCAGACAATTTAAATAATGTACTAAAATGTGTTTCCAGACTCTGGTTGCACAACCAGCCCGGACAATAAACCAACACAGATCCGATCCCAGCATATCTCCAGACTCTGGGTATACAGCTAGCTCAGATAATGCACTAGTACAAACCCCACCCTAACTTATCTCCAGACACTGGAAATCACTTCCACACTATCTACAAAAAACAATTGCACTAAATATCCATACCGCAAGGGCCCCAATATTATAGCGCAAACAAAAGTGTCCAATGTGTCTGCCCAACAGGGAAAATTCAAAGAGATAGCATCGATAGTTACAATAAAAAAATACAAACACAATATCTCTTCTAACAAATCTCCCATAAAAAATCTTACATTGGGCACCTGCCTGGCATCCAAGGCTTACGTATATTAAAAATGTTCCATGGAGCTTACAATAGAAATGGAGTTACACTAGTTACACCATGAGTAATACTAGTAATCCACAGACTAGTTAAAAGCAATCAGCTGAGCCCACATTCCTACCACATTAAACATTTAACCCTTTGGGTCCCATAGAGGTAACCAACATGTTGCATTGCAATGAGTTGGACACCTCTTGGCACTAAATGGGTTAAGGACCACAGAGGTGAACAGTGCATTGCATACCCTTCTGGTTATCCTGTAATAAGATGGGCCCTGGCCTTTTGTGTACATGCTTGAGATTTTACTGCTATGGGGAAAAAGTCCACACTGAGACCTGTATTGGGAGTTGTAAAAAAAAAAGCAGGTGGAAGGCCACTGTCATCACTGTAAGAAGAGTAGCTCTGGGGCCGAACATACATCATACAAGGCACTGATAAGATGGGTTGCTGCCATAATTAAAGCACTCATTTCTGGAGGCTCCTCTATGCTGCTAAATTATTATTGCACAGTGATAAATGCCCCACATGTCCTTCCATATAGCACAGAAAGTGACGTGCCCTATGGAGTGTCCCACCAGAGGAAGAGGAATCATCATGATAAGCACTGACTTAATTGCACAAGTCCATATTTCACTCTACCTTTGCTCATTTCAGGACTACAACATAAACTGAACAAACACAGTGCAAAAAAAAACAAAACCCTGCACAGAAAGAAATGGACTGACCATAGATTTGTCATATACACAAGCACATAGAAACACACACCATGTTCTTCATACAGAATACATATGTTCATGTAATCATGTACCCAATACACAGAGACCCATGAATAAATGCATACTGTATTTACATTTCCTTCCTTGCAGGAGCCAATATACAGGCACTGGGAGATCCTGTTATTGCATGGTGCATACCAGTGGTTCTCAGAATGTGCTCTCAGGAGACAATAACAGGCCAGGATTTGAGTATATCTCTGCTTGAGAACAAGTAAGTTAATCAGAGGATCAGTTATTCAGATTCAAGCACATGCTCAAGCAGGGAAATCCTCAAGTCCTGGCCTGTTAGTTAGATCCTGCGGACATGGGTTGAAAACCACTGGACCATAGAAGATCATGAGGAGATCTGCAATCAGATACACCAGACTTCTTAGAATTAAGATAGCCCAGCTCCCAGTGCACTCTCCCCAGCACTAATTCAAACCTTACACTAGATATGCTGTGGCGATATGATCTTGTCGATGTGTTCAAAACACTTCGACATTTCGATATACACACACATCAACATATTCACTAAAATTGTCGGATGCAAGGGCAGGAGTGGAGAAGGTCCCTATTAACATAAAGGATTGTCGAAGTGCTGTCGATGTGGAAGGGATTTCCTCCCTTCACACATCAACAACACTAAGACAATTCTGAAGTTGAACAGCATTCTCTCTGCTTCCCTATTTGGCCAGGAGGGGAATGAACAGAATGTATTCAGCACCATGGACAGCACTGAGTGCCATAGGGATGTGCATTGCTCACCCCTGTGGCACTCAAAGGGTTAAAAAATAGTACACCAAGCACTAGACAATTATCCCCTTACCTATGTATCATATATTATACATGTTGTGAACTCCCAGGGGAACAAGACTGGGGGTCACGCAGCATCTATGAGGATTTGTAGCTACCACTTGCTCTCCAGCCTTGTTCTCTTGTCCAGTGGTAGCCATAGAACCCCATATACACAGCTTTGCCCCCACACTTGTTCCCATGACCCCTGGTAACCACAGATCCCCATGTACACTGTCTGACCCTTTCCAGCCTTTTCCCTTTGCCCATTGCCACTGCCTGGGCAAGAGAAGAAGGCTGGGGGTGTCAGACAGTATATATATGGGGCTAAAACACAATGGTGTCGTTCCCCATGCAGCACAAATATGACCCACCACTCAAGAAGCTCCCTCCAGAAAAGCAGGACCATACCTATCAGAATGAGCGTCAGAGGTGGGCACCCAACTCCTTTCCACCGGGCCATAGTCTTTCCAAAGAATAAGGTAGTATAAAATACTCTGGTTAACATAAAAGTCCAAAATCTTATTACCCATATATCTTTCATCCCTCCGATGAGGACTGGTTTGGGAGCATGTAGTGTCCTGGAAAACCAATTCCAAACAACAAACTTAAGGAGATAAAACATACAAGAGATGGGAAACTTTATGAGTTCAAGGTTCAGGGCAGGGCGAGGATAGAGAAAACCATAGGGTCTGGAACAAGTACTCTTTTTCAGATCACAAGTGGGGCAAGTATACACAAAAGCACTAACATCCTTTTACAGGGTAGGCCACCTAAAAAGTCTCTAAATTCATTCTGTGGTTTTCCTACATCCATGATAGCCAGCAGTCACAGTATTATGCCCAAAGTGCAATTTCTTAGGCAAAATAGTCGAAGGAACATTTAAATTGGAAGCAGGGAGGGACACATTTTGTGATAACTTTGCTTGAGCCTTCTTGATAGAGTCCAGAAAGGATGTGGTCAGGAGGAACAGCAAGTACAGAGGGAGAGTCCACAGAAGCAAAACTAATGTGGGAGAACATCTGCCTTGATGTTCTGTGATCCCAACTAGTGACGAAATGTCTGATCCTTAGTTGGAGAAGTATCAGGAATAGGGGCAGACTGATAGCACCAAGAGCCCCTGGTCTTTGCCCTTCCCCCAGTTATGCCCCAACCCACATTTATGTCCCAACCCCAGTTATTGCTCCAGCCTACCACGCCATCCCCCCCTTTGCTAATTTTATAATTGCCAATCATTTTTGAAGTATGGCGAGTGATACCACAGGACTTACAATTTAAATTGAACTATACTTGAAATACCACAGTGCTTACAATTGAGATGGAGATACAACACCAGTGTAGCTCCATTTCAACTGTAAGCTACGTGGTATCACTTACATAGCTCCATTTCAGTTGTAGATTACAAATTAAATGAAGCTACACTAGTGATTCCACAGAGCTTACAATGAAATGTAGCTACACTAGTAATACCACAGAGCTTGCAATTGAAATGGAACCATGCTAATAGTACCACAGAGCTTACTATTCAAATGGCCCAACACAACTGATACCACAGAGTTCACAGTTGAAATGGAGCAACACAAGTGATACCCCAGATATTAGTATTGACATGAGATACACTAGTAATACCACAAAGCATACATTTGAAACTGAGCTACACTAGTAATAAGACAGAGATTACAATTGAAATGGAGTAACACAAGTGATACCACAACATTTAAAATTAAAATTAAGCTACATTAGTAATACTACAGAGTTTACAACTGAAATGGAGCGACACAACTGATATCACAGAGCTTAAAACTGAAGTGGAGCTATGATACTTGTGTGACTCCAGATCTGTTGTAAGCATTGTAGTATTACTTGTGTAGGTCGAGCTCAACTGTAAGCTCTGATGTATTACTTATGTTGCTTCATTTCCATTGTAAGCTCTGAAATATCACTAATGTAGCTCTATTTACATGATAGATTGTGGTATCTCTGAGATAGTTACAGTCCAGATGTAAGGTCTGTGGTATAATAGACTACCACCCCCCTTTTTAATCCCCCATAACTACAGAGTGAGCAGCATGCTTGAATTTACTGCCTGCTTTATTGCTTCTTTTTCAGGACCTGCCAGGTGCACTCACAGAATCAATTGTACAGCTGCCTGTCTCATCCATTTGAATCCAATAGATCAAGCAGCTGACAAGGTGGATATCTTTTTTAGGCTCCCCACTGTCTGAATGGGCAGCCTGATTAAGCTTAAAGCTGGCTCCCCAATTATCCTCTAGGCACAACCAGGTCCCTCCCCCGTTGGCGGGCCCTTAGTCCATGACAGAATGCCAGATCACTTAGTCTAACCCTTTCCAGGAAGTAATTTCATGGCACAGTAACATAACTGGCACCAGTAGACAAAGTAGCAAAGTCCTGTAGATACTAGGTAGGCAGACAGGAGACAAACCGAGAAATACAGAGTATGATGCCAGAACCAAGGTTCAAGGCAGGTGGCACAGATCACTTGTCAGAGACAAGCCAAGGTTTGGTACACTGATAATAACAATAGTAATAAGCAGTGTAGCGCTACAGTGAACTCTTTGCACAAGTGAGGAGTATAGGCAAACTGGCTGATATATATATATATATATATATATATATATATATATATATATATATCAACTGGAAGAAGACTGCATGCATGAGAAATAGGACTCTTCAGTCACAAATTCAGGAACGAGAGTAGATACCAACAGATTGCAGAACAAGGTATATGTAAAATAGAACCATAGAATCGTAAAAGCTTGCAATATCCCTTTTTGTAGACACTAAAAGTATCAACATTTGGTATTGTAAATTTGACTCTAGCAGCTGAAGGGTTACATCTCAACATTACCCTAAAGAAATGGAATAAAGTATAATTTCTATCTCTAGAAAATAAAGAAAAAAAATTCTGAAAAATATACAGGCATACAGATCTGGCAGAAAGAGACAGAAGGCTGGAGGGGAACAGATGTAGAGAGTGGGAGAGAAACTGAGGGGAATATAAACATTTCTTCTTTATATATATATATATATATATATATATATATATATATATATATATATATATGTATTAGAGGATTAGATGTTTCCATCCTAGGTATTTCTGTATAAACGATACTGATATTACTTTCACTACTACTCTACTATATATTTGTGTGTGTGTGTGTGTCTCTCTCTCTCTCTCTCTATATATATATATATATATATATATATATATATATGTACCGTATATATTGATATATAAAGTAAGATTCACAGATACTGTCTCACAGATGGCAATCCAGTCAGGAAAGTGCTAGTAATGGGAGAAGCAGCTAACCACAGACAGAGGTTTTGGTGTCCTTGGACCTGAGATGCAGCTGTTCTGACTAGGCACACTATTTGTTCAAAAGTTTTAGGCAGGTGTAAAAAATGCTGTAAAGTAAGAAAGCTTTAAAAAATAGACATGTTAAAAGTCTATTGGGGACTCCCACATTCCCCAACCATAGTCATAAACTATGTGGAGACCACACATGCAACGGTTCTAAGTATTGTAAGTGTTTAGATCACATTAGGTACATTTGGACATGCCATTAAGTTCAGTTGATGGCAACCCTTTGGAACCAAAGATTCTGAGTGCCAGAGTAACCAACGCATTATTCTACAAGGGTTAACTAATAAGTCATTTTGGATGGCTTTTAAATGAAAAAAGTGAAACACGTTACAACAAATTATTAATGTAACCACTACTTAAAATGCTTGCACTAGTTTAAACAGATTACAGTATATTTAGTGCTTAGGCAGCGTATATGTGTGCATTGCTAGAGCTGTTAAGCTGATGAGAATTTGTAGTGACCTGCACAGTGCAGCTGTCAATGTAACTATGTGCGAGTTGTAACATCCGCGTGTGGTAAAATAATGCTGCATGGTAATTGTGCTCACTCTCTACTCCTAGTGATTTCTATCTTTACAATTTCAGCACCAGCGCTGCCAAGAACCGTGAACCTGACAGACCTTTAACTGTTTTAGTGCCAGTGGGGTAAGGAACGCATTGCAATGCATTCCATACCCCTCTGGCACTCAAAGGGTTAACTCCTCCCCGGAGTATCACTTCCGTTTTTCAGTCACTCACGCTGACACCAATATGTAATTCCACCTCCCGTTTCCCTGAGAGTCACAATCAATGATTTCCTTCTATTGCCAGTAGCGTGCTTACAGCTCTTGCAACAGTATCTTAAGAAATGTATTAAAAACGTCTTATTGTAGGTGCTGCGTGTAAAGGCATTGAATGTATCTTCCATACAGAGCACCCACTACCTGCACTACAACCCCACACACAAACACCGTTCCAGAGCTAACACCAGCGGGACTCAGTCTCACTTTCCTGGAGAGCACTGGAGGAGACAAGCTTGTTTGTGCTGCCAGTCTGCCACTGCTGCTGCACCATCAATTGCTGTTCCTTTCTGTTCCATCTCTCACTGCTACACCAGCCGACACTCACTCTCAAGTTGATGGCATGTGACACCGGCATACATACGCGTCACGCACGCTGCACGCACCAGCCAGTCAATGAGGAAAGGACTCTCCTTTTTCATTGGCTGGTGGTGGTGTGTACAGCCTTGACACAGGACAGAATTAAGGGACAGTCCCAGGCATTAGGGGACATGAGGTCATAGGGAGAGCTCTTAAAACGGCAGGCAGGCAAGCGGACGAGTGGCTGATTATTCACATTACTGGCTTCAATTTCGAGTGGGAATTTTGAGCCTTGACTATATATTCTAATAAAGGTGGTTATACTTTATTACTGTGTTTCTGTCGTTCTTTGCCTGAATACCGTGATAGTACATAAGGGCCATGTCTACTGAAGGATCAGGCAGTCCACCTAGTCAGAGCATCCTGTCCAGGTCAAATTCTCAAGACCAGAGAATCGGCCAGTTGTCTTTTGCTATGAAGACACTATTGAATCGCACAGCTCACCTTGATCGTTTTGCTCAGGAACCGGTGGCTTCCCCAGTACTTGCACCAGTTGTGGCAACTTCCTCTGAGGCTGGCATAAGTAGAGGGTTGTCTGACTCCACTCCTTTACCCCAAAGATATGATGGGGAACCTACACTGTGCCGGGGGTTCTTTAATCAGTTGGGAATTTTTTTGGAAATGGTACCACATGCCTTCCCTACTGAGCGAAGTAAGGTGGGATTCTTGATCTCCCTCCTGTCCGGCAAGATATTGGCCTGGGCCAACCCAATCTGGGAGACTGAGAAACCCATAATTAATAACTTCATGGAATTTGTGGCCTCGTTCCGGACAGTTTTTGATGTACCTGGGCGCGCAACCTCCAGTGAAGGGCTCACGTACAGTAGCGGACTATGCTATTGAGTTCCGTACTCTGGCAGTGGAGGTAGGATGGAAAATGAAGCCTTAGTTGCCGCCTTCTCCCAGGGCTTGTCTGACACGATTAAAGACCGGATGGCAGCCCAAGACCTGCCTGGTGATCTGGAGGAGCTAATCTCTGTCACCATCCTGATAGACACAAGAATCCGTGAGAGACCTTCGTTCAAGGAACAGGGGCGCAAACAGTTACCTCAGTTGACACCTAACTTCTTATGCACACCCTGTCCTCCCTCTCCTCCCATACCTCCTAGTTCTGACCCCGCCAGGGGGGAACTGATGCAGCTAGGCTTCCCACGCCTGTCAGTGGAGGAGAGGGCTCGGCGCAGGAGGAGGGGTCTTTGCTTATACTGTGGGGAGCTGGGCCATATGTTGCGTGCTTGCCCTATCTGGCCAGGAAACGCTCGCACCTAGGGTCCCGTAGGGGACAGACCCTGGGTGGAATTTCACAGTTCCCAGAGAGACTTCAGGACAAACCTATTCTTAAAGTTGTACTGTCTTGGGCCGAGTCTTCAGTTGTGGCTCTGGCATTATTGGACTCCAGGGGCGCGGGGATTTTCATTGATGCAGACTTTGCGGCCACACACGCTATCTCTTTGCTGCCTCACTCCACTCCTTTGGCTATTGAAGCCATTGATGGCAGACTTCTACAGCCGGCACACATTACTCATAACACTCACCCCTTGTCTCTAAAAGTAGGGGCACTCCATGTGGAGACACAACAATTCCAGGTGATACATTCTCCCCATCATTCCATCATTCTGGGATTATCCCTGGTTGCAGACTCGCAACCCAAGAATTGATTGGCAGACTTGAGATATCCTGTCATGGTCCTCTCATTGTACAAAATCTTGCCTCCAGCAGCCTACTAGAATATTTTGCACCTCTACTTTGTTACCTGCTGAGTACCAGTCCTACAAAGAGGTATTTAATAAGGTAGATGCCAGTACGTTATCGCCACACAGGCCATATGATTGTACTGTTGATCTGATACCTTCTAGGGGCCGAGTGTATCCTTTGTCGGTGGAGGAGAACAAGGCCATGGAGGACTATATGGCTGATGCCTTAGCCAGGGGCATTATCCGGAAGTCTTCCTCACCTGCGGGCGCAGGTTTCTTTTTTGTTAAGAAAAAAGATGGGGAACTCAGACCTTGCGTTGATTTCAAAGGCTTGAATAAACTGATGGTAAAGAACGCTTATCCAATTCCGTTGATCACGGAGCTACTTGATCATATCAAAGACTCGACTGTTTCCACGAAACTTGACTTGAGGGCCGCGTACAATTTCGTACAAATAAAAGAAGGCGATGAGTGGAAGACATCGTTTAACACATGGAATGGGCACTATGAATACTTGGTGATGCCTTTCAGATTGTGCAACGCTCCCGCTGTCTTCCAGGAATTCACTAATGATGTTTTGAGAGACCTACTACAGAGTTGTGTTGTGGTATATTTGGATGATATCCTCATCCATTCTCCTATCTTACAGGCACATAGAGCAAACGTAGCCCGGGTCCTACAACTGTCTGCCGTATTACAGTGGCCACTTCCAGTGGGACTAAGGTCCATACAGAGGTTCCTGGGCGTCACAAATTCTCCACCGTAGTCAAACCTCTCACGGACATGACTCAGATGAGAGATAATCCTTCAGACTGGTCACCTGAGGCCTTGCAGGCATTTGAGGACTTGAAGTCGGCATTTGCCAAAGTTCCGATATTGTCCTATCCTTCCTTTCACCCTGGAGGTTGACGCTTTAGAGTCTGGAGTGGGCCCCTTGTTGTCCTAGTGTGCAGGCCATGGGAAACCATTGCTTCCGTGCGGTTTCTTCTCTAAGAAACTGTCTAAGACTGAAAGTTTATACAATGTAGATGGCCGGGAGTTACTCACCATCATCCTTGCTCTGAAAGAATGGTGATATCTGTTGGAGGGGACTACGGTGCCTATCTTGATACTGACAGATCACATGAACCTCACATACTTGTCTGAGGCAAAGAGGTTGTCTCCTCGTCAGGCCAGATGGGTCCTATTCTTCTTGAGGTTTAATTTTGTGGTTTCCTACCTCCCTGGTACTAAAAATATTAGAGCAGATGCTCTTTCTCGACAATTTGGGGCCAAATCCCAGGAGGAGTCTCCTCTGGTTCCTATTATTCCTCCTCACCGCATCTTAGCTATGATACGTACCAGTATTACACCTCCGTTGGGCGAGGAGATTTTGGCTGCTCAAGATTCCGACCCAGTGGATAAACCTAATGGGAAGTGGTTTGTGCCTGAATCCCTCTGTACCAGATTGTTGGAGACGTACCATTCCTCAAAAGCTGCAGGGCACGTTGGGAGAGACCAACTAATCTGGCTGACTTACTCGCTCCGTGTATGACCCCGGCTTGACTGACTACACACATCGGTTCTGACCTGTGGCTCTGGCTGACTAACTTGCTCCTTGTTAACCCGGCTTGTCTGACTACCCACATCGGTTCTGACCCATGGCTCTGACTGATTCACTCGCTCTGTGTAGTCCCCGGTTTGTCTGTCCTCTGGCTCTGACTCCTATCTCGCTCCGTGTATCCCCGGCTTGTCTGACCTGTGGCTCTGGCTGACTACTCGCTCCGTATGCTCCTAGCCTGCCTGACCATTTGCCTCTGTGTCCCGTGGCTCTGTCCAACTCTCGCTCCCTGTTGCCTTTAGACTCTGGTACCTTGCAGTAGTGCAGTGCGTAGCACAGTATGCCACTCCGGGTAGGAGCTTGGGGCCCTATCATCCTGTGGTCTGGGGTTGTGTGGGATATTATCATCGCTCTATCTCATATATTATTATCACTGTATATTCTAATAAAGGTGGTTATATTTCATTACTGATTCTGTCCTTCTTTGCCTGAATACCATGACACTTGTGTCTTGTTACTGTGCTCAGTGTTGCCATGGTGTATGACTTTTGACATTAAACTGTCTTCAGCAACCTCAGCTTGTTAGTGGAGTTTGGCTGTTCCTCACCCAGTTTTATTCTTCCTACACAGCTATTTCTGTTTCAGTTAATAATTATGTTTGAACCTACATATTAAATTGATTATCATTAGCACCTATTTGGTATAATTGTTTAATCACACACCTGACTACATACCTACAAAATCCCTGACTTTGTGGAAGTGTACCTAGAAGAATTGATGCTGGTTTGAAGGCAAAGGTTCGTCACACCAAATATTGATATGATTTAGATTTTTCTTCTGTTGACTCACTTTGCATTTTGTTAATTGAGAAAAAAGAAACTATTAACATGTCTATTTTTTTAAAGCATTTTACTTTACAGCATTTTTTCACACCTGCCTAAAACTTCTGTACAGTCCAAAATTTCCACTCGCCACTAGCCAATGGCGAGTGAAAATTTAGCCCTAGCAAGTAGAAATTCAGCCCTGTGGGTATGTTTTGGCTTGCAGTGGCGAGTAACTTTTCAGGTCTGGCTAGTAGCAAAGGACTTAAAATTATAAACCCTGTATATATATATATATATATATATATATATATATATATATATATATATATATATATATACATACATATATATGTGTGTGTGTGTGTGTGTGTGTGTGTATGTAGATAGATAGATAGATAGATAGATAGATAGATAGATAGATAGATAGATAGATAATCATATCATTACTATTATTTTTTATACAAGTATGAATTCCTGATCTCGTATAAAAATAGTTTAACATTTTTGGCATTGAAGAAAATAGATATATTGAGGTTTTATTTGTCAAAATAGAAGGATTTTCCAGAGCCAGACGGAGATCGTTCTCTCCAATCTGCTCTTCTTTCCATATCAAAATTATGGTTTCATTGTGTTATGGCCAATTGGCATGCTGCCCCCCACCTAATGCTGTGTTTTTACACAAATTGCCCATGCTGATTTCCTTATTTCCAATTTTTCTTATTGATTATCTTACTTTGTTACGTGATTGATTATTTAAACAATAAAATATATGTCTTTTATTTTTACTAAGTTAAGCAGGCTATGGTTGGGGGGCAAGTGAAAACATTGGTATCAGCCTCAAAGTTATTGTCCTCCTTTAGTTTTAATGTCCTAGTCTTTCACTTATCTGTAATGACAGTAATACTCTTACCAATTCAAGTGACTGATGGAAAATCCCATTGGTTTGAATGGAGCTTTTAACCCTTTCAGTGCCAGAGGAGTATGCAATATATTGCCCTGCAATGTGCTGCATACCCTCTGGCACTGAAAGGGTTAACACCTTCATACTTGGCTGCAGGGCACTTAAAAAGTATCTCCCAATGGAGGGCCTCGCAATTTTAGGCTGTGGGCTGAAGGACACAAGTTTTCTGCCCACTGACCTCGTAGGGCCCATGGACCACATGTTTCACATGCCTGGTCTTAGCCATGCAGTCGACCATGTCATCTCCTAGTGAAGAGAGAGAGTTGACTTCAGGGAAAGGGAAGCGAGAGAAGAAAACTAGAATTTAAATAAATACAAATAAATAGGGTATTTTAGAAATAATGGGGGAATGTACAAATATACCAGAACAGCTCATTTTCTGCATTGGGACATTATTTCCCTACTCAAATGCCTATATTTCAAGGTTTCCACTAGAATATGGGTGTACAATGTGCGGCCTGGGGACCAAATGAGGCCCACCTCACCTCAGGGTACGGCCCGTCTGAGATATTTAACAAAAACATAAATTAATTAGCACACATGAATTAGTAGGCCAGTAAAGCTTAAATAACTTGAACTAGAAGGAAAGTTATTTTCTTCTACCTCAGACAGTTTAGTTCAAGTTTTTATCCTGTAGGCTGAGTTGACTGGCTATATCTCAGACTGGGTAATTGTTGCAGACGCAAATTCTTTCCTTCTGCAAAGCTTAACCCCTTAGCGACCCTTGACGTACCAGGACCGTCAAGGGTAAATGTGATTCAACGACCCTTGACGGTCCCGGTACGTCAAGGGTTAAACTCTCCCATCGCGGCCGCACGGAGCGATGGGAGAACGCGGGCTGCTTGTTACTAAGTGTCCCGATACCGGGACACTTAGTAACAACCAGTAAAAAGTTTGTTGCAACATGCGATTCGCTTGATGAGCGAATCACATGTTGCAAATGCTGATTGACAGGGACAGTATTTGTAAATACTGTCCCTGTCATATATCTCTGTCTCCCTCCATCTTGCACACTGCTGAGGTGGAGAGAGACAGAGAGAGTTATGTGACAGTGTGTTCCAGAGTTCCTGCAAAAAAAAAACTGTGTTTAAACTATAAAATTAACCCTTTGATCACTGTTTTACAGTGATCACCAAGTTCCCCCCCATCTGATCACTTTTAGAGTGATTAATAAACTGCAGATCAGCGTCTGCTGATCTGTGGGATACCCCCCATCCCCCTTGTATCCTCTGAATTTTTTTTTTATTTTTTTTTTATTTTTTATTTTTTTTTTTATTAAAAATTGATTTAAAATATAATTTAGGTAGTTTAGGTAGGTAGGTGGGTAGGTTTAGTGTAGACTTGTGTTAGGGAAAGGTTTAGGGACAGATCTAGGTTTAGGGAAAAAAAAAAACCCCAAAAAAACAAAAAAAAACAAAAAATAATTTAAAAAAAAAATATATATATAATAAGTATAGTTTAGATAGGTAGTTTACTTGGGTTAGGTAGGTTCTAGATATACGTAGGTTAGGGTAAGTTTTAGGGTTAGAGTTAGGTTTAGGGATAGCGTTAGAGTAAGAAAAAAAAATGTAGTGGGCAAAATGCAGCGCAGTTATAGCGTTGAAGAGGCATATGCCTTTTTGGCATCTGACTCAGAGGCAACAGATACTGCGTCAGATTTTGATATAGAGCAGTTTTCAGAAACTGAGAGCAGCTCTACTGACGACGCTGGGCCTTCTGTCAAGAAAAGACGCACTGCCCCAAGAGCTGCCCTGGCAATTGCCCCAGCACCTGCAAAAAGATCTGGCCAAAGAAATGCCCCAACACCAGCCACTCCTGATCATAAAGAATGGGTATCCCCAATAAATTTTTGCCCACAAATACCAGAATTTACAGGCACCCCAGGGATTCAAATTGATGTTGAGGGATTTAATTATGATAATTTTTTTGATTTATTTTTGGGGGAAGACATTTTAGGGGAAATTGTGTCCCAAACCAACTTGTATGCAGCCCAGTATACTGCCGCCAACCCTACAGCTTTTGTAGTTAAGGAAGAAATATGGAAACCCATAGACCTCATAGAATTTAAGCAATTCTGGGCCTTAATAATGGCAATGGGTATAATAAAAAAGCCCAGTATCCGATCCTACTGGAGCAAAAACCCCGTATGTGATACCCCTATATTCCCCAAGACTATGACCAGGTCCAGATTTGAAATAATTTTGCACTTTATGCATTTTAACGATAATACCCTGTGCCCCCCAAAAGAACACCCCCAGTATGATAGACTATACAAAATTCGTCCCCTAATAAGCCATTTACAGAAAAAGTTTGCCCAAGTGTATATGCCCCAAAAAGAAATTAGTGTAGATGAAATGAAATACAAAGGCAGGTTAGAGTTCAAGCAGTACATCCCCTCAAAGCGATCCAAATTTGGTGTCAAATTTTATAAATTGTGCGAAAGTGCCACAGGCTACACCCAGGCTTTTAGAATTTATGAGGGCAAGGACAGCAAACTTGATCCTCCTGGGTGCTCCGAATTTATGGGAACAAGTGGGAAAATAGTTTGGGATTTAATTTACCCCTTATTAAATAAAGGCTATCAATTATTTGTTGATAATTATTACACCAGCCCCCTTTTATTTAGGTCCCTGTTTTATTTTGACACCGTGGCCTGTGGCACTGTCAGACGCAATTGCAGGGAGTTTCCCAAAACACTCATAGATACCAAATTAAAAACTGGGACGTCCTCATCTTTGTGCCAACAGGAGCTGCTGGCAGTGAAGTTTAGGGACAAAAAAGAGGTTTGCATGCTGACCACAATGCATGAGGACAGATCTGTGGCAGTCACTGTTCGTGGCAGGACAGTGGTAATGAGAAAGCCAGTCTGCATCAGGGAATATAATAAAAACATGGGGGGAGTTGATCTGAGTGATCAACTAATGCAGCCATACCTCGCAATGAGGAAGTGTAGGGCATGGTATAAAAAAGTTGCGATCTATATGATGCAGACTGCTGTCCATAATTCATTTTTACTTTTCAAGCTGGCAAACCCCAATCAAAGATGTAGCTTTTTACAGTACCAGCTACAACTTATTTCCATATTTTTATTTCAAGGTGCGTCTGAAATAATTCCACCAAGACCCGGGTTAGTACATTTTATTTATAAAATCCCCCCAACTCCCCAAAAGAACAAACCACAGAAGCGCTGCAGGGTTTGCTACAGAAAGGGAATACGGACAGACACCACCACTTACTGTCCTGATTGCCCTTCCAAACCTGGCATCTGCATTGGTGACTGTTTCAAGGAATACCATTCAGGCACAATGCAGTAGTGCTGTAAAGGTTCTTTTATTATTTGGCCACTTTTTCCCCCTGAAATATCCTGTTTTTTATTTTTCAAAATACATCCCTCCTTAGATCTAACACTATCAAAATTTATCTCTGATAATGGAAACACACATGTTCCCTACTGGGCCTAGTAGCTCCCCCAAACCCTGACAAACCTATGCATTTGGGGCATTGCCGTACTCATACAATGTAACTCACCACTAATGTAAAGCATTTAAAAAAATCTGCAAATATCATCTGATTGAAATCCAGAGCAACACTAAAATAGAAATGTGAAAAATGGTGTTTCTCTGCCTTACTGCAGATTTTGGGAGGGATTGGTGATACAGTGGCAGCGAAAAAATTGATAAGATGCAAATAGAATGAAAGCCAGGGTTGTCTACTCTTCTACAAAATATACTTTTGGGGGTAAAATTAATTGCAGCATTGCCAAACAGACCGAAATGAGACAAGGCACCAGCTGTAAAAATGGCATGTCTGTAAAAGGAAACTAACATGTTCCAACTGGGCCCAGTAGCTCCCCCAAAACCCCGACAAACCTATGTATATGGGGTATTGCCGTAATTAGAAGAAGGAGCCGAACACTAATCAATGCAGTTTATAAAATCTTCACCTGTTCTGTGCTTGAAATTCACATCAACATTGAAGGCAAAGCGTGAAAAATGCTGCATTTTTTTTACTTACGTCAAGTTTTCACAGGCTTGGTGGTAAAATGGCTGTTTGCAAGATTTGAAAACACACCTAAAATGAAAGCCTGGGGTGTCTACTTTCAAAAAATATACACTTTTGGGGGGAAATCTTAAAAAAGAGCAGTGTTACACAGCCCAAATGAGAAATGGCACCAGTAACGCAAGCTGTGAAGATTCAAAGTGTGAACCTGGAAACGCGCATGTTCCAATTTGGGACCCGTAGCTCCCACAAACCATGAAAAAGCTATTATATGGGGTATTTCCGTACTCAGAAGAAGGAGCCGAACACTAATCAATGCAGTTTATAAAATCTTCACCTGTTCTGTGCTTGAAATTCACATCAACATTGAAGGCAAAGCATGAAAAATGCTGAATTTTTTTACTTACGTCAAGTTTTCACAGGCTTGGTGGTAAAATGGCTGTTTGCAAGATTTGAAAACACACCTAAAATGAAAGCCTGGGGTGTCTACTTTCAAAAAATATACACTTTTGGGGGGAAATCTTAAAAAAGAGCAGTGTTACACAGCCCAAATGAGAAATATCACCAGTAACGCAAGCTGTGAAGATTCAAAGTGTGAACCTGGAAACGCGCATGTTCCAATTTGGGACCCGTAACTCCCACAAACCATGAGAAAGCTATGCATATGGGGTATTGCCGTACTCAGAAGAAGGAGCTGAACACTAATCAATGCAGTTTATAAAATCTTCACCTGTTCTGTGCTTGAAATTCACATCAACATTGAAGGCAAAGTGTAAAAAACGCTGTTTTTTTACTTACGTCAAGTTTACGAGAAAGTGGTGGTAAAATGGCTGTGTAAAAAATTTGAAAACACACCTAAAATGAAAGCTGGAGGTGTCTACTTTCCAAAAATATACACTTTTGGGGGGAAATCCTAAAGTGGAGCACTGGAACCTAGCCCAAAATGAGTAATGGCACCAGTTAAGCAGGACTTGAAAATTCAATATTTGTTCAAAATTGGGCCCTGTAGCTCCCCCAAACCTTGAGAAACCTATGCATATGGGGTATTGCTGTACTCAGAAGAAGGAGCTGAACACTAAACAATGCATTTTTAAAAATCTTCACCTATCATGTGCTTGAAATTCACATCAACATTGAAGTGAAAGTGTGAAAAAAGCTGTTTTTTTAACTTACGTCAAGATTTACGAGTGATTGGTGGTAAAATGGCTGCGTAAAAAATTTGAAAACACACCTAAAATGAAAGCTGGAGGTGTCTACTTTCCAAAAATATACACTTTTGGGGGGAAATCCTAAAGTGGAGAACTGGAACATAGCCCAAAATGAGTAATGGCACCAGTTAAGCAGGACTTGAAAATTCAATATTTGTTCACAATTGGGCCCTGTAGCTCCCCCAAACCTTGAGAAACCTATGCATATGGGGTATTGCCGTACTCAGAAGAAGGAGCTGAACACTAAACAATGCATTTTTAAAAATTTTCACCTATCATGTGCTTGAAATTCACATCAACATTGAAGTGCAAGTGTGAAAAATGCTGTTTTTTTAACTTACGTCAAGATTTACGAGCGATTGGTGGTAAAATGGCTGCGTAAAAAAATTGAAAACATACATAAAATGAAAGCCTGGGGTGTCTACTTTCCAAAAATATATACTTTTGGGGGGAAATCTTAGAGTGGAGCACTGTTACACAGCCCCAAATGAGACATGGCACCAGTGATGCAAGCTGTGAAAATTCAAAGTGAAAAACTGGAAACGCGCATGTTCCAATTTGGGCCCCGTAGCTCTCCCAAACCTTGAGAAACCTATGCATATGGGGTATTGCCGTACTCAGAAGAAGGAGCTGAACACTAAACAATGCATTTTTAAAAATCTTCACCTATCATGTGCTTGATATCAACAGTAGTATTGAAATGTAAGTGTGAAAACTGCAAAAAAACAAAATATTACCACAATTTTGAAAATTTTTTCTGGAAAAATAGCTGCATGAAAAACTCCAAAATTCTCCTGATTATTTACTTTATGTTGTGTAGTTTTCAGAAACATATACCTTTGTGGGACATTTTTGGTTCTGGCACCGTCAGCTAAGCTATGATGCTCACATGCCAATTGTTGAGAAATTACAAGTTGGAAATAATGGCATCCATCTTGTAATATTTACCTTGTAAATGTGAGGAAGTGATTGAAATACTAGGCATATGGGGTATTCTTATATTCAGGAGAAGCAAATGAATATATTTAGGGGTATTTTTTTGTCATAAACTAATTGTATGCAAATCCTGACACGAAAATATAAGCAAAATGTTTTTTTTTTTCAATTTTTTTTGCTCTTTTTTTCTATTTTAATCAAATTAAACAATGAGGTATTCATATAATTGTGGTATCAAAAGAAAGCCCTACTTGTACTTAAAAAAACAGTATATAATTTATGTGGGTGCACAAAAGGAATTAAAGAGAAAATATGGTTGAACAAAGACATAGTCAAAAAAGTCAAAATTGCTCCGGTCCTTAAGTCAAATCAAACTCAGATTTTCCCGGTCCTTAAGGGGTTAAAGAACTTCACATAATTTACAGTTCAAGAATAGTCATCTCTTAACTAGCAGTATTGCCAGTGATCTTAAATAAATAAAGCCCTTATATCCCTTCCCAATAACATGAATAGAGATATTGAGAAAGGTTATACTACATCCTCTTTTCCTTGTTAGTACATATAGTTAAACATCCCTCAGAGGAAAGCAACGCCCATACAATTTCCTAGTTTGGTATTAGTACAGCTATCCCCTTAGAGGCTGATAGTATTTTTCTTTAAGAAGAACGAGATGTTTAATGGGTTAAAAGGCTAAACCAATACACACTAGAAGTGGAATTCATCAAGCTGTGAATGGCTAAATGCATATGGAAATCAGAGGATTTTCTTGCACATTAGTTATCTGTGGATTCTGGCTATTACTTATTCACCAACAAGAGATGGACACATTGATCACCAGCTTCCACCAGCTTCAAGCTGGCTGATACCATACAATCATACACATGTATTGAATGTATAAGTGTGTGTGTATCTCCAGAACAGCATCATTTACTCACGTTTTCATCATATGTTCCTGCTTCTCAAAAGCAGGGCAGTGAAATTCTATGGATCATTGATGAATACTTGAAGATATCCATAAATGATTGCAGCAAAGAGCAGAATATCTGATACCTTGGGAGGAGATTCACTAAGCGGTGATAAAGTAGAGATGACTTCTCCAGTTTATCACTTCTCCAATTCCTAAGTTATTCTATGGAGCCTCTGCACTAAGATTTTTTCATCTTTGGAGAACTTAGTGCATAGGCTCCACAGAATAACATAGGAATTGGAGAAGTGATAAACTGGAAAAGTCATCTCCACTTTATCTCCACTTTATCACCTCTTTATCACCACTTAGTAAATCTCCTCCATTGTTTTTCCTGCATCATGATGAATTCCCCCAATGACTTCTACTCGCATAGACAAACTACATCTATAGGAATAAGTGTCTCTTGATTTAAAAAAACATACCTACATAGGTATCTTTCATACAGCAGTCACATATTTATATACTAAAGACATACATTAATAGAGATAATTAAACCCAATTAACTGCAAACAAATGTAAAACATAGTTCAACAGATATATCTGACTGCTGTAAGAGAGACTTAAATAGTTAAGTTCTTCTGTTGAACAAATGAAGACCCACTTATTCCAAGGGTTCAATACTCCTTTAAAAAGCTATATATATAGGACAACAATCTAATTTAACCCATTAATACCAGAGAGGTACCCAATGCATTGCAAGGCAATGCACTGAATACCTTTCTGTCACTCAAATGGTTAAAAATTCACATTTTCCAACAAGGAGAAGGGATATTTTTTTCATGTAGTTTACGCTCTAACACAGTACCTGAAGCTTAAGGGGTTAATGACAATTCAGCCATTTTGTCCACCCTGCTGACTCACTAATTGCAGGCCTTTTAACTAGTCAGAAGCTCGTTAGAGGCCAGGAAACAGTGTGAGAGAAATTACCATTCACCTGAGTGCGTGATAATTATTAGTGCTAATGGTGTATCCCTGCCAAACACTGATTAACCATTGAAGGGATAATGGAACAGTTGGTTACCCTTGAAACAGGCAGATGGTTTGTCCCAATCAACAAATCATAAACATACATTTTTAAATGCCCTCTGTATCAATAGCCTATAAAAATGTTTTGCTGTTGTCTCAAAACTCTTCTCATTTTCTACCTCACATTTTCTCTCTCCTTATTTCTTTCATGAACACTGCAGCTCATTTCTAGCTAACAATGCCCCTCCACAATTCCTCTCCAATTTCCCACACCTCCCTCCTTATTTAAACACCCTCTTTTATCTGGAGTCTTTTTTCATACCCAGATCTCAATTTTTCCTCTGTCTTACAAACCTATCTAATATTTTTTCTTATACATTTGTTTTTCTCCAACATGCTTCTTTGTGCTGTAAAAGTCTGTATCCTCCCACCTTTCTCTCTCACCAACACTGGTACCTCTACCTCACACTCTTTTGCTTCACACATACTCTTTCCCTTATTTCTCATTTGCACCCCTTCTTGTTTAGATCATCTTCATGTGCCCCCTCACTATTGTCTCTCTTCCAAGTCTGTCTACTTTATCAGTTATCTATAGTTCATCACTCAATTTTCATACACACCTCTTCTCATTCTCTCCCTTATTTCTCTGTTACTAATCTTCTTCATCATTTCTCTCAATCCCCTCTCCCTCTTTCTATTAGCCCTCTTCTCTCTCATTTTATTTCTCTCTCTCTTTGTCTCTGTCTTTTTTGTTCTCTTCACTCCTCCATCAATTCTCTTTCATTCCTCTTTCTAATGTCTCTCAACACCATTCCCTCATTTCTCTGTCTACCCTTCACACCCATTTTTCTCTCACACTACCTCTCTAGTCTATTTCTCACACTACTCCCTCTTATCTTTCACGCTGTCTCTTTCTCTATCTTGTCGCTCACACTACCAGTCCCCCATGTCAATCATACTAACTCTCTCTCGTTCCTCTAACGCTACCATTCCCTCATGTCTGACACCCTGTACATATGTCACACTACCTCTCTCTCATGCCTCTCATACCACCTCACCCTTGTATCTGTCAAACTACTGCTATCTTATGTATTTCATACTACCTCTTCCTCATGTCCCTCACATCATCTCTCTTTCAAGTCTCTCACACTATCGCTCCCTCATGTCTCTCACACTACCTCTCTCATGTCTCTCACACAATCTCTCCAACGTATCCGTCAATCTACAGTTCTCATATGTATTTCATACTACCTCTTCCTCATGTCCCTCACACTCTCTCTTCTTCATGTCCCTCACACTCCCTCCCCCTCATGTCTCTCACACTACCTCTCTCAAGACTCGCACACCACCTCTTCCACATAGCTGTCAAATTACCGCTCTCTTATATATTGCATATTACCTCTTCCTCATGTCCTGCACACTCCTCTACCCTCATGGCTCTCACACTACCTTTCTCTCATATCTCAGACTCCTTCTCCCTCATGTCTTTAACACTATCTCTCACATATAGGGGTGAGCGAAAGGTCCCGTCATGTTTCCACAAAAAAATCTGCGAATACCGCATGGTTGTCTGCTTTTTTACAGGAAAATCTGCTGTAAATAAAGAGATTAAAATTGTTGCTGTTTTCGTTAATTTTTCAATGGCTAGAAAGTTTTCGCCCCTTTAATTAAATGTTTTTCACCTTTTCTTTACAAAAACATGGCATTTTCCAGGAAGTGAAACACAATACAAGCAGCTACAGAGAGAGAGAGAGGTGGTAGGTTGTTGTGCTGTATCACAGTATCCCTAGGCAGCCTAGTGCTCCTGTGCTTCCTCCTCCTGCTGTGCTATTGGCCAACATGGACTCCGGCTACTTTCACATTGCTGATGTTCACTAGAGCAGGCGCAGTGATGATTTGCCTAATTGGTTCCCGCCTTGGTTAGCTCCTATTTAAACTTCCCTGGGCCTAGGAGTCATTGCCCTTACGTGGTGTTCCTGCTAGTAGCCCTTGTGTTCTTGTTGTGACTCGTACCTGACTTCCAAATCCGGTGTATGATCCCGGCTTGTCTGACTACCCACATTGGTTCTGACCTGTGGCTCTGGCTGACTAACTCGCTCCGTGTATGACCTCAACTTGTCTGCCTACCCACATTGGTTCTGACCTGTGGCTCTGGCAGACTAACTCTCTCCGTGTATGACCCTGGCTTCTCTGACTACCCATATTGGTTCTGACCTGTGGCTCTGGCTGACGAACTCGCTCTGTGTATGACCCCAGCTTGTCTGACTACCCACATCGGTTCTGACCTGTGGCTCTGCCTGACTAACTCGCTCCTTCTTGACCCCGTCTTGTCTGACTACCCACATCAGTTCTGACCTGTGGCTCTGGCTGACTACTCGCTCCATGCATTACCCAGCTTGCCTGACCATTCGCATCTGTGTATCCGTGGCTCTGTCTTGCTCTCACTCCCTGTTGCCTCCGGTTAGCTATACCTTGGTTGGAGACTCGAGCTATCTCTATAGCTGGTTAAATAAGTGCTAGAACCATAGGCATATTCCCAGTTTCCTCCGGTATAGTGTCAGTAGTGCAGTGCTCGGCACAGTGTGCAGCTCCGGGTAGTAGACTGTGGACAATCCTCCAGTGGTCTGGGGTTGTGTGGGCATTATTATCATCACTGTATATTTTCAATAATGGTGTTATATTCATTATACTGTTGTTGTCCTGATTACCGTGACAGTACGTAAGGGCCATGAGTACAAGGAACAGGCAGTCCACCTAATCAGAGCATCCTGGCCAGGATGGTTTCTCAGGACCAGAGAATTGATCAGTTGTCATTTGCTATGCAGACACTGTTAAATCGCATGGCGCAACTTGATCATTTTGCTCAGCAACCAGTGGCTTCCCCAGTGCCTGAACTGGTTGTTGCAACTACCTCTGAGGCTGGCATGACTAGAGGGTTGTCTGGCTCCTCTCCCTTACCCCAAAGATATGATGGGGAACCTACACTGTGTCTGGGGTTCCTCAATCAGCTGGGAATTTTTTTGGAGATGGTACCGCATGCATTCCCTACTGAATGAAGAGAGGTGGTATTACTGATTTCCCTCCTGTCCGGCAAGGCATTGGCCTGGGCCAACCCACTTTAGGAGACGGAAAAGCCTGTAATTCATAACTTCACAAAATTTGTGACCTCTTTTTGGAGAGTTTTTGATGTTCCTGGGTGCACAACCTCAGCTGCCAAATGACTTATGACAATACGGCAAGACACAAGTACAGTAGCTGAGTATGCGATCGAGTTCCGTACTCTGGCAGGGGAGGTAGGATGGAACAATGAAGCCCTAGTAGCCGCTTTTCTCAAGGCTTGTGTGACGCTATCAAGGATGACACGGCAGCCCGTGAGCTGCATGGTGATCTGGAGGAGTTGATCTCAGTTACCATCTTGATAGATACTAGAATTTGTGAGAGGCCTTCGTTCAAGGAACATGTGCGTAAACCTTTGTCTCGGTTGGCACCTAGCTTCTTACGCCCACCCAGTCCTCCCTCGCCTCCCATATCTCCTGGTTCTGACCCTTCCAGGGGGGAACCGATGCAGCTAGGCTTCACATGCCTTTCAGTGGAGGAGAGGGCTCTGTGCAGGAGGAGGGGCCTTTGCTTGTACTGTAGGGAGCTGGTTCATATGTTGCGTTCTTGTCCTATCCGGCCAGAAAACGCTCGCACCTAGGGTCATGTAGGGGACAAAATTGCACAGTCCCCAGAGACTTTTCAAGACAAACCTATTCTTGCGGTAGTGCTGTCTTGGGCCGAATCATTGATGGTGGCTCCTGCGCTACTGGTCTCCAGTTCCGCGGGGTTTTTCATTGATGCAGACTTTGTGGCTAAGCACTCTATCCCTCTGCTGCCTCGCTCCGCTAAGTTGGCTGTTGAAGCCATTGACGGCAGACCCCTACAGCTGCCACACGTTACTCATGAGATGCATCCCTTGTCTCTAAGGGTAGGGGCACTCCATGTGGAGACACAACAGTTTCAAGTCATTTACTCCCCCCACTATGCTATCATTCTGGGTTTTCCCTGGTTGCAGACTCACAACCCAAGAACTGATTGGCAGACTTGCAATATTCTGTCATGGTCCTCCAAGTGTATGAAGTCTTGCCTCCAGCAGCCTACAAGAATATTGTGTACCTCTACCTCCTTACCTGCTGAGTACCAGTCCTACAAAGAGGTATTCAATAAAGTAGAGGCCAGTATGTTACCGCTACACAGGCCTTACAATTGCACTGTTGATCTGGTACCAGGGGCCAGACATCCTAGGGGCCGAGTGTACCCCTTGTCGGTAGAGGAGAACAAGGCCATGGAGGATTATGTGGCTGACGGCTTATCCAGGGGCATTATCTGGTAATCTTCCTCACCTGTGGGAGCAGACTTCTTTTTTCTAAAGAAAAAGGATGGTGAACTAAGACCATGAATCGATTTCAGGGGTCTAAATAAACTGACGGTAAAGAACGCCTATTTGATTCCGTTGATTACAGAGCTATTTGATCAAATCAAAGGCTCTACTGTATTCACTAAACTTGACTTGAGGGCCGAGTACAATCTGGTACGAATAAAAAAAGGCCACAAATGGAAGACCACGTTTAACACCCGTAGCGGGCACTATGAATACTTGGTGATGCCTTTCAGATTGTGCAATGCTCCCGCTGTCTTCCAGGAATTTATTAATGATGTTTTGAGAGACCTCCCACAGAGTTGTGTTGTGGTCTATTTGGACGATATACTCCATATATCCATTCTCCTTCTTTGGAGGCACAGAGAGCAGACGTAGCCCGAGTCCTACAACTGCTAAGGGAGAACAAGTTGTTCTGCAAGCTGGAGAAATGTAAATTCCATAGATCTCAGGTGACATTCTTGGGGTACATTATCTCCTCCTCTGGCCTAGCCATGGACCTGCAAAAACGTTCTGCCGTCTGGCAGTGGCCGTGTCCAGTGGAGTTAAGATCCATACAGAGGTTCCTAGGCTTCACTAATTACTACAGGAAGTTCATACGAAACTTTTCCACAGTAGTCAAACCTCTCACGGACATGACTCAGAAGGGAGCTAATCCTTCAGACTGGACACCTGAAGCCCTTCAGGCATTTCAGGACTTGAAGTCTGCTTTTGTGAAAGCTTCAATATTGTCCCACCCAAATCCCACCCTACCCTTCACCCTGGAGGTTGACGCTTCTGAGTCTGGAGTAGGAGCTTTGCTGTCCCAGCGCGTGGGCCCTGGAAAACCATTACTCCTATGCAGCTTCTTCTCTAAGAAATTGTCTAAGACTGAGAGTTTGTATGATGTGGGCGATCATGATTTACTCGCCATCATCCTTGCCCTAAAAGGATGGTGATATCTGTTGGAGGGAACAACCTTTCCAGTCCTTAGACCGACAGATCACAAGAATCTCACATATCTGTCAGAGGCTAAGAGGTTGTCTCCACGTCAGGCCAGATGGGCCTTATTCCTCTCTAGGTTCAATTTTGTGCTTTCCTACCTCCCTGGTACTAAGAATATTACAGCAGATGCTCTTTCTCTGCGGTACCTATCATTCCTCCCAACAGCATTTTGACTAGGATACATACAAGTATTACCTCTCCTTTGCGTGAGGAGATTTTGGCTGCTGAAGCTTCTGCCCCGGCGGATAAGTCGAATGGGAGATGTTTTGTACCTGAATCCCTATGTACCAGACTGCTGGAAACATACCATTCCTCAAAGGCAGCAGGGCACGTTGGGAGGGATCAACTAATATGGTCAATGTCTAGACTCTTTTGGTGGCCCAGCCTGAGAGCAGATTGTTCCGCATTTGTTGCGGCATGTTCCACTTGTGCGCGGACTAAGACTCCCAGACACCATCCGGTGGGTCTACTTCAACCCATTCCCAATGGTGAGTGTCCATGGTTGCATTAATCTATTGACTTTATGGTAGAATTGCCAGTATCAGAGGGCTACACTGTCATCCTCATGATTGTGGATAGATTTTCGAAGATGGCCCATTTTAGTGCAGCTTAAAGGACTTCCCTCTTTTAAGGAGTTGGCCGAAATCTTTGCCAAGGAGGTGGTTCATTTCCATAGTATACCCAAGGTGGTAGCCTCAGATCATGGGAGCCAGTTTGTGTCGCATTTTTGGAGAGCTTTTTGCAGACAGATGGTATTCAGCTTTCGTTCTCCTCGACTTACCATCCTCAGTCTAACGGTGCTGCAGAGAGGTCTAATCAAGCGTTGAAACAGTTTCTTCACTGCTTTGTTTTGGACCATCATGATAATTGGGCGAACCTGTCACCATGGGCAGAGCTTCCCAGAAATAGTGCTGTCAATTTCTTCTCTCGGAATTCCCCCTTTCTGATTAATTATGGGTTCCAACCTTCTCTGCTGCAGTGGTCTTTCGAGGCTCAGAATATTCCTGCTCTGGAGGAGCACTTGAGGGCACTCCACTCCACATGGGTATGGGTTCAGAGAACCCTGTAGAGGTCCACGCTATGATACAAGAGACAAGCAGACCATAGATGTTTACCGGCTCCAGTTTTCCAGGTGGGAGAGAGAGTATGGCTGTCCTCATGCAACATCCATCTCCAGGTGCCTTGTAAAAAGCTGGCTCCTCAATTTGTGGGCCCCTTTCGGGTTCTCCGTAAGATCAACCCTGTAACCTATGCCCTTGAACTCCCTGCTAATAAGCACATTTCTAATGTGTTCCATGTGTCTCTACTTAAACCATTGGTTTGTAGCCGCTATACTACTGCTCCTGTCCGTCCCAGACCTGTCCAAGTGGGAGGTCATGAGGAATATGAGGTGCAAAGTATTTTGGACTCTCGCAGGGTCAGAGGCCAGGTACAATATCTGGTTCATTGGAAAGGGTATGGGCCTGAGGAGCATTCCTGGGTCGCTAAGAGAGATCTACATGCATCTGCCCTTCTCCGTGAATTCCACTCCCACACTCTCTGGTGCTGGTCCACTTCTGCAGGGGAGAGGTCATTAAGGGGGTACTATCACAGTGTCCCTAGGAAGCCTAGCACTCCTGTGCTTCCTCCTCCTGCTGTGCTATCGGCCGGCATGGACGCCAGCTACTTCCGCATTGCTGACGTTCACTAGAGGTGGCGCAGTGAGGTGTGCTTGTTTATGGGCTAGTGCTGATTTGCCTAATTGGTTCCAACCTTGGTTAGCTCTTATTTAAACTTCCCTGGGCCTAGGAGTCATTGCCCTTACATGGTGTTCCTGCTAGTAGATATTGTGTTCTCATTGTGACCCGTGCCTGACCTCCAAATCTGCTCTGTCTATGATCCCGGCTTGTCTGACTACCCGCATCGGTTCTGACCTGTGGCTCTGGCTGATTAACTCGTTCCGTGTATGACCCCAGTTTGTCTGACTACCCACATCAGTTCTGACCTGTGGCTCTGGCTGACTACCTTGCTCCATGTATGACCCTGGCTTGTCTGACTACCCACATCGGTTCTGACCTGTGGCTCTGGCTGACTAACTCGCTCCATGTATGACCCCGGCTTCTCTGACTACCCACATCAGTTCTGACCTGTGGCTCTGGCTGACTAACTCTCTCCTTTTTTTACCCTGGCATGTCTGACTACCCACATCAGTTCTGACCTATGGCTCTGGCTGACTACTCCCTCCGTGCATTACCCAGCTTGTCTAACCATTTGCATCTGTGCACCCGTGGCTCAAGCTACCTCTAAAACTGCTTCTATCAGTGCTAGAACCATAGGCATATTCCCAGTTTCCTCCGGTATAGTTTCAGTAGTGAAGTGCTCTGCACAGTGTTCAGCTCCTTGTAGTAGACTGTGGACAATCGTCCAGTGGTCTGGGGTTGTGTGGGCATTATTATCATCACTGTATATTTTCAGTAAAGGTGGAAAGGTGTTATATTCATTATAATGTTGTCTGTCCTTCTTTGCCTGATTACAATGACAGCAATAGCAAAATCGAGGCAGATGAGGCTCATAGTGACTGATATCATTATGAGCAAGTTTAATAATAAAAGGAGGAGCTGCAAGGACCATTACGCATCCAGTGAGTCTGAGGTGGAGGAAGTGACCACTAAGATTCCCCAGACTCAGTGATGGTTCCCCTACATCACCCCTAGGGATCTTGGGGAAATTTGTGTCATGGGAAGAAGGAGAGGGTAGTAGTTTGTTACTGCTCTAATTCCTACTGCTGCTGAGATGCAAGGGCAACAGGATGCTGAGGAGCAGGCTAGTGTGCCATAGACCACCATGGACACAGTGGGAATGAGGTCCAGTGATGCAAGACTAGGACAGGTTCCACTTGCCAGCAGCAATACTCATGGTCCTAGTTTCAGTGTTGATTATGAGGCAGTAGCAGCAACAGCAGCAACATCATACTCTGCCCCAGCCAGTGAAGGGGAATGTGGAGGAGAAGAAGAAAGGGGCTATTCTTCTCCACCTTTCTCCTCCCTTCTGAGGTCCTGGTTGTGGGACTATTTTTCTCTTGGGGCAGTCACAGTGCCATCATCAGTGATGGCACTGTGCACAATTTGTGATGAGTCAGTGAAAAGGGGAAAGGAGGGAACGCACCTTGGCACAACCGCCCTGAAAACACACAGACACCATGAAATTTATGTGAAACATGTTAAAGCCAAACACCCACTAAAGAAATTGGGTACTGCTGTTGCTGTACCCCCATGACTGTCCCCAAATGCAACAAGAGGCTAGGCAGAAATCAAAGAGGAGGAAGAACAGAGAAACCCAACCAGAAGCTGAAAGTTCAATGGCAAGTGAAACACCTGGCTCACCATCACCTTCTTGCTATAGGGTAACTACATCTACTGGCAATCCACTTCGTTCATCTTTATCTCCCACACTGGTTGATAGCCATTCAGTAGATGTCAGGATGTGGCAGTTCATGCCCACCAATTGCACACTGTGTGATACACTGACCACACATGCCAGTGTGCTGGAGGATAATCACAACCAGGGCATAAAGCGGCATCTGAGGAGATACCATCCTGCAGAATATGCTAAGCTGATGGCAGGGAGGGGTCATCATTATTATTAAACTGTCTGCAAGTTGCCATATATCCTTAGTGGGGAGTAAACAAAGGGTATAGTGACAGCAGCAGTACTTGGTTTCTGAAGTCATGATGATTTCACACTGGGGATCCTAAGCATCATGGTGTTTGGTTACAGTTATGCCAGGTGTTTGATGTGAGTCCAGATGTGCCAATTGTTCCTAGTCCTTCCCTTATTTACCACACACATGCACATTTATCACGGTGCCCGTGATTGCCTGTGACTGTCATTGCCTTGGAGCGACATTGTTTACTATCTAAATGTCGCTCTTGCTGAGTCGCTATTCTTATAGGGCACCAAGCTGATGAGGTCATTGCTCCACCTACCCATCAGGGTTTTTAAACCTCAGCCTGTGTCACTTCCAGTGCCCTTTCGTGGTGTACCTGAGCTTAGTTCTGTGTGGTGCCTACCGTTCCTGTGTATTACCTGGATTGTCTGACTACCCGTTCTGGTTCTGACTCCTGGCTCGTCTGACTACCCGTTCTGGTTATGACTCCTGGCTCGTCTGACTACCCGTTCTGGTTCTGACCTCTGGGTTCACCGACTACCTGTTCCAGTTACGACCATTGGGGACGTCTGACTACCAGATCCGGTGTGACCTTTGGCTGTCTCCTGGTTTACCTTTACGTTGCACTCCGTTACCTTCCCGTTGTACGGGTTGGTTCTTGTCCTGCCTGTGCCTCCTGCTTGCGCTTGCTTCCGTTAGAAGCTGCACTTGTCTGTCACTCCGTGTGTCTGACCTCCCGTGGCCGTGTCAATCCGTGTTGCCTAAGTATATCTCCATCGCTACATTATTGTGTATCCCCTGTGGGGATACTGGTCTGCTCCGTTTATTGCTCTGCACTGCCTCACACTTACTGTGTAGTCAAGGGCCATTCCGCTGTTATCCACCTGTCCTGTGAAGGGTGAGGAAAGTGCCTACACTGTTCCTCTCTGGTCTCGTGAAGGTTTGCCATCCTATCAGGGTACTGAGTGCTCTGCACTATACCCACCTACTGTGTAGTCAAGGGCCATTCCACTGTTATCCACCTGTCCTGTGAAGTGTGAGGAAAGCGCCTACACTGTTTCTCTCTGGTCTCATGAAGGTGTGCCAATATCAACTGCCACTTGTTTCATTATCATACTACTGTGTCATTTATTTGCCTGTTGCCTTGCACCCTGCCTTTTCATTACTTAATAAAGTTTTACTTTAAGTTCAGTTGTACTTGTCAGTGTGTTATTCCTAGTCACTCCGTGACAACATTGCAGTTGCTGATGAGAGGCACAGTTCCTGATCTCAAGGTAAACATTTCTATTCTAAAAACACACCCATAATATTGGAAGAGGGGCAGGTGGAGAAGCATTACTGGCCTTCTTCTTCTTTTCTCCACACATACCTGAAGTGGTGGGAGCTAGTTATGGTGCTGCTACTGCCTCAGGCGCATCACTGGAGCTAGTACTGGAACCCTGATCACCCACCACCTATATTACTGCTGGAGGTTCAGACGTTGGGGATGTCAGTACCCACCATACTACTGGTAAGTGCATCATTCCATATCAAAACACATCAGACCTACCACAGCCCAACACAGTCACACCAAACACATGGCCAGCATTCATTCACACAACTGAACCTCCACATCTCTGAGGGGATTCAAACAAGGATGACAATATACATGACAATCCAAGTAGATCTGGAAAGGGTACAGCAAAATAAATGATGTCCAAGTCCATTTTTAACCCCCTCATTGCTATGTTGTTCATGATACCCAATACACACAAACAATGCTCGCCATCACGTTGCCATGTGAAGTGCTCTCATTTTCCAAAACAATGTTAAACATACAATCATGAGGAGGTCATCATCTACCCCCCTGAGTACTAGAGCGATGACCAACTCATTTGTCGACAATGAATTGGCTACCCTTCTGGCACTTTAAGGGTTAACCAAAGACCAACACAATGCAACAGGGTTACAATGCACTGGTCCATAGGGATCAGTTCACACATCACAGCTCCACTAAGACCAACCAATTGAAAATTCAACACACAGGCCCCAAAGCAAACCATTGCACCCTTTAAAAACAATGCCAACTTAGTTGAGTTAAGATCCTGGTAATCAATTGTATCCCGAGTTGTGGGATGGTAAGGAGGGGAATTGGTGTGGTTAGAGCCTATAGTGTTGTTGCTCCCTAGGCCTATGTGTTGTGTATGCAATTGTTTGCTCTTATTTGTACTGTGATGTTCAAGTTGTAGTTATGACATGTATCCTGAGGAGTTGAGATGGCAAGAAGGGATTTAACCCTTTGGATGCCAGTGGCATTCCGCACCAGTCTCCTCAGGACACATATGAGAACCAAACAACAAAAACTGTAGGTTGCTTACATCAATGAACAGCAGTACTGTCCAAGTTTAGTCCTCAAGGCCATCAACAAGTCAGGAGTGAACAATATCCCTGACTAAGCAATGGAGTGGCAGTCAATGAGCTACTGACCAATGCTTAACCCCTTAACGACCCTTGACGGTCATAGTACGTCAAGGGTCGATTTGACTTAACGACCGATGACGTACTATGACCGTCATTGAATTCCAGGCTCCCCCCGCGGCTGCACGCCGTTTGGGGAGTCCGGAACGTGGTCGTTCAGTCGTGTAGCGGAGCAGATTCCCCGGTCCTTAACCCTTTGAATGCCAGAGTGGTATGCAACGCATTGCTTTGCAATGCATTGTGTACCACTCTGGCACTCAAAGGGTTAAGGGGTTAATCAGTAAAACCTTTTAATCTTGGCCTGTTGGTGGTCCTGAGGAATGAGCTTGGACAGACGGGATTTTCAGGATCCTGTCAAGCTCATCAGTCATTGATTGCCAGGGTATTATCCCATCAATGCACGGAATACCATCCTGACACTCAAGGATTCCCATGTCATTGCCATTGTCTTGCATCCCTCTTGTCAGACCTCAGATGATTAATCACAAAGCATCCAGGTCTGCTGCACAGCAGAAGGACAGTGAGAAGGAGCTACTCGACAACCACCACAGTGACTTCCCCCATGATGATCCTGAAGTGGGGGCAAGTAGGTGGTCAAAATCACCAACAGCCCCACCAGCAGCTCCCACAGCAGTACCAGCACCAGCAGCTCCACCAGTACCTGCACCAACAGCTCCACTGGAATTCAGCCAGCCAACAACACCCTTTCCTGACTGGATGCCTCCTGGGAGGTGGATGCCTCCATCCACCTCAGGACAATACTTCATGGCACCACCACTGAGAAGGCACTGGAAGTCAGGGACAGTGCCCCCACACATTATGGCTCATAAGGGCCCACACTACACCCACACCTGCCCACGTGGATGGAACCACAACCCAACTCACAGTTGGGAGGGCTCCAGCTACCAGTGGCCACGGTATGACCCATGGCCACTGGATTACAAACAACTGGGTCCGATTGGGGAGCCAATGCTCCGGCAGCGACAGAAGGACTTCACCCCCCCCCCCACACACACACACACACACACACACACAGCAGCAACAACAGGGACAGTCATCTGTGGCATGTTCTGAATCCATAGATGTGGTGGGGGCACAGGCATCCTCAACGTCCCCACATGCTGGCCCACCAACACCTGCTCGTGAGCACACATCACCACCAGCAGTGGAAGAACAGCAACATCTGGACCAACACAGTGGCCAAGATGAAGAACCACAGGATATTGCAGGGCCATTGCATACACTTATGACTCCTCCATCTCTAGCCATAACACAATCCACAGGTAGCCAGACCATGGAGAGGGATCTGGAGTTCTTACACATACAGAGGAGGCAACTCAGGGAATACAGGAGGACAAACAGGTATCTGAGGAGGAGCCATGGAGATGCACAGAAGAAAACTGCCACCCTCCATGCACTGGAATCACATGTGGCAATCCTCACCAACAAGATCCAGCAATTCAGAACAGGGATCATGGACATGCTGGGCCAAATCCTTGTTAAATGAGGGAGAGCAATCAGATGGAGAACCAACAACTGGTGAGGGAGCAGCAATCCACAGAGGGGTCCAGTGCAACAACATCCCCCTCCAGTGTGACCCCTGCACCAATGCCAAGTATACCCAGAGTCACAGGACAGTCTGTGAGTGAAACCACCTCTGCAGCCCCTTCAAAAGCACCCCCCAAGAAATAAAAAAGCCCAATTTGTGATCTTTCCCACTGTGCACTTCTTCATCTAATCTATGTGTGTGAATCTGTCTGTCAGGTAAGATGACAGAGATTTCTCCAATGCATTGCAAAGCAATTCAGTGAACGCAACTCCTACACATATTAATTGGTTTAAGGTGTTGTACCTTGGGTAAGCACACACACAGAACATACACTGTTGTCCAGGTTCAATTCACAATCCACCTAACAAAGCTAAACAACATGAAGGTGTTATGTGGCAGTGATGTGAGTTGAACTTGAACAACTGACAACTATCCCTTAGCGTAGTATGTCCACATTTGGTTCCATCAACTGATGTGCTTATTAGGGTGTTGTTAGAAAAACATGTTTTGGGGTTAAATTTCACCCAATATTAGCCAAACAAACATATGATGGGATTCATACTCTGATTTGTGAAATACATCACACACCTAGTAATCCATTGTTAATGATTTATCAAAATATTGAACATGGGGAGTTATGCACCTAGGAGTGATATGAATTTGATGAGGTGGCGATGACTCCCCTAGTGCTATCACTTCTCCAGTTCCTATGTTGTCCAATGGAATCTATGCAGCAATATATATCAAACTAGAGCAATATCTCATTGTATATGCTCCACTGAATAACATGAGAACTGGAAATGTGATACAACTGGAGAAGTTCTTCATACCTTCATGAATCTCGTCCATCATCTCCTTGCATAAATACATTTCTAAATTCACTTTTGCTCCATGTTTGATTGAGTTTAGGGACATACATTCATGAGTATAACAGATACATAACACATAACCATTTTTCTATCTGGAGATATGACTAAACAATAATATCAACAGACATATAATCGAGGGTGATAAGCTTCCTTTATTATGTTTAAGAATACAATAGAGCATAAATATGTTTGTATTGTCTCAATATGTATTGGAGACTTCTCGAAGCAAACAAAGGGTACATTTCACATTAAAACATGCTACTCATGGATCCAATCTGAGCTGCTCATACTCCAAGAGGATTTTGAACACTGAAGAGGAGAAGTGTTGCTGTACATGTTTTCCCCTTAAATCTGAAGGGAAACATACACATATACTTTATTATGTTTTGTCATAGTTAAAGGTTTTCTCAGGGGTTGTGACAAAAAGTCAGGTATTCCAAAGACCAAACAACAAAGCCGGAGAACAGTCAGAGGTGAGCAACAGGAGGCAGAAAGTGAGCTCAGTGGCATTTCTTGTTCTTAAGTGTGCCTCATTGTAGTGCTCCTGTGCCGGTGTTTGGGGATTTAGAAGTGATGTGAGTAGCCACTGCGTGCAGCCACAGCCAGCATCACCTGTGGACAGAGAGTGACGCGGTAAGACAGGGAGTACATGTTATGTGGATGAAGTATTTGTTGTGTGTCATGACCATGCTAAGCTGTGTTTCCATGAGTCATGTGAGTGCGCCTGTGTCTGTGGCATAGGTCCCATTCTTGAATCCCTGTGTATGGAAGAGTGTGTGAGGATATAGGAGTCATGTCAGCTACCTGGATATTTGGACCAGACATGGGTTATCCTCATATTGGCATCATATACCATCTATACATTGATGGAATGGAAGTTCTTTCTGTTCATGTACACATGTCCTTCTTGTTTTGGAGCTTTTATTTGCACATGTGTACAGCCTATGGCTGTTAGGGACCAGGAACCAGACAGACACAAAAATGTAAAATACAAAACACCTTTATTAAAATAACAAAAGCAAATCGAGCAAAATCGTGATCCAGAAACGTTAACAAGAAGACAAGCCGGGGTCAGGAACCAAGACAGGTACTCAGCCAAGCCGGGGTCAGGAATACGGAGATAATCAATGTCAGGAACAAGCCAGGAGTCAGGAGCCAAAAGGGATGTCAGAGGAAGCCAGGTCATGCACAGGTAATCAGGAACTCAGTAGAACGCTCTTGCAGCCAGAAGCAGCCACAAGGGCAAGGAGAAAGTGAGCCAAGCTGCTTTAAATACCCTGAGAGGGTTGGCTGATAACAGTCAGGTGAGTAATCACAGAGAGGTCAGCTGATTCAGCCTGACCCAGGAAAGGGAAGGCAGCAGCAATCAACAGCAGAGTAATCAGCAGAGTTAGAGCAGCTCAGCCAAACCTTGACAGTACCCCCCCTCAATTACCCCTCGGGGCAGGACCAGGTTTGAGGGGAAAGCGTGCATGGAAGGCACGAAGGAGGGCGGGGGCATGCACGTCCGAGGCTGGAACCCATGAGCGCTCCTAGGACCATACCCCTTCCAATGGACCAAATACTGAAGCCTCCCACAGAACCTACGAGAGTCAACTATGGAGCGGGCCTCAAACTCCTCATGGCCGTTACGGGCACTGAATGGGGTCCAGGAGCGACTTTAGTAAAATGATTACAAACCAGAGGTTTCAGCAGCAAGACATGGAACACATTGTGTATCCACATATTGGGAGGGAGGTCTAGGGCATAGGCCACAGGGTTCACCCATTGTAGTATACGGAAAGGCCCCACAAAACGGGGAGCCATTTTCTGAGAGGGCATTCAGAGGTGGAAATTTCTGGAGGACAACCAGACCCTCTCCCCGATCTGGTAGGCGGGTGCAGGTAGCCATTTACGATTAGCCCAGAGCTCCTGGGATTGTTGCGAACGTTGCAGTGACTCTTCAACCTGGAACGGATCTGCTGGAGATGATCCTTCAGTGCTGGAATCCCCTGGGGAGCAAACAAATCTGGAATCATGGAGAGTTGATACCCATAATTCACCATGAAGGGGGAGAGCCGGGTAGAAGCTGAGACTGCACTGTTATGAGCAAACTCCGCCCAAGGTAACAGGTCGGACCAGTTATTCTGATGGTCCGATATGTAGCACCGCAGGAATTGCTCCAAGGTCTGATTAGCCCTTTCCACATGCCCCATTCGATTGTGGGCGGTATGCCGATGCGAAGGAGAGTTGGATACCAAGTTACGCACAGAAGGCCCTCCAGAATCTCGAGACAAACTGGCTACCACAGTTGGAAATTATGACTTTGTGAACCTCGTGTAGCCAATAGACCTCTTTGAAAAAGATTGTAGCCAACTGTTTAGTGTAAGCGTTCACGCTTACCTTTACCAGGGAACTGGCTGCCCTGGTGCTCTGTTCGGCAGCCGGTCCCCTTGGCGTTCCGGATGCTATTCCTGGGCTGTGCATGTGGGCTCCTGCCGCATTGATTTGGCTCCCTCTGCTGGCCAGCTGAGTCAGACGCTCGTCACTGGGGATTCCTTAAGTGAAGTATGTGGCTCTTAAAGAGACAGTGATCCACCTTCCGGGAGTGGAGCTTAGACTATTTAAACTGCCTGGACACTAACTAATTTGCCCTTTCGTGGTGTCCAGTGCAGTTGGCTTGTGTTTGTGCATAACTTGGTTCGTCTGACTACCCGTTCTGGTGCCAACCTTTGGTTTGTCTGACTACCCACTCTGTGTATGACCCCGGCTTGGCTGATATTCTTTCTGGTGTGGACCTGCGCCTCTGGTAGACTAACTTCTCTGTGCATGACCTTTGGCCTGGCTGACTATCCGTCTTGGTACTGACCTGTGGCTCTGTCTGACTACCCGCTCTGTGTATGACGCTGGGTAGTCCGATACCTATCTGGTACGACTTGCGGCTCTGGTTTACAAATTTGCTCCGTGTGTGTTCCAATTTATCTGACTACCCACCTTGGTGCTACCTGGGGTTGTCCACTGCGCACCCAGCATACCAACGCTCCAATGGATAACTGGTTGGGTACTCCTGGTGGCTCTGGCAGATGTCTCCTTACTCCTGGTGGCTTTGGCAGACGTTTCCTTGTCTCTGTCCATTTACTGCTGCGTTCAAGTGCGGACCTGTAGCGCAGTAGCCTTTTTCTGGAACCTTGTCTGTTCAGGTGCGGACCTGTAGCACTGTAGCCTTTCTCAGGAACCTTGTTGGTACAGGTGTGGACCTGTGGTAGATCCTCAGGTGTGGACCTGAGGCGGCTTATCTCCAGCCTGTCTTCTGGAGCTCAGCTCGGTACCTCCACAGCAGCACTATCCTTCCTGACATCTGCTATATTGTATTGTGTTCTTGCTGTTGTCATTCATTCTGTACGTGTATATATTACTAAAGATTGTGTTACCTTCAGTACTGGTCCATTTCTCATTATTGAGTCCATGACAGTACGAAATGGCCATGTCTATGGACGGTACTGGTAACCCTTCTGCACAACACCTCCGAGCCAGGGTGGAGGCTAAGGATCATCAAACTGATCAAATAACATTTGCATTACAGACTTTGTTGAACCGAACTGCACACCTTGACCGTCCTGTCGGACAACCGGTGGCCTCCCCCATTGCTAACCCGGCACCGGCAGTGCAAGTCGCCCCTTATGCAGGCATGATCAGGGGTTTTTCCAGTCGGGCACCGCTTCCTAAGCGGTATGGGGGAGACCCAGCCCTCTGTCATGGTTTCCTAAACCAGTTGGGCATTTATATGGAAATGGTACCGCAAGCATTCCCCAATGAGCACAGTAAGGTCGGATTACTGATAACACTTTTGTCTGGCAAAGCGTTGGTGTGGGCCAATCCACTTTGCGAGAACGAGAAACCCATCATTCAAGATTTTGTTTGGGTTTGTGGCCTCATTTAAACGTGTGTTTGACATACCTGCCCGCTCCACCTCTGCTGTTAAACAATTAATGTCTATCCACCAGGGCAGTCGTACCGTGGCCGAATATGTGACTGAGTTTCGCACATTGGCATCGGAGGTGGGATGGAATAATGAGGCGCTTCCATACTATACAAACCCAGAATTTCTCACCATGCACTGTGGTGTAATGTAATAGAGATAAATAGTGGGAACAGACAGAGAGAGGAAAAACATAAAAATAAAGTTATTTGAAGTGCTGGCTAGCACTATGATCAGCAGCATGAGGAGCTGGATGAACCCTGAAACTGCTGATGCTGCACCAGCAGTAAATGGAGCCCACATACCCCTAAACCAATGATATCCATTCCCAGGCATTGTCTCTCTGGGGTGGTATAGTGAAGAAAGTTGGAAATGGCTAGCATTATGAGCAGCATCACACGTTAAGTGCTTGCACCTACTGCTACTGCTGTCAATATGACATACATACTCTGACATATGACAGGCAGGGGATCCTCTGTCACACTTGTCATCTTCAATCAATTTCCAAGAGCAGCAAGACACTGGTAGTGGTGGTGGTGATTAGAGTGAGGGTGAAGAGGGAGCTGCTGGTGTGGAAAAGAGAATGAGAGTGGTTTTGGTTGATAGAGCTAAGAAATGGAAGAATGAGATTGAAATGGGGATGGCTGTTACCGCCACTATAAGATGCGAAATTCTGGAATTTGCTGATGCTGTAATTCCGGCTGCTGAGTTGTCACAGGGAAACATTAATCTGTCACACCTGCAGGATGATGATGAGCAGGTTAATGTGCCACATACCATTGTGGCCAATGTGTGTCTGAGTTCTTCTACTAGTGATATGGGACTAGAACAAAGGACTCTTGCCACCAATACTCCTGGTCCTATCGCTAGAGCTGATGCTGAGGCAGCAGCATCATCTGCCCCAGCCAGAGAAGGTGATTCTGGAGAAGAACTAAGCCATTTTTCCCCACCTCTCCCCTCACTGAAATCATGGTTGTGGGAAAATGATTCCCATGGGGCAGGCACAGTGACTGCACTGTACACAATGTTTGATAAAGTAGTGAATAGGGAGATGGAGGGGACACATATTTGCCTTCATAAAGCACAAGCAACTTAGACATCACAATAATTATGTTAAGTATGTGGCAGCCACCCCCCCCAAAAAAAAAAAAATTGAGAGCCAATGTCCTTGAGTCCCCTTTCCCTTCCCAAGGGCACAAAGAATGGGGGGAGAACATCGCAGAGGAAAACAAGAGAAACCCAGTCTGGAATTTTGATGACTAGAAAAACACCTGCACCATCATCATCATCTACTTGTGCTAGGGTCTGGATGCAGGAAAATGTGTCTATTGTCCCTGCCCTGGCTCCCACTGGGTCCTCTGCTACCTCCTATGGTGTATCACCTTATCCTCTGTTATCTCCCCCACCAGCTGATAATGAGTCTGTAGATGGGAGGATCTGGCAGCTAATGTCCATCCACTACATATTGTGTGGTACACTGACCACACATGGCAATGTGGTGGAGAAAAATTTAATGCAGGGTATCAGGGAGCATCTGCATGCATTCCAACTCTGCTGAATTCTTGTGGTGGCAGGGAGGATTTATTATTTTTAATAAGTCCTCTATCTTAGTGGAGTGAACAAAGGCCATAGTGACAACAGTATTTGTTCTTGTGGGGTTATGATTTTACTTTGCTAACCTAAGCATCAATGTATTTGGTTGGTTGTGCCTGTTGCTTAAAGGGATAGTATTTTTTTTATTTTCAACACAGCTCAGTATGTTCAACAGAATGAATAGTACTGCAGGCTGATGCTCATATTCTCCAAAATTGTATAGTTATGCTGTAATTGTATGCTGAAGTTGATTCCTCCCTCCCCTTTTCCAGTTCTGATGCCACCTCCACTCAGATATGAAGTCTGGACAAGTCTTGAAAGGACAAATCACAATGAGGGACAATCTTCCCTCAGTCAGTGTAAGGAAAACCTTCCCTCCTTGTTGAAGGAGGGCAGGTTTTTCCTAATACTAACCGAATATTGTCCCTCATTGTGATCCGCTGTAGGATCTCAGCCCGAAATGGTGAAGCTGGAAAAGGGGTCGGTGAGATCAACTTCAGGATAAAATTACATCATAACTATACTGTTTTGGAGAATAAGCATATCAGTTGGCAGTACTATTCATTCTTTTGAACAAACTGAGCTTCTTTGAAAATGAAATATTACTATCCCTTTAATATGACAGCAGATTTTTCAGTTTTTGTGATATTTCCCTATTTTACAATATTTCCTTTCACACATTGAGTACATTGCATTTGTTGATGAAAGGCATAGCTCTTCCTGCATTCAAAGGAAGAAATAGTAATCCACAATAAATAATAATAAATGATTTTAGAGGAGGTGCAGTAGGAGAAGCATTACTATCCAACTATACATCTGATGTGATTTTGGGACTTGTTGTGTCCTGCCATCACTTACAATATAACCAGCAGCGCCACAAACATGCTCAGATTGTGCGCTTACTGGTGGACAACTAAGGGTTTCCATAGCAGTGCACATTAGTGCTGGCTATACTGTTTTGTTTGCCATTAGTCAATGGGGTCATAATTTCAATATAAAACACAGGTACCCTGCAAATATGCTGTAAACATCTCACATGCAGTGGGACCACTCCTGGAGCTGCACAGTGTTCATGTGCATCAGTTACCAACCTATGCTCTGGGACAAGTCTCATAAAGATATGTCACTACCACCACCACAACCACCACCACCAATGTTAGCTTGATGCCCCTGAGTCACTTGACTTGCTTTCTGTGACATCAATGATGTGTTCAGAAATATGTTGGGATGTTCTCATTGATGTTGCTGCTGATACTGATGCTGGTAAAAACCCTTTGCTGACTTCTTTTTCATTATGCCCTAACTTTCTCTTTCTTTTGCATCCTCCACCCACAATGAAACCATCCACTCGATCTATAAACAAATATTTATATTCTTTGACAGACTCTGATTCCTCAGAGGGATGCTACTGATCATCATGCCTTGGCACAAATTGATCAGGCTTTGGCAGGAATTCAGAAATGTTATGTTTTCAGCGGGGGTCCAGCAAAGTAGCAATAATGTACTCCTCACTGCTTTTAATGGACACTATGTTAGCATTCTGCTCAAATCACACTCACATGTTCTTCACAAGCTGGTGCTTGTTTGAGTTGTCATTAATGTAAGATTTGTCATCCATGCTCTTCAGTTTTATCTGAAATAAACATATCAGTGGAAGAATCTCGCTAATTCATACCTCTACATGACTAACAAGCAAGGTGGCCTCCTCAAAAGGTTTCAGCAGTTCACATAGGTCACACATTAATTGCCATAGTCCAGGTGACAAAGATGCTCCCTCCAAAGCCTTCCAGTTTTTCATTCGATACTCGCTAATGGCCTTGTTTTGCTTTTACAAATGCTCTAGAATATACTATGTGGAATTCGTCCTTATAGGGACCTCCATTTTTCAGCTGATAATGTTATTCTCTTTCATGGACTATAATGTGTTGTGTGCACCGTAGTAGCTGCTAAAATGGTCACATATTTTGTGGGTGATATTCAGCATCACTGAATGTATGTGAGTAATCTAGTCACAAAGCAGGGCACATGCACCATATCATCTATTCTCAAGGCAGCTATTTTAAAGGCAAACACAAAACCAGCTTTCCAAAGAGCATGGTACAAGCCATTCTTCCCTCAGTGGCTCTTATTTAAAACATCTCTGACTTTGTGGGATTGTATCTCAAAATTCTGCAACTCTTCATTCTCAAAGTGGTGTGCCGATGGTGTGGTCTACTCTGCTGATGTCCTTTAATAATACTGACAAAAATACTGACAATAATACTGGCAGAATTACTGTGTTTGACCTGATGCTGCAAGCTATTGTTGGTACAGAAACCCAGTAAGCAGTGACAGTCATATATTCTGTACTCTGCCCACTTGTCCACATATCTCTTGTCAGGCAATTTTCTTGCCGTATGAGGTTTCCAGCCCTTTCCCCACTACATTATCCACCTGCTTGCACAATTACTGACTGTCACCTGATGCTGCAAGCTATTGTTGCCCACTGCTGTGAGGGAAACCCAGTGATAAAGCCAGTCATATATTCTGTACTCTGCCCATGTATCTGCATATCTGTTGTCAGGTGGATTTCTTTGCGGTATAACCTTTCAAGCCATTTGCCCACCACACTAACCACTGGCTTGTACAATTCTGGCTCAGCCAGCCTTGAAAAAGAACTGGCTTGGGATGTGGCAACAGGGTGCAAGACATGATATAAGTTCTTTGAGACCTCTGTGTTCTACAAAACAATAAGGCAGCATGTCAACTGACGACAGTTTGGCAAATTTGTTATTCTACAGGCATACTTTGAGATTATTTTGGTTATGTTTTTGACTACTTCTCAAGTAAGTGTGGATTGGCAGTACATGACAGAAGAACTGTGCAACTTTATTGCTTTCCATGACTTGGGGAGGTGGTGGGAACTTTGGCAGTGGCAAGTTTTGGTACTCTACGTCTGTTGTCATCTCCTACAACACATTCAGTGTCACACTCCTCAGCAAGAACCATAGGTGTTAATTCAAATGAATAAAATGTTGGCACACTCTCTGACACATCAACATCACTTCTATTATGTGCCTCAGAGTCCCAGAAAATGTTTGGAGTGCTTCCGCTGCTACTTATAGCACCTCTGACATGTTGATGGTGTGTCTCCCAATCAGATTTGTGTTTGTGCTTCAGACTGGATCTCAATGAAGTATTGCCTAGGTGTGAGTCTGCTTTCTGCCTACTTACATGTCTCTTACACAGACAACTGAAAGCAACATGTTTAGCTTTTGGATTGTGATTGAAGTATCTCCATACTGTAGACTTCATATACTGAGGGGGGCTCATGAGGAGTTACTACTACTGCTGGCACTATATGTTGTTGAAATTGTACTATTAGGTTTCAAAGATGCTGCACTTCCAATAGCAGCTGAAGCACTTATCATAGCTAGGACTGGATCAGATGATGACCTGTGTTATAAACAAAGTGCTACTTTTCAATGGTGGAAGATTAAGCATTTGCCTTTCAGCTACTTTTCTGGCCATGTCATCATCTCTCTCATTCTGAACATTGCCTGTATCTGACAAAGAAGAAGATACTGGAGTGATGTATTCTAGATCAACATAATCATCAGTAATTAGGTCATCCACAGCATCACCCACTGCTTCTTCCCCACTACTTTTATATTCCTCTAGGCTTTCCGAATGCTCAAGCAATTTCTTTTTACTTTTCCACTTTCAGGAATTTTCATGTTTGCTACTATTTTCAGGACAGTTGTTTGTGTCACTGTCAGATGCAGCATTTGGTTGAACTGCCATCATCACTATATTGTGACTCATTGTCTTCAGTGTCCTAAGGTGGTTTATTAATAAACTGGTGGTGGTGTAATATTTGTCTCTCTGGGGAGAAGGCTAATCATATTTTATTGCACAAGCTGCAGCAACCACGGCTGCAGTCCATTTCTGGACTAGCACTTTACTAAGATGTTCCTGCACTGTTCCTACTCCTTTCACCCTCCCCTTGTCACCAGTACGTTTGCAAATTATTACACTAGCGTGTTTATTTTAACAGTGACATACACAACAGAGCTGATTATGTGTGATGTTTTTGCCATTTACAAATTACTCTATCTCTTATAGTATCTGTCTTCCTCAGTCACATCTCATGTCAGGGTCCATGTCTCTGTAACCTATCAAACTACTTTTAACCGTTTTTTTTTATATTTTGTTTTAATATGTTTTATTAACTGTCCCTATTACCCTTTACAAAAAATACTCCCTGTGCAGCTGCTTCTTCCCCCAGACTAGCCAAAGAGAACAGCCAGCTGGAAGGTACTTGGATTACTGCTGCCTGTGTCTTCTCATTCACACAAATTATTATTTTTTTTTTTTGTAAATCACCTTTGCTCCCTTCACACACTATCAGACTCCTCAAAGAACAGCTAGCAGAAAGGTACTTGGATCATAGCTGCCTTTGTCTTTGCAGTCACACAAAATATTGGGGTATTTGTGGAAAATCTCCTTTCCTCCCTTCACACCTCCCCCCAGACTCTGCTAACATAGATAACAAACAACAGAGAGAATTCTGGATCACAGCTGCATATGTCTTCTCAGTTTTGCAACATTTTGGGGTATTTGGGGTAACTCTCCTTTGCTCACATACCCACTGTCTCGGTCATTCAAGATTTTGGTGTATTTTTATCCCTTCACACTCCCCAGTCCAGAGTGCCCCCAGACTCCCCAAACACAGAGAACACATTTCCTGCCTTCGAGATTCCCTAAACTACATTCCAACTTTTCTTTATTAGCCTATCCTATTTAGCCCAACAATTGTACAGCTTTATCTACCTCTCACAAACACAGAATGATATGCTGCAGGAACCTGACACTCCTTTTATACTATCCCTGCAGGAAAAGAAGGGAAACTTACCACATGGGGAGTAAATTCAGTCTTATTGATTTCAATGCAATGAGCTAGGTGGGTAAAGCAGATAATTTGCACTTTTCTCTGAAAATTTTCCACTCAGTGGGAAGGCCATTTACCTGTTTCTCTTTTGAGGTGAAAATGTTTGCCCATCCCTTCTCATACTATCTGTCCCTCAGCTTACTCACAATATGACTCCTTCATGTCACTCACACTACCTCTCTTTTAAGTGACTCACATTAACTCTCCCTGTCTGACACACTGTCACTCTGTCTCTCCTTCATATTTCACTTACTACTTCTCCTTCTAATGACTCACAGTACCTCTCCTTCATGTCACTCACATAACCTCTCCCTCATGTCACTCATACTACCGCTGCCTTGTGTGACTCACACTACCTATCATTCATACCTCTCACACTATTGCTCTCATGCTTCTCCCGCACAGCTTCTCCTTGATGTCTCTCCTAATACCTCTCCCTCATATCTCTCACATTATCTCTCTCTCTCATGCCACTTCTGTATTTATTAACCCCAACAGATTTGTTACATTGAGTGATGGTGTTGAGGATACTGGCACAGGAATCCCTTTGCTGGAGAGGAGTGTTCTCTCTAACAGCCAGGAGAACATCCCCTCTAGCAATGATGGGATCTGGGACTCAGGAAGACTTAGACAGATGGTGATGGTAGGGGATTCTTTTATTAGGAAGACAGACAGGGTAATCTGTCACCAGGATTGCTACAATAGAACAGTTTACTGTCACCCAGGTGCTCGGGTTCAATATGTGGCCGATCGAGTTTATAGATTGTTGAGTGGGGCTGTCTTGGTACATGTTGATACCAATGACAAAGTCAGTGGAAAATGGAGTTCCATTAAGGATTTAGGATATAAGACTAAGAAGAGGACCTCTAGTATTTTTTCAAATACTATCTGTGCCACGTGCTACATCATAAAGGCAATGGGTAGTATAATTGTGGAAACTGGATTAGAGAAGGGGCATGGGGGTGAAGAGGGGGACTGGGTTAGTTCATCTGATAGGGAGGTGCTAATGTTGCAGCCTGATAAAAGGCAAATGCATTATACAAAGAATATAATTTTTCAGGATGGCAAAAAGATAAAATGTATGCAAGTAAATGCTCGTAATCTAGCTGTAAAGATGGGAGAATGTCACGGATACCCAGAGGACTCATGAGTCAGAATGTAAATAAAAATCACCTTTATTAAGGCACAGAACAAGGTAAAGAATGAGACAATAGGAACAGGCAGAAGGTCGGCAGATAAGCACACGCTACTATCAGGAATAGTAGGCCACCTAGACTGGACCAAACTGCTGAGACTAGGCCGAGCCATTGGAAGTCTCTACAGGAGCTAAGGCTGGAGCAGGAACAGGAACCCCTCAGATCTTCTACCACTGGAACTCGAACTGAAACAGGAACTGGATACGCCACGGAGGGTCTTCTACTGGAACAAGGACTGGAACTAGAATGGGAGACTCCGACCAGTGACAATGGGCAACACTGACACTCGCCTGCTGTCAGTCTAGCTGGGAGGAAAGCTGACTCATGCCTGCAGTCAACTTTAGCTAGGAGCTGATCGCTGACTCACGCCTGCAGTCTATCACGGTCCCCGTGATTCCCTGTCAATCTCTGTGATGATACCTGTGCATTGGAGGAGGCTGATTGGCCCTCCCAGGATGTTCCTTTATATACTGGGTCTATGGCACCTGTCAGATGCCCTTTCGTGGTGTTCCTGATCCTGCGCATTTGTTGCTGTGTTCCTGCGTTCCTGCGTACCGACTCGGCTCGTCTGACCATTCTGCTGTTCCTGTTCGTGATTGACCCGGTTCCGGCTGACGTTCCTGCTCCGTTATTGACCCGGCTCTGGCTGACGTTCCTGCTCGTGATTGACCCGGCTCTGGCTGGCGTTCCTGCTTTGTGAATTGACCCGGTTCTGGCTGTTGTTCCTGCTCCGTGATTGACCCGGTTCTGGCTGACGTTCCTGCTTCGTGATTGACCTGGTTCCGGCTGACGCTCCTGCTCCGTGATTGTTTCCTGTGTTCCCGTGTGATCTCGGTCACCTACCGGCGACATTCTGAACTGTGCTGATAGTATTGCTCTAACTAGTCACTTCTCTTCAAGCTGAGCTGTTGCCTCCGTTCCTAAGCCTGTCTGCTTGGGTCTTGCTGAGCTGTTGCCTCCGTTACCGAGCCAGTCTGCATAGCCTTGCTGAGCTGTTGCCTCCGTTACCGAACCTGTCAGATACCCTTGCTGTGCTGGTTGCCTCCGATACTGAGCCTGTATCTGTACACTTGCCAAGCCTGTTGTGTTCCATCCGAGCCATTTAACACTTACTGAGCCTGTGCCTTATTGACCGAGCCTATCCGTTAAACACTAGCAGAGCAGTTTCCATTCCAGTGCTCGTTCAGATCCGTTGTTGCACCGCCTGGTGCTAGTGGGCATTCTGTTAGCTCTTGCAGTGTGTTGCTCCGTGACGGCACCGGAAGGGTGTCTTGGCTCTGGTTTCCAAGTGCTCAGTGTGTTACTCTATCTATCGCACTACCAGTGCGTTGGCTCTCAGATCGCTTGTGCAGTGTTTCTCCTCTGTGGCACCCAAGGGGTGTTCTTGGCTTTGGTCCCGTTGGCACACGCAGGGTTTCTTCCATTGAGAGAACTAAGGGTGTTCCAGTTTCTGGTTCCATTAGCTCCAGCAGTGGCTTTCCTCCATGATATCACCCTAAGGGGGTATTGGCTCAGCTCTGGTCAGTCTTTGCTGTATCATTGGGCGTCCTATTGTACAGCTATCTGAGAGTGATTCAGTTCAGTCGCCTACTGCACCTTCCTTTGCACTATCTAGAGACTGATTATACCTGCTGGGCGTTGGCTAATTACCATCACAGAGACTGATCAGTTGCTCTAAGCATTAACCCTTGTTCCTACATTTATTCTGATCATTACTGTTTGCTCCTACATATTTGGGCCTGTATTTCTGTCTGAAAGGGTTAAAATGGACATTTATAAGTAGGCAATTGCTTTAATACACTAACAAGAGCGATGGGGGTTAAATTATACTTTTAACTAGCAGCTTGTTCTACACCAGAAGGTTACTTAATGCCCTTCCCAGAGGCCTTGATGTAGACAAGAGATAAGTATAATTTTTACTGTTGCATATAATTGTAGAATATCCTTAATTCCATTAGAACCAAGAGATGCATGTTAACCATTAACTATATGTGCTACATGACCCCTCACTACCTATTTTCCTCTTTACCATATTTGTATGACCTTTAGAGAATATACTAGGTGAAGCTTGTAATTTTCCACTCTGCAGACCCTCCCAGTTCTCCCAGTATAAAAGTTTGGTGGATGTTGAATAAATTTAGCAATATTTTGTGCATTGATACTTGTGTGGTGTCAATTCATCTGAATGCTGCTCCAAGCGCTTGAGACCTGTATTCTGGGGTGAAGATCTGGAGGTGTAGGAGAAAACTCTCCCCGGGGAGTGGTTAAAGCCTTTCTGCAGAAGAGGTGTCCCAGTCACCCCAAAAGAAGGGAAGAAGTTTACAGTGGTTCCCCTTTTAATTTGGCGCTGTGAACAGGATTCTCACAGGTTAGTGGACCTTTTTGTTATTAAATATAATAAATATATGTGTCCACTCACCCCTGAGAATCTACCTGACAAGGGTGACTGAAGGGTGCCGGTTAGAGTCCGGTACCAGGCCTTGTGGGTTATAGTCCCACATGTTGGGGTTTGGGTTGGAGTCCCAGACAGAAATAGAAAATTACTTGGGAATATGTCCTAAGTGGGTTACACCCCATGATCTTTGCTTTAAGAAGCAGGTCACCCCCCTTTGTTGTTTGTCACAATTGCATGCTGCTCGATTACTGTTTGTGTGTCTAGCAATAAGTGCACTTATTTGTCATTGTGTTTTCTATGTTTGTATAATCTGACTTTGGTAAGTGGTCTCATTACCTAATTTGTAAGAATTTGTAATGTCTAATTTTGCTTGTAACTGCATTCACTGTCTGTCTGGTGTTGTTTGTATTGTTCTGTTGTTATTTGTATAAATATATATATCTTTGACAATAGGGAAATGGGTCAGATAAACTAAGGTTAAAATCAAGGGTAAAACTGGTAAGAACATCAGTGAGTTAAATACTGTGTGCAACATGAATTACCACCTCCCCCACATCAGTAAAATATATCCAGCATTTTAGTGGCAAGACAATTTAAGTGAGGTAGAAATAAGTTTACTTTTAACAGGAGCTAGAAGAGAAATTGTTAAATTTGAGACAGGGAGAAAAAGGCTGACAAAAGTGACGTGAAAATAGAAATGCTATTTATGACTGTGGGAGAACAGGTTGTTAATAAACCTCCAGATTATTAATAATGAATGTATGGGCTAAATATTGTCCTAATCCCATTAAATCCCCTAGTACTGCTAAAGTTTATCTAAAAAAAAAAAAAAATATATGTAGTATGTCACAGCAGTTAACTACTTCTGATTACAGGTTTTTGTTAGAAGTGGGTACAAAAGACATGGGTATCAGATGTTAATTGTGATACTTGCGAGAAATATGACTTCCCTACTAACATTGAGACTAATGTATACATATAGTAAAGATGTGGGGACAAATGACAGAAGTTTTGACTGACGTAGGAGGTGATATATAGGACATTTAAGAGGTTAAATAACATTTAAGAAGAAGGCAGAAGAAAGTGTGACAGAGTTTTGGTGATTGTTGGAAAAATGCATGTGGACTTGTTAAGACAGAAGATTTGGGACTACTTCATTCTGAAGTGGCTCAAGTAGTGAGAATATGTATTAATAATTGGCATAGCTTAGAAATTGAAGTCTTGGAAATGGCAATAAGAGTAATGGATGTGACAGGTTGCTTTAAGAAAGATACAGAGAAGGTGGAAATATACTCTCAGTCTGAGGCAGAGGGTAACACAGAGGTAGATGGAACTAGGGCACTGGAGAATCAGGAAGATGTTTCCATTGATATTAATATAATGTATTTGCATGGTGATGGCAAAAAGAGGTTAAAACCACCATACCTGTAAAATTGTAGTTCTATGAGACATATAGCTTTTCTGTCCCCACAGCTGTTACTCCTCCCCTTTTATCTAAGCTCCCCATATCCTCCTCTTTCTTTACTTCCTTGTTTTACTTTCTGCATAACGCAGCAATTTCAAGGTCACAGTTATGGCTATCTTTGCTATACTAAAGGGTTTCTTGTTAAGACATTTTTGGCTAGCAATAATTGGGAGAAGGTTGAATGGACGTGATTGAGGGAGATATAGATAAGCATACATGCAAAGGGGTATGAATATAATATTGTTGTTTTGCTTTTGGACTACAAAATGTAACATGCTTGTAGTCTTTAGACCATGATACAGAATGTACTTAGGAATGCCTTTCTAATTACTCCTACTTGCCCAGTTAACCTGCTGATTATTCACACATGACTACCTCAATGACTAACTCTGTAATACTTGCATGTCCTTTATAATTAACCCTGGGTATTAGCATATTCTTGAAGGGACTATTTTCTTGTGTATGTGCTCCCACCGTTAGGGTTAATGGTTGGTTTTAGACCCCAGTGTGCATGCAGGATGTAAGTGATGTGTGGAAGAATGATTTAATTCAAGGAATATGGGTGACCCCTGCTAAGGTTTTCATTGTTGCAAATGTTGGAATGTTTCTATGCATGTGTGGGGAAATACTGATTCAGGCATCAGTGTTCATATCATTAAACCCAATTTACACTATGGTATCTATAACACATTCTACCTGACACATTGCACACACTTCCCAATTCTTTGTTAGCTGAAAGTTCCACATACCCAGGTTTAGACTGGATGCTTCTCCACTGTACATTAAGTAATATCCTTTGTTACAGGAAAAGGGCAGTGAATAAGTTAATTCTGCCATTGGCACTATGAGTGCCTGATGTGAACTCTATTGTGTTTGTAGTACCATCATCTGCCACTTACTTTATTTGTGCAACACTTTCTTTAGCATTCCAGGGTGCCCTGACATGCAACCACTGTTTGCTTTCACGTATAAAGGGAATCAGTATGTGTGAAATAGATTGTGTGTTGATTCCCCCACTGCCTATTTGCTGTAGTCAGGAAACCCTAGAGTCTTGGTCACCTGATTGTGGCTCCACGTTGCTTCAGTAAGTGGATGATTTGTGGTTGATGTGTATCCCAGTTGAAGAGTCCGGTATGAAAAATACATCTTCCTTGTTGCAGATTCTACCAAAAACTGGTCATAAGGTATCTCATGCTAAGCTACAGTATTGTCAAGAGACTGTGAAATACCTAGGATTTGTGTTGTCATATGGACAGAGGTTGCTGGCTGCTGCATGAGTAAAAGTCATTATCTTGCTCCCAAAGCCAAAGATTAAACCTGCACTGTTATCTATCCTAGGCATAGTGACATACTGTAGGCAAAGGATTTCAGACTGTTCTCACTACAATCACATATTGAGACAGGGTACCTTGAGAGATGCTCCTGGTGTAATACAATGGATTATGGACATGGACACGGCATATAAAGAAGAAGAAAAAAAAAAAAAAAAAAACAGCCTTATGTTTTGTTCCTGTTCTGGGACTGCCCAACTACTCTCTGTCATTACCCGTTTACACCTGTCCTGGCCCCCAGGGGCGCTGTTCTTTAATTTTATTTCAATAAAACTGTGTTTTTGCTTTTAACCTTTGTCTGAGTGTCAGAAAACCGTAACACAGTCAGAACCACTGAGGTCTAGTGGTAATACACAGAGCACACTGAAACACAACTGCACCGGTACTTCCAACAGATGCGGCTAACCCACGAGGACGCCGAGACCGGACTCCCACTGGTCTGGCAGCCGGCTCCAAGGTAAGCGAATGCTTACATAGAACTAGAAATGATTGCAGTGTATGAGCAGTAAGATCTAATTGGTGTGTCTGAAATCTGGTTAGATGATACATATGATTTAGCAGTCAATTTAGAGTGTTAGTCACTTTTTAAGAGAGATAGGGTTAGTAAAAAAGGAGGGGATATGCCTATACATATAGTGTAAATAGGAAACAGCTTGAGGAACCTCATTAGAGAAAGATTTAGGAGTACTAATAGACAATAGACTTCATAGCAGTGTTCAGAGTCACTCAGCTGCTGCAAGAGCAAGTAGGGTACTATCCTGCATAAAAAGAGGCATAGATGCACGGCATTCTAATGTAATTCTACTTCTATATAAATCCTTGGCAAGGCCTCATCTATAAAACGGAGTACAGTTTTTGGCACTGGTTCTTAAAAAAGACATTACTGAACTGGAAAAAGTGCAGAGACATGCAACAAAACTAATAAAGCAACTGGAGGATCTGAGTTATAAAGAGAGACTAGCCAAACTGGGTTTGTTTACATTAGAGTAGAGATGTTTAACCCCTTAAGGACCGGGAAAATCTGAGGTCGTTTTCCCTTAAGGACCGGAGCAGTTCTGACCTTTTTGACTATATCTTTGTTCAGCAATGTTTTCCCTCTAAGACTTTTATTCCACCCCCATAAATTATATACTGTTTTTTTAAGCACAAATAGGGCTTTCATTTGATACCCTACTTATATGGATAACCCACCATTTACTTTATTAAAATTAAAAAAAAAGGTAAAAAAAAATTTAAAAAAACATCATTTTTGGTTTTTCTCTTTGGATCAATTGGGCACAAAGGGTTAAAATTTTATGGAGACTGCATGAAAGGTATGACCGGTCAGTCATACCTACAAAATGCACAGTTTAAAGTAGCCACTGTCCCCCCTGGGTGAAAATCCCCATGTCCCTTTTTCCCACCCTATTTTGACACTTTTTATCCGTGACATTTGGCGGTGTATATAAGTGTATTACATAGCTCCACAACAATCACACTTACACTTTTGTTTAATTAGATTATTTTTTTTTTTTTAAATAAAATATTTTTGTAAAAAAAAAAAGTGTTTTGTGTTTTTAAAAAAAAAAAAAAAAAAATTATTGCAGGTCAGAAATTGACCTGCATTTAGCAAGCCTTTGGCACCAGCAGTGAAGGGGTTAATACCCCTAGCTGCTGTATTTACTTTCACCACTAGGTGTCTCCTGTCTACTTCTGTCTCCGTTACTTTCATAGCAACGGAGCCAGAGGCAGACTTGACAGGCACAGACAGCATGCTATCTTTGCTGTCTGTGTCTGTCACTTTGCCGGTACATGTGATCGCTGGAACGGCGATCGCATGAATCAGCAAAGGCAAGAAAGGCTGAGACTGAATGCCCCGGTCTCGGAGCATTCAGTCTCAGCCTGGAATTAATGATAGCAGCGTGCACGGAGGCACGCTGCTATCATTTAAGCCATGACGGTCCTGGACCGTCATGGGTCCTTAACGGGACTGCAACCCATGACGGTCCAGGACCGTCATGGGTCCTTAAGGTGTTAAGGAGTGATATGATTACCATTTACAAATATATTCATGGCCAATACATAGAACTATCCATGAGAGGTCATCCATTACAATTAAATGAAAGGCGCTTTTGACTAAAAGGTAGTGGTTTTTTATAGTAAGGGTTTTAAAGCTACGAAATTCTTTGCCTCAGGATGTTGTGCTTGCAGTTACTGTAACTGCTTTCAAAAAAGTGATGGATTCAATGCAGATAGGTTGTTGATCCAGGGAACTATCTGACTGGAGTCAGGAAGGAATTTTTTTACCGACTTGATGCTTAATTGGAAATTACTTCAATGTTGTATCTTTATTCAGCCTCATCAACTGTATTACTATGTCACTTAAGCTATCGCTCTTTCATGCCTTTCATACTACTTCTCCCTCATATCTGTCACACTACCTAACCTCCAATATCTATCCTTCACATAACTCACACTAGTCTCTCCCTCATGCCTCTCACACTTTCTCTCCATCATGCCTCTCACACTACCTCTCCCTCATGTCTGTCATCATACCTTACTCTCCTGCTCTCACATTATCTATCCTTTCTGTCTGTCAGATTATCTCTCCCCATGCCTCTCACTCCCTCTCCCACATGAATCTCACACTAACACTCCTTCATACTTCTAACTCTACTTCTCTCTTATTTTTGTCTCACTACCTCTCCTTCATCTCTCTCACACTACGTCTACCTCATCTCTGACACACTACCTCTCCTCATCTCTGACACACTACCTCTTTCTCAAGTCTGTCACACTACCTCTTCCTCATGTCACTCACACTACCTGTCATTCATGTCTCTCACACTACCGCTCCCTCATGCCATTCACACTGCTTTTCCCCATGCTTTTCACACTGCCTCCTTTCTGTCATGTTACTTCCACAACCTCTCCATCATATCTCTTATGCTACTCCTCCCTCCAGCCACTTCCACATTGCTGACATCAGGTAATAGGCACTAGCATGAATGCCTGTTTATGGGCCTATTGTGGGTGGCCTAATTGGGTCCCGCCTTCTTCTGCTCCTTTATAATCCTCCTTGGGGCTAGGAGTCATTGCCCTTACGTGGTGTTTATGCTCATTACTATTTGCACTCCGTTATGACATGTGTCTGTCTGAGACCACCTCCGTGTTTGACCCCGGCTTGTCTGGCTACCCACATCGGTTCTGACCTGTGGCTCTGGCTGACTAACTCACTCCGTGTTCACCTAGCAGGCATTTGAGGACTTGAAGTCGGCTTTTGTGAAAGCCCTGATATTGTGCCACCCGAATCCCACCCTACCTTTCACCCTGGAGGTTGATGCTTCAGAGTCCGGAGTGGGTGCCTTGTTGTCAGCACACGGGCCCTGGGAAACCTTTGCTTACATGCGGTTTCTTTTCTAAGAAATTGTCTAAGACTCACCATCATCCTTGCCCTAAAAGAATGGCGATATCTGTTGGAGGGTACTACAGTCCCTATCCTGATACTGACAGATCACAAGAACTTAACATATCTGTCAGAGGCTAAGAGGTCAGAGGGGCCTTATTCCTCTCTAGGTTTAATTTTGAGGTCTCATACCTCCCTGGTACAAAGAATATTAGAGCAGATGCTCTCTCCCGAAAATTTGGGGCCGAGTCCCAGGAGGAGTTGGCTATGATTCGTACCAGTATTACATCTCCATTGAATGAGGAGATTTTGGCTGCTCAAGCTTTCGCCCCGGTGGACAGGCCTAAAGGGAACTGTTTTGTGCCTGAATCCCTAAGCACCAGACTACTGGAAATACACCATTCCTCGAAGGCAGCGGGGCACGTTGGGAGGGATCAACTTATATGGTCTATGTTGAGACTTTTTTGGTGGCGCAGCCTGAGGGCAGATTGTTCCGCATTTGTTGCCGCATGTTCCACGTGTGCACGGAGCAAGACTCCTAGACACCTTCCGGTGGGTCTCCTGCAACCCATTCCTAATGGGGAACATCCATGTCGCACTTATCTATCAATTTTATGGTGAAGTTGCCTGTCTCAGATGGCTACAAAGTCATCCTCATGATCGTGGATAGATTTTCTAAGATGACCTATTTCGTGCCCATGAAGGGATTCCCCTCCTCTAAGGAGTTTGCCGAAATCTTTGATAAGGAGGTGGTTCGTCTCCATGGTATACCCAAAGTGGTGGTTTCTGATTGTGGGAGCCAATTTGTGTTGCGTTTTTGGAGAGCCTTTTGCTGACAGATGGGTATCCAGCTCTCGTTCTCCTCGGCTTACCATCCACAGTACTGCAGAGAGGTCTAATTAGGTGCTGTAATAGTTTCTCTATTGTTTTATCTCCAATCATCATGATATTCATCATGATATTCATCATTATCTCCAATCATCATGATAATCATCATGATGTTACCATGGGCAGAGCTTGCCAGAAATAGTACTGTCAATTCCTCCTCTCGGAACTCTCCCTTTCTGATTAACTGTCAGAGTCCTTTGAGGCTCAAAATATTCCTGCTCTGGAGGAGCACTTGAGGGCGATCCGCACCACATGGGTATGGGTTCAGAGATCCCTGCAGAGTTCCACATTGTGCTATAAGAGACAAGCAGACCGTAGTCGTCTACTGGCTCCAGTGTTCCAGATGGGAGAGAGAGTATGGTTGTCCTCACGCAATCTCCATCTCCAGGTGCCTTGTAAAAAGCTGGCTCCCCTATTTGTGGGTCCCTTTCGGGTGCTCCACAAGATTAACCTTGTGACCTATGCCCTCGAACTCCCAGCTAACATGCGCATTTCCAATGTGTTCCATGTCTCTCTACTGAAACCCCTGGTCTGTAACCACTATACTACCACTCCTGTCCGTCCCAGACCTGTCCAAGTGGGGGACCATGAGGAGTATGAAGTGCAGAGTATTCTGGACTCTCGCAGGGTCAGAGGCCAGATACATTACCTAGTTCATTGGAAAGGTTATGGGCCTGAGGAGCGTTCCTGGGATGCCAAGAGAGATCTGCATGCACCTGCCCTGCTCCGTGAATTCCACTCCCTTACTTCCTCTGGTGCTGGTCCTCTTCCACAGGGAGAGGTCGTTGGGGGGGGGGGTACTATTACAGTACCCCTAGGCAGCCTAGTGCTCCTGTGCTTCCTACCTCTGTATGGCTGCCAGCCTGCATGGCCTCCAGCCACTTCCTCATTGCTGACATCAGGTAACAGGCACTAGCACAGACTTCTGTTTATAGCCCTATTCTGGGTGGCCTAATTGGGCCCTGCCTCCTTCTGCTCCTTTATAATAATCCTTGGGGCTAGGAGTCATTGCCCTTGCGTGGTGTTTCTGCTTGTTACTCTTTGCGCTCCGTTGTGACCCGTCTCTGTCTGAGAACTCGCTCTGTGTTTGACCCCAGCTTGTCTGACTACCCACATCAGTTCTGACCTGTGTCTCTGGCTTACTACTCGCTCCGTGTATGACCCCGGCTTGTCTGACTACCCACATCGGTTCTGACCTGTGGCTCTGGGGGACTACACTCTCCGTGTATGACCCCGGCTTCTCTGACTACCCACATCGGTTCTGACCTGTGGCTCTGGCTGACTACTTGCTCCGTGTATGACTCTGGCTTGTCTGTCTACCCACATCGGTTCTGACCTGTGGCTCTGGCTGACTACTCGCTCCGTGTATGACCCCGGGTTGTCTGACTACCCACATCGGTTCTGACCTGTGCCTCTGGCTGACTTTCTCGCTCTGTGTTGACCCCGGCTTGCCTGACTAGTGGCCTGGCTACTACTCGCTCAGTATGTCCCCGGGTTTGACTGAACAGGGGCCCTGGCTACTACTTGCTCAGTGTAGTCCCTGGTTTGCCTGACCAGAGGCCCTGGCCACTACTCGCTCAGTGTAGTCCTTGGTTTGCCTGACCAGTGGCTCTGGCTCTACTTGCTCCGTGTAGTCCCCAGTTTGTCTGACCTGTGGCTCTGGCTGCCTACTCGCTCCATACACTACTAGCTTGCCTGACCTGTAGTCTCGATGCTCTGTGGCTCTGGTCTGCTCTCCCTCTTTGTTGCCTCCGTTCGCTGACCGAAGTGGTGACTCACGCATACTATACTGTTCTCACTGTTGTCCCACTTGAGCTGCTCCCCTAGTCTTGGTTTCTCGCAGTAGTGCAGTGCACAGCACAGTGTGCAGCTCCGGAGAGGACCTTGGGTCCTATCATCCTGTGTCTGGGGTTTTGTGTGGGCTTTACCATCATTGCTATATTTATTAATAAAGGTGATTATATTTATATATTCTTTGTGTCTGTCCTTCTTTGCCTGACTACCGTGACACAGTGCTCTTCCTCTTTTCTTTAATAATGCCTCTCTCAGCTCCCACTAATTAGCTTTCTCCCCTCGTTTCTTTACTCGTCTTTCTTTCTGTCCAGTTCCCCTAAATCACCCCAATGGATCTTGGGGAATTTAATGGGAAGGAAGGGAGAAAAGGGAATGAGAAGGGAGGAAGAAAATGGTAGTACTAGTGAGAGCAGAACAAGTCAGCTGCCCGTGTCTGCTGCTAGACGTGCTGCCTCTGCTGCCACCATTGCTACCCCCGTTGAAACCAATGCTGTGCCTGCTGCCAGTGCTGAACCTGTTGCCATCAATACTGTGCCTGCTGTTAGACATGCTGCCCCTGTTGCCTGTGCTTGCTGCCAGTGTTGAAGCTGCTGCCACCAGTGCTAAAGCTTCTAGTGTGTATTGTAATACTAAGGAGGGGGGAAGTTGAAGATGATGCCAAGTGTGACAGCAGGGGACCCTAAGTCACACTTTCCATCCCCAAGCAGTCCCGGCAGTGCTAGTACTACTACTACTACTACTAAGAAGGTCCAGCAGCTTGTTAGTGTTAGGAATGAAGGAGGGGTTAATCAATATCCTCATATTACTTGTGACAGTGAGGACGAACACTCTGGGGCTGAACTTGATGTGAGTGGTGTTAGTGTAGTAGTAATAGTGATGGTGAAGCAGCTGGGGTGGGACTAGTGTTAGGGGAGTGGTAAAGGAAGCATTTGAGAGCATCCAGACTAGCTGTCAACGGAGCCTACACAATTCCTCTGGCTCTTGGAGTCCTCTTCCCCTTCCCTTCACTGCAGTGTCCAAGTGGAACATGATCCTGAAGAGGCCAGAACTGGTGTTGGGGGAGAGCAGGCTCAGAATTAATATCACTACCAGCAGGAGCACAGATGAGCTGCCTGTGCCTGCAGCTAGTGCTGCCAGTCTGCCTTCCTCAGGTCAAAAAGAAATGACAAGTGTGACATTAGGGAACCCTCTGTCAGATTGTTCGTCACCTCTTCCAAGTTGCAGTGAGATGTCTGTGACAGAGCAGCAGCACTCAGGGACTAGTGGTGGTGGTGGTGATGAGTATGGTAGATAAGCTGTGGTGGAAGAGACATTGATGGCCTTTTTATCAGAAACTGAGAAGGAATGTGAGACAGGAATGAGGATGGGTATCACCACCACTTGCAATCAGCTTTTTGAATTTGCAGAATTTGCAACTGCTTTAATTCCTGCTGCTGATGAAATGCAAGGGCAGCAGGATGCTGAGGAGCAGGGCTTGGGCTTGGCCCTCTGACAACAAATCTAACAAATTATCCTCTACAAAATACTCTATCAAGTCAAGTATCAGTCTACCCTAGTGACAGCTTACTTCAGGGGGTCCCTGTCTATATAATTTACATACAAATTTTTTATTTTATTTTATTGATTTATTTCTTTACTAACTGTCCCCCCAATACCAGTCAACCCCCCCCAAAACAAATTCCCTGTTCAACTGATTCATTCATTCACCAACACAGGCACCCTCCTCAGACCCCTTTTATACCATGTCTTATAGGGTATTTTTAATTGTATTTAGGAATTATTTTTTATTAACTGCCCCCCCAACCCCAGTAAACAACCCCCCCAAATATCATCACCTGTTCAACTGATTCTTTCCCCACATCCCACCAACACAGGCACTCTCATGCCCCTTTTATACTATGCCTTTCCAAGCGGAAAGTGCCATTTTCGCCAATTTCACTTAGAGGGAAAAAGTTTTACCCATCCTTACTAATGACCCCTTTTTTCCACTTGATTTTCATTTTACTCTCCTTTATTTCTTACATCCCCTTCCCCTCTCCTGCATATAGTTCACATGCCTGTTCTATCATATATTTTCGTTTTTCTGACATTCCTCATCCTCATTTGTTTCACTCCCACATCCCTAATTACCATGTCACATCCCCTCTCCTTTTCTATATTTCAGTCCACCACTTCCTCATTTATTTCATTCCCCCACCACCAGGGTACTTGCTTGGTTCCCAAGACATGGGGCTTGAGCCATCCTAATTCGTTACTAATGCATTATACAGCCAAATTACATCATTACTAGAAGAGGAATTAGCAATATCACATGCCCTAAGCTGGTAACAAGAGCCACTCATGCACAGTCTCATTTCTCTCCCTCACACCAATTGATCAATTCATCTATCAATACCCCACTTAATTTCCTACTCTTCCCATCATTTATCACTCAGGTACCCTCTCCATCTTTTCTTTCACTATTACTTGTTCATTGAACTTTCATGCCACCTACCCTAATATTTTGTTAATTTCTGCAATTCTCTCTCACACCCTCTTTTCTCTCATAACTTTAATTGTATTTCCTTCACTCTGTATTTCCCTTGCCCTGTCCAAACTCAATCCTTCCTCATATTCCCAATGCCCCACAAGGTTTTCACACCTCTGTTCTCTCATGACTTACTCAGTGCCCTACAATTACCTTTGTCTCTCTAATCCCTTATTCACTGAGTCTCACACTCCTTATCTAAAAGGAACATGAATGTTCAAATACAGCTTAATATGTATGAGAGATAATTTGGTAAAATTCACAGATGTATATAAGAACATTTTCTATGCTCTGATAGAACTTAATGATAGTAATTAGTGATGATCGAGCACCCCAATGCTCGGGTGTTCGGGTGCTCTGACCGAGCACCCCCGGAGGCTCGAGTGCTCAGCCGAGCACCCGAGCCCCATTGAAGTCAATGGGAGGACTCGAGCATTACACCAGGCACCCCCTGCTCTGATGAGGGGAGGGTGCCTGGTCCATAGGAAAAGGGCAGAAAATTATGTAAACACCACAGAAATGGTTCAGGGACAGCATAGGGAGGATGTCTGGATGCATCTTGGACTCCAACGTCGCTGCTGGGAACGATCTTTCGCCCGTAGTACGCCATTTTTACAGACTGACCGTAAAACACACAAAAAGGAATATAAAAACGACTTTAGGCGAAAAATTCTTACCAAACAGTATTTGCTGTATATTTACTTGTATATCATCTGCAAATTCTGCAAAAAATGTCATTGATTTTTCGGAACTGGGGCCATGATTAAGAGGGAAACGTGCGCAGAGGCAAATTCTCCCAAAAATTTCCTCGATTTTTCTGAACTGAGGCCATGATTAAGAGGGAAACGTGCGCAGAGGCAAATTCTCCCAAAAATGTCCTCGATTTTTCTGAACTGAGGCCATGATTAAGAGGGAAACGTGCGCAGAGGCAAATTCTCCCAAAAATTTCCTCGATTTTTCTGAACTGAGGCCATGATTAAGAGGGAAACGTGCGCAGAGGCAAATTCTCCCAAAAATGTCCTCGATTTTTCTGAACTGAGGCCATGATTAAGAGGGAAACGTGCCCAGAGGCAAATTCTCCCAAAAATTTCCTTGATTTTTCTGAACTGAGGCCATGATTAAGAGGGAAACATGCGCAAAGGCAAATTCTCCCAAAAATTTCCTCGATTTTTCTGAACTGGGGCCATGATTAAGAGGGAAACGTGCGCTGAGCCGACCATCTAAAACATTATGGGTGAGGGTCTGCTGCGGAGCTGACCATCCTAAACATTATATGCGAAGGCCCGCTAGTGAGCTGACGCTATAAAACATTATATGAGAGGGCCCGCTAGAGAGCTGACCCAATAAAACATTATATGAGAAGGCCCGCTGGTGAGCTGACCTATACAAAAATTGTCAAACAGGGCCCGCTGGTGAGCTGGCCCTATATAAAAATTATATCACAGGGCATATGGAAGAGGAGGAGGAGGATGAGAAGATTAAGACTCAACCATATACCCATTTTTTGGGTGGAAGGGGTGAATGGGAATACAGAGTATTCCCATCATTGTAAATAACATATATAAAGTGACTTTATGTTCACCCGGGGCTTTCCTCCAGTGGAGTGGAGAAGTCAGGGGAAATCCAGGCCTTGTTCATTTTTATAAGTGTCAACCTATCAGCATTTTCGGTGGAAAGGCGGATACGCTTATCTGTTATGATGCCACCAGCAGCACTAAATACCCGCTCAGACAGAACGCTGGCGGCAGGGCAGGCCAGTACCTCCAAGGCGTAGAGTGCCAGTTCATACCACGTGTCCAGCTTGGACACCCAGTAGTTGTAAGGCACAGAGGGATCATTGAGGACGCTGACACGGTCTGCTACGTACTCCTTCACCATCTTCCAAAACTTTTCCCTCCTTGTGACACTAGGCTGCGCATCAGGGTGAGGGTGCTGGCGGGGTGTCATGAAGGTGTCCCACGCCTTGGAGAGTGTTGCCCTGCCTTTGTCGGAACTGGTGTATGCTCCCCTTTTCTCCCCTTCTCGGTTGGCCAAGGTAGCACGTACTCTGCCGCCAGCGTTGTCAGATGGAAAATTTTGGAGCAATTTTTCGACAAGAACCATCTGGTATTGCACCATTTTGCTTGTCCTCTCCACCGGAGGAATGAGAGATGAGAAATTCTCTTTGTAGCGGGGGTCCAGAAGGGTGAACACCCAGTAATCCGTGTTGTCTAAAATGCGTATAACGCGTGGGTCACGGGAAAGGCAGCCTAACATAAAGTCAGCCATGTGTGCCAGAGTACCAACAGGCAAGATTTCGCTGTCCTCACCAGGAGTATGACTCTCAATCTCCTCATCCTCTTCCTCCTCTTCTGCCCACCCACGCTGAAGAGATGGAAATAAAGTTCCATGGCTACCCTCTGTAGCGGAGGCAACCGTGTCTTCCTCCTCCTCCTCCTCCTCCTCCGCCTCCTCCAATTGTCGCTGAGAAGACGAAGTGAGGGTGCTCTGGCTATCACCTTGTGTAAGCTCTTCCTCCCGCATTTCCACCTCTTCCACATGCAAAGCGTCGGTTTTAATTGTGAGCAGCGAGCGTTTCAGTAGACACAGAAGTGGGATGGTTACACTGATAATAGCGTTATCGCCGCTCACCATCTGTGTCGATTCCTCAAAATTGCGTAAAACCTCGCAGAGGTCTGACATCCATTCCCACTCCTCACTTCTGATTACAGGAAGTTGAACGGAGAGGCGACGACCGTGTAACAGCTGGTACTCCACTACTGCCCTCTGCTGCTCACAAAGCCGGGCCAACATGTGGAAGGTGGAGTTCCAGCGCGTGCTCACGTCACACAGCAGCCAGTGAGCTGGCAATTGTAAGCGCTGCTGCAGCTTCAACAGGCCGGCTGAAGCTGTAGATGACTTAAAGAAATGTGCACACACGCGGCGCACCTTGGTCAAGAGATCATGCAAATTGGGGTAGGTTTTTAGAAATCGCTGAACCACTAAATTAAATACATGCGCTAGGCATGGTACGTGTGTGAGCTTGCCGAGCTCCAAAGCCGCCACCAAGTTACGCCCATTATCACACACAACCATGCCTGGTTGCAGGTTGAGTGGCGAGAGCCACTGCTCGGTCTGGTGACTAATCCCCTGCAACAGCTCTGAGGCCGTGTGCTGTTTGTCCCCAAGGCAGATCAGCTTCAGCACGGCCTGTTGACGCTTCCCCACTGCAGTGCTACACTGCTTCCAGCTACCGGCTGATGGGTGAGTGGCGCTGCGCGCAGAGAATTCGGAGGTGGAAACGGAGGAGGAGGAGCCAATAATGTAGGTGCTGGCGGAAACCCTGATGGAGGTAGGGCCCGCAATCCTCGGCGTGGGTAGCACCTGTGCCATCCCAGGGTCCGAGTCGCTCCCAGCCTCCACGACATTCACCCAGTGTGCCGTCAGGGAAATGTAGCGTCCCTGGCCACAAGCACTTGTCCATGTGTCAGTCATTAAGTGGACCTTCCCAGTAACTGCGTTGGTCAGGGCACGGGTGATGTTACGGGACACATGGTGGTGTAAGGCGGGGACGGCACACCGGGAAAAGTAGTGGCGGCTGGGGACTGCGTACCGAGGGACAGCTGCTGCCATCAGGCTGCGGAAGGACTCAGTGTCCACAAGCCTAAATGGCAGCATTTCGATGGCCAGTAATTTGGAAAGGTGTGAGGTTAGTGCTATGGCCTGTGGGTGGGTGGCTGGGTATTTTCGCTTGCGCTCAAATGCCTGGGGTAACGACATTTGGACGCTGTGCTGGGACAGGGAAGTGGATGTGGTCGCTGATGGTGCTTCAGATGGTACAGGTGCAGGGCGGGAGGTATGCGGGCCTGCGCCTTCGACAGGCGATTGGCCGGCACTGAAAACAGGGGAAGAGGAGGCAGTGGTGTGGCCTGCAGACACAGATTGGCGATTCGGGCTTTCCTCCCACTTATTACGGTGCTTGGATGCCATGTGTCGGATCATGCTGGTGGTGGTGAGGTTTCTAGTGTTCATGCCTCGGCTCATTCTGGTGTGGCACAGGTTGCAAACTACAATTCTTTTGTCGTCCGCACTTTCCTTAAAAAAACGCCATACCGCGGAACACCTACCCCTTGGCAAGGGAGATTTACGCAAGGGGTTGCTCCGTGGAACATTTGCGGGCCGGTTTGGTGCGGTCCGCCTTCTTTCTGTAGCCACACCACTGCCTCTTCCAGCCTGTTGCGGTGCTGCAGATGGCTCACCCTCAGGACTGCTGTCATCGCTCGGCTCTACACCTTCCCAGGTGGGGTCAGTCACCTCATCGTCCACCAAGTCCTCCTCCACTTCCTCACTCTGATCATCCTCCTCATGTCTTGATCCCACCACATACTCAGTCAATGACAACTGTATATCATCCTCCTCATCAAGGTCTTGAGACAGTAATAGTGGTTGATTTAATGGCAACTGTGTCTCATCATCATCATCATCATCCACTTCCTTTGACCTTAAATGCCGTTCACCTCTGTCATCTTCTTGTGATTGGGTACCCTCTAGAGGTTGTGAATCAGGGCACAAGATGTCATGTTCCTCTGCAAGCGTGCTTGGAGAGAGGTTCAAATTAAGGATTGGTGATGAGACGAGCTCCTCACTATATCCCAGTGTGGGATCACTTCTTTGACCAGATCCTCTATGGTGGGAGGAAGGATGATCAGGGTGAGGATTATGTTCACCAGACTCTTGGCTACTGAGAGTGGACTTGGTGGAAGACAGGGTGGTGCTTAACCGACTGGAAGCAGTATCAGCTGACATCCAACCGACCACCTGTTCGCAGTGGTCGGACCTCGAGAGTGATGTCCTGCGACGCCCTGTAAACTGAGACATGAAGCTAGGTATGGTGGATGTCTTTCTGTCTTGTGCTCTGGCACCAGGCACAGTTTCTACGCGTCCTGACCCACGCCCTGAACTATCAGGATCACGTCCACTTCCCCGTCCCTTTTTACCCGCCTTCTTCATATTACACGGAATATGTGCTGCAAATCTGCAACTTTGCACAGTAAACAGAATGTTCTCCTAATATGCAACTTTGCACACTAAACAGAATGTGCTTATTAACTGCGGCTCGGCACAGTGAATGGAATATGTGACTTTAATATTTTACAGTTTGCACAGTTAACAGAATGTTCTCCTAATATGCAACTTTGCACACTAAACAGAATGTGCTTTTTATCTGCGGCTAGGCACAGTGAATGGAATATGTGACTTTGATATTTTACAGTTTGCACAGTTAACAGAATGTTCTCCTAATATGCAACTTTGCACACTAAACAGAATGTGCTTATTAACTGCGGCTCGGCACAGTGAATGGAATATGTGACTTTGATATTTTACAGTTTGCACAGTTAACAGAATGTTCTCCTAATATGCAACTTTGCACACTAAACAGAATGTGCTTCTTATCTGCGGCTACGCACAGTGAATGGAATATGAGACTTTGATATTTTACAGTTTGCACAGTTAACAGAATGTTCTCCTAATATGCAACTTTGCACACTAAACAGAATGTGCTTCTTATCTGCGGCTACGCACAGTGAATGGAATATGTGACTTTGATATTTTACACTTTGCACACTAAACAGAATGTTCTGCTAATCTGAAACTTTGCACACTAAACAGAATGTGCTGCTAATCTGAAACTTTGCACACTAAAAAGAATGTGCTGCTAATCTGCAACTTTGCACACTGAACAGAATGTGCTCTAATCTGCAACTTTGCACACTAAACAGAATGTGCTGCTAATCTGCGGCTAGGCACAGTGAACAGAATATGTGAAGTTTTTTTTTTTATATCTCTGCCCCCCCAAACAAAATAAACTGCTGCCCCCACACACAGTAGTCCTAAAAAGGACTTTTGGGTCTTTTTTTTTACAAATTCGCTTTTCTTCTCCCTACACTGACTTTCCCTTCCTATCCTCATCTCTCCCTGGCTAAGACTGAGCCGAACTCGCTGGTCAGGTGCTATACAGCACCCGATCACGGGTTCTGGCCAGCCAATCAGTGTAATGCCAGCAGCCAACATGGCTGCTGGCATTACACTGATGTCAGAGCCTCCCTGCACGTTTAGTGGCTGCGCAGCAGCCGCGAAACGTGCGGGGAGGAGACCCGAACATGGCGGGCGAGCACATGAGGTACTCGTACGAGTACCGCCATGTGCCGAGCAGAGCGATGCTCGAGCCGAACCGAGCTTCGGCCGAGCATGCTCGCTCATCACTAATAGTAATGCTTTCTTTTTTTTTACTTTTCTTTCCTACACCCTCCGTATTTCTCTACCACCTGCCTCTTTCTTCCTTCAGACTACTATTACCTGCTTTCTTTCCCACAAGCCCCTGCATGCGCACTCTGAAATGTAAAACATGTCTTTTTGTATATCAGTATCTGTGCATGAGATTTTACATGTCAGATTGTTTGTGTGTTATTGTTTGCAAGCCAAAATACACGTGTGCATATTTTCAGAAGCTGTATTTATATAAATTTATGTGCATTTGAATGTCAAGGGAGTATTGCCCTGCACCAATCATACTTCCAGTGTAATGTAATACAGCAACATTCTTCTGATGTCATGTAATGGTTTGAAACTCTTCTGGTAAAATGTGATGGTTTCACTGGTCTCATACATTGGCACACTGTTCTGTAGGTCTCGTTTACGTTTCTGCTGGTTCTGGTCTTATATAACAATGTAATGTTCTGCTAGTTTAGTTTTTATTGTTCTGCAGCTCCTATGTACTACTCTACTTTTCTATAATAGTTTAATACTGTTCTCATTTTATGGCGTATATAATGCTGTTTTATTCATGGAAAATCCTGTTTGTTTCATTGGGTGTAATTATTGGAAATGGGGGATGCTCTCTGTCAAAGTTTTGGTTCTTATCACTATTCTGTGGTATCAGTGTGGCGTCACCATTGATGGGAGTGTAGTGTATGATGTTTCTTTATGTCTTTATTATGGATATCCTATAAAAAAATAAGCAAGTGCTGCCTTGGTTTTCAATATTAAAACATTTCCCACATTGTACAGCCCATTTATCTCTCTCTTCTTCTCTCACACTTCTCTCTCTCCAGCATTTCACACAATCTTCTCTCTGGCTTTTCTCACACTTTCTCTCCCATATTTCTCACCTATTCCTCTCCAAAATTCTCATATTTCAACTCCAATATTTCTAACCATTTATCTCCCACATTTCATACCTATTATCTTCCAAATTTCTTATTTATCTGCATTATCTCTCGCAATCTTATTTCTGGCTTTTTGTACACTCTTTTTTTCCATAATAATCATGTATTCCCTCCCATTTTTATCATGTCTCCTCCCTCTCTGTTCTTCACTTCTTCTTGCGCACTTTTCTCACACCTCTCTCCAACACTTCTCACACTCCTCTCTCGCACTTTTCTTCTCATCTTCCCCCTTCTAGCTCATATTTCTGTCTTTAATCTTCCTATACCACATTTCACAACATTATCTCCTTCATCTCTTCCTCCACCTTCCTCCATTACTATAAAAATTATCACTTCTCATCCAGTCCTTTCTTTCTCTCATCCAGCTCTCTATGCATCCTTAATCAATATTTAACCCCTTAGTGACCGGACTGTTTTACAAATTTTGTACCCTTAGTGACAATGGCTGTTTTTGCATTTCTGCAGTGTTTGTATTTAGCTGTAATTTTCCTCTCTCTCATTTATTGTACCCACACATATTATATATTGTTTTTCTCGCTATAAGCAGGGCTTTCTTAAGATGTCATTATTTTCAACATATCATGTAATCTATTTAAAAAAAATAATAAAATATATTAAAAATTGTAAATAAAAATCACTATTCATGACTTTTACTTGAAAAATCTTTTACTTATCTACAAAAGGTAATTAAAAAAGCTCTTAAATATATCCTAATATTTGTTCTGAGTTTAGAAATACCCAATGTTTACATGTTATTTGCTTTTTTTGCAAGTTATAGGGCAATAAGTACAAGTAGCACTTTGCTATTTCAAAACCATTTTTTTCAAAATTAGCGATAATGACATTGTAACATTGATATCTGTCATGAATCACTGAATAACCCCCCATATGTTTATATGTTTTAAAAGTAGACAACCCAAGGTACTAAACCTGGGATATTCTGACTCTTTTCATGTAACCATTTTAACACCAATCTATGTCAAATTTTGAAGAGAAACATCTTTTTTGGTGAATTTTTTAACACAGATTGCAATTTAGGAATACATTCACTAAGAATTTAAAGTGTTACTGACATACAACACCCAATATGTGTTCAGCACCATCTCCCGAGTACAGTGATACCACCCATGTATAGGTTTATGGGGGTCTTTGGGGTCTAAAAGGCCTTATTTGGGAGGTGCGCATTTTTAGTTTTCCAACTTGGAATTTTGACATCTGGTCAACATGCACCCATGCCCTATTTGGGACATTTTTGAAGCCGGCCAATGTAATTTGCCCCCATCAAACCATATATTTTTGAAAGGTAGACACCCTAGGGTATTTCAAATGGTATTATTTTTACACTTTCCACGCACTAATTCTGCAACCAGCATTTGCCAAACTTTTGGGTAGCAATTTTTTTGTGTTATTTTTCACATACATTGTACTTCAGGCATGAATTCACAGAAACTGTTATGTGTTACTGCCAAACAACACTCCAATATGTGTTCAGCAACATTTCCCGAGTACAGTGATACCACCCACGTATAGGTTTATGGGGGTCTTTGGGGGCTAAAAGGCCTTATTTGGGAGGTGCACATTTCAGTTTTCCAACTTGGAATTTTGACATCTGGTCAACATGCACCCATGTCCTATTTGGGACATTTTTGAAGCCGGCCAATGTAATTTGCCCCCATCAAACCATATATTTTTGAAAGGTAGACACCCTAGGGTATTTCAAATGGTAGTATTTTTACACTTTCCACGCACTAATTCTGCAACCAGCATTTGCCGAACTTTTGGGTAGCAATTTTTTTGTGTTATTTTTCACATACATTGTACTTCGGGCATGAATTCACAGAAACTGTTATGTGTTACTGCCAAACAACACCCCAATATGTGTTCAGCAACATCTCCCGAGTACAGTGATACCACCCACATATAGGTTTATGGGGGTCTTTGGGGGCTAAAAGGCCTTATTTGGGAGGTGCGCATTTCAGTTTTCCAACTTGGAATTTTGACATCTGGTCAACATGCACCCATGTCCTATTTGGGACATTTTTGAAGCCAGCCAATGTAATTTGCCCCATCAAACCATATATTTTTGAAAGGTAGACACCCTAGGGTATTTCAAATGGTAGTATTTTTACACTTTCCACCCACTAATTCTGCAACCAGCATTTGCCAAACTTTTGGGTAGCAATTTTTTTGTGTTATTTTTCACATACATTGTACTTCAGGCATAAATTCACAGAAACTGTTATGTGTTACTGCCAAACAACACTCCAATATGTGTTCAGCAACATCTCCCGAGTACAGTGATACCACCCATGTATAGGTTTATGGGGGTCTTTGGGGGCTAAAAGGCCTTATTTGGGAGGTGCACATTTCAGTTTTCCATCTTGGAATTTTGACATCTGGTCAACATGCACCCATGTCCTATTTGGGACATTTTTGAAGCCGGCCAATGTAATTTGCCCCCATCAAACCATATATTTTTGAAAGGTAGACACCCTAGGGTATTTCAAATGGTAGTATTTTTACACTTTCCACGCACTAATTCTGCAACCAGCATTTGCCAAACTTTTGGGTAGCAATTTTTTTTGTGTTATTTTTCACATACATTGTACTTTGGGCATGAATTCACAGAAACTGTTATGTGTTACTGCCAAACAACACCCCAATATGTGTTCAGCAACATCTCCCGAGTACAGTGATACCACCCACGTATAGGTTTATGGGGGTCTTTGGGGGCTAAAAGGCCTTATTTGGGAGGTGCGCATTTCAGTTTTCCAACTTGGAATTTTGACATCTGGTCAACATGCACCCATGTCCTATTTGGGACATTTTTGAAGCCAGCCAATGTAATTTGCCCCATCAAACCATATATTTTTGAAAGGTAGACACCCTAGGGTATTTCAAATGGTAGTATTTTTACACTTTCCACTCACTAATTCTGCAACCAGCATTTGCCAAACTTTTGGGTAGCAATTTTTTTGTGTTATTTTTCACATACATTGTACTTCAGGCATGAATTCACAGAAACTGTTATGTGTTACTGCCAAACAACACTCCAATATGTGTTCAGCAACATCTCCCGAGTACAGTGATACCACCCACATATAGGTTTATGGGGGTCTTTGGGGGCTAAAAGTCCTTATTTGGGAGGTGCGCATTTCAGTTTTCCAACTTGGAATTTTGACATCTGGTCAACATGCACCCATGTCCTATTTGGGACATTTTTGAAGCCGGCCAATGTAATTTGCCCCCATCAAACCATATATTTTTGAAAGGTAGACACCCTAGGGAATTTCAAATGGTCGTATTTTTACACTTTCCACGCACTAATTCTGCAACCAGCATTTGCCAAACTTTTGGGTAGCAATTTTTTTTGTGTTATTTTTCACATACATTGTACTTCGGGCATGAATTCACAGAAACTGTTATGTGTTACTGCCAAACAACACCCCAATATGTGTTCAGCAACATCTCCCGAGTACAGTGATACCACCCACGTATAGGTTTATGGGGGTCTTTGGGGGCTAAAAGGCCTTATTTGGGAGGTGCGCATTTCAGTTTTCCAACTTGGAATTTTGACATCTGGTCAACATGCACCCATGTCCTATTTGGGACATTTTTGAAGCCAGCCAATGTAATTTGCCCCATCAAACCATATATTTTTGAAAGGTAGACACCCTAGGGTATTTCAAATGGTAGTATTTTTACACTTTCCATGCACTAATTCTGCAACCAGCATTTGCCAAACTTTTGGGTAGCAATTTTTTTGTGTTATTTTTCACATACATTGTACTTCGGGCATGAATTCACAGAAACTGTTATGTGTTACTGCCAAACAACACCCCAATATGTGTTCAGCAACATCTCCCGAGTACAGTGATACCACCCACGTATAGGTTTATGGGGGTCTTTGGGGGCTAAAAGGCCTTATTTGGGAGGTGCGCATTTCAGTTTTCCAACTTGGAATTTTGACATCTGGTCAACATGCACCCATGTCCTATTTGGGACATTTTTGAAGCCGGCCAATGTAATTTGCCCCCATCAAACCATATATTTTTGAAAGGTAGACACCCTAGGGTATTTCAAATGGTAGTATTTTTAAACTTTCCACGCACTAATTCTGCAACCAGCATTTGCCAAACTTTTGGGTAGCAATTTTTTTGTGTTATTTTTCACATACATTGTACTTCATGCATGAATTCACAGAAACTGTTATATGTTACTGCCAAACAACACCCCAATATGTGTTCAGCATCATCTCCCGAGTACAGTGATACCACCCATGTATAGGTTTGTTTGGTTGTTGGAGGAGGTGCAATGTCAAACCTCTGACATGTGCTTGTCATTTTTCCAATTTGACATATCTTCTTTGCCTATTTTCTTTTTTGGGACCTTTTTACATATCCCAATTTATTATATTTCCATGAATCTGCATATATTTGAAAAGTTGACACCCCAAGGTATTGTATATGGAGTGTTTTGATGCCTTTGATGCAACTGTCATATCTAAAAAAATTGGAGAAAGTGTAGAATGGTAATTTTTTATTTTTACACACACATTTCTTTTTGACTGTTATTTTGGAGAGACTGCTGTAGGATACTGTAAGAAAACACCCCAGGTTGTTTTCTGCAAGGCCTTCTGAGTACACCCATGCCCCCCATTCATAGGTTTGCCAGGATTTTGGGAAGGTTCAGTTACAATTGTAGGACATGTCATTTGAATTGAAATTGAGAGTATTTCTTCTGATAGGCCTATCATTAGTTTGGGGCCTATTGCATACCCCAGTGTTATTTATTGCCATGAATGTGTATGTATTTGAAAAGTTGACACCCCAAGGTATTGTAAATGGAGTGTTTTGATGCCTTTGATGTAACTGTCTTAGCCAAAAAAATTGGAGAAAGTGTGTGCTGGTAATTTTTCAATGTTCATTTTTGCAAACACATTTCTTTTTGACTGTGATTTTGGAGAGACTGTTGTAGTTTACTCCAAATAAACACCCCAGGTTGCTTTCTGCAAGGTCTTCTGAGTACACCCATGCCCCCCATGCATAGGTTTGACAGGGGTTTTGGTAAAATACAGAACCAATTTTAGAACCTGCTCATAAAAATGTAGCAGTTACATGTAAAAGTCTCCGGAACAGTAAAATAAAATAAAAAAAAAACAAAACAACAAAAAAAAAAACAACAACTCAGGAACAGTAAAGTAAAACAAAATTAACTCAGGAACAGTAAAGAAAATTTAAAAGTGGACCAGAGTATGGTAGCGTTTGAAGCAGTCCCCAATGCAGAGTCCAGGTTGTCCAGGGCAATCAGGACAGTAGAATGTGGTGTCCTTTCTTTGCCCCCTCTTAAAACAGACTCTGCACCTTTTTTGGGGTTTCTGCTGTGTCATAGTAGGGAGAATTTTAAAAATAAAGTGGGTAGCCCCAACTCTGCTTTCCTCCATCACCGCCCGGGGAGCAGGTGCATCTTGGTACAAAATCCCCGAAATGACCTGGAGCTGAAACTGTAAAAAAGTCAGTTTCATTCCGGGGTTTGCTTTTTTGTACAGTATAAACGCGTTGTAGGTTGCAATCTGCATAAGATAAATTGCAACCTTTTTGTACCAGGCCCTTGTCTTCCGCATAATTAGGTAGGGCTGTAGCAGCTGATCTGCCAGATCAACCCCACCCATATGCCGGTTATAGGCCTTGATGCACACTGGCTTGTTTGTGACCTCAGCTCTGCCACGTACAGAGACCTCCACAGTCCTCTCAGTGTGGATGGTGGTGAGAAGACATACATCCTTCTTGTCTCTGTATTTGACTGCCAAGAGCTCCTCTGGGTGCAGAGCTGAGGTCTCCCCCCTTCGTAGCTGAGTGCGTGCCAGTTGTTCTGGGAATCCTACGTGGTTTTTGCGAATCGTACCGCAAGCTGCTGTTTCAAAACAATACAGTAGCCTGAACAAAGGGACATTTGTATAAAAATTGTCAAGATACAAGTGGTACCCTTTGTTCAACAGGGGGAGAATTAGATCCCAGACAATCTTGCCACTGGTTCCCAGATGTTCTGGGCAACCTGGAGGGTCAAGGTGGCAATCCTTTCCCTCGTACACCCGGAAGGCCTGAGTATACCCACTCTCGCTCTCACAGAGCTTATACACTTTTACTCCATACCTGGAGCGCTTGGAAGGAATATACTGCTTGAATCCCAACCTTCCCTTATATTTCATCAGGGATTCATCCACGCAGATATCCCTTCTAGGTGTATAAGACTCTGCAAACCTGGCAGCGAAGTGGGTAATCAGGGGGCGGATCTTATACAGTCTGTCAAACTGGGGGTGATCCCTAGGGGGGCACAGGCTGTTGTCAGTGAAGTGCATGAAATGAAGTATCATTTCATACCTCTGCCTAGACATACACTGGGCGTAAATGGGGGTACAGCAGATGGGGCTAGTGCTCCAGTATGAGTGGATGGAGGGCTTCTTGATGATGCCCATCAGCATCGTAAGTGCCCAGAATTTGCGAAAGTCTGGCACATCAATGGAGGCCCATGGCTGCTTTGCCAAAAAAGTTTGTGGCTTAGCAGTACGGTACTGCTGGGCATATAAATTTGTTTGGGAGACAATTTCCCCCAAGACATCATCCCCTAGAAAGAGCTCTATAAACTGCAGGGTGGTAAATCCTGTGACATCAAGGTTGATGCCAGGATCTGCAGTGAAAGGTGGGATATCTGGCCTTTGGAGATTAGGCGCTACCCACTCCTCTTCAGCTGGAGCAACACGTCTCCTTCTGGCAGGGGGCCTAGCAACCACAGGTACGTCATTAGATGATGTATCTGAGCACTGACCAGGGTCAAAGTCGGAGCCTGAATCAGTGGCCTCAGAATCGGAGGCAAGGATGGCATAAGCCTCCTCAGCGGTATAAAAACGCTGCGACATTACTATAACTAATAGAGCAATGCCTAAGCAGTGATCTATAGCAGGCTGATCCTGACGTACTTTTCGCTATCACGTTTTAAAAGGACAGCAAAGAACGGGTTAATGGCTCTTAAAAGAGCCTTTGGGTCTCACAATTCAATTAAATTAAAAAAAAATAACCCCTAAAAAATGCACAGACAGCAAAAAAGTGCTGCTGTGGAAGATCACTGCTTATGCACTGATCAGTGGCAGGGAAAGGGTTAATACAGGGAAAGGACAGGGTAAATGGCTCTGAAAAGAGCCTTTGGGTCTCACAATACAGAAATTAATACAATAACTGCCTAAAACTCTCACTCTAATACAGATCTGTCTCCCTCTCTCACTAAAACACAAGTGAGGAGAGGGAGGAAGATCCAGGGTGGTCAGAGTCAACATTTACAAATATTGACCTGACCAGGCAAATGGTGATCATTGTTATGATCACTGGTATTATAGGGGCAATTTCTGATTGGATGTTGCTAGCCTGCCTCTATGATTGGGCAAACATGTGGAATATGAAGTTTAATGTGGGGAAGTGTAAAGTCATGCATTTGGGAGGAAACAATCCCAAGGCTACTTATAAACTTAATGGAATAATTTTAGGTGACTCGTTGCTAGAAAAAGACCTGGGTATCCTTGTCAACTACAAACTTGGAAACAGTGACCAGTGTCAAACAGCAGTAGCAAAGGCAAACAAAGTCCTGTCTTGCATAAAAAGAGGTATTGAAGCAAGAGTGGATAACATTATTTTGCCATTATACAAATCATTGGTAAGACCTCACCTTGAGTATGCAGTGCAATTTTGGGCACCGGTTCTGAAAAAGGATATACTAGAACTAGAGAGGGTACAGCGGAGAGCAACAAAATTAATTAAGGGAATGGAGGACTTGACATATGAGGAACGACTAAACAAACTTGGTTTATTTACTCTAGAGAAAAGACGACTAAGAGGAGACCTTATCACATTGTACAAGTATATGAGAGATCAATACAAGGATCTCTGCGGTGAGCTATTTATTCCAAGGCCTGCTCAGGTGACCAGGGGACACCTCTTGAGATTAGAGGAAAGGAGGTTTAAACTTCAGCAGAGGAAGGGTTTTTTTACGGTAAGGTCTGTCAAATTGTGGAATTCATTGCCCAGGGAGGTAGTTATGGCAGATACAATGGACACATTTAAGAGAAGATTAGATACATTTCTTTCAAAAGGGAACATACAGAGTTATACTGTTTATCAGTAGGCAGATCAGGAAGGTCTGATAAAGACTAATTTAATTGGTAGCAGGAAAGCTATAAAATTCTTAGTTACTGAGGTATGAAGCGAAGGTTGAACTTGATGGACTTGTGTCTTTTTTCAACCTAATTTACTATGTTTACTAACTATGTTACTATGTTACTATGAGGCAAGCTAGGAACACCCCCAGAAGCCCCATGAGGCCACTGCCCTTAGAAGGGCAGCACCATTTTGCCCACCATATATACATATATATTTAATATTTATTTTATTATTATTATTTTAACTTTAGCCCTAAGAAGGGCAGTGCCATATTGGCCACCACAGGACCTGCAATTAACCCTTTGACTGCCATAGGGGTACGCAACGCATTGCAAAGCAATGCGTTGCATACCCCTCTGGCACTCAAGGGGTTAATTTGTTGTTGTTTTTTTTTATACAACTTTAGCTGAGTGCCTCGACCCCTCGAGGCACTCAGCACTTGTTGCAGAGCATCGGAAGCATTGCCGATGGCTTCCGATGCTCTGCTTTAACTCCCGGTGCATCACGTGTACCAACCCGGAAGTGATCGCTCACCGGGAGCGATCACGAACACGGATGGCATTAAACAAAGTATTGCAGGATGCCTCAACATCAAGGCATTCCTGCAATACTGTTAGAGCGGCTGGAAGTGATCACGATCGCTTCCAGCGCTCCGTTTACCAGATGACTTACCAGGTACGTCCATTGTCACTAAGTGACAGTTTCTGCGGGACGTACCTGGTAAGTCATTTGTCATTAAGGGGTTAATATAATATGCTATACTCTGTTATTAGGTTAATGTAGTTAGCTATTAAATAATCTCATGTTGATATATATTCCTTAATTTAATCCTTTTTATACTCTGTTGTTGTAATTTATCCTTAATCAATCATACTCTTTCACTATCTATCTATATATCTATGTATGGATACATACATACATATATATAAATACATAAAGTGTATACACATATATACCTTTCCCTTCCAAGGTCAAACAGGCTTGTGTGCCTTCAGGCTTGGGAAGCTGTGGAATACATATATGCACAGCCTTATGTGCCTGAAGGAACACAAAACTGTTTGACCTTGGAAGGGCAGTAGGCTTCTGACTTGTCAGTACTGAGGGGGACCCCTTACTTTGGTATTAGATACTGTAGTTTATATCTGCCAACCTGCACTTGACCAGAAAATGATGGTCCATTCTCTTAGCTTGGCTCACTGTTCAGGTCTTCTTCCTGCAGTGGATAGACAATGACTGCAGTTTAGCATAAATCTTTATAATTGTTTATTATTGCATGGCTAGATCAATTGTCTTTAGCCTATGTGAGGTGGGTTTTCTAAAGAACAGCTACTCATTTAACCACTTCTAGGCAAGTGATGTTGGTAATGCATGGTTAAAGCTCAAGGGGTTAACACCTCAGCATCCAGAGCCTCACATGTAATGATTTATTCATGAATAAACCCATTAATTCTGAGGAGGCGCGACAGAAAAATGGTTTAGGCCAGGGAATGAAAAGCTCCTAATGTATTTCCAGGATTGGACCAGCCACTCTCGCTACTAAAACTGCATCCTGTGCTCCATTTAATAATACTGTAACTGTATTTCTTTCTCCCTTCTCTAAGCCTGTACACCACATTCCTATTTTCACTACTCATACTCCACACTTTGTGCCAACATTCTATTGGTATAATCCATAGCCATATTGCATATATATATAAATATATATCTTTAAAAAGCCCAAAGTAGAGCCAAAATGTTTATACAATAAATTGCACATTTCTTCATCTATAAGAAGTCCATCTACAATATGTACAGATCTTTGTAGACAAACCACACTCAGGAAGACTTTTCAATGATGAATCAGGTGTAAATTTATTACTAAGGATCTGTATGCATATTTTGATTTTTCAACAGTACCCAGGCCATTGACATTTTGCTGTATGTGGTCTGTGTATGTATGTATGTATATATATATATATATATATATATATATATATATATATATATATATATATATAATATACAGTAGTGTGCAAAAGTTATAGTTATAGTGTGTGGCAGACATGCTGGAAAGTATGTATCTTTGTATGTATCTTTATTTATATAGCGCCATACATGTACACAGCGCTTAACAGAAGTTGAAATAATACAATACAAAAATGACAGAACTGGGGTTAAGAGCATTAAGGTTAAGTACAATCATTACATTATTTGTGAGGGAAAGTGCAGCAAGGGAATCATACACTAGGAGAGGGACCCTGCCCCAAGGAGCTTACAATCTAGGCTGAATTCATATTTACAAACAGAGACACTAGGAGGAGTATTATAAGTGCAGGTACAAGGTGTGGTGAAAGAAGTGCAGAAGGATTCTGATGTGACTGTCAGTGTGCAGGAGGACATTGCTATTGAGATGCCTCCCTGAGCAAGTGGGTTTTGAGGAGTTGCTTGAAAGTGGTGATTGTGGATGATTGGCGAACGGTGATGGGGAGGGCATTCCAGAGTCGAGGAGCAGCCAGTGAAAAAGATTGTAGTCGAGAGATGGCTCGAGTTGTGTAGGGAGAGGACAGGAAGAACCCTTGAGAAGACCGTAGGGGACGGGAAGGGGTGTAGCGGGAGATAAGGGCAGAAATGTAAGAGGGTGCTGAAGAACAGAGTGACTTACAGGAGAGGAGGAGAATCTTGTAAGAAATACAATACTTTATAGGTAGCCAATTGAGGGATTTCAGGAGGAGATGAGATGGAAGGTATCTGGGAGCAAATGTGGTGATTCTTGCGGCTGAATTGATAACAGATTGAAGTGGAGAGAGATGAGAAGCAGGAAGACCAGAGAGTAGAATGTTGCAGTAGTCAAGTCTAGAGAGAATGAGTGCCTGAGATAGAGTTTTAGCTGTTGATAGGCAGAGGAATGGACGTATTTTTGCAATATTTTTTAGGAAGAAGTGACAAGTTCTAGTGACAGCTTGGATATGGGGGGAGAAGGTTAATTTAGAATCAAGTATGACCCCAAGACAGCGTGCTTTTGATGCTGAGTGTATAACACAGTTTCCTATTGTGATGGAGAAGGGGGTTGGTGGATGGGTTTTAGGAGGAAACACCACCAGCCCTGTCTTAGCCATATTAAATTTAAGGTGGCGGTGGCCATCCATGATGAAATGGCTGAGAGACATTGAATGACTCGAGACTGCACAGCTGGAGTGAGGTCAGGGACAGAGAGATAGATTAGTGTGTCATCTGCATACAGATGGTAATTAAATCCAAGAGATGAGATGAAGTCACCAAGTGAGAGTGTGTAGAGTGAAAAAAGAAGTGGTCCCAGGAATGATCCCTGAGGTACACCTACCGAGAGGTCGAGGGGAGAAGAGAAAGTGTTAGAAAAAGAAACACTGAAAGTACGTTTAGAGAGATAGGAGGAAATCCATTCTGGAGATGTGTCACGGATGCCAAGTGTATGAAGTGTGTCCAGTAGGAGTGCATGGTCAACAGTGTCGAAAGCAGCAGATAGATCTAGTAGGATTAGTATACTAAAGTGTCCTTTGTCCCTTGCTGTGTGTAGATCGTTTGTGATTTTTGTTAGAGCTGTCTCGGTAGAATAGTTGGAACGGAAACCTGACTGTAAAGGGTCGAGAAGAGAGTTCCTATTGAGAAAGGAGATCAAGCGGGAGAATACCAGGCGTTCCAAGATCTTAGATGTAAAGGGGAGGAGAGAAACCGGACGGTAATTTGAAAGGCAGGTGGGGTCGAGTGAGGGCTTTTTGAGTATAGGTCTGACTATTGCATGTTTGAATGAGGATGGAAAAGTTCCGGTAGAGAGTGAGGAGTTAAAGATATTAGTAAGGCTGGGAGCAAGAGTACTTGCAAGAGCCTTAAGAAGGTGAGAGGGCATGGGATCTGAGGGGCAGGTAGTGGGTGGAGAGGAGGATAGTAAAAGAGATACCTCCTCCTCTGTTATAGGGGAGAATGAGCTGAGGGTTGCTCAGGGTGGACTAGGAATCAGAGGCATAGGAGGAGAAGATGTAGAGCCCATCGTTTGTTGGATGGACTGTACCTTGGTTTTAAAAAAGTCAGCAAAGTCCTGTGGAGTGTTGGAGAAGGAGGAGCAGTTCAAGGTTGGGGGTTTGAGAAGAGAATCGAAGATTTTAAAGAGGTCACGGGGGTTAGATTTGTGGGTAGTGATAATCTGAGAGAAGTATTTCTGTTTAGTCTGGGTGAGAGCTGTGTTAAAACAGGATAGCATGAATTTGTAATGGTGGAAGTCGGCAAAAGAATGAGACTTTCGCCAAAGACGTTCCGCAGCTCGACAGCAGGTGCGTAGCATGCGGATTGTTGAATTTAGCCAGGATCTGGGATTCCTGGGGCGGGAGTGTCTACGTTGAAGGGGAGCATGCAGGTCCAAGGAGGACATTAATGTGGTGTTATATTCGTGGACCAGAGTGTCTATGTTAGTAGTAGTAGCAGTAGAGCAGAGAGAAGAGAGGGAAGTCTGCACAGTCGATATCAGGTCTGGTAGTTTGACCGAGTGTAGGTTCCTGGTTAGGAAGGGTGATTTAGGGAGGGCAGGGGAAGGTGTGTGAGATAGTGTGAAGGAGATAAGATGATGGTCAGAGAGTGGAAATGGGGAAATTGTGAAGTCAGAGACTGAGCAGTTTCTGGTTAGAACTAGATCTAGCCAGTGACCATCCCTGTGCGTGCTGGCAGCAGTCCACTGTTGAAGGCCAAAGGACAAGGTCAGTGAGAGAAAGCGGGAGGCACTAGATGAGGATGTATTATCAGTGTGTAGGTTGAAGTCTCCAAGGAGTAATGTGGGAGTGTCTGAGGACAGAAAGACAGAGAGCCAAGTTTCAAATTCAGAGAGAAAGGAGGAAGGGTTGCTTGGGGTCCTGTAAATCACGGCTACCAGAAGAGGGACAGGAGAGAAGAGCTGGACTGCATGCACTTCAAAAGAGGTGAAGGAGACTGAGGGAGGAAGGGACAGAGGCCTGGAGCGGCAGAGCTGAGAGAGAAGAAGTCCCACACCCCCACCCTTGCCATTAGGGCGAGGAGTGTGGGAGAAAGATAAGCCACCATAGGAGAGAGCAGCTTCGGCAGATGAGTCCGAATGTGAGAGCCAGGTTTCATTGATAGCAAATAGGTTTAGAGACTTAGAGAGGAAAAGGTCATGGGCAGTGTGGAGTTTGTTTAGTAGAGAGCGAGCGTTCCATAATGCACAGGAGAAGGGTGGAAGGGATGGGGGAGGCAGGGAACAGCCAGCAGATTTCTAGGGTCTGCCCCGCAAGAGGTGCGGGTAGGCTGCAATCTAGGACGGAAAGTAAGAATGGTTTCAAAAATAAACATGTTAATAGTTTATATTTATCAATTAACAAAATGCATAGTGAGTGAACAGAATAAAAATCTAAATCAAAACAATATTTTGGTGTGACCACCCTTTGCCTTCAAAACAGCATCAATTCTTCTAGGTACACTTGCACACAGTTTTATTTAAGGAACTCGACAGGTAGGTTGTTCCAAACATCTTGGAGAACTAACCACAGTTCCTCTTTGGATTTTGGCAACGTCAGTTGCTTCTCTCTCTCTTCATTTAATCCCAAAAAGACTCAATGATGTAGAGATCAGGGCTCTGTAGGGGCCCTACCATCATTTCCAGGACTCCTTGTTCTTCTTTAAGATGAAAATAGTCCTTAATGACTTTGGCTGTATGTTTGGGGTCATTGTGATGCTGCAGAGTAAACTTGGGCCAATCATAAATATGTTGGTCAGTGCTGAAACTGAAGTACAAGGAACAATGGACCATATTTATAAAAGCAAACTGGAATTACCCTAGCATAAACCAACTGCACCATAGGGGACAAATAAAAATTCCTGTTAAATTATATTGGGATTTTAATCCCTTGAATGCTAGAGAGGTCTCCAATGCATTGCTTCAAAATGTATTGGAGAGCTCTCTGGCATTCAAGGGCTTAAAAGTGTATGGGAATCTAGGAATTTTTATTTGTCCCCTTTGGTGCAGTTGGTTTATGCCAGTATAACTCCAGTTTGCTTTTATAAATATGGTCCAATGGTTAATACTGGAGTTATTCTGGAGTACGCCAACAGCACCATAGGGGACAAAATAAAAATTCCTGTTAAATTAAATTGGGATTTTAACCCCTTGACTGCTAGAAGGTCTCCAAAGCTCTATTCATGTGCAAGGGAATATTTGAGTTATTTGTCCCCATGCAGTTGGTTTACTCATAATAATTCCAGTTTGCTTTTATAAATATGGGCCAATGAGACATAGAGCTATGCAAATCATACCCAGCAATAGGCTGTCTGAGATATGTAAATGATTCCAGTTCTGTGATGGATTACATTGGTAACTTTAGATGGGTATAAAGATAGAGGGGCAGACCGGCTGTTAGTGTAAAGATATTTAATTCTCTGTTATCAGCTGTAAGAAACTTTATGAACAGAAAAATACAAAAGAGAGAGAATAATCAAAATTTGGTAGGGCAGATTATTGCATGTGATGGACAAGTTGTAGGAACTGTGGAACAGTATTGTTCCTTCCTTATAAAAATGTCCACTTTTTTATTTAATTAAAGGAGGGAATGAAAGTGCCCTCCTGTTAAGGAAAAAAGGTGTCAAGGAGTCCCAAAACCCCTCCCCCCTTTATTATTAAACAAAAATGATCAAATGGTGCATAGGAAAGAAAGACCTATCTGAAAGTAAAATATAGGTCTTTTGTCAGTGAATTTTCCATTGCGCTGGAATGGAATCTTGGTCTTTGACAACCAACAATGAGAGGACCTTTTTTCTCAAAAATTCGTAAGAACTTACATAACTCAGATAAAAAATAGAGAAAAAAATAATCTGGTTTGATTACGCATATACACTTAAAACCACTCACAAACACAGTTTCAATAATATTACAGCTTTTTAATTGTCACGGTAGGCAATAATGACAACGATGTTGGGTTATTGGAACACCACTTTATTGAACAGATATGCAGGCAAGATAGCAAACTCCACGTAAATGAGAGCCAGTACCAAACCTGAGCATTGAGATCCCACCAGGAATGGGAGACTGCTGCGGGACGGCACTTAAGCAAAAGGCCCACTGCTGGGTAATGGTCAGAGCCCTGAATAGGGTAGACAGACCAGGCTTAAAGGGGAACTACCACCCCGCAATAATTTAAACTTGACTGATTGCTCATCTGGCGACTAGCTGCTTAGTAGCGCTAGTCGCCAGAAATATTACCCGGTTCTGCAGATATCGGTGTTTTACTGATGGTGACAGGAGCAGGAAGCACAGACGTCTCTTCACAGTGACGTCCGTGCGCCTGCGCTGTCAGTCCCTTTTGAGCTGCGCGGTTCAAAAGGGACTGACAGCGCAGGCGCACGGACGTCACTGTGAAGAGACATCCGTGCTTCCTGCTCCTGTCACAATCGGTAAAACGCCGATATCTGCAGAACCGGGTAATATTTCTGGCGACTAGCGCTACTAAGCAGCTAGTCGCCAGATGAGCAATCAGTCAAGCTTAAATTATTGCGGGGTGGTAGTTCCCCTTTAAGTCAGTCTAAATGGGCTTGGTGGTCAGAGACACAAGTCAGGAACCAGCAAGGAGAAGGAGGCCAGAGCTAGGGTGGTACCAGAGCAGCAGTCTACCAATACCCGGGTCAGGCAATGGAGCAGGTAGTCAGCCAATGCCAAAGGTCATACCAGAGTGGGAGTTCAGCCATAGCCAGAGGTCAGAACCAGAGTGGACAGTCAGCCAATGTCAAAGGTCAATACCAGAGCGGGCAGTCAGCTGAAACCAGAGGTCAGAACCAGGGTGGACAGTCAGTCAATGCCAGAGCGGGCAGTCAGCCAAAATAAGAGCTTCAGACACAGGAGGAATCACAGCCAGGCCAAGGGTCATACACAGGAGCAAGGAGAGTATGGATAAACATACTGCACTGGAACACCACATAAGGGTAATGACTGTGGTTTCCAGGCAGTAATATAGGGCAACTAGGAGGTGGAGCACACAACTAGCTCCACGGGCAGACTCATAAGTAATGGTGCATGACGTCATTGGCATGCCTATAGATGATGCACACCTGTAAGGCTATCTGGATGCGGAAGCAACCAATACCCGAGCCGGGGAGCCGTGAGGGGGACCAGGAAGCGGCCGGCTCTAACTTGCCGACCGCAAAGGGAAAGTCACGTGATGTGACAGTAATATAGTTCCATCAATGGGGGACTAGCCACAGGAAAAGAAAAGACTACTATATCAAGGACCACAGTTTCTATGTTGATGGGACTTCCAAAGACCACTGTCACAATCTATCACTTCTTGTTTATATTACAATGTAACTTACTCATCTACAATTCCTGTTTAACTGCAATCCTCGCCCTCCTCTCACCTAATGGATGGCACATCCTTTATTTACCTGCCTCCATATGAGGTGGACCTGCATTCTTCAGGTCTGATTGTTCTAGTTTGCTTTGGCATGATCACACCTCTGCTTTTGTCTCGGACTCTTGCTCTTGTCCCTGGTACCACTACTGCTTGATCTCCTGCTTCTGACCTTGGTTTTGTTTGAATATTCCAAACTGCTGCTGCCTGATCTCCTGGTTCTGCCTCAGCTTTGTTTGAATTCTGCAACCGTCTACTGCCTGATGATCTGGTTCTCATCTCTTGGCTTTGTTTGACTACTCCAACCCGCTACTGCATGATCTCCTGGTTCTGACCTTGGCTTCATTTGACTACTCCAACCAACTAATGCCAAATCTCATGGTTCTGCCCTTAGCCTCTTTTGACTACTCTGATCTACTACTACCTGCCAATTTTAGACCATGGCTATCCTGACTACAGGTTCATCTTCTGTCCGATCTGTTTTCTTTACACTCCAGTTATAGATTGTGTTTGTTGTATTTCTGTACTGCTGCCTCCTGCTGTTTCTGCTGCAGCTTAACTTGTGGCTTTTCCCTTCATATGTGAGTTCCAGTTCATTCATGTCACAATGTGGTCTACCCAGGTCAACTTGTACAGTCACTGTCACAACATGTCTACATGTTCCAACTGTTCACTAGGTACTGATAGGTTACACTCCACAGTACACAGACGGGCTCATCCTGGTCTGGCCCTTGGCTCAATTATGGTTTGGCTGTCTGACTTTGTAACGGAAACCCTGGTCACCATGCTGTCCAGGGCTGTCATCAGCTTGTAAAAACAACTGAACCACTACGATGCATAGAATCAATCAGCAGGATACTCGTATCTCCTCTTAAAATCAATCTTTATTCATAATTTTTAAAAACATACCATGTAGATGTCTCCAAAAGGACACGGCAGGACTTACAGAGTGGGTAAACAGCAGGTTATATATTGAGATGATAATCAACGCGTTTCGCGCCTATACTGCGCTTACTCATGATTAAACAAATCTTGTTATAATCTACCTGACCAGTTGCTTTTAAATCTACCTTCCCCAATCCACACTCACCTTCATCAAGCCACTAATGAACCACAGCTGCGCTTATCCAATAGTGTTCCACAGTGTATCATCACGTCATCGTGCAACTGTTCATGTGTTAAAAACTAACTCTTTCTAACCAATAGCACAACCCACGATGAAGCCAGACATAAACATTATTAACCCATCACATTTCAAAAATGCAAACATAAGCCGCTTACATCATGTCTGCACTAATCAAAGACAGACGAGCAAGCTTTCCCTCACTTAATCTTCCACACAACATGTGTTAAAGTCAACTCGCTCAGTAGTTCAACATCTAAGAAACCACACGATGACGCGTAGAAATACCTCCTACTGAACAGCACAACCGAAACTCCAAAAGCACCTGCCTAAAAGGTAAGCGCGGACAGACGAAGGCACATTGCTCAGCTTCATATTATCATATATCAAAATACACAGCGTCGCCAAAGGGACACCTTCGAACAAATCTAGTGGATAATTGAAATCCAAATCTCAATCCAATGATTAGTCAATTAAACCACCAAGTAATATAGGACTAACAGATAACCTCTGGGATCCTCAATAAACTTCCATCCAGGCAATACCTAAGTTATAATTACAAAGTTACTACAGTATCAACCATTATATAGTTACAAAAGTATCCCTGGCCACACTGTGTACCAAATCTAAAGGGGCATAAGTATATCAAAACAACTAGTCACTATTCATAAAAAGTTATCTAAAACAACTAATATCTTTGGAACAATTAGAATTCTTTCACCAGATTAGAATTAAAATATTTAAAGCAGGACAACTATCTTCGAATCCAAGAGCAATACACCATAATAATTAAAATGCAGCATAAAACGTCATATTCTCTATTGAACCCCCTAGTAGTTAACCAAGTTTTCGGTTGATTTTCTTTTCTAGAGAACATGCTTGGTGATATTTGACTTGCTATACTTGATGCTCTTTTAGGAACAAATGTAATCCCCTTTGAAACTACTTCTTGTAGCTTATCATCCCCATACAGTATTGGTATACATTTTTTAATGATCTTAATAATTTGCTTATATTCTTTACTGTAAGGGGTCGAATAAACTATTTTACTCTCCACATCAGGTTGTTTTTCTTTCTTCTTATATTCCTTTTGGTATTTAAGCAAATCCTGTCGATTTTTACTTTTAGCTATCTGATATATGCGTTCTATCATCCAATTGGGATATCCCCTTTCAGGAAACCTATTTTTCAAGGCTATTGATTGTTGTTCAAATCTGTCTCCAGTAGAGCAACTTCTTTTTAACCTAATAAACTGGCTAACTGGAATTCCTTTAATAGTGTGGAGAGGATGACAACTATCAGCACTTAAAATCGTATTCCTTGCTGTGTTCTTTCTATAGATGTCTGTCACTATCTTTCCATCAACCGGATCACCTATAAGATTTAAATCCAAAAAAGAAATTTTCTCTCTATTGAATTCCATAGTGAAAACTAAATTGAGATCGTTATCATTCAAATAGGACTTAAATGACTCTATACCTATTTGATCACCTCTCCACACTATAAGATCATCTATTTAGCGACCAAAAAATAAAATATCTTCTATAAATGGGTTCACATCTCCAAAGACGCGGGACTCCTCCCACCAACCCATATATAAGTTGGCATAAGAGGACGCAAATTTTGCGCCCATCCAAGTCCCGCGTCTTTGGAGATAGTAAACCTCATCAAACAAGAAAAAATGATGAGAAAGTAAAAATTCTACAACCTCTATCTTTCCCTTTGGCGATGCTGTGTATTTTGATATATGATAATATGAAGCTGAGCAATGTGCCTTTGTCTGTCCTTATTTTATTCAATGCTATAACAGTTCAACTTGTCAGGAAGAGAATTACATTGTGATTACTTCTTGGAAGTTCAGACTATCTGGAATGACTCACCAGTTGCTATCACATTCTTTGGAGAACTGTTTGTAACTACCTCACCTCTCTCATAGAATAAAACAGAATAACACATTGGAATCTGATCACTAGAGGGCACTACTAATATAAAAAAAAAAATTAAACTGTAATAATAGAATTATGCAAATTTTGACTCAAAAGGCAATGCCCTACAATGTATTTTTTCATAAAAGATTTTTACACTCCTTTAAAGGGGAACATTCACCTAAAAAAAAATTTGAGCAAGGTTTTTAACCCATCAAGCAAGGTTAGCGCTGGGTTGTTTTTTTTTTTTTTTAAATTACCTACGAGTGGAGATATTGGGCTCGATTTAAAGGCAGCCGTTAGTAAAAAAAAAGCACTAACGGGTGCATTAAGTTCCATGTAGCAATTGAAAGATCCGTCTAAAGAACAGCTAACGGCAGTTTCAGAATCCTTACGGCTGATACACTTATGTGCATTGAGACGCATGGAACAACATTCCCCAGAGCCGTTCAAAGGCTTGCGGTACTGATAACGGCTAATAAAAAGAGACACCTAACGGGAAAAAATTAAGACCCACTTTTCTTAGCCGTTAGACACTTTACGGTCAAAACAAAACACCCGTTACATAGGAAAATACACAAAATGCTTACTGCACAAGCATGTAAATGGAAAAATTAACCCGTACAATGTCAAAACAACACAAAAACATGGACAGACACCACAAATCACTCCACACACAACAACAAGCAACACCACAGGGACAAGGACCCCCCAAAAAACACCAACACAACATGGCACGGAACAATGGGGGTTATCACACAACATGGACACCTGCAAATACAAGCTCACCTGTGCAACATCAACACGCGACCTGCACCCCACAACTACACCCCCGCAAATGGCAGACACATACCAAGCACAACACACCACATCTCATAACACACACACACACACACACCTGCAAACACTTACCTGGACAAAAACAAGTCTCCATTGGTCAGCACTCACCTCATCACCACACCTACACAACGCCCTATCAAATACTTAAAGGGACAACTCACCACACTTACTTGTGGCTTGTTTTCCACTCAGGGAGGGAGAGATAGAGAGTAGTGATGATCGAGCACCCCGATGCTCGGGTGTTCGGGTGCTCTGGCCGAGCGCCCCCGGAGGCTCGAGTGCTCGGCCGAGCACCCGAGCCCCATTGAAGTCAATGGGAAGACTCGAGCATTACACCAGGCACCCCCTGCTCTGATGAGGGGAGGGTGCCTGGTTCATAGGAAAAGGTCAGAAAATGATGGAAACACCACAGAAATGGTTCAGGGACAGCATAGGGAGGATGTCTGGATGCATCTTGGACTCCAACGTCGCTGCTGGGAACGATGTTTCGCCCGTAGTACGCCATTTTTACAGACTGACCGTAAAACACACAAAAAGGAAGATAAAAACGATTTTAGGCGAAAAATTGTTACCAAACAGTATTTGCTGTATATTTACTTGTATATCATCTGCAAATTCTGCAAAAAATTTCATCGATTTTTCGGAACTGGGGCCATGATTAAGAGGGAAACGTGCGCAGCGTAAAGCAGGTGTTCAACGTGGTTATGGCCCGGGTAAGGTACAGCATTCAGGAACGGAGGCCGCAGCTACCACAGGCTTTACAACATGTCCGTTTGCCCTTGTTAAGTCCAAAATTTATAGTCGGAACAGTGGGGTCTGATCCATTGAGTAAAAGTGACGAAGTGACTTAGTGGATGAAGCCAAGAACTACCTTCTGCTCTGTCGAACACCCCAGCCCTATTTAATTCAATGGGAGGACCTGAGGCACTCCGATACAACCTGTATATCACAAAATGGAGGGCCTCATTCACATTGTGGTACAATAGTTCAGGTAGTGGTCCAAAACTCATAAAGCCTATGCACTAAGTGAAAGGGCTGCCAAAAATTAGACTGAAATGTCACTCCAATACACCCTTTATTACACATAAAGGAGGGCATCATACACACCCTTGAAAAATTAGGATTAATGGCCTGCTGGTGACCCTCTAAAACATTAGGGGCGAGGGCATGCCGCTAAGCTGACCATCTAAAACATTAGGAATGAGGGTCTGCTGCTGAGCCGACCATCTAAAACATTATGGGTGAGGGTCTGCTGCGGAGCTGACCATCCTAAACATTATATGCGAAGGCCCGCTAGTGAGCTGACGCTATAAAACATTATATGAGAGGGCCCGCTAGAGAGCTGACCCAATAAAACATTATATGAGAAGGCCCGCTGGTGAGCTGACCTATACAAAAATTGTCAAACAGGGCCCGCTGGTGAGCTGGCCCTATATAAAAATTATATCACAGGGCCCGCTGGTGAGCTGGCCCTATATAAAAATTATATCACAGGGCATATGGAAGAGGAGGAGGATAAGAAGATTAAGAGTCAACCATATACCCGTTTCTTGGGTGGAAGGGGTGAATGGGAATACAGAGTATTCCCATCATTGTAAATAACATATCTAAAGTGACTTTATGTTCACCCGGGGCTTTCCTCCAGTGGAGTGGAGAAGTCAGGGGAAATCCAGGCCTTGTTCATTTTTATAAGTGTCAACCTATCAGCATTTTCGGTGGAAAGGCGGATACGCTTATCTGTTATGATGCCACCAGCAGCACTAAATACCCGCTCAGACAGAACGCTGGCGGCAGGGCAGGCCAGCACCTCCAAGGCGTAGAGTGCCAGTTCATACCACGTGTCCAGCTTGGACACCCAGTAGTTGTAAGGCACAGAGGGATCAGTGAGGATGCTGACACGGTCTGCTACGTACTCCTTCACCATCTTCCAAAACTTTTCCCTTCTTGTGACACTAGGCCGCGCATCAGGGTGAGGGTGCTGGCGGGGTGTCATGAAGGTGTCCCACGCCTTGGAGAGTGTTGCCCTGCCTTTGTCGGAACTGCTGTGTGCTCCACTTTTCTCCCCTTCTCGGTTGGCCAAGGTAGCACGTACTCTGCCGCCAGCGTTGTCAGATGGAAAATTTTGGAGCAATTTTTCGACAAGAACCTTCTGGTATTGCACCATTTTGCTTGTCCTCTCCACCGGAGGAATGAGAGATGAGAAATTCTCTTTGTAGCGGGGGTCCAGAAGGGTGAACACCCAGTAATCCGTGTTGTCTAAAATGCGTATAAAGCGTGGGTCACGGGAAAGGCAGCCTAACATAAAGTCAGCCATGTGTGCCAGAGTACCAACAGGCAAGATTTCGCTGTCCTCACCAGGAGGATGACTCTCAATCTCCTCATTCTGTTCCTCCTCTTCTGCCCACCCACGCTGAAGAGATGGAAATAAAGTTCCATGGCTACCCTCTGTAGCGGAGGCAACCGTGTCTTCCTCCTCCTCCTCCTCCTCCGTCTCCTCCAATTGTCGCTGAGAAGACGAAGTGAGGGTGCTCTGGCTATCACCTTGTGTAAGCTCTTCCTCCCCCATTTCCACCTCTTCCACATGCAAAGCATCGGTTTTAATTGTGAGCAGCGAGCGTTTCAGTAGACACAGAAGTGGGATGGTTACACTGATAATAGCGTTATCGCCGCTCACCATCTGTGTCGATTCCTCAAAATTGCGTAAAACCTCACAGAGGTCTGACATCCATTCCCACTCCTCACTTCTGATTAGAGGAAGTTGAACGGAGAGACGACGACCGTGTAACAGCTGGTACTCCACTACTGCCCTCTGCTGCTCACAAAGCCGGGCCAACATGTGGAAGGTGGAGTTCCAGCGCGTGCTCACGTCACACAGCAGCCGGTGAGCTGGCAATTCTAAGCGCTGCTGCAGCGTCAACAGGCCGGCTGAAGCTGTAGATGACTTACGGAAATGTGCACACACGCGGAGCACCTTGGTCAAGAGATCATGCAAATTGGGGTAGGTTTTTAGAAATCGCTGAACCACTAAATTAAATACATGCGCTAGGCATGGTACGTGTGTGAGCTTGCCGAGCTCCAAAGCCGCCACCAAGTTACGCCCATTATCACACACAACCATGCCTGGTTGCAGGTTGAGTGGCGAGAGCCACTGCTCGGTCTGGTGACTAATCCCCTGCAACAGCTCTGAGGCCGTGTGCTGTTTGTCCCCAAGGCAGATCAGCTTCAGCACGGCCTGTTGACGCTTCCCCACTGCAGTGCTACACTGCTTCCAGCTACCGGCTGATGGGTGAGTGGCGCTGCGCGCAGAGAATTCGGAGGTGGAAACGGAGGAGGAGGAGGAGGAGCCAATAACGTAGGTGCTGGCGGAAACCCTGATGGAGGTAGGGCCCGCAATCCTCGGCGTGGGTAGCACCTGTGCCATCCCAGGGTCCGAGTCGCTCCCAGCCTCCACGACATTCACCCAGTGTGCCATCAGGGAAATGTAGCGTCCCTGGCCACAAGCACTTGTCCATGTGTCAGTCGTTAAGTGGACCTTCCCAGTAACTGCGTTGGTCAGGGCACGGGTGATGTTAAGGGACACATGGTGGTGTAAGGCGGGGACGGCACACCGGGAAAAGTAGTGGCGGCTGGGGACTGCGTACCGAGGGACAGCTGCTGCCATCAGGCTGCGGAAGGACTCAGTGTCCACAAGCCTAAATGGCAGCATTTCGATGGCCAGTAATTTGGAAAGGTGTGAGGTTAGTGCTATGGCCTGTGGGTGGGTGGCTGGGTATTTTCGCTTGCTCTCAAATGCCTGGGGTAACGACATTTGGACGCTGCGCTGGGACAGGGAAGTGGATGTGGTCGCTGATGGTGCTTCAGATGGTACAGGTGCAGGGCGGGAGGTATGCGGGCCTGCGCCTTCGACAGGCGATTGGCCGGCACCGAAAACAGGGGAAGAGGAGGCAGTGGTGTGGCCTGCAGACACAGATTGGCGATCCGGGCGTTCCTCCCACTTATTACGGTGCTTGGATGCCATGTGTCGGATCATGCTGGTGGTGGTGAGGTTGCTAGTGTTCATGCCTCGGCTCATTCTGGTGTGGAACAGGTTGCAAACTACAATTCTTTTGTCGTCCGCACTTTCCTTAAAAAAACGCCATACCGCGGAACACCTAGCCCTTGGCAAGGGAGATTTACGCAAGGGGGTGCTCCGTGGAACATTTGCGGGCCGGTTTGGTGCGGCCCGCCTTCTTTCTTTAGCCACACCACTGCCTCTTCCAGCCTGTTGCGGTGCTGCAGATGGCTCACCCTCAGGACTGCTGTCATCGCTCGGCTTTCCACCTTCCCAGGTGGGGTCAGTCACCTCATCGTCCACCAAGTCCTCCTCCACTTCCTCACTCTGATCATCCTCCTCATTTCTTGATCCCACCACATCCTCAGTCATTGACAACTGTGTATCATCCTCCTCATCAAGGTCTTGAGACAGTAATTGTGGTTGATTTGATGGCAACTGTGTCTCATCATCATCATCCACTTCCTTTGACCTTAAATGCCGTTCCCCTCTGTCATCTTCTTGTGATTGGGTACCCTCTAGAGGTTGTGAATCAGGGCACAAGATCTCATGTTCCTCTGCAAGCGTGCTTGGAGAGAGGTTCAAATCAAGGATTGGTGATGAGAAGAGCTCCTCACTATATCCCAGTGTGGGATCACTTCTTTGGCCAGACCCTCTATGGTGGGAGGAAGGATGATCAGGGTGAGGATTATGTTGACCAGACTCTTGGCTAGTGAGAGTGGACTTGGTGGAAGAAAGGGTGGTGCTTAACCGACTGGAAGCAGTATCAGCTGAAATCCAACCGACCACCTGTTCGCAGTGGTCTGACCTCGAGAGTGATGTCCTGCGACGCCCTGTAAACTGAGACATGAAGCTAGGTATGGTGGATGTCTTTCTTTCTTGTGCTCTGGCACCAGGCACAGTTTCTACGCGTCCTGACCCGCGCCCTGAACTATCAGGATCACGTCCACTTCCCCGTCCCTTTTTACCCGCCTTCTTCATATTAAACGGAATATATGCCGGTAATCTGCGGCTAGGCACACGAAACAGAATGTGACGCTAATCTGCGGCTAGGCACACTAAACAATATGTGACGCTAATCTGCGGCTAGGCACACTAAACAATATGTGACGTTAATCTGCGGCTAGGCACACTAAACAATATGTGACGCTAATCTGCGGCTAGGCACACGAAACAGAATGTGACGCTAATCTGCGGCTAGGCACACGAAACAGAATGTGACGCTAATCTGCGGCTAGGCACAGTGAACGGAATATGTGACGTTAATTTGTGAATTTGCACACTAAACAGAATGTGACAATAATCTATGGCTAGGCACACGTTTAAAATGGCCCTTTTTGTCGCTGCGTTGTAAAATCATTGGCCCTGTGCACCTAACAGAATATGTCAGCTTGTCACTGCACTGTGAAATATTTGTCCCTGTGCACCTAGTACAATGTCACCTTAGAACATGTCCCCCCCCACAAAAAAATGAAATTCTGCCACTCCCAAAAAAAATTAAATGCTGCCCCCACACACAACAGTCCTACAAAGGACTTTTGGGTCTTGAAAGAGTTTCAACAATTTTATTCTCCCTACACTGACTTCCTGTGCATCTAGTATTATATGTCACCTTACAAATATCCCCCCCACAAAAAAAAGGAAATTGTGCCCCCCCAAACAAAATATAAATGCTGCCCCCACACACAACAGTCCTAAAAAGGACTTTTGGGTCTTGAAAGAGTTTCAACAATTTTATTCTCCCTACACTGACTTTCCCTGCCTAAGCGCATCTCTCCCTGGCTAAGAATGAGCCGAACTCGCGCGTCGGGTGCTATACAGCACCCGATCACGGGTTCTGGCCAGCCAATCAGTGTAATGCCAGCAGCCAACATGGCTGCTGGCATTACACTGATGTCAGAGCCTCCCCGCATGTTTATTGGCTGCGCAGCAGCTGTGAAACGTGCGGGGAGGAGACCCGAACATGGCGGGCGAGCACATGCGGTACTCGTACGAGTACCGCCATGTGCCGAGCAGAGCGATGCTCGAGCCGAACCGAGCTTCGGCCGAGCATGCTCGCTCATCACTAATAGAGAGAGATAGAGTGAGATAGAGAGAGACAGAGAGCGCACTCAGTATGTTGGGTTACATATTGTTGCGAAGACTGCGGAGGAGGCGTGCAAGGGAGAGAGCTAGGGAACATCAGCAACCCCCAGGCACGCCTGATCAACAGCCTTCACCTGTTGCAAGTGAGGAGGCTCTGGCTCAGCAGCCACACAGGAGTCCATCCCCACCTGGAGGACAGCACCTGCCTGCAGATGCACAGCTGCAGCAACAGGATGCTCCACAGCAGCAGAGGATGTATAGACGACCACCAAGGCCCAGGGTATACCGCCCAATGGTCACCCTCTTTGGAATGACCGATGATGAGGTCATTGATCACTACAGGTTGAGGCCTGACAGCATCATTGCCTTGTATCAGGTCATCAAGGAGCAGGTGGATCTCATCTACATCCACAACCATGCCTTATCTGGCCTGCAAAAACTACTGTGTGCCATACACAAAAACTACTGTGTGCCTTCCAGTCCACTGAGGGTTACGCATCTGGCATGTCACAGGCCACATTCTCCAGGGTGCTGGCCCAGGTCTTGCCAGCCCTCAAAAGCAAGACCAGTACTTATATACATTTCCCCACCACCGACATGGACTGGATACACCTCAAGCAGGCCTTTTACGCAAGGGGAGGCATGCCCAGGGTCATGGGTGCTATAGATTGCACCCATGTCCGTATTAAAGCCCCAGCACATGACGCACAGCTATTCATCAACAGGAAGAACTTCCACTCCATGAACGTGCAGATGGTGTGTGACAGCAATATGAGGATTATGAATGTCTGTGCAAAGTATCCTGGCAGCTCACATGATTCATACATTCTCTAAAACTCCTCAGTCCACAGAGATTTTCGAGAATGGAACTTTTATAGGGGGATGGCTTTTGGGTGAGTTCACAATACAAAATCACACCACATCCACAGGTGTACACACAACGCTGCTCAGCATGTTCCTGACCCACAGCTAGTATGTCCACCACACAAAACATCATTCACACAACATGTGCTCCCTGTCTCACCATGTCACTTACATTACACAGGTGATGCTGGCTATGGCTGCAAGTCCTGGCTGCTTACCCCTGTGGCCAATCCTCGAACACATGCCCAGGAAAGGTACAACCAGGCTCATGGCAGAACGAGGAATGCCATCGAGCGGACCTTTGGCCTCCTCAAGTCAAGATTTCGATGTCTGGACCACTCGGGGGGAGCACTGCAGTATGCACCTGCAAAGGTGTGCGACATAATTGTGGCGTGCACAATACTGCACAACATTGCAGTGGACATCCAGGACCCCCCCATACCTGAAGTGCCCATGGACATCGGCCATGTTGAGGAGACCTTGAGAGAGGTGCAGATCAGAGACAGGCTCATCACGGAACACTTTACCTGTGAGTATAACACAGGCATGCAAACAATCCATGCAAGTCCCCCATCAGTCCTGTGAATTGGTGCCAACACACTAACCACACTGCACATGATGTTCTGTCTCACCCCACAGGAACATTGACACAGCACTGCACTGGCAGCAGCATGGCCCCAAACATCAACCATACCATGGACGTGGCATATTGTGTGTGGGGATTCCAAAACCATCCTCCATTCCCCTCTCCATGTTGACATACAGACCCCAAGGATATCACGCACACCCCCAGGAGAAGCAAGGTACAACACATAACCCATGTTCATTGCCTTACAGGGCTTGATTGACAGCAACTAACTTGATTTGCCATGATCATAGGCTGAGCAACCATGCTAGCCTTGTAGCGAAAGAGTATTATCCAATGCTATGCATTAGATAATACTCTGTCACATCAGGGGTTAAAGGTTCATTGGACTCAATATGGGACCTGTACTGTGCTAGAGCTGAGAAGAGCAGCAGAGGGGTGGATGTACAGTGGTATTGTTACACAACGTAGAGGTCATGAAACGTAGATCAGATTACCAGGGACTCCATGCTGACCTGTGAGTGTGCAGACATATGTGCCCCTGACATGAATACACACATCAACAAATATGTCCTAATTAGTGATGAGCGAGCGTGCTCGGCCGATGCTCGGATCGGCTCGAGCATCGCTCTGCTCGGCACATGGCGGTACTCGTCGAGTACCGCCATGTGCTCGCCCAACATGTTCGGGTGGCGGGGATCTGTGCCGGAAGAGGCACAGATCCGAAGAAGCTCCGCTGGACCACCAGGGACTGGAGGTACGGGGGCATTGCGGAGATGAAGGGGGCATTGCGGAGATGAAGGGGGACATTGTGGAAGAGGGGCATAGACTCTATGCCCCTCTTCCACAATGTCCCCCTTCATCTCCGCTATGCCCGTCTTCCACAATGTGCCCCTTCATCTCCGCTATGCCCCTCTTCCACAATGTGCCCCTTCATCTCCGCTATGCCCCTCTTCCACAATGTCCCCCTTCATCTCCTCTATGCCATAGAGGAGATGAAGGGGGACATTGTGGAAGAGGGGCATAGCGGAGATGAAGGGGCACATTGTGGAAGAGGGGCATAGCGGAGATGAAGGGGCACATTGTGGAAGAGGGGCATAGCGGAGCTGAAGGGGGACATTGCGGAGCTGAAGGGGGCATTCTGAGATGAAGGGGGCATAGCGGAGATGAAGGGGGCATTGACCAGGCACCCTCCCCTCATCAGAGCAGGGGGTGCCTGGTGTTGCCCCATTCATTCCAATGGGGCTCGGGTGCTCGGCCGAGCACTCGAGCCTCAGGGGGTGCTCGGTCAGAGCACCCGAGCACCCGAGCATCGTGGTGCTCGCTCAACACTAGTCCTAATAGTTCCATGGAACAAATGACATTGGTTTGCCACTGTCACTTTCACAGTGGCAGCCCAAATTCATTACTTCCATGGAGCTCTCAGAACACTTGTTGATGTGTGTATTCATGTCTGGGGCACATATCCATAGGGCTGGTGCACGTGTCCTTAGTTCTCCACATAATTGGTTACAGATGAGTACACAACACATTACCAAGCAATGGTTTGTGTACTCATCTGTAATTAAGAAAATTGAGGGGATTATAAAGTCGAAATTGTTGTTGCTTGATGATCAGTTCAGGTCTATTGCTCCAAATCCTGTCCTCTTGTCCCTCAGGCATCCATAACATGATCCATCCTTGAACTGAAGATCTTCCATGCGACTGGATTGATGTCTTGATAACACCTTCATGAAGCTCACCCCTTGCTGTTTCTGGTGATTTTATTGGTGATGCAATGTTTGACCTAAGGTTCACAGCAACCTCTACTGGAACATTCTCATATAGACACAGAAAACACAAATTCACGAGTGTAATAACTAGGGATGAGCGAGCACCCCGATGCTTGGGTGCTCGGGTGCTCTGACCGAGCACCCCCTGATGCTCGAGTGCTCGGCCGAGCACCCGAGCCCCATTCAAATGAATGGGAGCACTCGAGCATTAAACCAGGCACCCCCTGCTCTGATGAGCGGAGGGTGCCTGGTCAATGTGCCCCTTCATCTCCGCTATGCCCCTCTTCCACAATGTCCCCCTTCATCTCCTATGCCATAGCGGAGATGAAGGGGGACATTGTGGAAGAGGGGCATAGCGGAGATGAAGGGGGACATTGTGGAAGAGGGGCATAGACTCTATGCCCCTCTTCCACAATGTCCCCCTTCATCTCCGCTATGCCCCTCTTCCACAATGTCCCACTTCATCTCCTCTATGGCATAGGAGATGAAGGGGGACATTGTGGAAGAGGGGCATAGCGGAGATGAAGGGGCACATTGTGGAAGACGGGCATAGCGGAGATGAAGGGGGACATTGTGGAAGAGGGGCATAGAGTCTATGCCCCTCTTCCACAATGTCCCCCTTCATCTCCGCAATGCCCCCTTCATCTCCGCAATGCCCCCGTACCTCCATTCCCTGGTGGTCCAGCGGAGCGTCTTCGGATCTGTGCCTCTTCCGGCACAGATCCTCTTCACCCGAACATGTCGGGCGAGCACATGGCGGTACTCGTACGAGTACCGCCATGTGCCGAGCAGAGCGATGCTCGAGCCGATCCGAGCATCGGCCGAGCACGCTCGCTCAACACTAGTAATAACCTGTACAGTTAGGATGCTCATACACAGAGTTGTCAAATCTTGTGGACAACACATGAGCAGGATAGCAGTGTTACTAAAGTAGTACAATTTAGTTTCAAAGTACATTTAGTGTTCTCATACAAGTGTTCAATGCATATAGGCAATACACACAAAAAACACATGTACGTTCTAATGTACTTTGAGACACAGTAAAGATGAACCATCACTATTCAATCTGTGTCTGTATGAGGATATATTGGATTACACATTTGTTAATATGTAACCACACTCAGGATAGAGTATCCCCCATACATGGAAAGGCATCACCCATATCACAGGAGTCCACCACTTGTTTGCCAGTGAGTGGACTCTGTGATGTATTCATGCAAACAGATGGTGGCAGTGATACACTAATGTGTTGTGGGAGTGATAAAGAGGTGATACAGGGGACATACTTCCACAGTGAATTCCTGTCCACAGTTTCTGTGTTGCTCAGTATAATCAATGTTCTGAGATATTGCTCCACTTTGACATATCTCAGAACATGGGCTACATCAACGAACAACCAGACCAAGTGGACAAGTGTTATCACTGGTGAATAGTGTTGAGCGAGCACCCCGATGCTCGGGTGCTCGGGTGCTCTGACCGAGCACCCCCTGAGGCTCGAGTGCTCGGCCGAGCACCCGAGCCCCATTGAATAGAATGGGGCGACACGAGCATTACACCAGGCACCCCCTGCTCTGATGAGGGGAGGGTGCCTGGTCAATGCCCCCCTTCATCTCCGCAATGTCCCCCTTCATCTCCGCAATGTCCCCCTTCATCTCCTCTATGCCCCTCTTCCACAATGTCCCCCTTCATCTCCGCTATGCCCCTCTTCCACAATGTCCCCCTTCATCTCCTCTATGGCATAGAGGAGATGAAGGGGGACATTGTGGAAGAGGGGCATAGCGGAGATGAAGGGGGACATTGTGGAAGAGGGGCATAGAGGAGATGAAGGGGGACATTGTGGAAGAGGGGCATAGCGGAGATGAAGGGGGACATTGTGGAAGAGGGGCATAGAGTCTATGCCCCCTTCCACAATGTCCCCCTTCATCTCCGCTATGCCCCTCTTCCACAATGTCCCCCTTCATCTCCGCTATGCCCCTCTTCCACAATGTCCCCCTTCATCTCCGCAATGCCCCCTTCATCTCCGCAATGCCCCCGTACCTCCAGTCCCTGGTGGTCCAGCGGAGCGTCTTCAGATCTGTGCCTCCTCCGGCACAGATCCCCGCCACCCGAACATGGCGGGCGAGCACATGGCGGTACTCGACGAGTACCGCCATGTGCCGAGCAGAGCGATGCTCGAGCCGATCCGAGCATCGGCCGAGCACGCTCGCTCAACACTACTGGTGAAGTCTGTTACACCCTTAGGAAAAAAACAACTCAACTTACTGGAGGCCCCAATGCTCACCCCAGGATATCAATGTGTGTGCTACACATTGAAATCCTAGGTTAAAAACATTGGGTTCCCCAGTAAGTCAGTTGCACAATGAGTGTTTGAATCCAAGACAATATTGATGCAGGTCCCATTTATCTGTCCTGCTTGTTATGTCACCGCTAAGTCACATAGCTGTTTGTTTGGTTATCCCCTTAACCCTCTGAGTGCCAGAGTGATACCCAACGCATTTCTTTGCAATGCGTTGCCTACCACTCTGGCTATCAAAGGGTTAAACACAACATTTGATGTAGACGAATGTTCAATGTTGTACCATTTGTTGCGCTAAGGGGTATGTTTTGTTGTTCAAAATCAACACACAACATCACCATATAACACAGTTGTGTAATATGGCTCCAGGGATGTATTTCCAGTTGAATTTGTACAACGGTGTGTGTGTGTGTGTGTGTGTGTGTGTGTGTGTGCACCCATGTTGTAACATCCCACAAACATCTTACCTAGGCAGAAGTTGTGTTCACTGCATTGTTTGGCAATGCATTGAAGACAACTCTGCCACCCAATCTATGACCAAATACAAAGCAGATCAGACAGGATTCAAAAGCACAATGTTCCTTTATTTAGGGGAAATGGAACATGTTGGGCATTTTATTTTTTTTTCTTAGTGGGGGGGGGCCTTAGACTGTGTGGCAGAAGTGGATAACCTGGATGATCTCCTGGGCACCCTTTGCCCCCTAGGTGTGGCTTCGGGGGTCACATTAGAAAGGGTGGTGGGGGCAGTGGATCCCTCTGTGGAATGAAGGTTCTCCCTCTCTAACCGTAAGTTCTCCCTGCAGTTTAGCTCTCTCAACTCCACCAGTACCTGTGCAAGCATGTCCATCACCCCCGTGTGGAGCTGATGGAGTTGAGTGTTGATCCTCATGACCTCCGACTCCAGGGCATGGATCCTTGCCTCTATCCTGTTAGTGTTTCTCCGGGATTACCTACGGCTCCTGGTGATGTTGTCATTGGTGCAGTGGCTTGACCGGAGTAGTCTCCTTTGCAGAGCCATAGACTCTGCTTCCATCCCCGTGGGGCGTTCACTGCTGGTTATGGTTGTGCCTGGTGAATCTGCTGCTGCTGTGTCCCCCTCAGCTGCTGCTGTGTCCTCCTCAGCTGGTGCTGTATGTGCTGCAGATGGGTATGTGCCCATCATATCAATGGACTCACTGCTGCCCACCGATGTCTGTGCTGGTGGAGGTGGTGGGATAAACATGTCCCTTGGCATTGGGTGTTGGGGCTTCCCAAGCAGGCCCAGGTGTTGGTAGTCGAGTGGCCAGGGGTCAAACCTTGGCCACTGGTATGTGCTTGGCCCCCACCTGGGATCATACCTGGGGCCATGCTGGGGAGACATCCAGGAGGGTAGGTCGATCGAGGATGAGTGGTGGCCACATCACCGGGCAGACATTGCCTCCCTGGTGGTGGTGGTGCTGCTGCTGAAGGGTAATAGCTCCTGGAGGTGCTGGGGTGCATCCAGTCACTGTAATATGGTGGAGCAGCCAGAGGTGGTGTAGACAGAGGTGGTGTAGCCAGAGGTGGTGCAGCCAGAGGTGGTGCAGGCAGAGGTGGTGCAGCCAGAGGTGGTGTAGACAGAGGTGGTGCAGCCAGAGGTGGGGCATCCAGTTGGGCAAGAGGTGTGGATGTATTTGGGTACGGTGCCCACTGGCTGGTCCCCTCCTCACTGGGTGGTGAGGTGGCCTCCTCCATGGGCTCCTGGAGTGCTGGAGGCACATAAGCTATGTGGAGAATTGAGATTGTGTGATCAGTAAACTTAGCCATGATGGTGTCAAATTTATATTAATACTTGAAATGTGGAAAGGGACATATATGTTGTAGGGTTTATCCCCCTGTGTGAAACAACGGTACTCCTACTGGTGAAGGGTGTTTTATTCTACATGTATCGCAGCTCAGAGTTGAATTCCTTTGGTGCCACATCCCAGTGGCCTGAAATTGTACATTTGTGCTGTTGCCACATCATCCTTTGTGGATTTATGCTCCCTGGACCAAAGCTGGCCAGAGGATGGTCTTGCAACATTGGCATAGTACATTTTCAGGCCACTGTGATATTGTCTATGGAATATTCAACTTTGAGCTGTTATACTCTTGGGAGGAAACACCTTTCAGCAGTGGGAATTCCATTGCTTTACCCGGTGGATCAATCCTATAACATATATTTTTCCTTTCACATATTAGGTATTACTATCTCTTTAACGGGATAGCAATGGTTAATTTCACCTTGATGTAACATTGTAGGCATCATAAAGAGATGTTTAGAAAGATGTTGCTGTATGTGACAGCTGGAGATATCAGTCATTTGACCACACGGAGGCTCTTCAGCAGACTCAAAATTGACCCATTTGGAGATAACTACATCTTTGGCATTGTCTACAAAGTGTTCCTGGTTTGTAAGCACACTCTGTGGACCATTTCAATGACGGATCCATCTCCAATTGGTTCAATTTGGGGTCTGCTGAAGAGCCTCTGTGTGGTCAAATGACTGACATCTCCAGCTGTCACATACAGCAACATCTTTCTAAACATCTCTTTATGCTGCCTACAATGTTACATCAAGGTGAAATTAACCATTGCCATGCCAAAGTACACAGAGAGGAATATGGTCTGATATGTGTGTATATGTACCTTTCATATGGGTACAAACATATCCTTGATAGATATGAACCCAGAGATCTGTTCAGTACATGTGATTGTCTTACTGCCTAAATATGTGCAGCCATCACAAACTAACTTTCATTGATACCACTGATACCCATCCAAGTAAGGTGTAATATACTAGGTATGTGTACTCTGATGATGATATCAGTATGAGTTAGTTTGTTAAGGGTGCACATATATGGGCAGTAGGACAATCACACGTACTGAACTGAACTCTGGGTTCACATCTTGTTGGGACATATTTGTACCCATTTGAAAGGGACATATCCACATACATATCTGGTTGTTTTTCTTTCTGTACATATCTTTTTGTAATTGATCTGCAGTGTGATTCAAGTGGTATTCATCCCTGTGTTATCAGTTTATCCCGTACAGTGCTGGATTTTTTCTGATTTTACATGTCACTCTCTGGTTTTCATGATGGTATCCTATGCATTGCATTGTGATGCATGGGATACCACCGTGGCAATCAGGGATTGATGTACATTACAGGATCCTGTCCATGAGGTCTGTTCAAGTTGAATCCTGAGGGGCAACAATCAAGCCAGTATTGAAGGATATCATTGATTGAGGCTTTTTTTTTTTTTTTTACTGGATCAGCCCATCCATCCTTCTGTGTGAGGCAGCTGGACCCGATCATAGATATCCATAATTCATGGCCTGTTATTGACCAAACCTCAATGGTTCATACTTGGCTCCCATATGTATCCTGCAAATAGTGGCTGGTGTACCATCCATCCATGGCATCAGCACTCCTGAGGATCCATATGTGAATCAAATGTGAGATATGTAAATTCAAGTTAGAGTACATGATTGCATACACAACACCAAGACCAACTTTTTCACCTTTAGTTATGTGTAATTGTTTTTGGCCTGTGTGTTGCACATACAACCAGTTATTCTCAGTGGTACTGTGATTTGTGACTTGATCCATCCTGTTAGTGATTCAGTAAGCGGTTAAGTAGACCTGATGAACTGATTATGATGCTGACTTCTCCAGTGATCTCATTTCCCCGTCTGCAATGTTTTCTATGGAGTCCAAACAATGGGGCCTGTGCAGCTTGCTTCATGTTATTGGATATTCTCCATAGACTAACATTGTAATTGGTAAAGTGAGGATATGTAAGTGTCACATTCTCTACATCAGCTCTTTTTCATCGCTTAGTGAATGTCCCCTACATGTCATGTAATTGTTAACCTATCGACATGTGTTTGTTGTCTGGTTAACCCCTTGAGTACCGGAGGGGTTGCCAAAGCATTGTTGATCAATGCATTGATAATCCCTCTAGCACTCATGGGGTTATGTGCTGGATTCCCTGTGGGAACATGGGTAACATTGTGTGACAACAATTGTGATGTTTGCCATACAACACTTTTCTGAGCAAGGTTTGTGTGTATTGTGTGTGATCAGCACAGCAACATGAGGATTAACCAGGGAGTTGGACAGGTTTGGGCCTTGTTGAACCTTGACATTTGTCCTTGTCTTGCATTCTGTTTAAACCACCAGGGTGCTGTGTTGGTGCAGTTGTGTGAATGAATGAAGGGCAAATGTTGGGATGTGAGTGTGTTTGTTTGTGATGGGTGTGTGATTTGAGGTGGTGTGTGGTTTTGGGGTGATGCACTTACCAGTGGTGTGGAGGCTCCTCTCATCCCCAGTGTCTGATCCTCCAGGGACCCCCTCAATGAGGATAGATAACAGGGTCTGCTGCAGCCTCTCCTCCCATGCGCTGAAGGTGATGGGGACAGGTGGACCACCTCTGGTGGCTCAGGAGTGCAGGGAGGCATCCCCATCTTCTTCTTCACCTGCCTTTTGCAGTCGCCCCAGCTCTTCTTTATTGAGTCCACATCCCGTCACCCACTCACACCGAGGCACTCTCACAGGCCCTCAAAGACACACTCGATCCCACTCACTCTCTGTCACACACTTTCACTCACAGATTCACACTGTCAAAATAAAGTTTAAAATGTGTAACGTGTGATGAAAAAAAAAGACTATGTGTATGTATGTGTATGTGTTTGTGTTTGTATGGATGTATGTGCTATTTGCAAAAGTGTGCTATGTGTCTATTTAAATGTAATTCTCTCCTCTCCAAAATCCTTCTACCTTACTCCTCTGTATGCTTCTCTCTCTCTCCCTCTCTCTAAACACTATCCTCTACTCCTGGGTCCTGTGATCTAGCTTTCTGAAACTCGAAACACAGACAGGGTGTGACCGTTATTTTGAGGTATATATAGGTGTATTTGAACATTTTTGATACTTTGGGGCCTTGGGATTGGCTGTAGGTTTGAATTTTGTTTGTGCATCTATCAGGGTTGCTAGACAACGGCAGCCGTAATGTTACATTTTGACTTAAGTTGTGTTTTAACGGGTGTTTGGGACGCACGGTGATGCGAAATCAGATGCAACGCTGGTTTTTGTGTTACGTGTTTTTGTTGTGCCTACGCCCGATAGCTATTCTTGTACTCTTACCTTTAAATCTACCGTAAACCGTGTGTTCTTTGCGGCCGATGTGCCTTTTTTACTTAGTGGATGGTTTAACGGCTGCCTTTAAATCTAGCCCATTAAGTCTTAAAATCAGGCACTTCTGCCTTGTGCAGCACACAGTATATGCGGCATGGCGGAGCAGGACTTCCCAACTCCCTCCCAGCTTCCCCAGGGAGCGTGTTGCAACATCAGTAGAATGGTATATGGAGCTTGCTGTAACGTTAGCCCGCAGAAACACAGCTACGAAGAGAAGCATGAACACGCTCCCTGGGGCAGCTGGGAGGGAGGTGGGAAGTCCTGCTCTGCCATGTCGCACATACTGTGTGCTGCACAAGGTGGAAGTGCCCAATTATAAGACTTAATATCTCCACTTGTACATCAGTTTAAAAAAAACAAAAAAAAAAAAACAAACAGAGCTAACCTTGCTTTATGGATTAAAACCCTTGCTCAATTTTTTTTTAGGTGAATGTTCACCTTTAAGTTAGTTGGTGCACACTATTTAATTCTGCAAAACTGGCCCGTAAACCTGAGATTTAGATCAAAACCCTGAGAATTCCCAGGTATTTGCATAGGTTCCACAGAATAACATGGGATCTGGGGATGTTTATGTCACTAGAGTTATTTCTCTCTCCATAGTGCATGCATTCAGGAATGTGTGTTTCCATACTTCTCATTATAAAATATGATTATTAATACATTGAATACTGTAGCAACCTGCTTATTCCAAGATTCTGCTTAGAAATTATATAAGCATCTACTTTTAGCATTAGTAGCCATACAATGACAGATTAATGAAATTCACCCACTCGGGGCAGCAGAATTTCGTGGAAATCTCTCCCTCTCATTATTGTATCACTCATGTGCACCCTGATAACGCGTTGCCCCAATTCTTGGAGTACAAATCCTCAGAACATATGGCCTTCTGCGTAGGACGAATCTGTGCTTTAGCAGATGGTGCTGTGTGATTAAATGGGAATCAGACCTTGTGAGTCGTTCACAGATGGGGGTTACTGTCACTAATTAATAACACAAAGATATAAAGTGTTTTAACTCTTTGAGTTCTAGAAGGGTGCCTGAATGTGAAAACTGTTTCTTTTATTCTTTCTTTCTTTGTTTGACTGACAATTTATTTGGTTTTGTTGGCACTTGTATGTTTCTTGTCCTCCGTCTACTTCATGGTAATTGTTTCAATATTTTTTTTTTGATAGATCAAGCAATGTCATGATGCCCAGAGTGACCCCCATAATGTCAGTCACCGATTGGCTGGGAATTACTATTACTATTCAGTGCTAAGCTTTTACATAAGCATTTTTATACATTTCCCTTGTATACAGGTTGAGAACAGTTGTCACTTTTTTACAGTGCGGTGCTGGGTATTTTATTCTTTATACAAAAGGTTGTTTTTTCTTTTTGTTGTTTTTTCTATTTTAAACAGTGACTCCCAAACTTTAGACATGACATTCCCTTTTGTTTTCCCAAACCCTGATGCCCCCCGTATTTTGATTGAAAAAAATTTAACTGTTTGTTAAATTTGTACAATTTTTATATTATCCTGCAATTAATATACTGATTATTATATATTTTTTTCTTTGCTGCATATTTCTAGGTATATAGAGATATATATTTATACATTCTCTTTCGTCTAATATGGAATACAGGTACCATGGGAGGAGATCTTCCTTCCTTAGAAGCCTAGAACATTTCAGAAGACAAGGTCTTGAAGGTGGACCCTTCCCTCGCCTTCATAAGTCTAGCCCTGACCCCGCACATCCAGTTTTGATTTGTTCCTGGTAAACAGGCTTGGAAAACTGCTGCTTAGTTTTTATCTTAATTTTTATTTTATTCTCCAACAGAAGAGGGACATCTATACATGAACAGGAAGAATTTCCACTCCATTAACATACATATGGTATGTGATGCCACAATGAGGATAACCCATCTCTGTGCCTCCTGTACCAGCAGCTGTCATGATTCATACATCCTCAGACTCCCCTCCTTCCACAGGGACTTTGAAAATGGGACCTATACAGGATGGCTTTTGGCTGAGTCAACAAACCAAACATCACACCACAACCACAGGTGCACTCACACGACTAATGGAAACACAGCTAAGCATGGTCATGAAACACAAGTAGTACATTATCCACATAACTCCCTGTCTCGCCATGTCACTCCCTTTCCACAAGTGATGCCAGGTATTGTTGTAAACTGTGGCTCCTAACACAACTACCAAATCCTCAAACATTGGCACAGGAGCTCTACAATTAGGCATATGTCAGAACAAGGAATGCCAATAAATGCACCTTTGGGCTCCTCAAGTCCAGATACAGGTGCCTTGATCACTCTAGGGGAGCACTTCAATATGCACCAGGAAAAGCATGCAACATCATCCTGGCATGTGCAATCCTCCACAACACAGAAGTGGACACTAGGCTAGTCGAGGATATGGAGCCACAACACCTCATAGAAGTCCATGTTCCCTAGGCACAGGATGAGGACACTCTGGAGAGGGGCAGAGATAAGATTCAGGCTCATCAGGGACCACATCACCTGCCATCAGTATAATACGGGAATCAAACACAATGCATGTACGTCCATGACCAGGTTTGGGGAATGTGTGGAAACACACTCACACAACACATAATGATCTGTTTCACTAAACAGGATGAATTACATACACAGTTCTGATATTGCCTGCTACAACCACATAGCTGCTACAGGATATAACCCATGCAGCAGCTATTCCATGGATGGGTCATACTGAGAGTTTGAATTCAACTGAAATCTGCCAATCCCTCGGCCATGATGACATTGCCACTTCAAGGATATCATCCAACCCTCTGCGAACAAAGGTAAAAGACATTGCCCATGTTCATCATATCCCATAGATGAACTGACAGCAAATAACATATGTTGAGTTGAACATAACCATAACAACCATAGAACCCTTGGAGCGAAAAAGGAATGTCCAATGCAATGAAATGCAATGCATTGGACACCACTCTGGCATTCCAGGTGTTAAAGGGGTATTGGAGTTAGCATGAAAACAATAGTTGTGCAAAGCCTAATGGAGAACAGTAGAAATGGATAGCATGTATTAGTGTTGTCTATAGCATCGGAAATACTATATGGGAGTCAGTTTGCAAGGCCCACCGTGCTGACCTGTTTGTGTGTGTGTGTGCAGCACAATGAAATTGCCACGCCAACACCTTCTGTTTCACTGGGCTTGGTTCACATACTAATGATATGTTGCTTCAATGTCCCGGTCACACATACATATGGCTGGTTGGTATCCCCTTGTTCCTAACCTTATGGGTTCCACAGGGGTAAACAACTAACTGCAAAAGCAATGGGTTGTCCACTCCTCCGGAACACAAAAGGTTAATGGGATAATGATGTTCATCCTTTGCATGACACAGAGATGGTGCAGTTCCAAATCCTGTCATCCCTCGCCACAGGCATCCATGGCATGACCCATAATGGAATAGAGGAATGTCCAAGTGACCCTGGGGAAATGTTGACTCCATGAAGCTCACCTCCTGCTGTTCTGTATTCCTGGTGTTTAGTCACTGGAAAACCTGACTTTGTTTGCAACACCTGGAAAACCGTACACTATTACAAAACATGATAATATATATGTGTATGAGTTTCCTCAGATCTAAGGGGAAAACGTGTACACCAATACTGTTCCTCTTCAGTTTTCAAAATCCTCTTTGAGAAATTATGAGTAGCTGACATTGGATTAATAAATAGCATGTTTTTATGTGAAACATACCCTTTGCTTGCTTCTAGAAGTCTTCAATGCATATTGGTGCAATACAAACATGTTTATGCTCTAATGTATTGCTAAACATAATAAAGGAAGATTATCACCATCAATGATATGTCTGTTGAATTTGATGTCTGATTAGCCATTTCTCCAGGCAGCAAAATGGTTATGTGTTATATATCCGTTATACTCATGAAGGCATGTCCCTAAACTCAGGGGTCTATCAATTAATCATGGACCATGAGTGGAGTTTGAAACGTACTGATCCAAGGAGATGATGGGTGAGATTCACTAAGGTGTGATGAAGATGTGATGAAGTGGCAATGAATTCTTCAGTAATATCACATATCCAGTTATTCAAAGGAGCCTATGCACTGAGATTGCTCTAGTTTGATAGATATTGCTGCATAGGCTCCATTGAATAACATAGGAACTGGAGAATTGGTAGCACTAGAGTTATCTCCACCTCATCAAATCCCTATCACACCTAAGTGCATAACTCCCCATGTTCATCCTGCATAGTGTAATCAATTGAGCTGACTACTGGCCTCTCCCTGCTCCTGTCTTGTAGCCTAACTCAATATTGTTATCAACAATTAACCTTGGATTACTAGGTGTGTGATGGATTTTGCCTCATCATAGTGTGAATCCCAGCATCATATAGCCTGTCAGTGAAAATGTGACCCCAAAACATGGTTGGCTAACACCTCAATAACCACACCAATGGGTGGAACCAAATGTGGACAGCCTAAGGGGGAGTTGTCAGCTGTTCAAGTTCAACTTACATCACTGCTACACAACACCTGCATATTGTTTTGCTTTGCTAGGTTGATTGTGAATTTAAATTGGACAACAGTGTATGTGGTGTGTGTGATTATCCATGGTTCAGCACCTTAAAACCAAGTAATATATGTAGGGGTTGTGTTCACTGCATTGCTTTGAAATGCATTTAAGACATATCTGTCACTTTACCTGTTAGAAACCAGTAACATACACAGACTGTCATCCCCAGTGTCTGATCCTCCAGGGGCCCCCTCAACAGTCGTTGCTGACACGTTCAGCTTGAGCATCTCCTCCCAGGGGTTAATGGTGATGTTGAGAGGGGGACCACCTCCGGTACCTCGGGTGTGCATAGTGACCTCTCCCATTTACTTCTCACTAGCCTCTAACATTCACTCCACCACTTCTTGATAGCGTCCAGGGTTCTCTTGCAGGTGGAGACTGCATTCACCCTGTTCATCACCTGACACCAGACAAGCTTATACAGAGCCCCCAGACCAGAGACCCTCTCCCTCAGGAACAAAATGTTCTCCCTCTCCAGGATGCCCTGGATGATGACCCTATTCACCTTGAAAGAACATTTGGGGTCCTGCAGCCTCTCCTCATCAGCTCCAGCCTGTGATATGTTGGAGCTGTGGCTTGAATGGCCAGCCTGTACTGCTCCTGAATGTGTGGGATCCCCAGGATCTACCCATATTCCCACTGACACAGCTGTCCCTGGCTTCCGTGTGCAGTCCTAGGTTGGGCCCCCCTCCACCCAGCTGATCTCCCACTCTTTCCCTGGCCGGGGATGCCCTGCTGTCCTTCCTCCTCTCCTACACCTCTGCCCATACCTCTCCTTTTCTCGCCATCATGCACCAACTCACACTCAGGCACTCTCACAGGACCTCATAGACACACTTGTTCACCCTCACTCTCTGTCACTCACTGAATCACACTGTCAAAATAAAATTGTGTAATGTGTGTATGACAAACATGCAAAGGTGTATTAAGTGTAGATATTAGTGTAATTCTCTCCACTCCCAACTCCTTCTACCTGTCTCCAATGTATGCTCCCTCTCTCTCGATCTATCACTATCCTCCGCTACTGGGTCTTGTGCTCTAGCTTGCCAAACTTGGAAATGAAGATCAGGTATGTCAGTTATTTTGGGGTTTATATAGGTGTATTTGCATGTATCTGATACTTTGTTGTGTTGTGATTGCGAGTTTGAACTTGTGTTGACAACGTTCAGTGTCGCTAGATAACATCCTCTGTTATCTTTTTCCTAGTCATTAGACTATTGTACGTTAATTATCAGCTGTTTGGGATGCACGGTGATGTGAAAAAAAGGTGCAACGCAGGTTTTTGAGCTACGTGTATTTGTTGTTCCTACTCTCGTTAGCCATTCTTGGAGACTACATACTGAATTCAACGTAATTCAAAAATGATTAACGAGAGATAGCCTTTTTTGCCTTAACTGTGGTTTTACGAGAAACAATTGAATTGAGGCCATAGCCTCACATACTTTCTCACACACACACACAAAAAGATTCATGTGCATTTACAAAAAAACACACACACTGTCCCGCATACACTGTCTGACACCTTAGCATTTTTCTACTTTGCACTAGTAAACAAAGAACCACACATACTATTTGTAACCCAAGCCTTGTGCCACTGTCCCACTGGCAGCTACAGAACCACACATACACTGTTTGAAACTCAATGCTTGTTTTACTGTCTCATTATAAGTCACAGAGCCACACTTGCACTGTCTGACATCCCAGCCTTGTGACCCGCAGGTAGCCACAGAACCATACACAGACAATCTGCTACCTTACCTTTGTTCCACTGTCCCACTGGTAGCTATAAAACTACACATTCACTGTCTGGCATCTCAGCCTTGTTACACTGTCCACTGGTACACACAGATCCATGTACACACTGTCTGAGACCTAAGCCTTGCTCCACTGGTTGTCTAAGAACCAAACATACTCTGCCTGATATCCCAGGCTTGTTCCACTGTCCCACTGGTAGACCCAGACCCAGTCATACAATATCTGCCACCCTGACCTTGTTTCACCGGTAGACACAGACCTATACATACACAGTCTTAAACTTCATTTTCCCACTGGTAGTCATAGAATGACACATACACTGTCTGACACCCTAGCCTTCTTCCACTGTCCCTCTAAAAGTCTCCGACCCACACATACAATGTCTGACACCAAGTCTTGTTCCACTGGTAGGCATAGACCCACATGTACAATGTCTGACACCCCAGCCTTGTTCTAGTCCCCCACTGGTAGTCACAGACCCACACATAAAATGACTGACACCCATCCTTGTTCCACTGAGAGTCACAGACTCACACATACTTGGCACTGTGGCACATACTTGGCACAGTATCGGTGCAGGATCTAGAGCTGAGACCTTTTATCCATGTAGTGATCCATTTCATAGAGCTGCCAGACTGCTAATCACTGTGTGTGGATGAGACTGTTTACCTGTAACACACACAGTGAGGACTTATCTTCCTGCTGTGGGTAATGGAGCATCTTGTGAAGTCACTGACTGAGCTCCAGAGCTTTCAGTGATATTGGAGGAAGGCACATTACTTTAGCAAATGCGAAACACACTTAACCCTTTGAGTGTCTACAATGAGTTGCTCACCACTGTGGCAATCAAAGGGTCATTAGCAGACATCTGAGATTATCAAATATTATGTGGGGAGGTAAGATTGAGTAATGCTGGGGGGATGAACACAGAGGGTAAATGGGGGGGGACTGGGCATAGCATAGCCATTTGAACAGGTCCTTGTTGGGTATTTGAGGACTGATATCACCCCACCCATTAACTGTCCCCGTGTGTCTTTGGGAATTAAGCAGTTCCTCTGGAACTGAGCAGAAAAGTAATGCATTGTGGAGAATTCACTTTGAAAATGCATTATTTCAACCATTGTCAGCCGAGAGGCATGGCTGGCATGGCCCCAGGAATGGGTAACATGGCTTTCATTTTTATATACACAGGAATACATAGACCTACAGATACACACACAGGCAAACACACACACAAATGCAGACAGATAAACACACACGCACACAAACAAACACACACACCTTGACAAATATTTTGAAGTCCAGGAACAAACACTGAAGACTTAGGAGCCAGCAATGTTTTCTATCGAAAATCAATCTCAGCATGTGTATAGGACATACATACACACAGTTACAGAAGACCCATTTAAACCAATTGGAATTTGGGGAATGTTGTCTCATATGATGTAATTAATTAGTTTCTATGCACATTCTCTGTGTTAAGTGTCAGAAACCTTTCTAGAATTCAAGGGGTTAAATCCCCATTTAAATCAATGGTAATTTGGGGATTTTTTTTGTCCCCTATGAGGAAGTTGATTTGATCCACAATTACTCCCATTTTATCTAGTACATCAGCCACACTACATGTTATACTCATTCACTACATGTTATACTCATTCACATACAAATCTCCCTCACAACCCACAACACGCATTTATTCACATATACTTTCTTACACACTCAAACACCTCCCACTCATTCAAACACCCTCATACTGATTCACACACCATCACAATAATTTCCATTTAAAGGCTTATAAATACATTCACACATTCATGTGGTAAAAATATTGCTCTCTGGCTGTAGTTCACGTAGAACTCCCAGCATCAGGGAGAGAAGGGACAAAAGAAAATGAGGGGCAGAGAGAAGAGGGTTAGGGGAGCCAGAAAGCCAACCTGGTAGGTGAGTGACAGCAAGTGAGTGGTGACAGGAGGCATGTTAAGATGAAAAAGGCGTGGAAGGATTGAAGGCTGAAGTTAAGGCAGGTGTTGTTAATGAGAGGCAGGAGTGTGCTGATAACAGAACAGAGTCTATCTCCTCTATTATTTACATAGTGTAGGATATTGAGGGCAATTGATCACTTAGACAGCTAAAGAACCTCTCTATAGCATCACTAAAGAGAGCTTCTTTCTCTGCTCCTCTGAAAGACAGAAATGAAAGTCAGATGTAAGAGGAGCTAAGAAGAAGTGATTGTCAAAAGTGATGATGCCAAGGGGAGTCTTGAAAAGCTGCACACGTGATCACATGCCCCTAATCATCAATTGTACACAATAGAAGATGCTCTTTTTTCCAATAGCCACCTCAAGATCTTTAAAGGGATAATAATACTTTGTTTTAACTTTATTTTATTTTGTAGGCATTAAAAAAACATGAAGAATGATATAAGTCTTATCTCTCAAACCTTTATGGTTTATGAGATATTCACAAGCAAAGTTTCCCCCTCCCACCCCTTTTACCTAGTGTAAGCCATCTCTTCTCAGATGTGGAATGCAGTCTATAGACCAGACAGATAACAGAAGGGGACACTCTTATTCCTATGAAAACAATGAAATCCCTGCCCCCGTTGACAAGCCTTTCAGGTTTTTCCCTTATCTTAATTGAAGATTGTCCCTCTCTGCAGTCTACCTGGGCACCTCCCTTCTGCTCTGGCTGAACAGTGTGACATCAGTAAAAGGGGCGGGAGGGGGACACTTTGTCATTGAATTACTCTGGAACTACAACTCTGACAGAATTGAAATAACACTCTCCAAAGTCCAAATACTATGATGATTAATTAGAGCTGCTTTTATTATGAAACATTATTATCCCTTTAAGGAGGTCAACATACCTCATCATCCTGTCTGCAGAATCCATATTCTATTTTACTGTTTTCACAGGGCCATTTTAATGCCTGGGCGTATGTGTGAGGCCCTCATTACTTGCCTTGCATTGCATTATTATAATTAGTTTGCAGGAGGCCGTAGCCCTGGGATGCAATCCTGACATGGGGTTACAGCTTACCTTGGTGTCAGTGTCGTCTGCAGGCACGAGGCTTCAAGCATGCAGCAGGCCTCTGTTTTATGTGTTTGCTTCCTGTAGTCTCCTCCTACCATCTTTCTCCCTCTGAGCTGCTCCTCCTACCTACTTCCTGAGGAGGGGTTTAAAGGGCAGACTGAGTCCTGACTCAGTTGCCCTTGAGATGTTGTAAAATACAGTTCTGTTTCCCTTGGGCTCTGTGTATGACCTGGCTTGTCTGACCATCCATTCAGGTGCTGCCCTGTGGCTCTGTCTCCCATTGTGTAGTGAACACCCAATCTGGTGTGGACCTGTGGCTCTGGCTGACTGCCTGAACTGTGTGTGACCCGGCCTGTCTGTCCATCCATTCTGGTGTTGACCTGTGGCTCTTTCTGACCATTCTCCTTCGCTTAGACATTCTTTCTGGTGCAAACCTGTGGCTCTGGCTGACTACCCGCTCCGTGTATGACCTGGCTTGTCTGACTACCCACTCTGGTGTTGACTTGGGGCTCTGTCCACGGCGCTTCAAGCGTACCAACGCTTCAGTGGATATCCTATCTGGTGCAAAACTGTGGCTCTTGCTGACTACCCACTTTCTGTATGACCTGGCTTGTCTGACTATCCTTTCTGGTGCTGATTAGGGGGCTCTGTCTGTTTCCTCCGTGTGTTGGTCCCCGCTCCACAGACACCCATCCTAGAGCGGACCTGCGGCTCTATCAGGCTCCTAGACTGACTGCAGGCTAATCAGTGCTAGTCCTTTGGGTGTTCAGAATTACCTTGAGGCTCCAGTGGGCTGAGGCCTAGTCTCGGACAGTGTGGTGGATCTCTTGGCAGACTGCTATTTCTGATACAGTGCTTGCCTCTTTGATCACCCTCTGTGTGTTATCTGTTTAAGTGCATTACTGTTATTATTCTAATAAAAGATTGTTTTACTTTACCGTACTGACTCCTGGTTTATTCCTGGGAACCGTGACACATGGGCCGTGCCACAGCCTGATATTGTCTGTCTGCCACACCAATATTCAGTGTGTCAGACAGAAAAGGGGAACATTATTTCAGCTTACCGCTATTTTCCTCTTCTTGTCCAGAAGAGGCAGCGTTCACTCAAGGGTTAAGCTTCCATTCTCAGCCGTCAGGACAGGAAACATCCCTCTAAAAAGTTAATAAAAGGAATCCCCTCCCCCTGAATGGGTTTCTAAGCTACCTAGGCAAGAAAAGGTTGTTCCAAAATATGGGGGGGGATCCAGTCAACGCTGCCTCTTCTGTACCAGGAAAGGAAAATAACGGTAAGCTGAAATTATTTTGCCCTTTTCCTGGCTCTTCATTGGCAGCGTTCACTCAACAGAGAATACCCAAGCAAATTGAAGCAGGGTAAGAGGAAAAAAAGGGCCCAAACAGAAGAATTTGATAAAAAAACAGTAAAAAATGTATTAAGGAGAAATAACAGAAACTGAACAAAGAACTTCTCTCCCAAAAGTGGAAGGGTCTCTCCAAGCGGTAATGTGGTACTAGATTAACAGGTTGCTGCCCTACAGATATCATCTGGGATACTCTGGCCTCTGCTGCCCATGAAGTGGCTACTGCCCTGGAGGAATGAGCCTTGATTTCCTGAGGTGCTTGAAGAACTTTTGCCAGATATGCTTTGTATATACAACAAACAATCCATCTGGAAATGGTTGCTCTAGTGACCAGCCACACCTGTCTGTATACCAAAGGGACAACAAATAATCTTTCTGATTTTCTGAAAGAGTCTGTCCTGTTGACATAGACTTGTAGACACCTTACCAAATCCAAGTTGATCCATTCTGGCTTGTCTCCTTTAGTGATGTCAGGAGCAAAGGAGAGCAGGACTATGTTTTGATTAAGATGAAAAGGAGAGATCACCTTAGGGAGAAACTCTGAAATGGGTCTGAGAGTAACACCGTCTTGGCTGAACGCAGAAAAGGTTCCCTTTTCAAGAGGGCTTGGAGTTTGGAAACTCATCTGGTGGAGGTCATTGCTATCAAGAAAGCAATCTTGATGGAGAGAAGGCCCACTGAGATGTGCTCTAGCAGCTCAAATGGATCTGTTGAAAGGGCATCCAACATTAAAGGGAGATTCCACAAAGAAGCGAGAATCCTGACTTTAGAACGTAGTCACTGTAGGGCTCTGAAGAATCAGATAACCAGGTTCTGCTGTGTCTATTTAGTTCCAGTGATGGACGAAATGACGGAGACTTGAACTTTTAGGGTACTGGGACTCAATCCCTGCTTGAAAACCTTCAGAGAGGAAGTCTAAAATATGGACCAGGGATGGAGAGGTTGGGGACACATTGTTTTGTGATGACCAGAGAGAAAAGGTATACCAGGTCCTATAATATGAGTTGGAAGTGGAGAACTTTCGAGATTTCAGAAGAAATGGGTAAAAAAATGTTTTCCTTCCTGACTACTGCTACAGAACAGAATTATCTTAGCATGCCAACACTTAAATGTTTGACGTGCCACAGGGGTGTCCAACATATTGCTTTGCACACACAAAGGGGTAATAACACAGAATGTGGCTTGTGGGCTTGTGTGGGCACCAGGTCACATTTCCTGTTTATACTGCTGAAATAGGGATCAGTGTTCATGAAAGGATACAGTTACTGACACTGCAAGTCCTAAAATAATTATTGACATCAGAGAAAAATTGAACCGAAAGGGCTAGATAATTAGTATCAGAGCACCTATCTAGTTCCAAAAACCAGTACAGTGTCTATTAGTCAAACCTGTATGCTGGCCATACTACATAACTTTTATTAGTGTTAAAACACTACTTCACAGCTTATATCGGATAGATCTAAACCAGACATAATCCCCTACACATATCTAATCACTAACCAAATGCAAAGGGACCCTGTAATCAGGATATATTAGAGATCACCATTCAGAAGCATAACAGCTATTTGTAAACAGACATATTACAATATGAAAAACACACTGGTTAAATGAACATTGTAACCAGTAATACAGAGTAATTCAGCCTGAATATAAGAGAGATCATCTCATGAGCGCACAAGTGCATCTGTTCTTGTAATTGAACTGCACTGAACTTGTAGTCTTCTTTTTGGAACAAGATAGGTGCTCTGAAAGGAGATTACTAATTATCTAGCCCTTTCTGTTCAATGTTTCCTCTGATGTTTACATTTCATATTTGCCATGGCGACCTGGCCCTGGGTATGTCTCGATATATATATTACATATATTATATTATCTATCTATATATTTATCTATATACAGGGCTCAGAATTTCCACTCGCCGCTGGCCAATGGCGAGTGAAAATTTAGCCCTGGCGAGTAGAAATTCAGCCCTGGTGGGTATGCTATGGCTTGCAGTGGCAAGTAACTTTTCAGGTCTGGCTAGTAGCAAATGACTTCAAATTTTAATCCCTGTATATATATATATATATATATATATATATATATATATATACACACATATATGTATATATATATATATATATATATATATATATATATATATATATATATATATACATATACCATGCATATCTGTATTAAAAGTCACCTACCATTTATCTCTCCATTCTCTCAGTTTCTGTAGAGAAAAAGCATTCTGATCTATCTGACCTTATAATGTTTTGTGTCATTAGCAATAACCATTTCTAGTTCATTAATAAACAAATTAAAAAGCATTGGAAACCTGAGTCACTGGACTTACAGCTCTTTACATTCTATAGTGTAATTAGTTTTCTATCCATATACAGAGTGTAATTAGTTTTCTATCCATATACAGAAATCTTTTCTGAACACTATCCCTTTTAATTTTTTTAAAATTTTTATTAAAGTACAATGGTTTACATATCAAAAACAATATAAATATGAATATAATTTTACAATACTTAAACATATTTACTTATTTGAGAACTAACCCAGATACACCTTTAAACCACTGAGTGCCAGAGGGGTACGGAATGCATTGCTTTGCAATGCATTCCGTACCCCCTGGCACTCAAAGGCTTAATTCCTCATTCATATCTCGTAATACAAACAAGAAAAGAAAATATATACTATTTTTATTTTTAATTTTAGTGACTTGTAATTATCTGGAGGGTATTCCAAAAAAAGGCAATGCTTGTTTATAATCCTATCAACATCAACAATGCACAGACTTAACTAATTTCAATAATACATTTTTTGGATATTCTATTCTATTTTTGTGTAATCTTCTGTAAATATTTTATCCATGGGGTCCAAATAGATTTACTTTTGTTTCATCCCTTTTAATTTAAGATATAACATGTTGGCCATTTGAGGATCATGGGAATTGTAGTCCACAAAAACTAATGCCAGATATTACTTCATAGTGCCTATTTTAATTTTTGGGCACACCTATCTATATATCCTGGGTTTGTCCTTGTATATTACTGGGTCTATTTGCAAATGTTCTGACATTTCACAATTAGAAAGTTTATGGTAAAACCCAGTGATAAGCAGATCACAACTGAATCCAGCTCAGACTCTTAGAATATATTATTATTATTCTTTATTTATATAGCTCCAACTTAATCCGCAGCGCTGTACAATAGGGAATAGACATACAGAGATATTAAATAGTAAATCATACGTGAAGAACAGAAGGATCAGAGGGCCCTGCTCGTGAGAGCTTACAGTCTAGAGGAAGGTAATTTGGATACAGAAGGAGTAAGTGCTATTGGGTGTGTCTCCTGCCACATGAGCTGCAGGTCAGTGGGTGGGAGAGAGAAGTGCTGTTGACTGCAGTGGCCCAGGGAAGGGGTGGTTCTTGGGGATAATGTTTATGGAGGTAGTTGATATGCTTCCCTGAAGAGGTGAATTTTCAGGGAGCATCTGAAGATCTGAAGGCTGGGGGAGAGTCTGACATGGCAGGGGAGGGAATTCCAGAACTCAGGTGCAGCACGGGAGAAGTCCTGTAGGCGGGAGTGGGAGGATGTAATAAAAGCTGTGGAGAGGAGAAGGTCATGAGTAGAACAAAGATGGCGAGTGGGAGTGTATTTGGAAATGAGAGATGAAATATAGGGGGGTGAGGTGTTAGTAAGGGCTTTATAAGTTAGCACTTCTATGTGCTAGAAGGAGCCAGTGTAGGGATTGGAAGAGGGGGCTGGTGTTAGAGAAGCGGTGGGTGAGGTAGATTAGTCGTGCAGCAGGAGTTCATTATGGACTGTAGTGGGGTTAGTCGGGTGAGAGGAAGGCCAGTTAGTAGTGAGTTACAGTGGTCAAGACGGGACATGATGAGTGTATGGATTAGCATTTTAGTAGTGACTTGGGTGAGGAAGGGTCGGATTCTAGAGATGTTGCGGAGGTGGAGGTGGCATGATTTGGAGATTAAGTGGATGTGGGGAATAAAGGATAGGGCGGAGTCAAATGTGATCCCCAAGCAGCAGTGACGGGTGAGAAAGAGCTTAGTGTGTATGTGGGGGAGATGGTAGGGCTATGCTGGATAGGTGAGAGTGAAAGTGATGAGATTTCATGTCTGATGGAGTCGATCTTGTCCTTGAAGTGGGTGGCGAGGTCTTGGGCGGAGAAGTTAGTGGAAGGAGTTTGCACTGGTGGGCGTAGAAGTGACTTGAAGGTTGAGAAAAGGAGTTTCAGGTTGGAGGAAAGATTAGAAATTAGAGAGGAGAAGTATGACTGTTTGGTAAGGGAGAGGGCAGAGCTATAGGAACGGAGAATTAATTTGTAGTGTATGAAGTCAGCTGTGGAGCGAGATTTCGTCCAGTGCCTTTTGGCAGTGTGTGAGCACCTTTGGAGGTATCGTGTTTGTCTTGTGTGCCAGGGTTGTAATGGGGTAGAACGGGATTGACGTGGAGTTGCAGGTGCAGCTGTGTCAAGGGCTGTTGTGAGAGTGCTGTTGTAGAGAACAGTAGTTTGTTCTGGACAAGCAAGCGTGAGGATGGGGTTGAGAAGTGGTTGCAGGGAAGTGGAAAATTGCTGCAAGTCAAGAGAATGAAGATTTCTCCGCATACTCTTGGTCATGATGGGAGGGATCGATTTGCATGGTGTGCTGAGGTTTCTGGAGAGGAGGTGGTGGTCAGAGAGGGGATAGGGAGCATTAGAAAAGTTAGAGACCGAGCAGAGGTTAGTGAAGTCCAAGTCAAGGGAGTGGCCGTCACTGTGTGTGGGAGAGCAGGTCCATTGTGAAAGGCCAAAGGAGGTTGTTAATGAGAGGAGTTTGATGGCAGGGGTTGTTATGGTTGTCAACAGGGATGTTGAAGTCTCCCAGGATGAGAGTTGGGACATCAGAGGACATGAAATGAGGGAGCCATGAAGTGAAGTGATCAAGGAATTGTGCAGTGGGACCAGGTGGCCTGTATATGACAGCAACACACAAGGGGAAGGGGGAGAAGAGGCGAAGTGTGTGAGCTTCAAATGTAGGGAAGGAGAGAGAGGGAACAGTGGGGATTACCTGAAACATATGGTTAGGGGACAACAGGATGCCTACTCCACCCTCTGTCTGTTGCCAGGCCTAGGTGTGTGGGTGAAGTGATGGCCGCCATGTGAAAGTGAGGCAGTGGAGGCAGTGTCTGATGATGTGAGCCAGGTTTCAGTAATGGCAAGGAGGTTTAGGGAGTGAGAAATAAACAGGTCATGAACAGCTGTTAGCTTGTTACACACAGAGTGGGCGTTCCAGAGGGGGGGAGGAGGTTAGGTGACGTAGTACAGTTATTAGATTGTGGATGTTGCGTGTGAGTGGGTGTAGCATTACAGGAGAGAATGGAAGGGGGACCTGGGTTAGATGAGATGTCACCTGCAGCGAGCAGGAGGATATGAACAGGGACATAAGGTGGGAGTGAGATTTGAAGCAGTAGGGATTTTTGGCAGCAGACCAATCGAACCATCTACTCTGCTGAGTTTCCTGACTATTTTAATGGTCTGGTTAATTTAACCTTTTGTTGACAAAGGGTTTATCCTGCCTTGTGTCTGTGCTAGCATATTTTTAATCTATTTTCTGTGTTAGCCTTACAATGGCCATGTGGAGTCTACTCTGGGGAAGTTACGTACTAATATGAGAGAAATGTAAGAGAAATTCTCTCATGAGAATAACCTCTACCGTTCTTTCATTCCAAGTTGAAGAAACAATAGTGCAGAGGTTCACTATGATAACATATGAACTGAAGAGTTGCTCTCACTGGAGAGATAATATCACCTTTCTCTGATCTTAGTCCATATCCTCCCATGTATCAAAAAGAGACTGTACATAAAGCAGAGAAGAGAAAATTATAATATGAGCAGACTAACTCTATAACAGTAAGGGGAGGGAAGTCTACAACACAGGAAAACAGTCAGATGAATGTGTAAATCTACCAGCAGTAGCACAGTTCCCCTAGAATTGGTCTCAAATGTCAGTTGCTGTAATTCGGGGTATGCAGTACAGCATAGTATGATCACTGTAATTCATGCTGGGAGACACACTTAGGCCTATCACACCTGCCCCGTAGCATGGCCTAGAAATTTTTTAATACACGGTGTTAATGCTTAGTGGAAAGGAACACCCCAAAATGACACAGACTCCCCAAATGCTTTCTCTTATCACAAGTGGTGTTAAAGAGACCTTATAGCTTAAGAACAATGTTGGTGATTTTGAAAGAGCTTTCAAAACCACCTATATGTGTTTTGGATTTTTTATTTAGACAGTTTTTGAGTTACTTAAACTTCTAGATTATGCTAATTAAGGTAGATCATGCAGTCATTCCTTCCCCCACTAATTAACACTTAACCCAATGCATTGTCTGCATCCCTAAACACTGAAAGAGTTAAGTGAAGAAGGTAATGTAGGGCTAAGACAACAATGGACAAAGGCCGCTAGAATATGCTAATCCTACTAGACCTGTGGCATCTATGACATAGCTCTAGAATGGAATTGCCTCCTATCTCTCTAACCCTACTTTCAGTATTACTTTTGTGAATAGCTTCTCTCCCCCCATAACCTCTCAGTGTATGTACACCAGGAATCCAAGGACCCCTTCTATTTCTTCTCTATACCCTCTCAATTGGTAACCTTATGACATCTCTTGGCTTTAATTACCATCTCAACATGGATTACACACAAGTCTACCTCTCTTCCCCTGACTTCACTCCAGTTGTACAGCCACCCAGGGGTTTATGCACTAAGGAATGATAAAAAGGTGATAAAGTGGAGATGACTTCTCCAGTGATATCACTTCTTCAATTCCTACTATATTCTGTAGAGCCTATGCACTAAAATCTCCAAAGTTGGCAAAATCTTAGTGCATTGGCTGCATAGAATAACATAGGACTTGGAGAAGCGATATCACTGGAGAGGTCATTTCCACTTTATGGTATCCTTTTAAAATGTCACATTGAAAAGTGCACCATACAAAACACCACATTTACCAGGTCGCATTATTTAAAAGGGAGACATGAGAATCTCTCCTTGCATTAAAAGAGCAAGATTCTCATGCCGCCTCCTTAAATGTCACTGGGATGTCTAATTTTGCTGAGCACCAGCTCTCTCTCCCCCTGCAATTTGCTGAAGACATTTCATACTCAACACCAAAAAATTCTGCACCAGGCTCTCTCTCCCTTTCTCTTTCTGCAAGCTCCGCTCCACCCTGTCATTCTGCATGTGGGGAGAGCCCGGCACAGCCTGTGTGAAAGTGCATCATAGCTCAGCATCGGATCATTTTAACCTTTTGAGTGCCAGAGGGGTAGGCAACGCATTGCAAAGTCCTGCATTCCAAATCTCCCATTATTTTATCACAGTGCAAGAAGAGAGGCTGATCAGAGAGAGAGAGAAAAGGAAGGTTAAGATTTACTGCACACAGATATTTGCATCTGCTGAGCTATTTAGGTTTCCTTCTTCATATGTTGCCCACTCCTGATATCAATCCTCAAAGCAAACTGTTATGCTGAAATGAGGCTGCACAGAAATAATGGATATTTATAGGGCAAAATCTGAAGGCTGATCATTTATGTGCATTGTCATGACAACACTGCATCACTGGAGTATATAATGCGCCACTTTGGTTGCGGTTGGGGACCTGTGTAGATCCTCAATATGGTGGGCAGGCATTTTTCAGCTCTCATGGAGAACACAGTGCACTGGCAGATAGGGTACACAGTGGTGGTGGTGTCAAAAGCAAATGAACGTAACTGCAAAGAAGTTGGATGGACTCCCCTTGCCTCCTGAAGGTAGGCGGACATTAAAAGATATTTTAGCGACCTTTAAGGACGCAACATGAGAATCATGTCTCTCATGTCACCCTTTTAAACAATGCAACCTGGCAAAAGAGGCGTTTTTTTTATCATGCACTTCTTTGTGCAACATTTTAAAAGTGAACTCCGCTTTATCACCTCTTCATCACCCTTTATTGCATCTCCCCTCTAGTGTCTCATGACAATCGCATCATGGATGCCCACCGCCATCCTCAATCCAACATGGCTAAGACAGAACTTGTTATATTTCCTTCTAAACCCCACCCCAACCCTTTTCTCCATCACAGTTGACCATTTTTGCATTCACTCAGTAACCAAAGCATACTGCCTAGGTGTTATACTTAATTCTACCCTGAAATTCTCCCCCCATATTCAAGCTGTTCCTGCCTCTTCTTCCTTAAACCTATTGCCAAAATACTCCCTGTCCTTCATATGGCAACTGCAAAAACTCTCAATCAGGCCCTTATTCTCCCTAGGCTAGAGGCTTCATTATTGCAACATTCTATTCTCATGCATCTTCAAGAATAATTGTTGTATGGAAAGATAGAGATGTTCCTGCTAATGGGATGTTGTCTTCAGGATGTCCCAGTGAAATTCCCTCATGTGGAACTGAGTGTAGGGCCCTGCTTCCAGCACAAGACTTGCATTAGTCCCTTCTCATTGCTGAGGGCTACTCCAGCTCCCGTGAAACATCCTCTGAAATCCAAGTGTCTTCCTTGCCAGAAAGGACAATTAAAGTCAAAAGGGTACTCTTTCACCAGTGGCGTCACTAATGATCTGCTTCAGGTAAGGCCCAAATAAGGCCGTACCATGAAATGGCAAGGACACCAGGGCCTACTGGGGAGATTGGTCCCGCACTAAATCTTGAGCCACAAGGTGCGGTGTGCAGCAACAGAGAAGACTGAGGATTTTCCTGAAAACCTACCCACAAAAAGCAGGGCCTCAGTAATGTAAGCGTTATCGTCCATAATGTTAGCAAGCAGAGTAAACATGTCCTTTCTAGTATAATCAGCATGCATTGCATCAGAAAGCTGTTGACGCAAGTTGAGGCAAAATTAGGCTTCAGCATTGCCCCAGGAGCCACAAAAGTGGCCTTAAGCGGGGAATCCAGACGCTTCTCAGCCTGGTCTTTCAGTCCAGCAGCATCCACAAGGGGGAGTACTGTGTTTTTAGCCAGACACAAAATAGGGGGGTCAACAGCTGAAGGACAATCCCACTGGGCTAGTGCCATAGCAGTAAAAAGGTAAAGTTTAGAGAGACATGTTTATTGAGGAAAAGTGTCTTAATTGGAGTTTACCTTTCTTCCAAGAGAATTTGGTCATGTGTATTATTGGGGGGAAAGATAGAGGAGTCTTTCTTGTGTCTCTGGAAGATATCCGGAGATGTAGACCACCATCAGAGGCCTCCGAGATCTGTAGTTTCTCCAACACTGCTCTCACGAGCCCATCAACAGCAAGGACAAGTCAGCTTCATAAGAGTCCCCAAAGGAGAAGGAAGAGTTCATATCCTCATCATCTTCTAAATCTAATTCCTTCTCAGAAGATGCCCCAAAATCCTGAGAATGCCCTTAAAGACAGGTTCAACCTATTTAATAGTGAGTAAGCGTTTGCAGGAATGGAGAACCCAGTGAAAGGAGGATGGATAACTGCCCCAGATGACAACAGGATTTTTACCCAAGCAGGCTCTTGATCAGTGCTGGATGGCCCTAGGAGAGTGGTTAAAGCCACAGTACATAGAGACCCAGAATACTTCCTTGGAAGCCCAGAATGGCATGAGAAACCATGAGTGAGTGGGGTAAGGGAAGGCCATGAATGCTTTGCTTTGGATTTCTCAATATGCCCCTTAGGGTCAGATTTTCCAGTAAAAAGTGTCTAAAACTAGATAAAACTAGTTGAAAGTATCCCCAGTTTAAAGCAAAGCCCTGAGAAATACCCAGAAAGTATTTATTTGGTATGCAAAAGGTTAAACCAGAGAAGAGAGCAAGAGAATCAGCCTCTGTGTAGGTTAAGTAAAGGAGAAGCAAGATGGCAGCCTGAAAAGGTACCAGCCAATCAGAAAAAAAGCCTGAGAACCAAGGGACTATGGGTATTGGTATTCTCCATTACTTGTTGCCTAGCAACATGTGGGTCTCCAGCTGTAGTTTCTGGTGCATATGTGGACACTCACCAGAGGTGTCACTAGGGTTGGTGTTACATGGTGCTGTAACTCATGGTGTCACCCCCCCTTAGATCTCCTCCCGTAACATGCCATACAGAATCCTTAGTAATGTTTTTGTACTAACGTTACTTGTAAACCATAATTCCCATATATAACTGAATGTAATGGCAATAGTAGTGACATAAAAACGAGCAAAATTAAAATTACACCTTCTCACACCGTCCACACACTATCCACCTCCACACATTGTCAACACTGTCTACTTCAACACAATACACTGTCCACCTCCACATTACGCCCCATTGTCTACCACCACCACATAGTCTGTCTACCACCATAATGTCCAGCCCCACATTGTCAACCACATCCACACTGGACCCCATTGTCCACCACCACCACATTGGCTCCCAATGTCCACCAACTCCATGCAGTCTGTCCACCTCCACAATTCCCAGCCCCACTGTCCAACTCCACATTGGTGTTACAGCTTACCTTAGTTTCAGCTTCATCCACAGGCGCAAGGCTTCAAGCATGCAGCAGGTCTCTGTTTTATGTGTTTGCTTCCTGTAGTCTCCTCCTACCTACTTCCTCCTACCTACTTCCTCCCTCTGAGCTGCTCCTTCTACCTACTTCCTGTGGAGGGGTTTAAAGGGCAGTCTGAGTCCTGACTCAGTTGCCCTTGTGTTGTTGTTCATAGCACTTCTATTACCTTGGGTTCTGTGTATAACCTGGCTAGTCTTCGATCCAACCTGGTGCTGACCTGTGGCTCGGTCTGACTATTCTTTTGCTTATCCCTATAGTGGACACCCAACCTGGAGCAGACCTGTGGCTCTGGCTGACTACCTGAACTATGTATGACCTGGCTTGTCTGACTACCCCCTCTGGTGCTGACTTGTGGCTCTGTCTGACTACTCTTAGATTTGTTCCTTGTACCTAGGAGACACCCAATCTAGTGCGGACCTGGGGCTCTGGTAGTCCATTTGCTCCATTCTGACTGCAGGCATGAGTCAGAGTTCACTCCATTCTGACTGCAGGCGTAAGTCAGAGTTCGCTCCATTCTGGCTGCAGGTGTAAGTCAGATATCACTCCCTACTGACTGTAGGCTTGAGTCGGTAAGCCCGCCATGTCGGATCAAGATCCTGTGTTCCTGCTCCTGTTCCTGTGTTCCTGCTGAGACTATCAATGGCTAAGGCCTAGTCTCTAGCATTGTGGTTTAGCCTCGCATCCTATTATTTCTGATAGCAGGGTTGCTGGCTTTAACCCTTTGCCTGTGCCTTTGTATGTATATAGGTATATATTTTCTTTGTTCATATTGTTAATAAAATTGCATTAACTATACCGTACTAACTCCTGAACTTTTCTGGGTATCCATGACGCAAGGGCCATGAGTTCAGACGGTGATGGCAATGCAGTTTTTCAAAGCATCCTAGAGAGGATGGAGACACTGAGTCAGCAGCTGGATCAGTTGTCTTTGGCCATGCAGATGGTTTCGCAGAGCACTGCTTATCTTGAGCAAATTTATACCCAGTTGGTGGCCCCGTCTGAGACTTCCCAGGCACCATTGGTTCCAAATCCTCCTGATGAAGGTATGGTCAAGAGGTTGGCGGGCTCCGCTCAGCTCCCACAGCGGTATGGTGGGGATCCAGAAGGTTGCCGTGGATTTCTGATCCAGCTAGGCATATATTTTGAATTGGTACCATATGCCTTTCCCAATGAGCGAAGTAAAGTTGGTTTCCTTATCTCCTTCCTCATGGGCAGAGCACTGGCATGGGCCAATCCGCTATGGGAGACTAATAAACCCATCGTTCACAATTTCTCGGATTTTGTGAGATCATTCAGACAAGTCTGTGATAGGCCAGGCCTTGGCATCCAAGCATCTTATGACCCTGCGCCAGGGTAATCGCACGGTGGCTGACTATGCCATTGAGTTCCGTACCCATGCCGCCAAGGTAGACTGGAATAACGAGCCCCTGATGGCTGTTTTTTTCAGGCGCTCTGCGACACCATGAAAGACAAGATCGCGGCACACGATCTACCCAACAATTTGGACATACTGATCGAATTCTGTATTCTGGTAGACACCAGAATCAGAGAGCGGCCCTCTTTTAAGGAGTACCTGTGGAGGTACTCAGAGGGTCGGCCAATTACTCTGCTCCATCCTACCCCCCTCCCCTCCCAGTACTCCGGGACTTGTATATAACGATACCAAGCCTATGCAGGTGGATACCATTGTCAGGGGGAAGCCCCCGGTTTTGGCAGGCCTGCGGAGGCCGCAAAGTGATTTGTCCCCTCATGTGGGGAACCCAGGCTGGTGGGTGTCACTTGGCTTTCTAGGGAGGATAGAGCCTTTAGGAGAAGGGAAGGCTTGTGCTTGTACTGTGGTAAGGCGGGTCATTTGTTACGGTCTTGTCCCATTCATCCGGAGAGACGCCCGAATGCTAAAATGGGACGGAGACAGATGATAGGGGGCATTTCTGTGTCTCCAGTGCTCCTTTCAGATAAGCCCTTGTTGACGGCTTGTATTTATTGGGCTAATCAATCCGCTCAGTTCCAGCATTACTGGATACTGGGGCAGCTGGCTGCTTTATGGATGCGGAGTTCGCTGCCAGTAAAAACATTCCATTGCTGCCTCTTGCCTCCCCGTTGGCGGTGGAAGCCATTGATGGCAGACCATTACAACCCTCTCACATTACACATGAGACCACCTTGTTAACCTTGAGAGTGGGAGACCTATATATGGAAACCCTGAAGTTTCAGGTAATTAACTCTCCACACCATGCCATGGTCCTGGGGTTCCCTTGGGTCCAGAAACATAACCCCAGGATAGATTGGCACACTTGTGAGGTGGTGGACTGGTCCCCACTATGTAAAAAGTCCTGTCTATCATGTCCCATAAGAGTTACACAGGCATCAAATTCCCTCCTTTCAGAGGAGTACACGTCTTTTATAGACGTATTTAGTGAAAGCCAAGCTCAGCTCCTGCCACCTCATAGACCCTATGACTGTACGTTGGAATTGCTTCCAGGGACAACACCCCGAGGGGTCGGGTCTATTCCTTGTCTGTGGAGGAGAATAAGGCTATGGAGGAATATGTGACTGATGCGCTGGCTAGAGGCATCATACGTAAATCCACATGTCCCTCTGGTGCTGGGTTTTTCTTTGTCAAAAAGAAGGACGGGGAGCTTCGTCCATGTATTTATATAGAAAAAGAAAAAACACACAAGAGGGCGCCAATAGTGTATTATCCCACGGACATTCAAAGTTGTAATAAACAATTTATATATTCAACTCACATTTACAAGTAGTTGACCACAAACATATGTCTGTAACCAACAAAAAAAGCATGCAGGGTACTTTACCCATCCCTGCTAGAGTTAAATTCAGGTTAGATTAGTTGATAAAGCAGCCATGTGTGCTGCGAAACGCGTCCTTATACTCCTTTTAATGTTATTTAAATAAATATTTTGTTTAAATATTTTTCTTAGGAATAGTTCAGCTACTTGTTTCATTTTATTTTTGGTTTTGGATATTGTCTGAGAAGATCAGTACCAATTGAATCCAGGACTATAATCGTGTGAACAGCAGAAAGGAAATCCTTGGGTTCTTGAAGTGGATGAATTTAACGGGTAAAGTACCAATCGTGCTTTTTTTGTTGGTTACATACATATCTTTGTGGTCAACTACTTGTAACTATGAGTTGAATATATAAATTGTTTATTAGAACTTTGAATGTCCGTGGGATAACACACTATTGGCGCCCTCTTGTGTGTTTCTTCTTTTTCTATATATATCTACCTTATCCCTTGAGGAAGAGGGTATGGAAGAGCGGAGCAGCCTTTAGTTACTGCCTTTGGGGGCGCAGTTATAACCACATCCACAACGCCTGAACAGCTGAATAACACATAAGTGTCATCATTTTTGTGAGTTTATTTCTCTTGGTGACGGTGGGTGATCCTAATCTTTGAAGGTTTTACACTAGGAGTGCCTCCTGTTTTTTCTTCTCTTCGTCCATGTATTGATTTTCGTGGGTTGAATAAGATTATGGTCAAGAATGCTTATCCTATTCCCTTGATCACCGACCTTTTTGACCGAGTTAAGGGTGAGTCAGAGTTTGCTCCATTCTGACTGGAGGCCTGAGTCAGATATCATTGCTTACTGACTGCAGGCTCGAGTCGGTAAGCCCGCCATGTGGGATCAAGGTCCTGTGTTCCTGCTCCTGTTCCTGGTTCCTGCTGAGACTCCCAGTGGCTAAGGCCTAGTCTCTAGCATTATGGTTTAGCCTCGCATCCTGTTATTTCTGATAGCAGGGTTGCTGGCTTTAACCCTTTGCCTGTGCCTTTGTATATATATATATATATTTTTTTTTTTTTTTTTTTTTCTTTCTTTGTTCATATTGTTAATAAAATTGCATTAACTATACTGTACTGACTCCTGAGCTTTTCTGGGTATCCGTGACAACTGGACCCCGCTGTCCATCGCAACCTTGGCTCTCATTGTCCACTTTCACATTTTAGCCATTATCCACCACCTCCACACTGTCTATCACCACCACACAGTCAGTTTATCGCCACAATGTCACCACAAGAAAGAATTAATCTAGAGGTGCAAACAAATAATATCCCTAAATATGGCATACCCTTACCATACATGTCATGTATAGGGTGCCTGATCCTTAAATCAATATATAACTGAAAAAGAAAAAAGCCAGGATCTTAACTAAGGCACTCAGCCAAGAGTAAATCAGTAGACCAATACAGTATAAAAGGACAAAGGACCCCCAACCCCCAAGTACCATATATCCAGTCCACTCCAACATTAATGAACAGTAAATACACAGTAATATAACCGTAAAAAAAATACACCACAAATGATTAAAAAATATACTGCATAAAGATTTTATGCTGTATATCATTTGTGGTGTATTCTGTTTAGGGTTCTATTACTGTGTATTTACTGTTAGTGTTGGACTAGATATAGGTATACTGAGGTGGTACTTGGGGGATGGTGGTCCTTTTCTTTGTCTAGTCATGGGGGGCATATACACTTTTGTGTAGATATTAATACATCTATTTTACTTTTATACTATATTGGACCAATATAGTATAAAGGTAAAAAAAGATGTATATCTATACAAAAGTATATATGAACCCCCTCCATGACTGGACAAAGGACCCCCCACACACACAAGTAACACTTCAGTATATCTATATGTAATCCAACACTAATGAACAGCAAATACACAGTAATATAACCCTAAACAAAAATACACCACAAAGTATTAAAAAAAATACTGTATAAAAAGTTTATGCAGTATATTTTTTTAATCATTTGTGGTGTATTTTTGTTTAGGGTTATATTACGCTGTGTATTATATGTATCTGAGGTGGTACTTGGGGGATGGGGGTCCTTTGTCCAGTCATGTTTTTTTTCATATAAATATACTCTTGGGTAGATATTAAAATATCTTTTTTACTTTACACTATATTGGTCTACTCTATGGCTGAGACTGAATGCCTTACTTAGAACTTAGGATCTTCATCCTGGCTTTTTTCTACTCTCCACAAGACAAGACCACAACCTCATCAGCAGCCCAGCCCCAGCTGTCCTCAGATTCAGTTATTTAACCCGAAAGTGGGCTCACAGCTCCGTTCCGGGCCGGCAGAAGAAAGACTCAGAGCGGATACACATTGTCACAGTGTCTCAGTCACCAGGTAAGCTGCTCTGTAAAATGGCGGGCCGGACTGCTCTCCTTGGTGCGTGAAGCGCCTATTTATATAACCAATTGCTTGCTTTCATCATCACACACCCCTGCGGGCCGTGATGACATAATGCGTATGGTGCGCCGACCTACGGATAAATAAAACTTTGTGGGGGCATCGGGAAGCACCTCCATAATGTATAAGAATAGAAGTACATAACCCAGAGAGTAGAAAAAGGGTTAAAATAAAAATTACTGAAGCCATCTGTACCACAAGAATAAGAGGGTGAGCTATAAATGAGTGCATTAACAGCACAGAGTGTGAAAGTGTCAGAATGGTATATACAATGGACCATGGCACTCACAGGGCTACTCACCAATCTTCTGTCTTCAGGATCCCATCTCAATAGGGTAGAATCTCTAGGAGACTCTGCCATGAGGAACAGACTTATCAAAATGTCAACCTCCACAGGAAAAAGGGTCCATAAACATCTGTGGATTGGGCAAGAAAAACTCCAGGAAAGCCAATGATAGCAGCCTAATGGGGGAATATACAGGCCTATATATAAGGAAAAATTAATAAAAGCCTAGAAAATGCTAAGAGAAGTTCCACTGCATCTCCATCTTGGATGTAGGACAAATGAACCTGGGGTTGGTGGGGGGGACAGGGCTCGAGCTGGAGGAAGATGAAGGAGTTTCCAAACCAATAGAGCCTGTCTTTTTTTAATTGTCCTGCCTTCCTGGAGGAGGATATAAGAGAGCAATCTCATTTTTAATCTGTTTTCAGGCAGTACAATCACTTCAAGCATGTGGACAAAATTAAGACTGACAAAGCAAATGGTCCTTGTGGCATATAGCCAAGGGTTCTTCAGGAACTAACAGTGTTAGCACAACCACTCTTTTTAATTTTTAAAGAATCTATCTATGCAACAAGACTGGTGTAAAGTTAGTTTTGTAACATTAAGAACTAAACTAAAAACCTGGGAATTATAGACCTGTGAGCTTGGCCTCAGTGGGGAAATTGATTGAAGGGATAATATAGGATTTTATTCAGGATTACAATGCAAAAAATAACAGATTAACATACATCTTGGAGTCTGGAAATATTATGAAATTCTTATTTTCTGGGTAATGCAGTGGCAAAGGTGGAAATTGATGGACTTGTGTCTTTTTTAACCTAATTTACTATGTAACTACCACTACTGTTATAACCCATCAATGACAATGGTGCTGAGTCCAACAGCACCGAAGGCAAAAATAGAAATTGTGCTCTTCATTGATTGGCAATGGCTAGACATTTCAGGGGTCCTTCCTACACCATTACAGAAGGAGTTGGCCAGTGATGGAGCTGGACGACACATGTCCACATATCACTAATTAGCACTCCTCCAAGCTAACTCACTCACACACACACAAACACACACACAAACCTTATTGAACAACCTTTCATCTGACAATTTCTCTACAACATTCCTGGCCCTCTAATGAAGGACAGTGCCCACACACACATTGCTCATTACCATTAATGACTTCCATTGTTTCAAAACACTCATCTCCCTGAATATTACTTGAGTATGCCCTCACTCATGTGTGAGACCTTATCGGTCAATATCTTCACTGGAACTCTTCTTAGCCTTGCAGGAGTTTCATAGCCAAGTCGATGCCAAGTGAACTAACATTCACAAACAATTGACCATCCTATTGACGGTATGCATCGTTGTATAGCCACATGCATCGCTTCTTCAAGTATACATTCTTGCCGCTGAATAAAATGTTCTGTTTCACAATTATTTTTTGTAATCACAAACATTAAAGGGATAGTAATGTCAACAGATAAAGTAATATTGTATTGTTCAGTGTAATTTTATATAAAGAAAACAAAAGAGAGCAAAGGATCTGAGAGAGGCTATGTATCACTGTGGATGCACGCTAGTAAAGAATGCACTTACTGGAATACAACTTGGAATGTTGCCAGAATCAAAAGATAGAGTATTCCCATCTAAATGGATGTTGCCATGTCCTTCGAGGTCATTCTCAGGAATCACTAGTGGGTGTAGCGGTGGTCATGCCGGGTTTGCTGTGTGTGTTGTTCCCTACGCATTTCATGAGACTAGTGCTCATAGGGAAAATCCACTGAATAAAGCTTATTTACCTGTTCATTTGACAAGTCCAATTGGCATAATTGGTGCTCTTCTACTTACTTTTATCACTTTTTAACACATTAGATACAGGTTACACATAGAGCAAACCTGGCAAGACCACCGCTGCACCCACCAATGATTCCTGAAAAGAACCTCAGAGGACATGGCAACATCCATCTAGACAGGCGTACTCTATCTTTTCATTCAGGCAACATTACTAGTTGTGTTCAAGTAAGTGCATTCCTTATTAGCGTGCATCATCATTGATACATAGCCTCTCTCAGATCCTTTGCGCTCATTTGTTTTATTTGTGCGCATATTAGACTGTGAAGGTGTTACTGAAGCTGCGGGCTAAGACCGGCACAAGGCTAACATAGCGATATCCTCAGAAAGGAAATTTGTGGACTAGGATTGGAGCTCTTATATCACCTTTTATGTAATTTTACATAATGCACAGTACCATTTTCAATGTCCTTATCGTTGTATTCTCCTTGTAATTTGATATGAACGTTTCCCCCTTCTGCCCCTTTCCACTACGTTAGTCATAGTGTCCTCAGATCTGAAAGACTGTACAGACAGATAGCAACGAGGGACAATATTGTGTCAGCATAAGGAAAACCCTGCTCCCCTTCATCAAGGGAGGCAGCATTTTACTTATACAAACACATACAATATTGTCCCTCATTGAGATTCATATGGTCAGGCTTGACTGGTTTTCAGATCTGAGGGAACTATGCCTAACGTGGTGAAAAGGGGCAGGAGGGGGAAACTTTCAACTCAGATTACAATGAGCATGCAATGATAAGGACAATGGAAACGGTACTGTGCATTATATAAAATGACATTGAACAACTGAATATTACTTTATCTGTTGACATTACTATTTCTTTAATGAGCACACATAAAAAAGCACACAGAGTGAACGAATGTATACATAATTACATACATACGGACATATACAAATACATTTTTATACACATTCATATAAATTTACATATTAACAATACAAAAAAGACAGATATATTTGAAACCATTTTATTCCTGAAAATATTCTGTACAGTCAGTATACACAGGTTTATGTTAATCCGAAGATCCACACACTACAACAACACACATTACAATCGCTTTACACTGCAGTGAGGAGGACAGGGGAACAATTTTTAGTGATACTGATTATCAACATACGGTACGGCACAGTGAGTTGATCACCAGTGTCTAGATACTCAGCATTATTAGACAGAGCAGGTTCTTCATCAGTATTCTGACACTCGATTTCTTTATACAGAAGTTTGTCTTCCATTACAAAAGGAATTGAGTTAAAACTTTGAGGTACTACATGGCTTTTCAAATCAAATCAAAGATTGTTTAGGGAACTTGCATCCCGTATGATACAGTTAATTTGCCCCTGAATTACTCTACTTTTTTAACAATGGACCTTTGGAGATGTAGCCTTTTAGCCCCCCATCCCCCAACTACATGGTCACCATCAGTTAAAACTGCCTTTATTTCATTTTATTTTTAACAATGCAATTATTACAGTATATTAAAATAATAATAAAAAAAACTTAAAGTCAATTTATACCCTTATTTTATCACATTCACAGCCTGAACAATGCTGGAGGGTATACCAAATTACTCCCTTCCCCCACACTGCCATATTTGCACAACCTCCACCATTTTTACAGAAGCCATAAAAAAATGTAACAGTCCTTGAAAACGGAGGATAAAATGTTTTGAGCATGTAGAAAAAAACCCACAAGATACAAATAAAATAAAAATAATTCAGAATATATCTTCTTTATGTACACAGGTCTGTATATATTAAAATCTGTATATGAAATAAAAAAAACATGTAAACAGCCACATTTTAATTTTGTAGGGAAAGGAAAATACATAGAAAGCCAGGATTGTAGGATTCTTCCATCATAAACTAACTTTAGATTTACACTGGAGGGAATACCGAACACAGCTCCCCTCAGGTGCTGGAATTGATTTTCTAGCCCTACGCCAGCCTAATGGTAATTTAATAAACTTGTTACAAGGGAAGGGCAGTGGGTCAGTCTAAGGGTGTTACCAGGCACTCCTTTTCTGTACACTCTATACACTATTCTGTGCATTCTAAGAGGCAGGCATAAGGCATTAAACTCCTAACAGCAGCAGAGTATGTGTGCCAGTATGCATTAAAGTGATCATACTCTGTATTGTATACACTGGGGCATTCATTACTCATAGATGAATTTTCTAAATAAAAAAACACACTGGTGATTTTGATAGCTTGTTCAACATCACCAAAATTGCTTTTAAATGTTAAGGTCCCTTTAAGAGACAGAATTAGGACCAGGGACCATTTTTTTTTCCAGAATCGGATTCCGGACTCCACGAATGGCGTGTAGCCGCGCAGGGAGCCCAGATTTCCATGACGGTCCAGGATCATCATAGCTCCTTAAGTGAAAACAAGCCATGACGGTCCTGGACAGTCTTGGATCCTTAAGGGGTTAAAGAACTCCCTAGCATTCAAGGGGTTGAAAGCCCCATTTAAACAAATTAAATTTTGCAGATTTTTATATGGTCACACCTGAGAACTCTTCAGGTCTGCCTAGGAGACTCCAGTTTTCAGAATGAATAGCGGGTCTCCGGTCCTTTTCTCCAGTGAGAGGAGTTCAGTGTGAGCTTCGCCCACTTTCCTTCCCATTCTGCCCAATTCATTACACATTTGAGGTAAAATCCCACCCTTTGACCCCAATCACCCTGACTGGGTCCACTCCCATTATGACATGAATCATTTGGACACACCCACCCCCATTCTTATAAGTCTCTCCAGGGACCCAGTGCAAAAAAGGTTCCCAGTTGTGTCTACAGTTAGTTTGTTCCAAAATAGTTCTATTGCTTTCCTCCACATAAGCCTCAGTGGGGTGAATGTAGGAATCCACCAGCGCAGCTCCACTGGTGTTAGCCACCAGTGCCAGTGACTGCAACTACAGATATGCACTGCAGCATGTGAATGCATTTGTGCATATAAGTGCAAACACTTTCCGCAGGTGTTACGACTTTAATGCCAGCAAGTCCTGCACATCATTCCCGCATAGCATGCACAGAAACACTGAGTAAAATGATGCCTTGTTTAATACTTGACATGAACCCTTTGAATGCCAGAATGGTGAGCAACTCATTGATTTGCAATGTGTTGTGCATAGCTCTGGCCTTCAAAGGGTTGATGAAGGAGCAGAGGGAAGGAATGCCCTGAAACTCCCATTCACTACCCTACTGCCCTCCCCTTGGCACAACTGGTATTAACCCTTTGATTGCCAGAGAGGTAAATGGAATGCAAAAGGTTTTAAGGGTATAATTTTCAGCGTAAGTAGCTTAATAAATTGTTGTTGTAAGGAATATATCTAGAAATATATTCCAGTGCAATTTAGTGCAGAGACGTATTTATGCACCTACCCAGTGTCACAAAGAGAGAGAGAGAGAGAGAGAGAGAGAGAGAGAGAGAGAGAAAGAGTTAAAGGAATAGTAATACTTTATTATTACTATCCCCCATATTGTAGATATTTGTAAATTAATTTAATAGCCCCAGGTTCATCTCTCAAGCCTTTATGGGTTGAGAGATAACCGTAGGCAAAGTTCCCCCCTCCCTCCCCCTTCCCTGAAGTCAGCGTTGTACTGACTGCAGGGGAAGTCTTTCGTACGACAGGCTTGAAGCTCTGCAGCTGAGCCAAGATCCCGTTAGTGAAAAATAATTATTTCACTGAAACGGTCTTCTACATGTGCTACACGGTCTTCTACATGTAGAAGACCGTTTCAGTGAAACAATTCTTTTTCACTAACGCGATCGCTGCTCTGCTGCAGAGCCGCATGATGAAAGTCAGACCAGATATCCCTGCAGTCAGCACAACTCTGACTTCAGGGAAGGGGGAGGAAGGGGGGAACTTTGCCATCGGTTATCTCTTAAACCATAAAGGATTGAGAGATGAACCTGGGGGCTATTAATTTATTTGGCAAATATGTACAATATGGGGTATAGTAATAATAAAGTATTACTATCCCTTTAAAGGAACAGTAAACTCTGAAATCCTAATCTAAGTAAAAGGCTAACCATATGCCATGTGAGCTGCTTCGGTAGTTTGAGGGCTAATACATGGCCGATCCAGTGATGGTTTTATGGGGCATGAGATGTCAGTTTCAGCTCCCATAGTACAAGTCGCTGATCAGAGAAGGAAGTTGGAAGCCACTTTCACTGTCCTCCAAACACAGTGCGGAAGCAACTCAGTGGTGGTCAATGGCACATGGCCAGTCTTTTAGTTAAATTAGGATTATAGACTTTACTGTTCATTTAAGATTGTCAGCCTTGCGTGTCAGTACATTCTGTATTATTTATGTTTTGTTTTGTTTTTCCTACATTTAACCTGATTAAGGCTATAGTATTTAATGGTGCAGAGTATGGCTGCTCCCTTCAACATGGTGCTTCTCGTCGGGGACTAAAGTGACTTAATAGCAAAGATGTATTCAATAGGGTAAATGTTAAAAAGATAGAATTGGTTAAATATGTTTTTTGCTTATTCAATTCTAGACAGGAGGCGAATGTAGTGAATTAGGGCCCTGGTGCAAAATAATTCAGTACAAACTACTAAAAGTTATCACGATCAAAGTGCAGAATGTAGAAGATGTAGCCCATGTTCTAAAGTATTAAATATTATGACTAGTGATGAGCGAGCGTGCTCGGCCGATGCTCGGATCGGCTCGAGCATCGCTCTGCTCGGCACATGGCGGTACTCGTCGAGTACCACCATGTGCTCACCCGACAAGTTCGGGTGGCGGGGATCTGTGCCGGAAGAGGCACAGATCCGAAGAAGCTCCGCTGGACCACCAGGGACTGGAGGTACGGGGGCATTGCGGAGATGAAGGGGGCATTGCGGAGATGAAGGGGGACATTGTGGAAGAGGGGCATAGACTCTATGCCCCTCTTCCACAATGTCCCCCTTCATCTCCGCTATGCCCGTCTTCCACAATGTGCCCCTTCATCTCCGCTATGCCCCTCTTCCACAATGTGCCCCTTCATCTCCGCTATGCCCCTCTTCCACAATGTCCCCCTTCATCTCCTCTATGCCATAGAGGAGATGAAGGGGGACATTGTGGAAGAGGGGCATAGCGGAGATGAAGGGGCACATTGTGGAAGAGGGGCATAGCGGAGATGAAGGGGCACATTGTGGAAGAGGGGCATAGCGGAGCTGAAGGGGGACATTGCGGAGCTGAAGGGGGCATTCTGAGATGAAGGGGGCATAGCGGAGATGAAGGGGGCATTGACCAGGCACCCTCCCCTCATCAGAGCAGGGGGTGCCTGGTGTTGCCCCATTCATTCCAATGGGGCTCGGGTGCTCGGCCGAGCACTCGAGCCTCAGGGGGTGCTCGGTCAGAGCACCCGAGCACCCGAGCATCGTGGTGCTCGCTCAACACTAATTATGACTGATGTCACTAATATTTTTTAATAATGCGTAGTACTTTAAATTATATTATGTTTTTTTTCTTCCCCTTCACATACCTTTTCCAGACTTCAGCCCCTTCTGCAGTGTAGGAACTGAACTATTTGTTCAAATGTACAGGTCTCAAGTGCCATGGCAACCCTGATGGGCAGTCACATACACTTAGACATTTGTCTCTGTGTGAGCTGCAAAAGCATTCTGAGTTCTGACTACAACTCAGCGCTGTCCCAGTGTATGTAAGAAAGTATCCGGTTGCCATAGCAACTGAGTCCCTGACAGCTGACTGCAAAAGAAGCCAAAGTCAAACAAAAGTGGTTAGGTGGGGGTTTAAAATCCCTAGTAACATGTACACTGCTTAGTTTTAAAGAGTGTGCCTGACATTATAATGTGTAGGATACATTAAAAAATATATAGTGTTATGGTTATGTAACACTTCTTAATAATATCCTCCATCTCCATTTAACTTCTGTGACTAGAAAACCCTAGTGATCCTTATGAATTTTTCCCTTGTGTCTTTGTTCAAGAAATAATAAAATCAAGCTGTCCTGGTTGTCATGGAGGTGGCCATGACAGTTGCTGGCAGTTTTTTAAACTGAAGCTTGCACAGTTCATGAGCCTACTTAACCCTTTTAGGACCAGATGGGTGCAAAGTAATGCACTGCACAAACCCCTGTTCCTTAAACGGTTAAGAATACATGTTATTTGGTCAAAGTTTGCACCCAACTGTCATGTCCACCTTTTGGACATGATATTAAGGTTTGATTAACAATGTTATCTCTTGAACCAAAGAGCAAGGACACATTCAGATGGCCATAGTAAGGTTAAATGGAGGGTTATTATTAGGAGGTGTAGCTATCACTTTAAAGCAAATGATAAAATTCATGCTCACAAATACATTTTTGCTTATTTTGTGATCACCATGTAGCACAATATTTCAGGGCACATTCTAAATATTCAGATGTGTTGAATTCACCTGAAGGGATAATACTCCTCAAAGCTCTGGGCTGTATTCAGGATGTTAAATAGGGGCAAACCAACTGTACAATAATAATAATAATAATAATAAACATTTTAACCCTTTGAGTGCCAGAAAGGTATCCAACACATTGCATGGCACTCAAAGGGTTAAAAACTTCCACTGATTTAAACAGGATTTTTTTGGCTGTTTGAATGCTATAGAGGACTCTAACTAACCACTAAACAACATGTTGCAAACCTACCCAGCATTCAAGGGGTTAAAAGCCCCATTTAAATAAATAGTAATGTTAGTTTGACCCAGAATTCCTCCTATTTAGCTTTCTATATATGAACTACAGTGCTATGTGGAGATTACAAAATAAAAGCTATGCATATACCAGGCTGGATTTCCCAATAGACAAAGAAGGCAGCTGCCAACTTCTCTAGATTGTGAGAGATACCTCAGCTTTGCTGGCCATGCTCATATACTGAGTAATGGGCATGGCCAGTGCAAGTTCCATTGTCCCTGTGCCTGTCACAACCTAATTTATGCAGGCCAGTTCATCTACTAATTTCCATTCCCCTTTACTGGCTATGTGTTAACCAATTATATGCTAGACAGGTCTACAATGCTTTGCAAAGCAATACATTGGCAACCTCTCTAGCAATCATTTTTTGTCCCTGCACAATACAGGCTAAGGGTAGTTTCTGTGTCAATGAAAAAGGATGGAATTAAGGTCATGTTATTGAGGGTGTGGTCATGGTTGGAGCTAAGAGAGTCTAGGATGCCCTTGCTTAGGAGTGTCTGAGAGGTAAATCCGGCCTTGTGTGTATAGCTTAGATTTTATCTGAATGCGTACATGCACATGTCAGTGTGTGGATTTCATCACTGGCTTTGAAGATTTTTGTGATTGTTAGTAGCAATGCTTCATGATTTCCAGCACCACAACCCAATATTCAAACTGAATTTTGAGAAAGTCTCCTTTCTGTGTTTATATACCTATTAACCCTTTGAGTGCCAGAGGGATATTCATCTCATTGCGAAGCATTACAGTAGATATCCTCTGGCACTTGAAGGGTTAAAGGATCAATCACATTACGGGGGTAAGTGACCCCATAATATTGCATTTAATGGGTTAATTATTAGCACAATTTATTGAAGTGATCTACAACCAGATTACATGTAGAGTTGACACAAAGTAAAGGGACAGGTCACAAATTAAATTTCACAAACATGAACTGATTGTTCATAGTGGTAGTCATACTCAGCACCATTACAGAACAAAACATGTAGGGTTAAATAAAAAAAAGATATAAGCTTTAAAATCAGGGTAAAAGTGTGAGGTGCTTTGAAAAACTTTGTGCTATAAAGAACAAATTCCCTTTTCACATTGTCCCTTTTTTCTGTAATAAAATTCATTTTGGTCAATAAATAGCAATTCATAAGACGAAGTAGCACTTTTAGCACTAGAGAACAATGTTTATGTTTTACATTTAAATTTCTATATGACTTAATTTTCTCCACCAATTACAAATTGGCCAATCATAGTGCTCCGTTCTGCAAAAACCAATAACTTTGAAAAGGAGTATTCCAATTGGTTAGTGCTATTGTCAAGGATACTCTCAACCAATTACCCTTTAGGAATGTTTCTTTAGCCTGCCACTCAGAAAGAGATTGTTTTGCAATGAAAAATATTTTTATGGATTCATTTTCTGGGTCTCATTTTTATAAGGTTGGTGAGGCTGACTTTCATTGGATAGAGGAAACAATTTTTTTTGGTCTGAGAGGCAATCAAGACAACTTTAGTGGATGGACTTTGTTAAAAAATATGGCAGTTCCACCTGGTAGTCCTGGACCTTAGAAATAAAATGTATGTATTATTGGTGAAGAATTGTTCCCAGACCTATTAAATATACTCTTGTGGGATACGAGATTACTTCAAGCTCTAAATTTTTGAGGATAAAGAACTCTGACCCTTCCATCCAAAGCAACCTAGAAAAGACATAGTCTTATATTAGCAAAGGTTTATTTTACTTTAGAATATTTCTATAGAGTATGATTGCATCTAATGTATGGAGTGGTATGTTTCAATTGCTTTAATTTCTCCTGTATGAGGCACAATCTTATTTACTAAAGGAATGATCTGACCTCATTGTCATTGAATGACATAGTGCCTCACACACAGTACCTTGCTTCTCCATTCTAACTACCAGAAATATCCGAGACTTTTCATTTCCAAAAGTCTAACTATAAAGCTCTATCTTATCCAAGAAAGACAGGTCTCACCAACCCTACATTTTTCTAATAAGAGCTTAGTATGCAAGTTGAACATTTGTTCAAATGTCTTTTATGGACCAAGGAGATGTCTCCATACCAATTCTCAGTGCAAACAAAGTCTTGATCCAAGTCTATCCTTGTACCCAACTGTGGTTAGCTGGTTGTGGTGTGACAGCCATGTTGAACCCACCTTGAGGTGGCAGGGCTGAGTCAAAGTTAAAGTCCATCTCATCATTATCCATAAAATCATTAAGAATGATGGACTCAACATCACACTCCAAGGTCCCATTGAACATATCTAAGTCTAGGTCTGTTGGGAATCTGTCCTGATTGTACACCTGTGGGTGATGGTGATGGTGGTAAGCCCCTTGGTAGGGTCCTTCCAACAGACTTCCATGTCCAGCTTGGCTGCTAAAATAGGCATGATGCGGGGTAGATGCCAAGCTACAGGACTCAGAGTTGTTCACCAGTCCACTAGAGCTGGCTAAGGCACTGTTGTTAACAGAACAGTGGTGGTTGAGTGTGGATTGGTGATACAAGCTGTGGCTCTTCATCAAGCCAACAGAGTAGGGCATTGGGCCTGATTCACAGCTGCTTAGCATGCCAGTGTTCTGCCTGTGAGTACGCTGTTGTCCCAGCATATTTACTAGGCCAGGATCACTTTGACCTATGCCCTCTTTATGTCCATAGGACATGGCAGAGAGGATATCCTGGAGTGAAGAATTCCTGTAGGTGCTGCCTGAAGAGAAGGTAGCTTGCTTGTTCTCCTGGATTGTCTGCATTGGCAATCGTCTCATTATGCCCATGGCTGGCTGACTATAGATGGAGCCACAGTAGGCACCAGAAGTTGGGCTCAGCGTTGGGCACTTAGTGGTGAAGGAGAATCCAGGACTCCTTTGGCGTAAAGTGGCACCAGGGCTCAAGCTGTATCCATCCTGTAGCTCATCTAAAAGATGGTCTGCCAATCCTTCACCTAAACCAATGGAACCAGTTAGTTCTGCTAGCCGAGGCATTTCCACTGAGCAGCGAGTGCTAGGAGACAGTGCACTGGATGGGCTTGGGTACATGAGAGGGGAAGAGGGTGCTACTTCATCATCCTCCAAATTATCTGGTTCATCATTGGCCATTATGGGTGAAAGCCTCCCACTCAGGGTGCCTGCCACAGGGTTGGCCCTACTGTGGAAATCAGCCCACACCTCAAAGTCATCACTGTTGCGTGAGGATGGACTCTCAGACCACTTAGCATGCTGGGATGAAGGGCTATCCTCCCCTGTCCTATCCGGAGCAGACTGCACCTGCTGCTGCTTCTTCTTCCCTGTCTTTCCTTTCATTCTAAGGAACTTTCCATTGGTGTTATCCATGGATGCTGCCCGTCGCCTTGGGGTTTTTCCTGTTTTACCGCCTTCTGGATTCAGCATCCACCAGGAACTCTTCCCTGTTCCCTCATTCTGCACTCGAATAAATCGTGTGTGTAGTGAAAGGTTATGTCGGATGGAGTTCTGGAAAGAAAGAGAATGGAGGGTGTTAGATCTGAGAACAACCTACAAAACAGAATAATTGTGAGCATATCCTAATTATGGATATGGCAAACTAAATAATTATGTGGAGTATCTATACTAGCTGTGAGCAACCTGAAGTCCTCCAGCTGACTACAACTGTCATCAGCCCTGGACACCAATGGCTAGCTGAGGATGATAGGAATTGTAGTCTTCAATACTGGAGGTCTTCAGGTTGCCCACTTTTCATATATAATAAGCATAATGCACACTACAATGGTACTGCCTATATGCACAAACATAAACATGCTATGCTGTGTAATGACGAGTACACATTACTGTGCTGAGTAATATTGCTGTTGACAATTGATATACCATATACCACCAATGCAGAGTATCAATACAATAATAATTAAGACTCAAATAGGTGTAATGCTAAGCATCCATAGCAAGGGTGGGTAATTTAAATCCTTCCAGCTGTTCATGACTGACCTATATACTAATATGATGATGATAATGAAGATTCCAAACAGTATCTAAAGAAGCTAAGTAACTAAAGTGACAGTAAGAATGTATAGGATAGAATGGTTGGACTGTGTAAGATAGAACTATTAGGATATACGTTATAGAAGAGTTGGCGTGGAATTGATTATTCAGGATAGAATACTCTGATCAGGGCCATATTTACCAATAGGCACTTACCTAGGGCACCAGATTTTTAGGCACACCTGGTAGTGGCCTGTCATGCCCACCAGACAGTCCACAGGGACCAGCCCACAGGCCAACCCATCCAATTTGTTGAGGTACTGCCTCACAAGTTTACAACACGTACATTTATGGTAGCCATTTTTATTTAAACCAATAGTTTAACTGATATTTAGTTTTATTTATTTTTCAGTTTATGCTAATTAAACAGATAGGTTGTTGATCCGGAGAGCTATATGACTGCCATTTGGAGTCAGGAAGGAATTTTTTTCCCACTTGGGGCTAAATTGGAAATAGCTTCAGCGGATTTTTTTCTCTTTTTTGCCTTCCTCTGAATCAACAAGGGTGTTTTGGCACGGGCTGGACTTGATGGATGCATGTCTTTTTTACAGCCTCGTAAACTATGTTACTTTCTTACTATATGTTACTGGCTGACATGCCATCCACATATCAACATTTCACACTGTACTCCATCCCAAATGATACTGCCTACAGGCCAGTATTAGCTCACTGTATAAAGTGACAAATAAAGACAGTTATCTCAAACTATTATTTGAAATGAGTTTTAAAGCTCGTGTACATGGGCCAAGCGGAGCTGCAATAAGTTCAGTACTGACTGCCCGCGCTGCGGCTGATACAGAGCCGGGAGCTCTGAATTCAGACCATAGTCCTCTCTGCGCAGGAAAAAATATTTTGAATTTGCAGGATTACTGATCAGAATTTGTTGGGCATATTTGTATTGAATGTGTGAGGTTGATGTACTAAAAAGTACTGGATAAAGTCTCGAGCAAATGCGCCTGTATCAGAGTGGACAAATACAAATTCCCAAACTTCCTACTGATGTGGCCTTTAACCTCTTGAATGCTAGAGACGTTTTCAATGCATTGGTTCATAATGTAATGGAGAGCTTTCTAGCATTCAAGGGATAATTAGCTCCATCTAAATAAAGGGAAATTGTTATTTTTTTTATAAGGTTCCAGAACCTAATTGACTCATTAGGGGTTAAAGGGGTAGTAATACTTTGTTTTAATAAGGTTTAATATTATGCTTTTTAAAAAAAAAAAAAAAATAAAGCAAAGGATCTACATCTTGTTGATATAACTTGTATAGTTTTCCTGTAATAGAAAGACTGTTAGCTTGATACACGAAACATTTGAAGGTTCTGATTTCTGCCAAAGGGGTGTTACTAAGCACTGACTGATAGGGTGCCCATTCTTTTGTACATGCCACATTTTCTGTTTTATTGGTTTCAATCTGTTAAATTCTGCAAATAAACAGAAACACTGCATTAAAATTTTAAGAAATATGTCTAAATTTGTTTAAAACTGTTCGCTGCAGAGGTAGTGTTAAAGGGATAGTAATACTTCGTTTTATCTTTATTTTATTTTGTAGGCATTAAAAAAACATGAAGAACGATATAAGTCTTATCTCTCAAAACTATATGGTTTAAGAGATATTCACAAGCAAAGTATCCCCCACCCTGTTCAGCCAAATCAGAAGGGAGGTGCCCAGGTAGACTGCAGAGAGGGACAATCTTCAGTTAAGATAAGGGAAAAAGCTGAAAAACTTGTCAAGGGGGGAAGGGCTTTCATTCCTTTCATACAAAGAAAATTGTCCCCTGCTGTTATCTGTCTGGTCTTACAAGCAGATTCACATCTGAGAAGAGCTGGCTTACACTAGGTAAAAGGGGCGAGAGGGGAAACTTTGCTTGTGAATATATCTTAAACCATAAAGGTTTGAGAGATAAGACTTATATCATTCTTCATGTTTTTGTAATGCCTACAAAATAAAATAAAGTTAAAACGAAGTATTACTATCCCTTTAACTTCTTTTCACTTAGAAAAATCAAGAAAACATAATTTGGCAAGAGGTGCCCAAACTTTTACATACAAAGGTAAGTGCTTCTTAATTTAACAGATAAACCTACTTAAGCAGGTGTCCTGTATACAGCAGTCAAGTATATCTGTTTACATATTTTTACATTATATCTGCAGTTTCATGTTTATCTGTTGACATCTACCTCAAAATCACAACTGTTCACAACAAGCATTGGTCTTCAAAAGACCTGAATTATAAGGAACACTTGTACATAGAAGCAGTAAGCAGTAGACTATAATGGAGATCAAATGCATATAAAAAGTATAAAGATATAAATGACAGTTTTATGAAGAATGCTTACCGCTGTAAGTGCTTCAGTTAAATTAAAAGCCACTTATTATAAGAGTAAATTTCACTTCTAAGGATAAAATTGTAGAATGTACATAATGTGTATAATGGTTAGAATGCTTTACAATTTGCAGGATAGAATACTGCTTAGAAAGCAATAGATCATGTACATTATTGGATAACTAGTTGAAGAGCCCGTTACACGGGCCACAGTGCCATTGTCAGCCGGTCGCGGGGCAGTCATGAGCAGTAGAGACTGCCCGCGCCGCAGCTGATACAGAGCTGGATGCTCCGTATCAGCCGCGGCGCAGGCAGTCTCTACTGCGCATGACTGCAGCACACGCAGCAGTCTCTACTGCGTATGACTGTGGCTTTACACAAATTTTACCAAATTATTATATAGGAGGATTAGGTCGCACAATAGTTTGAATTTCACAGCATAAATGGTACAGCTTAAAATACATAGAGGTCAGCATATCTATGAGGTGCAACATAGAATGGTTTTGAATATGAATATGTTGACAGTGACAGGGAATCAGATCACCCTCAAAGGCAACACATGGAGCCCTCAAGTACACCAAAGGGCTGCATGGTATGGATAGAAATTATAAATAGGGTTTGAAAACAGTAGATTAACCCTTTGGATGCTAGAGATGTTAAGATGGATTTATATACGTGTAAGAAGAGGTATGTTCTGTGGCAGCTGAAAGAGGGTGTACATATTTGGGAGGTAAAAAACAATGAGTGTGATGTGGTAAAGGGAAATTCTCCCCTCTTCCCACTGTACCAGAGAATAGACTATTGGGGCCTCCAGATTAGCCTCTGGGTGCCTGTCGCCCACCACTCTGTTTGATGATTAGAATGCACTGAATAAGCGTGAATAGTTGAAGGTTCAGAATAGTTTTGAACTATCATTAGTATAATGGTTAGGGTGTGCAGAATGGAATGGTTAAAAGGCACAAAAGAACAGAATGGTCAATGCGGGTCAGGGGAGGAGTGACTTTGTGGACTAAATAATATGAAATATTGTGAATGAAAGGTGATAAAAACTATTTCAGAGAGCAATATCTATATAATACGCTTGTCTTGTGCATTTACATGTCTTCAAAGAAACCAAAGTTTACAATGACCTGTATTAATTCCAGATGAGTTTACCTCAAAATATGTTTTTTTTTTGTTCATGAGATTTTCCCAGATGCAATACCCAGAGCTATTACGTTGCGAAATGCATCACCAGTTGCACTGACAAATAAGCCTAATATTACCACTGAAACGCTGCCATAGGAATCCGTAGATAAACATTGAAAAAGCAAAATTAATTCCTGAACAGCATCTTGGGTACCCAAATGATCTCAACCTGCAAATGTAGCATTTCTTATCAAAAATACAATCCAGCTGAGTTGAATCAATAATGTGCTATGAGCTATAACCCTTTGCATGACTGTGTTGTTTAAAGTGGAAATGTCACTTTTAACAAATAGGTGATTAAAAGTGTCCGAAATCACCCATATTGATTTTAGTCATTTTTTATTTATTTACTTGTCAGTTTAAGCAGATGAGCTACTACTTCCTTGTAGGAAGTGGCAGTTGGCAATGAAGATCTATGTGGAATGTCTGACTCCTCCAGGAATTCCTGGAGGACTTGCACTAAATGACAAATAAAGCTAAATATTTTATAAGCTATTATTTTAAATAAAAAATGCCTAAGATAGTTAGTTTGCTTTTGAAAGCTCTTTCAAAATTAGCTTGTTCTTACAAAGTTACAGCACTCTAGATATGCAAATAAGTGTCAAAATGTAATGAATCTAATAAGTATAATACTGCTGAGTGTGATAAAGAAGTGATAAAGTGGAGATGACTTCTCCAGTAATATAATTTCTCCAATTCCTATGTTATTCTATGGAGCCAATTCACTAATTTCTACGTTTTGGAGATCTTGGTGCATAGGCTCCATAGAATAACATAGAAACTGGAGAAGTGATATCACTGGATGAGAAGTCATCTCCACTTTATCACTTCTTTATCACATCTTAGTGAATAACTCCCTGGAGGGTTAAACACTAAGGTGTGATAAAAAGGTGATAACTCTTCCAGTCATATCACTTCTCCAGTTCCTATGTTAGTCTTTTGAATCTATGCACTAAGATCTCTCCCACCTGAGAAATCTTAGTGAATAGGCTCCTTAGAATAACATAGGAACTGGAGAAGAGATAACGCTGGAGGAGAAGTCATCTCCACTTTATCCCCTCTTTATCACCTCCTTAGTGAATAACCCCCCAGGTGTCTGTAATGTACTTTTGTTTTTATCGCTCTTGAGTGCCACAAGGTCAGCATATTGCTAAATTACTGTATTGTATCACTGAATGGTCCACAGAAGGGGTTGTAAAATATTAAAAATAAAATTGGGCTCAAATCAGAGCATTATTTAATACTGTGATCAAGACTTCCATACATATTAGTTTATTCAGATAATGTGAATTTGAACTAGAAAAAGGCTGAAATTTGGTTCTTAAAATCTGTGATTTTAAACTGTTTAAATAGCCTCAAATTATTCAAAAGGCCCCCCCTTGCCCTCCCCTCTGGACGCCCAAGAAGATAGGATTTAAACGAGGCACTCTACCAATAATGATTGACAAAGTATATAAACAAATTATCAAAATTTATTATGACAAAACGTGACCATATCGCAGTATCAAAATACACTATAGTAAAGTAGAGATCCCCCTATCCACCAATGTACTGCATTACCCCCACATCCCACCCACAATACTCCACAAATAAAAACACCACTCCCAATTGTAAGAAAATCCCAGCAATAAAAACAAAAGCGAACCTAAGCAGGCTCCAGTTTCCTAAATGTAGAATCTGATAATATTATGGCCATGTATCAATATATCAATATCGTGTCCTCACTCAGACCTGAAGTATCATGCCAGTGACCACAAACCGATTATGTGATGAAAACACAATGAATGTACATCTAAATGTCACCATATGAACATATTAGTGTTGTTAAATGAATGATGTCTCAATGTACCAGCATATGTTATTCAATGGAGATGAATTGTTAGTCCATAATCTCATTGTGTCCACCAAGTTGATGAAGATGGATTAATATCACATATAGATAATATTGAGGTCACATCCATAGCGCATTGAACAATTAAAGATGAAAAGGTGATAAAATGCAGAGATATAAATTCCTTCTAAAATCGAATTAAGGTGATGCAGATGACTTTGGATGCAATCAGAATTGGAGCAACCTGGGAGTGGCATGGTGTTGGTGTTTGGAGGTGGAATTATATTAAAGGCCCATATATTGGGTGAAAACTGGTGAGAGTATCCTTATATACAAATATATACCTCTTAGTTCACCACACGTTATAAGTGATTGGCGAGACTCGGTTGCTGGATGGACATTTTAGAAGGAATTTATATCTCTGCATTTTATCACCTTTTCATCTTTAATTGTTCAATGTGCTATGGATGTGACCTCAATATTATTATTATTATTTAAATCCTTTTTCTTCTTTTTTTCTTCATCTTTTGAGTATGCATTATAGGATTAAGTGCACCCCATACGTATATGGTATGGGTTTTACAGCAATTTTGTTTATTTGAGGTGTGCTCCCATCTGATATTTTTTTCTTAGTCTCAAATTATTGAAGCAGAAATTTTCTGACCAGAAGCCAATGTGAAATCTGAAATCCCAATCACATGCAATGTAACTAAACTTACCTTTTCCAACGGTGACCGAGATTCTGTTACAGACAAATGGAATTTCAGATGCAAACATATCTGGAAAAGGCTTTTTAAACCATTTTCTGACCCTTGCTATCATATTACAGCCTGTATGTACTCCAATTTTGGCAAACTGGTTTATCTAACAGATGGATTCCCACTGAACTTTATGAAGGAATTTGCAGATAAAACTTCTGATAAAGTTATCAACTTCAGTGGAGTCCAGACCTAACATGGCAAAAAGAATCATTGCAAACAACCATTCTGGTATCAAACAGTAGCAGAAGGGCTTTTGTAATGCTCTATTTTGTGGCTGAAGAGGTATTCATAGGCATGACAGGTCATTTTGGAGTGTCTTAAGTTCTTTAATAGGATTACAAAGGAGTGTTAAATAAATAATTGCAAAATTGCAGGATTCACCAGATTAAAGCATCTCTTGTTGTTAAAAATAGCCATTCAGCAAATATTTTCAGCTGCAATAGAATCTAGCCTGATGTTCTATGGGTTAGCCCTGAAGTAAGCTCCTAAACATGCTGTACTGCTGAAAAGTGATGGTTTAGATTGGGGGAAAAAAAACTTCTATTGAGCTTTTAGATTTTTTTTCAGGGAATTTTTCTTGAATGCTCAATTCAGCTTTAATGTAATCCAAACCTATGTTTTCATTACATTTCCAAAATTCTATGTGTTAAATCTAAAAGAAATTATATTAATTATGATCAATTGTGTTATACTGTCAGCAATAATACTACTCTGGTTCTCAAGGTTAAGTTGAGAATAGTCAACAGTGTACAGGCCCCAGCATTAACTAGTGACTTCATGGCCTAGCATCTGGTCTAATCTGTCAAATGTATATATAAGCATAGCATGTGGGTAATTACATATTTATGAAGGTCACAGTACATCCATGTTTGAGCATATAGAAAACTGATTACTAAAGGTGTACTATCCTTATGAGGGGCTACTGACTATGTGTAATGACTCTTTACAGTATAAATACTTGGTCATTAGGCCTAGTACAGAGTTCGAGGTAGACCTTGATAGCTGATACCATCAAATGCTGTCTGCCATGCCAACAGAACATAATTAACCTCTGAAATGCTGAAACATCTTGTAAGATCATATGAGATTGTAAGATCATCTGCTCCTGTCAATATTTGCTGAATAAAAGGAAAATCTACTCAACTTCTCTGACTCTCTCCAACTCTGGTCCTTTAAGAGTTAATGAAATTATTTAACCCTTCAAAAACGCAGTCTAACACTATATGGACAGTATAAAAAATTGGAGCACACAATGCTGCTAGTTTTTTAGATTCTAAGCCTATATAAATATGATTAACTTAGATAATGATTGATGTGCTAACACAGCTTATAGCCCAAAGACCAGGTTGCAAATGCATGAGCCAATCAACCTATCCACAGACCGCTGGGTCTTGTCAGTATGGAGCTGGTTGATTGACATGTAAATCTGCTAAAAGGGATCGATATCTCCCAGTGTTCTATATTTTTTTATTACATATATTGTTATGTTTAATTACTTATATGTTTGTATTTCATAAGATATTAAAGCTGAAAAGATACCCCTCCTGCCCCTTCTGGCCGCCTACCCTTAGAGCTGCAATCCTGTCGTGAGACCGGATGGATGCAGCAAGGGACAATCTTAAGTCAGTAAGTATAAGGAAAACCCTGCCCTCCTTGAGGAAGGTGGGCAGGATTTCCCTATTGCTTACTGAAGATTGTCCCTTGCTGCATCTGTCCGGACCAGACAGAGAGGCAGTATGACGTGGCCAGAAGGGGCAGGAAGGGGATCCTTTCAGCTTTAATATCTTATGAAATACAAACATGTAAGTAATTAAACATAGCGATATCCTATATAATAATTAGCTAAGTGTGTGTTTGTCAGAAGCCGCCATGCACAGTAGAGACGGCTGAGCACACTGCAGCCATACGCATTACAGACTGCCCGTGCCACGTCTGAAATCAGACCATAGTCCTCTCTACACAGAGAGAACTATGGTCTCAATTTGGAGCACCCTGCTCCATATCAGCCACGGCGCGGGCAGTCTCTACTGTGCATGACTGCACCGTGGTCGTTGCTGAGTGGCACTGAGGCCCGTGTACACGCGCTCTTCAAGTAGCATGTTATAAAAACCTTATAGAACACTCAGAGATAAAAGTTTAATGTAGATATTACTATCCCTTTAAATGTGGCATGCTAGACAATCAATGTAGCTTATGGCGAGCAAAAATTATATACATTTTGTCCAGGACTAAAATGCGCGAGAGAAAGAAAATAAAACAGAAGACATTGAGTTTGGATGCCTGGATCAGAATAGTTTGAATGTGCAGAATGAAAGAGATAAAACATAAATTACAGAAAGAGTAAACTAGGCAATTCAGCATAGTTTAAAATCAGGAGGATAAAATGGATTGCAGGATTATGAAGCTAGACTATACAAAATAGAATGGTTGCAGTGCACAGAACATTGCGCTAGAATGTGCAGGATGGTATTGTCCAATATCACAGGTTAGAATTATTAGAATCCACAGGATATTTTAGAAAATGAAATGGCGATTCACAGGATAAAAAAGGATTGGAATGGGCAGGATGGGATGATTAGAAAAGCAGTGTAGAATGGACAAGATGCAGAAAATTATGGTAAGAATAAGCAGAAACAAACTGGTAGGATGCAAGGAATAGAAGAGGATGCACAAAAGAATCGAGGAACAATTCTAGGGCAAACCAACTGTACCATATAGGGCAAATTCAAATTTCCAGTGGGTAGGATACACCTCTAGCATTCAAGTGGTACAATAGTCCATTTAATTCAGTATGATATTTTATTTGTCCCTTATTGTGAACCTTTATTTCTATAGCGCCAACTTATTCCATAGTGTTGTACAACAGGGAACAGACATACAGAGACAGTACAAATGGAACACAGAAAACAGAAGGATCAGGGGCCCTGCTCATGAGAGTGAAGGTAGGTGGGATAAAGGATGAGTAAGTGCTATGAGGTGTAAGTGCCTCCTGTCACATGAACAGTGGAGGAGAGAAAACATGCTTTTCAGTGCAGTAGAGTATTGCTCCTCATTTTGTTCAGGATGCCTTGGGCGAGAAAGTGAAGAACAAATAGTTTGTGTGAAGGGTTGAATGAGGCTAGGGAGTAATATATGCCTTAAAATGTGCAGAATGGTTTGAATGAGCAGGATAAAATTGTTAAGATGCACAGCACAGAATTATTAAATGTTCAGTAAAGAATGTCCATAATTTGTGGTGTAGAATGTTAGAATCCACATCATATCATAGGCTACAATTTGAATGTTAAAGGAAAGGTGTCAAATGAATATTTGGCAAGGATTTTGCCTTCTGAGTACAATAAGGGTATGCCTACCACTGAAAGATGCTTAAAGTGATAGTAATAGCTGAATAAAAATGCAGCTACGATTGATCCTCATATAACGAGGGTCATGTAGCTCTGTATTTCAACGATTTACATTTTGTAGTTCAAGAGTAATTAAATTTTAAAGGATCCCCCTCCCACCCCTTTCACTCACATCATGCTTCCTCTCTGAGCCAACCGGATGGAGCGCAGCGAGGGACAATCTTCATTGAGCATAAGGAAAATCCTGACCTCCTTCGTCAAGGGAGCAGGGTTTTCCTTATACTTAGTGGATGAAGATTGTCCCTAGCTGTGCTCTATCCGGTCCCAGGACCAGACTCCACATCTGAGGGGAGGTGGCTAGGGAGAGGTAAAAGGGGTGGGATGGGGATCCTTTAGAATTGAATTGCTCTTGAACTATAAAACAAACTATTGAAACACAGCTCTACATGGCCCTCGTTATATGAGGAACAATCAGAGCTGTATTTTTATTCAGCTATTAGTATCCCTTTAATTAGAAAATAATAACTATCAGTTTCATTTTGTGGGTGCAGTACTTTTATGGCCTGGCATTTCAAGATGGCAGTGTTGCTACACCAGTTTACGGACAGCTTTTGTCAGTGACAATAGACTTCTGCTGTAGCACTAGTTCCACCCTAAAATGCTAGGCCATTGAAATTCTACAAATAACAAGAATCAGCCTCTTAACTGTAATAGTATTTGAATGATATATAATCCAGCAATAGGAATGTCCCTGTTGCACTCGGCAAGCAAAGCTCTAGAAAGCATACATTTTCCATATGCCACTTTCACTGAAAACTTTCACTTTAAAATGGGTGAGAATTTAACCACTTCACTGCTAGACCATTTACCCCCTTTGCTAAGCATGTTTTCACACATCTGTAGCAGTTTACAGTGAAATGCCAATTTCAGCTATGTCATACACTGTTATTTTCAGCAGACCCTGCACTTTCAAAAGATACTATTGGTTTGTGGCTATGACTATAAACTTTTACCAAAAATAAGAAAAAAGTATTTTTTACTGAAATGTCATTACAGAGAATGACGAACAAACAACTGTCTGGGAGAATTTTTTTTCTATGTTCCATTAGCTATGTTTTTGGTTTTAAGTTTAACATTAATTCGCCTTTCTAAAACATCAAAATTCATGTTTTTATGTGTAGTTTTTACTATAAAAATTATAAACTGGCCAAACAAATTTTTGTACTCTTTCATATTTACTGAAATCACAAAAAAACATGGAATACCCTTTTAAGGTCTCTATACTATTCTCCACGGTAAAAATCAAAACTGTCAACAGTGGTTTTGAATGAACAGTTTGGTATCCTATTAACCGTGCTGTCAAAAACCACCGCAGTGTAAAAATGTCCAACAGGCGCAAAATGTACAGCCATTGGACACATTTAAAAATTAGTTTAATTTTCCATTCTATTATATGCGGTGGCTTCAACGGCACTCTTAGGGTTAAATGCAGTCTGGCATATCTGTTAAAAATAATATGCTGCCATTCCGTTTTTCAAAAGGTGTAAGGCATTATTTTTGTTAATAAATAAAATGCCTTGCAAGTTTTCATCTGGCTCCACTGCTGTTTTCAAAATGAGGGAATTTTGAACAGAGACTGGCTTTTTATTTGGCCAGTCCCTGTTTGAAATGTATTTCAGCCTACCATTGGAGGAGGGATGACGAAACCCACTAGAAGCGGATTGGCTGGGAGATTGCTTTTTTTTTTTTAAACAACAATCATTGCAATTTTTTAAACTTTAAAGTACAGATTGGAAAGAAGAAGCAAGAATACAGAAGAATGATGAAGGAAGATAGAAGATTACAGAAGAAGATGGACAGTGGATGACAGGTAAGTGTTACAGTTCTGGGTGTTAGGAAAATGTTAGGGCTAGTATTGTTTAAGTGTCATGTTAAGGGTAGTGTAGGGTTAGTGTATGGGAGGTGGAGGGAAGGTGACTATGTTTTGTGCTCACTCTCGTTTAACACTGTGTCAAACAAGTAGAGTTAGCTATTTTCCCTCAATGTTCCCACGACTCACTCTATTTAGTGTGAGTTGTGAGAACAAAAATCTTCAACAAGAGTTTGGCCACAAAGTGGGTTTTGGACACCAACACCTGTTGCTCCATGTACCGCGCCAGTTATACGATAGCTGCAGTTCAAAAGTGGGTTTTTCATTCAGTGTTTTTCTTTCCCTTTCCTTCTGTTTTACCAGTTGGAACAGTATCAAGCCTTATGTTAGGTAGCTAGAGGCCTTCTGAGTAAAATAGAACCCTACTGGTATGAGTTGACATATCATATGCACCAGGGGAGTTGCTAAGTTCCAAAATGATCTGGGGCTAGAGCCCATGGCAAGAGTCAACAGCATGTCTGTGGTAGTGACTATACCACATGTGCACACAAATATACTTAAATGTATATATTACATATATATGTACATACATTATATATATTTTTAACTTAGGCCTTTTTGACACTCACAGAATTTTATATTGTAATAGCCAAAGACTTTCACTCAAGTGTTTGGAGAACTACAATCACTGATATTTGTGCTAAATCTTACAGAGTCAGGTTCTCTGCAGCACACATGGGAGCTAGTCAGAAATGGTGTTGGGTTCTTGATTAACCCTTCTGTTTTGTTAAGTTCAAATAATGCTCAGAAGAGTCTACATGCCACCCCATCAATGACAGTGAGCAGGCACAAATGGCACCTGTGCAGCAGGTATTGTGTGCATGGTAGTAGAGTCTACATGCCACCCCCATCAATGACAGTGTGCAGGCAGACACGGAACCTGTGCAGCAGGCATTGGGTGCATGGCAAAAGAGTCTACATTCCACCTCCATCAATGGCACTGAGCAAGCACACGTCACCTGTGGAGCAAGCATTGGGTGCATGGCAGAAGAGTCTACATGCCACCCCCATAACAAACAGAGCTCAGGCATGCATGTCGCATGCATTGGGTGCATGGCAGAAGGCCAGAGAGGATTCAAGCGAGAGATAAGGGAGAGGGATGGGATCATTTTGAGTACCTCACTGGTGCCAGTAATATGCTTCACTTTAAACTAGAGGTGGGCAACCACCTGTTGACTAAAATTCCCATCATCTTCAGCCAGCTGCTAAAGGCAAGAAATTATGAGAGTTGCAGCCAAAAACAGCTGGAGATCCTCAGGTTGCTCACTCCTGCTTGAGATATTTATCTGAGTGTTTTCATGTTTTTCCTTTGGTAATGGGTGAGAAACAAACCATATTTACCAAAGGGGACAAATCAGAATTTCCATTCATTTAAATGAGGCACTTAAGCCCTTGAGTTTTAGAAAGTTCTCCAAAACAGATACTTTACTAGCATTCAGGTGGGTAAAAGTATCATTGAAATCAATGGGAATATTTATGTGTCCCTCTATGGTGCAGTTGGTTTGCTCTAGATTTGTTCCAAATGTAATCTGCAGTGGTCCTGAAAATTGAGGTTGAGGCAATCTATATGAAGTAGTTCAGGTTGGTCATCAATTTTACATACATCCCAAGTGTCCCTCTGTAGGAGGGACAGTCCCTCTTTGAGACTCAAATCCCCCTGTCCTTCTTTTCTACCCTGTTGTGCCTCTTTTTAGGACATCAGAGTGAGTGGTGTATATATTAGTCTATCACATTGCTCCACAGGAATGAAATTCACATAAATGTTTAGTTAATCTTCAGTATATGTGTTTGTAATTGAATCTGTGTAAATAAAATACTTTGGTTTTGCTCTAAATCATTTATTCAGTTACACAAAGAGGTGTTAACAGGTGACAAAGTAACCTAAAAATTCCCCGCCCACCAGCCACGCCCCTAGAAACACCACCTAAAACACAAGTGTCCCTCTTTGGCCATTTGAAATGTTGGGAGGTTTAGTTTTATCTGTAAGTTGTAGCATATTAAGAGATCCTTGATACCTGATTAGATCACCTGTAGGTTAATGCAAACAGAGACACGTTACATGGAATCTAAGTTCTGGGTAACTTTAAGGGTCCCTATTTTAAAGCGCTCAGGGTCAAATCATCTTTAAAGTCTCTAGGTATGCCTTCAATCTACTTATCTTTAAGAGCACCAAAGAAAAAGAAAAGAAAACAATGTATATTTGATAGTATTGAAGATTCTGTCAGGTGATCATACAGTTTATTATCTATATATATAAAAGAAGACTTTGTGCCTGCCAAAACACACCCAGGGGTGGTATTAAGGAGGAGTTACTGTTCCCATTGGGTGATTCAATCATGCAGGGCGTTGGCCCGCCCCCACTATGCAGCCCACCCACCACTATCAAAGTCAGAAAAAAACAATATGGCCGCCACTTGCTCCTACACCACAGACAAACACACATGCCCCACTCACACAGCACCACACAAACACACACACATGCCCCACTCACACAGCACCACACAAACACACACACATGCCCCACTCACACAGCACCACACACACACACACACACATGCCCCACTCACACAGCACCAAGCAGACATGCCCCCACTCACACACACAGCACCACATACACCACATACACACACAAAGCCAGAAATACATATGGCTGACACACACACACAGTCACTCACCCTGACTCCCAGAGGCCTCAGCAGGACCTGTAGTGCAGCACCAGAGGAACAAAATTGCACTCAAAGGGTTAAGGTAGGTCCTCATTGCTCAATTATTTCTTCACTGTCATCATTTGCCATGCAAGACACAGGACAGACAGCCATCAGATTCACACTTAACCCACTGACTGCCACAGGGTTGTGTATCAAGTTTTACCCCTCAGGGAGTGTGTTCAAACTCCTCACACTGTAAACTTGCATTTCTCTCCCACTTCTCCTCCTTCCCCAGCCTATTACTAACACTTTTCCATATTTATGTTAAGCCCCGCCCCCTACTCGCGATTAAGCCCCGCCCCTTTTAACCCAGATTGCCCCATTGCTCTCTCCACATCAGCACTACATGAGGGACTCCACAAGTAAAAATTTCCAGGTATAACACATACATGCCTCACTCACACAGCACCAAACACCCTTACACACACACAAAGCCAGAAAGAAAGATGGCTGACACACAGTCACTCACCTTGACTCCCAGTGGCCTCAGCAGGACCTGTAGTAAAGCCACTGAATGGTGCTGCATCAGCAGGGGAACAAAATGGCACTCAAAGGGTTAAGGTAGGCCCTCATTGCTGAATTACTTCTTCACTGTCACCATTTGCCATGCAAGACACAGGACAGACAGCCATCAGATTCACACTTAACCCACTGACTGCCACAGGGTTCTGTATCAAGTTTTACCCCTCATGGAGTGTGTTCAAACCCCTCACACTGTAAACTTGCATTCCCCTCCCACTTCTCCTCCTTCCCCAGCCTATTACTAACACTTTTTCACATTTATTTTAAGCCCCACCCCCTACTCGCGATTAAGCCCCACCCACTTTTAACCCAGATTGCCCCATTTGTCTCTCCACATCAGCACCACATCAGTCCCCTCTAGGGACTTCACAAGTCAGTGTTCCCAGGTATGAACACACTTCCCACTGCTATTTAACTCTGACATGCCTCTCTATACCTTAACCCTTTGAGTGCCAGAGGGGTACACAACTCATGAGCACATGTGTTTCTGCTCATATATGTTGCGTGTCTGTGTGTGTACATCTCTGTTACATATGTGTGTCCATATGTGCATCTCCAGTGTGTCTGTGTGTACATGTCTTTTGCATGTTTCTGCCGCTCACTGTGTGTATGTGCATACCTCCCAACATTTCACAGGGCCAAAGAGGGACACGTTAGTTTTAGGTAATATTATTGGGGGTGTGGCTGGTGGGCGGGGCATTAGTAAGAATTTTTAGGTTATTTCATGACCTATTACTGGCTATTTATGTAACTGAATAAATGATTTAGTTCAAGACCAAAGTATTTTATTTGCACAGACTAATGTATACACACATATACTGAAGTTTATTGCTTTATTGCTGTAGAGCAAAGTAATACACACCACACAGTCAGGGCTGGTGCAAGGATTTTTGCCACCCTAGGCAAAACCTAATTTTGCCGCCCATTTCGCTCAGCCCCTTGTGTCCCACCCCTTTATACCCTGCCTACTTATACCCAACCTCTTTTCATGATTGTCCGCTCTCTGCCCCCTGAGCCACTCTGCCCCTGTTCTGGAGATGCCTGTAAGAGATGCCCCCCACCAGCTCCAACTTGCCCCTTATCAGCTTCACTTTGGCCCACCAGCTCCACTTTGCCCCTATCAACTCCAACTTGCCCCCATCAGCTCCAACGTGCCCCCACCAGCTCCATTTTGCCCCCTCAGCTTCACTTTACCCCCTCAGCTCCAACTTACCCCCATCAGCTCCACTTTGCCCCCCATCCTCTCCAACTTACCCCCATCAGCTCCACTTTGCCCCCCATCCGCTCCAACTTGCCCCCATCTGCTCCAACTTGCCCCCACCAGCTCCACTATGCCCTCTCAGCTCCAACTTTCCACTATCAGCTCCACTATGCCCCCAGCGGCTCCAACTTGCCCCCATCCGCTCCAACTTGCCCCACCAGCTCCACTTTGCCCCCCCTCAGTTCCACTTGCCCCCCCTCAGCTCCAACTTGCCCCCCCTCAGCTCCACTTTGACCCTCATCAGCTCCACTTTGACCCTCATCAGCTCCAACTTGCCCCCATCATCTCCAACTTGCCACCACCAGCTCCACTATGCCCCCTCAGCTCCAGCTTTCCCCTAACAGCTCCAACTTGCCCCCATCATCTCCACTTTGCCCCACATCTGCTCCAACTTGCCCCCTCAGCTCCACTATGCCCCCTCAGCTCCAACTTGCCCCCCATCACATACCTGTATCTCCCGCGCAGTCTTCTCTTCAGTAATGCAGAGCTCGGCTGGAGATCATGACTCCCAGCGCGCTCTGCATTACTAAAGATTCGACCAGATGAGGGAGCGCTGTAGCAACACAGGCCTGACTGTGTTGTGGTTCCTGGCGTGGTGTGTGGGCGCAGCTCTTCTCCGCTGCATGCCCGCGCCCCCAGTACGTGTGCGCCCTAGGCCGGCGCCTACCTCGCCTATAGGTGGAGCCGGCCCTGCACACAGTCTGACCTCCTAAAAAGAGGGACAACAGGGTGGGAAAGAGGGACAGAGGGATTTGGCCCTCAAAGAGGGACTGTCCCTCCTAAAGAGGGACACTTGGGATGTATGGTATGTGTCTGCCTGTATGCTGCATATGTCTGTGTTTATCAGTGTGTCTGCATTTCAAACACGTGCGCCCAATGGTCATAACATGACGGGCAACGCCGTCCCATGTTGCTAGTTATTTATATATTCCTTAATAAGACCTTTAACATGACCAGTACAGTAGTTAGAGTCAAATGCTACAAAACTGGGTTTAAGACTTAACCGATATTTGTTACGTTAAAAACCAATGGATTACGTCCTCTCATTAGTAAGGATATAAATATAAAATATAGAAGCCTGGGTCTTTATATCAACAACCCAGGTATGGGTTATTAACCCCTTGAGTGCCAGAGGGGTACACAATGCATCTCTTTGCAAAGTGTTGCGTACCCCTCTGGCACTCAAAGGGTTAATATTAAGACCCAGGCTTCTATACTTTATAGTTACATCCTTACTAATAAGATGACATAACCCATTGATTTTTAACATGTAACGAATAAAGGTTAATATATGGGACAGGTTAAGTCGACTATGGCACCTGAAACCTCACAATAATTCTAGTGCTCTTTCCTATCTGTGGACCTGTAGGTGAAGATCCACATGACACTGCAAAACAGTTTTTACTGGGGTTTTCTTCATGATTCGGGGCGCACTTTCAAACTTGTTCTGAATGAGGACATGCTTACAGTACAAGTTTGATGAATGTGGTGCCCGGACTGGTGAAGAAAACTCCAGTATGCATTGAGTCGCTGCATCACGTCAATCTTCACATATGTGAGTTCCTCACAAAGATATTAACCATTTGAATGCCAGAGTGGTAAGCAAAGTATTCCAAAGCAATGCATTTTAACCATGTGGCACTCAAAGGGTTCAAATGCAACATACTTTAGGTCAGAATGGCCCTCCCTGGCTTTAGTCCATTTGAGGTGCACCCTGAAACACTAAGAGCTTCAGCCCCCTTAGTCTCCTCACCAGCTACACCCCTGATATGCACTACCAGGACCACAAAACTACAAGGATCGCAAACTTGCCTTTTTTTTTTTTTTTTTTTTTTTTAAATATGACATACCAGAGCTTTAATGTTTGTAACAACTACACACTAGAAGAAAAGTTAAGGAAGGTATACCATTTTGGAAGGAAGATATCTCACACATTAACTGATGCTAAAAGAAAAAAAAAGATTTTTTTTTACATTTCCACCCCTTCAAAGATACTGAAGTCTTTAAAAACCTTCCTGTTGTATATTATATTATGGTATTTTTGGGGGGAAGAGGGGGGGTGCATGAAGGGCACCACCCCCTTTAGCAAAATTTGTCATTGTACATTCTTCTGATATGACCTATCAAACTGCAGATATGAAGAAAAAGTAGACAAGACATTCTGTTTTGGAAATAAAACAAATAACTCCATCAAATGAAGGTTCACAAGCATTTCTACATTAGCCTGGTGTGCAAAAATTTTCCAGAGGATGGCTCAGTGGGAGTTTTTTACACTTCCACTCTGTCATATTTGAAAACCATGGGATTTTCTAATGTATTCAGCACCTGTTGCAAGCCAGCGAAAAATGGTGTGGGGTGGGTTGACATACCATATGGAGTGAGAGGAGCACTAATCTATACATATTACTGTTCTTTTTTTGACGTTTTCTGCTGGAAAAGGTAGATACAGCATACCGTCTTGTAAAGTATACAACCAGTGGCCTTTTGTCTTTTCACTCATTTGCTAGTGTACACAAATGTTTCCAGAAGGTGGTGCTATGGGGAAATATTTTTTTGCCACTTTCACCACTTCAGAGACACTAAAATCAAACTATGAAACTTACTACTTTAATCAGTACCTACTGCCATCCTGAGAAAAATAGAACACCACTACTTTATTGGTGTAGGATCAAAATATTACATAATGCATAAACATCAGGACATACTTTCTTATTTAAAATGTTTTACATTACTGTAAAATCTCACGTATAATACTCACAATTTTGTCCCTTTTCACCTTATGTGAAGTGGGGGGTACGTATTATATAAGAGAGAAAAAAAAAATATATATCCTCATGTGTACACCCCTCCTCCCTCCCTCCACCTCAATATGCTCCCACCTTCCCCTCCCTCTATTCACTCCCCTGCTCAGCAGGTGGTATGCTTGTATTTGCCACCTGCTTCCTCCTGTTTTAATTCAAAATAATGGCAATTCAAGATAATGATAATTCAAAATAAGGGTAGTGCCGTTTGAGGACCTGAAGGTCCTTGCAGGGCACTAGTGTAGATCCCATGCATATATCTATACACTGCAACTGTAGTAGTGTCCTGTGAGGATCTTCAGGTCCTCAAAGGGCACAACCATTATCTCCAATTAACACAGGTCCTCTCAGGGGGATGCAGGAAGTGGACGGCAAATACAAGCAAGTTGCACACTGCATATATGTCCCAGATGCCTCCAGAGGGGTGAGTAGAGAGAGAGGAAGGTGGGAGCACATTGAGGTGGATGGAGGGAGGGAAAGAGACAAGAAACTATTCTTTTTGTTGGGTAGATTGAAAGAAAACAAGGGTGCGTATTATACATAAGAACTTTTATTTTCCCCTGAAATCTTGGGTATAATTTACACTTGCATATTATACACAGGTGCGTATTATACCTCAGATTTTACAGGTATACTGATTTTCAAATTGCCCTACCATCACCAATAAGATTAGATAGGCATGAATACTCTTGTTTAAAATGAGCAGATTGCAAAGAAGTAGAAATGAGGGAGTAGAGGGCTCTTCTAAAGCCCCCAACCTCTCTACATTATTTTTAAATATATGATTTTACAAAATGATCAGTTATTATGAGCAAGGAGGGCTTAAACATCCTCCTGCTGACAAAAAAAACAAAAAAAAACAAACAAACAAACAATTAATTTAGATAGGATCTTGCATGGTCCTCCACATCCAGAAGCAACTTCTGTCATTACCATTGCCTCATTCTGACCTTGGCTGGGTCAACATGACTGGATGATGTCATTATGTCACTTCGCTCCCACTGAGGTCAGAATGGCAATAGTAATGAGAGAAGCCAGTTCATGATGTTTCTGTTATTACTAGTGCACATTAGATCAAGGCTGGGAAAGCAATGTATCTGGTTCTGAGATTACCACTGCACAGTGGCTCAAGGCCAGGGAATGTGGTTCTGGGATTTCCAGTGAACACTTGACCAATGCAGGGAACTCAGTATAAGTAGTTCTGCTTATCGGTGCACAGTGGATCAAGGCTGAAGAGGAACATATATAATGCTAGGTGATAATGCTAGGTGTGTAGACAATCACCTAGAATTAACCCTTTTATGACTACCCTTGTTGATACAATGCCTCACAATAGTTACTGAATAAATTAAAAGGCTTTAGTTTGGGAGATTATATTTATGCTTGGGTAGAGAACTGGTTTAATGATAGATGGCAGAGAGTTGCTGTAAATGGAACCTTTTCAAGTAGGTCTAAAATTGTAAGTGGGGTCAGTCTTGGGCCCAACACTTTTTAATTTGCTTATTAATGATCTAGAAGTGGCAATTGAAAGTAGTGTCTCAAACTTTGTTGATGACACTAAGCTGTGTAAGGAAATTCATACAGGGCAAGATGTTTTTTATCTGCAGAATTAATAAAGTGAATGAATGGGCAGAAAAGTGGCAGATGACATTTAATGTAGATAAATGTAAGGTTATGCATTTGGGCTGTAGAAGCAAACTTGCTATATATACTCTAAATGGGAAACAACTTGGGGAATCCTCATTACAGAAAAATTTAGGAGTACTGATAGGCTTCAACATCAGTGTGCAGAGTCACTCAGCTGTTGCAAGGACAAACAGGGGGAGATTCACTAAGCGGTGGTAAAGAGGTGATTAGGTAGAGAAGACTTCTCCAGTTTATCACTTCTCCAATTCCTATGTTATTCTATGGAGCTTATGCATTAAGATTTCTTCAGCTTTGGAGATATTAGTGAATAGGCTCCATAGAATAACATAGGAACTGGAGAAGTGATTTCACTGGAGAAGTCATTTCCACCTTATCACCTCTTTACCACCGCTTAGTGAATCTCCCCCATAGAGTACCATCCTGCATAAAAAAGGGGTATAGATACATGGGATGCAAATATAATTTTACCTCTATATAAATCTTTGGTAAGGCCTCATCTAGAATATGGAATACATGAAGAATGATATAAGTCTTATGTCTCAAACCTTTATGCTTTAAGAGATATTCACAAGCAAAATATCCCCCCCCCTGTTCAGCCAGATAAGAAGGGAGGTGCCCAGGTAGACTGTAGGTAGGGACAATCTTCAATTAAGATAAGGGAAAAAGCTGAAAAACTTGTCAAGGGGGGCAGGGATTTCATTGTTTTCATAGGAATAAGAGTGTCCCCTTCTGTTATCTGTCTGGTCTATAGACTGCATTCCACATCTGAGAAGAGATGGCTTACACTAGGTAAAAGGGGCCGGAGGGGGAAACTTTGCTTGTGAATATCTCTTAAACCATAAAGGTTTGAGTTTTTCAGAAAAACGGCTAATCCAACTTATAGTTAGGTTTTAATTAAAACAAATTAAGAACTTGTCTTAGGGCAACAGGTCTACTTTAAATTATGTACAATGGTAAGAATTGATACATTTATGCAATATGCAGGATAGAATGCGCTTGAATTTGCAGGATGAAAAACATATTATGATACATCATAATATCTTGATTGTTAAGACAAAATGATTTGATTGTCCTGAATAGAATTGTGATTATGAGTAGGCTAGAGTGTGCAGAATAGAATAAGAATGTGCATGTTAACCCTATGAGTGCCAGAATGGTAAGCAACAAGTTGGGGGTTATGCACTAAGGAGAGATAAAGAGGTGATAAAGCAGTCTTTGAAGAGCTTAGTGCATAGTCTCTATTGAATAACAGGGACTGAAGACGTGATATCACTGGAGAAATCATCTCCACTTTATCACCTCTTTATCATGCATAACACCCAATGTGTTGCTCACCCCTCTAGAACTCAAAGGGTTAACAAGCAATGCATCAGCCCTTAGGTGCACTATTGTCAAATGGTGTATTCAAGATAGAATAGGTAAAATGTGCAGAATTCTTTCCTTGTCTTTGAAAATAAATCCTTCAAATGCAGCATATACCATGTTGAGACAGCTGTTGAAATTTTCCTATGCAGACACCTCACTCCTAAAATACATACTGCATTTTATAATAAGTGTTAGAGGTAATGTGTGGATATGGGGTTATTTTTCCCTACTTGCCAGAACAGCCTATCCATCAGACTTATATGGTGTAATTCTTAAGCCCTAGGAACCGTCCCGAGCAATGATCTTAAATCCTACCCCCCTAAAACTGCTCTCTTATTCAATCTAAATACATTTACAAGACCCATTCAAAATGTAATTACTCATGTACTGATTTCAACCAATATTTGCCCTGAACATAACTGGAAATCCAGCAACCTTCCCTCCTGGGCATGATGCATTATGGGCAAGCAAAGATGAAAGGTTCATGTGTTTCCTCCCCATCTACTCTCGACATCACTGGCATTATAAAGCTAAAAAAGTGTAATTCTGGATCAAACCAACTAGACCACGGGGGAAATTAAAATTCCCTTTGATTTCAATGGACCATTAAACACTTAAATGCTATAGAGGTCTCCAAAGCATTACAAAAAGCAATGTGATATATACCTCCCTAACATTCAAAGGAGTAAAATCCCAATTTAAATAACTGGGTATTTGTGGAATTTTACTTGCATCCTATTGCTACAGAATTCCATCCATTTTAGCTTGAAAAACATGACTGTTGAATACAAGCAAGCAAGCACAGTTGAATAAAAGCAGCAAGCTAACAAAGCGGTACTGCAGCATATCAACTGCTCATACATTAATGTACTGTGAAGGGGTTAATGCCCCATTTAAATCAAAGCAGGTTTTTTATTTCTCTCCTCATAGTGAAGTTGGTTTGTCCCAGAATCACTCCATTTTAATCCCTTAAGGACCAATGTGGTGCACAGAACTCTGGTCCTCGAGGAGTAAGCAGAAAGCAATAGCTACTGCAATATAGTGGACTAATGAAAATGTCCATGGATGTATGCCATGTAACGCAATGGAGATCACTCTAGCATTCAAAGGGTATAAAAGTCCAGTGTAAATAAATAGAAAATCTGGGAATTTTTATTTTTCCTCAGTGTGACATTTGGTCTGATCCAGAACTGAGCCTCTTTGGCTTTTGTACCTTAGGTCCATATGGTAAACAATCTTGCAGAGATTCAGAACTGTCAGCTAACAGATAATCATCAAGGTGAAAAGCTATATACTGCTAATGAATACACTTCATTGTATAGTTTTGTGTATGTGTACATTCATAATGATCTTATTGTATTATATAATATTGCTGAGTATCATAATGAAAATCCTCTCTCCCCCCTTCTGCCTTGCCAATACACTGTCGCGTGTTTGGAATTCATGGGTCATTGGATGTCATAGTCTCACCCCACACTGACTCTGCACGCAAAGACTAAGCTATTTTTTTTCCTGCGCCCAGCAGTTACCGGTTTAAAAAAATAAGGAGAAAGGAAATAAGTGGCTAATAGAGAGCGTTTATAGTACAGTACTCTTATTTTAAAGCACTCTGTAGAATCTAGCACCTTCTCCATTATTTTTATACTTTTGTGATGAATGTCATGTGTTTTTAGTGAGTTCCCTAAGTGTAGAGCGCTATGGAATATGCTACTGCTTTACAAGTGAATTATAATAAAAATAGTGACTGGCTAAATATTTTAACTAAACATTAATTTGTGTATTCGTCTTACACCAATTTCAACTAGTGAATTGCTTTCTTATAAACAGATTATTTATCAATGAATTAATCCAAGAATAAAACGTGGAAATACATGATTTTCACACAGCAGCTTCAAACTAGCATAATCTGCATGTGCCTGTAAGGACAACAGGGGTTGTACAATAATGCATGATAAAGAGGTGATAAAGTGGAGATTACTTCTCCAGTGATTGCAGTTCCTATGTTATTCTATAGAGCCTATGCACTAAGATCTAAATTGTACAGCTCTTAGTGTATAGGCTCCATAGAATAACATATATATTGGAGAAGTGATATCACTGGAGAAGTCATCTCTGCTTTATCATCTCTTTATCAAACTTTACTGCATCTCCCACAACATCTGCATACTCAGATGTCTCGCACATAAAGCAGGACTAGCTACATGGAAAGTTCCCCTTAGATCCTTTTAACATGAGTGACACCAAGCAGCAAAGCTGCACTGGAGATGTTGCAACTTTGTAAAACGTACAATGCTGTGCAATGTTGATCTTTACATGGCAAACTATTATCCAAAATGAACCAAAATCGAACATGTTCTATCTTTACTGCATTCACACAGAAATACACTTATGAGGCAGCAAAGATGGCTTGTATATATTAGCCTATAGGGGCACCAGGTGATAATGCACACAAGCGATGTTGGATGTTACCATATTGATCGCAAACTCCAATGGATGACTGATTCATGGGCACCATCCAATAATATTCAGACGAATCTCATGAGCTATCTCAAAGCTCCAGAGGAAGGCACGATGCGTGCCGAAACGCGTTGAGCGGAGAACTTCCACGTGTAAGACTAAGGACGCCAACAGAAATCGGAGGGTGACAAGGGAGCGAATCACATCACCAAGCTTGCGGAATGACCTTCTTGGTGTGACTTCCACTTTCGGGAGATGGAATGCTGAGACACACAAGTTAGCGGTACGGAACTGTGTTTGATGGGCAAGGATCAAAGAAGAAATCTAGTAAGCAGACATCCTTACTTTCTTTGATCTATCAAATTGACTCTTTCTGAGACTGCACAATATATGTGTCTACAAACAAAAGTGTTCTCCTGTAAGCGGCCACTTTAATTATACACCTTCGATTTAATCAGCCTCCCTACTATACAAACTACATGTCCCCTCTAGATACCTCACACTATATGTTGGTATAATTTACACAAGATTTTCGGAATTCGTTAATGGGAATTGATTTCCATCGATTTTCTTTTAATTTTATGTTCTAACACATTGTGTTATTTTTATATATATGTTGCTTTTTTTCTTCTATATGTGATACATTTGACATTAAAACATTTATCTTTATTTGATTATTGGAAGTACTGAATTCTATATATATTTTTGATCATAACCTACTACACTTAGAGGGAATTTGCGCTGTCTACCCCCTTCCTTTGTTTCATCAGAAATGTCCCACTGCATCAACATCGGTGGTGGTACACAGGAGAACAGCGAGTTTAAAATATGGTGCTGTTACAATTGTCACTAGTTTGAAAGTGCACTAACACAAACTAGGTAGCTTAATGTAATGTCTAATTTCTGCTACGCTATGAAATCTGCTTGATCATTGATAAATGCCTAATTGGAATGTGTTAATGATCCCAGAGAGCAGCACATCAGATGTTATATCTTTGCTGCTTCATAAATGTAATCTACATTACTGACTGACAGCTATGAGTTGAGTGTCAAGCATGATATAACGGTCTGTTGTGCAGAACAGAAATACAAACAGTATATCACTTTTGACACTCTGCCTTACATCTCCATGGAACAGCACTATGTCCCATGTCTCTCCTGCACAGTACTCAGTCTCATTTCTGTCCTGAATAGCACTCTGTCCACACCCCTCCTGCATAGCATTGTTTCTCACTTTCCACCTGTACAGCACTGTGTCTTAAGTTCTGCCTGTACAGAACCCTGTCCCATGTCCCTCCTGCATAGTATTTATGCTCAGCAATCTGTCCACGTAATTAATGAACAAAACTCTGGCCCATGTCCCTCCTGCACAGCACTCTTTCCCCTACTGCAAAGCACCCGGTCTCATATTCCTAATACACAGCATTCTGTTTAACATCTCTCATGCATAGCCCCATATCCTTCCTGCAGAGCACTCTCTCCCATGCCTATCCTGCACAGTACTCTGTCTCACATCTATCCTGCAAAGCTCACTGTCCCATAACTCTCCTGCCCAGCACGCTATTGCACATCCCTCCTGAACAACACTCTGTCCCGCATCTCTCCTGCACAGCACTCTGTCCTGCATAGCAATCTGTCCCGCATCTCTCTCCTGCACAGCGCTCTGTCCCACATCTCTCTCCTGCTCACCACTCTGTCCCACATCTCTCTCCTGCTCAGCACTCTGTCCTACATCTCTCCTGCACAGAACTGTCTCACATTTCTCCTGCACAGCACTCTGTCCCACATCTCTCCTGCACAGCACTCTGTCCCACATTTCTCCTGCACAGCACTCTGTCCCCCATATCTCTCCTGCACAGCACTGTGTCCCACATCTCTCCTGCGTAGCACTCTGTCCCACATCTCTCTCCTGCACAGCACTCTGTCCCACATCTCTCCTGCACAGCATTCTGTCCCACATCTCTCTCCTGCACAGAACTCTTCCCTTCTGAATGGTACTGTCCTGTATTATTCCTACACAGCACTAGATTCCACATCTCTCATGCACAGCACTCTGCTCAAAGTTCCTTCTGTGTGGCATTCTGTCCTATATTACTCCTAAACAGCACTAGGCCCCATGTCTTTCCTGCACAGCAGGCAAAATATTGCTATTTTTTTAAAATCATAAATGTATGCCATATTTGCAAATTGCTCACATTTTGATGCAAGACACAAACACCTTCATGCTTAATAGTACCTTCTCCTAAATGCAGAGTTAGCGAATACACCTAAATTAACCATACATATGAAAGTTAGGCTGGCGTATGAAAATGTGTGCTAACTACTTTGCTGCATTAGGTGAAATAGCTCATCCTCTCACAAAACTGCAGACATTTTAGTCATGCCCACTTTTTAAAATGCATTAGTTAAAAAAAGAGCACGTTTGCTAATTCAGTAACATTTTGGTGCTAATCATTTTACGATCAGAAGAACACAGTAAATAGTGATTGCGCACATTTATTGCACTCAGCCCTGGGTCCTATGTCCCTCTTACACCAAATTCCATCTCACATGCCTTCTGCACAGCACTCTGTCTACATTTCTCTTGTACAGTACGCCTTCCCATATCTCTCCTGTGCAGCACTCTGTTTCACCTCCCTCCTGCACATAACTCTCCCCCCCCCTTGCAAATCACTCTGTCTTACCTTCCTACTGCAGAGTACTCTACTGTGTCCCTCCTGCACAGCATTCTGTCCAGTGTCCCTACCGCACAGCACTCTGCCCTGTGTTCCTCCTAGATAGCACTCTATCCCTGACATGTCTGTGCCTATGTTTTTCTTTGGAGTCTCCACCATGAACCTTCTGATTGGCTGGTTCACGTTTATCTACCTGGCTTCCGTGCAGGTAGATGCTCTTTCGAGTGAGTTGATTGTTGTTTGTTCCTAATGTTTTGACCTAGGCTCTTCTCCGACCTTGCTTTGTCTTGCCCTTCTGACCTGATTCTACGACTCTCCGGTACCTGACCTCGGCTTGTCTACGACTATCCTGCTTCTACGACTCTCCAGTACCCGACCTCAGCTTGTCTACGACTCTCCTGTACTCGACCTCTGTCTGTCTACTACTAATCCTGCTTTATCAACTATGCTGCATTGGACCACAACAATCACACACCTCTAGGTCCAGCGACTTATCTATAACCTATACATACTTTTCCTCAACTCACAGCCCCTGCCCATACTGCACCAGAAGGGCTCCAGCTGGTTATCCAAATTTTTGTCATTTGAGTGGTCTGCCTCCAGTGGTGTTTGGATGTACTCATCCAGCTATCAGGCTTCATGGCTTGCACCTTTAATTCCGGCTCTGCCGCAGCAAGGGTACACTCATCAGTGCCACCACTCCCAAGCCACTCTATCAACCAGTGCTCCCAAGCTGCTAGCAGACAACTCAGGTGTCACCCCAGCTGCTATCTAGCAAAGCTTTACAATCCCACGTCACTCCTGCACAGCACTCTGTCCCATATCCCTCCTGCTCTGCACTCTGCTCCACATCCCTGCTGCATGGGACTCTTCTCCACTTCCTCCTGCATGACACTCTACTCCACTCCTTCCTGCATGGAGCTATGCTCCACTCCCTCCTGCATGGCACTCTTCTACAGTACCTTCTGCATGGTGCTTTGCTCCACTCCCCTCTGCACAGAACTCTGCTCCATATCCCTCCTGCATGTGCTATATTCCTCCTTCACAGCACTAGGTCCCACATATTTCCTACACAGTCCTAGGTCCCATGTTCCCTCCTGTACAATACTCCCTCTCACATACCTTCTGCACGGCACTCTCTCCACATCTCTTCATTGAAATATGTCCCACATCCCTCCTATACATCACTCTGTCACACATTCTTCCTGCACAACACTCAGTTTCATTTTTCTCTGCAAATCACCCTGTCTCTCCACCCTCCTGCAAATAACTTTGTCCCATGTCCCTCCTGCACAACACTCTGTACCTTGTCACTCTTGTATAGCACTCTGTCCCGTGTCCCTCCTGCACAGCATTCTGTATGTTGTCACTCTTGCATAGCATTCTGTCCCACATCCCTTCTGTACAACACTATTTCTAATCTCACTCCTTCATAGCTGTCCATGCCACATCAATCCTATATAGTATTCTGTCCTGTGTCCCTCTGAAGAGTACTGTTCCCAGTAAAAATATATTCAGGCCTCTCACTACAATTTATTTAAATTTGTTTCTGTATGCCACTGTATGTTCTTTATCTTTCTTTTTGAACAGCACTACAGAATATCTTAAAGATCAAAAAATAAAGGATAATAATAAAACTACTCAGCATCATTACAATCACAGAGTTAAACTCTATGCCTTGTACTGAGGACAGTTGGCAGTGTCTTAAACCACTATGGGATAATTAGACACTGCCTGCTCCAAAGATAGCCAGCTCAAAGTGCTAGTGTCCCAGTGGGATGGTGTTGTAGGTGTGTGTGAGTGTGTGTGGGAAACTGGCCCAAGTATGGCAAGCTGCGGCTTGCACTGAAGAGGGCGTTCCAAGTACGCCCCCTCCTTGGTCTATCCCCTGAGGTTTCTCCTTTTAATGGAGTGCAGGTTTCAGGAGAAAAACATATGCCCCTTTCCATCAATAACCCATACATGAACAGTTAACCCTTTAAGGGCCAGATGGGTGTTCAATGAATTTGCAGTGCATTGCACAACTCTCTGGTCTTTAATCAGTTAACAGAACTAGTCCTTTTATAAAATACACACTGAAAACGAAAATGCTGCTCTGTACAATGTTGCTGAGTGTCTATGTACTGATAAAGAACACACTGTGCTTTAAAATGATGCTAAGTATCTATACAATGAGAATGAAGATGCTGCACTGTATAATGATGCTGAGTATCTATCCATTGCTAATGGACTTGCTGTACTGTAAATTATGCTATCTGTACCAGTGGTTCTCAAAAAGGGTGTCATGGCTCTTTGTGTGCTATGGGTACCGGTTTAAGGTGACACTGTGTTCCTATAGATTTTGATAAAAATGTGAATGTTGAGTTTAAATATATTTATGGAGTTTTTTCTGCAGACTATGGTAATGTTTGTCACTGACTGTGAGACATAAGAATAACTATTTATGTATTTGCAGCTTTCATTATGCCCTTGACAAAAGTATTGTAAATATTAGGTGTGCCCTTCCACAATGTGTGTTAGAGGTGTCCTGAGTTAAAAAAATGATAAAAGTGAACTATACACTGATAATTAACATTTTGCACTATATATAGATGCTGAGTATCTATATGCTGAAAATGAACACACTGCACTGTAGAATGATGCTGCATCTATACACTTATAAAAAACACCCTGTGCTCTATAATGATGCTGAGCATTGATACACTGATAATGAACATGCTGCACTATATATTGATCAGTACACTGATATTGAGCATGCAGTGTATAAAGGTGATGCACTGTATCATGATATTAAGTATCTATACAGTAATAATGAGTACACTGCACTGTATAGCTACACTGTGGTGAGGTAATAAAATGGAGATGAGTTCTCCAGTTCATCACTTCTCCGGTTCCTATGCTGTTCTTTCGAGCCTATGCAGTAAGATCTCCACAGTTGAAGAAATCTTAGTGCACAGGCTCCATAGAATAACATGAGAAATGGAGAAGTGATGAACTTGAGAAGTCATCTCCACTTTACCACCTCTTTATCACCGCTTAGAAAATCCCCCCCCCCCCCGTATCTCTAACATGATAATTAACATGCTGTACTGTATAAAGATGAGTATCTGTATACTGATAATGCATTGAATAGTGATACTGTCCATCCACAGCTAATGACATAACATACTATACAATGATACTGAGTATCCATATACTGATAATGAGCACACTACAATGTATAATTATACTAAGTTTCTATACATTGATAATGATGAAGCAGCGCTTGAAAATGAAACAGATATCCATACACTAATAAAGAACACCCTCGATAATGATGCTGAGTATATACACACTGGTAATTAACATGCTGCACTGTTAAAGATGTTGAGTATTTATACACTGATAATGAACACACTGCACTTTATAATGATGCTACCTATACAACGAATATGAAAACACTGCATTGTATAATTATGCTAAGTATCTATCCACTGATAATGAACACACTGTATTGTAAACTGATGTAGAATACCTATGCTCTCATAATGGACATGCTGCATTGTAAATTATACTGAGTATCTATACACTGATACTGTACATGCAGCAGTGTATAAGGATGTGAAGCATCTATAGAGTGATAATGAACATGCTGCATTGTATATTGATCAGCACACTGATAACGAACATACAATGTATAAAAATGCTGCGTATCTTAGATTAAGAATGAACATACTGCAAATGTATAATTATACTGAGTATCTATACACTGATAATGAATACCCAGAAATGATTAATGATCTGAGGATCTACACACTGATAATGAGCATCTATTTAATGATACTGAGTATCTATTCTCAGATAACAAACATGCCACACTGAATAATGATGCTGAATGCCTATACATTTACAATTAACATGCTGCACTGTATAAATAGAGAGATTATACACTTCTGTACTGTGTAATGGTATTGAGTACCAAAACAGTTAATAAACATGCTGTTCTATAAAACAGATCTGAGTATACCTTTACTCAGTAGTAACAGATTGCCTCAACTCTGGCTGTGCCAGATCTCTCAGCACCAGTGTGTGGGCACTGCTGGAGGCGCTCAGCCACACGACGCTGGCAGTGGAGAGAATTTAACTCTTGTCTTGTCAAACTGAACAAAAGGTAGTAGCTTGCTAGGGGGGAGGGTTGAAGTTATAGAGAGAGATATGAAATTAGATGGGAGACTGGAAGAGGCAGAGAGGAGGAGAAGAAAAGAAGGGAAAACCAAGATTAAGAGTGAATGAGGGGAGAGATATAAAGGAATAAGTGAATGAATAAGGAAAATAGGGTGGTAATATAAAGATGGCTACATAAACAGGAGATAAATGCAGGATTTTCAGAAAGGTGTTTAAAAAAAAAAAAAAAAATTATAGACAAAAGATACCTTGAATTGGTCTTGTGTAATTCTTTACCCAGAACCCTTTGCATTTGCCTTTGTATAGGACAGAACTAAGCAAACTGCATTCCTCCATCTGTTGCTGCACTACAATTTCCATCACTGACCAGCTGAGGCTGATGGGAATAAGGGCACTCTAGTCCAACAACAGATGGAGGGAAGCAGGATGCCTCCCAGTATAGTCATATGCCCAACAGAAGCAAGCATTTCTTATTATTGGGGCTGTGCTGGGAACCCCCTCAGTTTGTCCTTGCATAAACTACTGTGAAATAATAAATGGAAGTTTACATACTTATACCATGTATACGATTAGAAAAAGTAAATGAGCATTAGAAAAATAGACAGCAAAATAAATAAGACAGAGGATTTCAGGAGCACCTGTTTGAGCACCCTCATATTACAAATATGCTGATATACTAAGAAATGGAATAATTATTGGGCAACCTAAAAACACCCGTTGAGTTAAATTGGGCTTTTATGTCCTTGAATGCAATAGAGGTCTCCAAAGCATTCCTTTGCAAAGTGTTGAAGACATCTCTAGCATTCAAACCTCATCTAAATCAATGAGAATTTGGGGAATCATTATTTGTTACCTTTGGTGCAATTGGCCCATAATTATTTAATTCCTTCTTAGTACATCATCCTCAGAATCTATGTACTTATCAAGCACATAGCACCCACTGATATGCAACCACATAAGCACTCTGTTCCTTTAAATAAAGGGAGGAGAAGCAGGGAATTCCCTCTGTAAGTCAGTGTGTGCATGTGGGGGGAGTGCACGCATCACCATGGTAACGGGTGCCACAGACGGTTGCCATGACGCCCGGCGACGGCAGGGTTACCATGGAAATTTAAAAGGGTGTTTTTAGGAAAACAGAGAGTGAGGCCATGGTATACAATGATACTGAGTATCATCTGATATGGTATCTATGTAAGCAAAGAATACATACAGCACTGTCTAAAATAGAGAGTATCTACATACTGATAATAGACATGCTGCACTGCATAATGATATACAATGTGATGTATAATACTTGTACACTCAGGATCATTAAACAGCACGGTATGTTCAATATCAGTATATAGCTACTCAACATCATTATACAGTGCAGCATATTCATTCTCGGTGTGTAGATATTCAGCATAATTATACAGGGCAGCATGTCAGTGTATAGGTACTCAGTATCATTATACAAAAGTAGTGTGTTCATTATCACTGTGTATATATACTCTTCATCATTATACAGTGCGGCTTCTTATCAATGTATAGATGCTCCACATAATCGCACAACAAAACGTGTTCATTATCAGTGTATAAATATCCAGCTTCATTGTACAGTGCAGTATATTCATTATCAGGGTATAGATACTCAGTATCACTGTACAGTGCTATGGATTCATTTCCAGTGTATATATATTCAGCATCATTATACAATGCAGCTTATTCATTCTCAGTGTGTACATACTCAGCATAATTATACAGGGTAGCATGTTATCAGTCTATAGATACTCAGTATCATTATACAAAGCAGTGTGTTCCTTATCACTGTATATATATATATATATATATATATATATATTTGCAGCTTTCATTATGCCCTTGACAAAAGTATTGTAAATATTAGGTGTGCCCTTCCACAATGTGTGTTAGAGGTGTCCTGAGTTAAAAAAAATATATAAAAGTGAACTATACACTGATAATGAACATTTTGCACTGCATAAAGATGCTGGCTTCACATTTCTAGGCTCTATTTTATTGGTGGCCAACCTGTGGACCCCAGTTATTGTTGGACTACAATTCCCATATAATCTATCCATGAAAGAGCTGGCTGGCCATGGAACTGTACACCAGCAATAACTGGGGGGCCACAAGATGCCTAGTTATATATAGCCAGGATTATGCTTAAAAACCAAACACAGTCCTCAAATCAGGTGACACTGATGGACAGAATTTGTGGGGGGGGGGGGGAGATCACGGTTCTCATTAGTGTGCCAGAGTGACATTGCAGAGAGGGCTGTGAGACTGGTGCGGCACATGCGGTGCAGCAGAGGGTAACCGATGATGAGGAATGCACAGCTATATCTCTCCCTCTTGCAGCCGAGGCATTAATGACTGCCTGTATTTTTCTGACATGCATACTGCTGACGTTCCAGATCTGAAAACAAAACTTTAACAGATAAAAGATGGGGGGGGGGGGGTTGGTATGTATGTGTGTGTGTGGGGGGGGGTCTCCAGAATGTTAGGGATCAGGCAGGGGAGGGCTAGCAAGTTTTGGCATGGGGCAAGTACAGTCAAGTGGCCTATTTCTACTCTTGCTCAAGCACAATGTCCCAGCCCACTACCTTTTGTTAAAGGCTCGCATTAATGTTATGAAGTACTGGCAAGTGATACCACTGAGCTTATAACTGAAATGGTGGTACACTAATGATATCAAAGAATTATAATTGAAATGGAGCTACACTATTGATACCACACAGCTTACAGCTGAAATGGAGCAACACTACTAGTGTAGTTCTGTAAACTCTGTTAACACCATTTACATGAGGGAAACTGAGTGAAGCAGTAGCCCACAAGCCCAGACTTATGACCGTCACGGGGGAACTTGCACCCCAGGCCAGTCCTCTCCAGGGATCAGGTAAAATAACCAAGGGAGAGATGCAATAAGGTGTGATAAAGCAGTGATAAACTGGAGATAACATCTTCAGTGATATAATTTCTCATATTCCTATGTTATTCTATGTAGACTTGTGCACTAAGATCTCTTAGACAAACACAGAAATTGGGGAAGCATACCTCCCAAGTGTCCCTCTTTAAGAGGGACAGTCCCTCTTTTAGACCCAAATCCCCCTGTCCCTCTTTCCCACCCTGATGTCCCTCTTTTTAGGAAATCAGACTGAGTGGTGTGTATTTAAGTGTATCATACGGCTCTACAGCAATAAAACTCACATTATTGTTTGTTTAAATGTCACTATATGTGTTTATAAATTAGCCTGTGTAAATAAAACGCTTTAGTCTTGTTCTAACTAATGTATCAGGTTACACATGGAGGTGTCAATAGGTCGTGAAAAAGCCTAAAAATTCTCGGTAATGCCCCACCCACCAGCCACGCCCACCAGCCATGCCACCATCAACACTCCCTACGTGGAGAAGTGATATCACTGAAGAAGTTATCTTCGTTTTATCACCTCTTTGGGGGAGATGCACTAAGGTGTGATAAAAGAGGTGATAAAGTGGAGTTGATATATAATGTTTCTCTATTTGTATAAATATGTAACTCTTCACTAAAAAAACCTCTCCAGGACATACTATAGAAATCTCAATGTATTCTTGCTGGTAAAACTATGGAGCCTATGCACTAATAATTCTCAAATGGCAGAGATCTTCTCGTGTTTTTCTGTGGTGTCTGTGCACTAAGATTTCTCAAGTGGGATACCTCTTAGTGCACAGGCTCCATAGAATAATACAGGAATTGGAAAAGTGATATCACTGGAGAGGTTATCTCCATGTAATCACATCTTTATCACACCCTCATGCACAACCGTCCTGGTGTTCTAGTCTTGTAAGAGATAGATTTTTGGCCAGCTTTCACATTTTAATGAAATTATATCCCTCACATTGGCCTTAAAAATTAAATAAAAATGGCACAATATGTTTTAAGATAAAAAAAGAAATAGAATATATCTAGTGATGATGCCCCTTTAAATTAATATGGAGTTTTGAGAACTATATCTCTTCTGTGAGAGAGAAGAATACTCTCTTGGACAATTATAAATGATCATGTGGTTTATAGACCCCACATTAACTATTAATTAATTCCTCTCCTGGCAGAGACAGTAAAGGGTGGGGTCATAAGACCCTTCCCTTGGGCAACATAGAAGTTAAATGAGGTCTGCACACTTCATATTAATTATATATTTATTCTCCTCCAGGTGGGGAACTTAGAAGGCAACACCTACCATTGAGCATTTGTTAATATAGTCCATAATAATTTTTATTATTTTCGTTTCCCATGGGGAAGGGAGGGTAGAGGGAGAAGCTGGAAGTCTTGAAGTATGTTGATATCACCCATGAATTATTTTAGGTATATTGGCCTTCTTTATTCTATTTTAATTAATCCATCTATTGATGGTGTAGCTGGAAAATATTAATTTTCATGGAGCAAAGGGCAGGACAGAGAGGTGTGGAGAGAGGGTTTAATTATTTTTCAGTGTGTTAAACCCACCCATAGCAATGCATGGCAAGCTTGACTGGCACCAGATGATTTAATCAGAGTGTTAGTGTATGGAGGATGTGTTTGGGGGAACTAGGAGACACAGCATTTTGCATGTCAGACCTGATGCAAGTACATAGATACACCAATTCATGCTTTCCTTTTATACATGTATGATCAGCAATGCAACCTGGTACAGATATTATGATATGACCTCACATCCTTTGTTTCCTATGCCCTTGGCTTAACAAACCCAAGGAAGTGCAAGGATTCCATTTTCAGGTGAAAGCTTCCTTGTTCTAGGAACACAGTTGAAATAGCACCCGAATTGCTTCCTGGCACATTAGTGTATACCACATATGCACTGAACCTGTTGCTAAAAAGGACTGGAGTAATTCTGGAACAAACCAAATGACCATAGGTGATGAATGTAACTGAATCCCTTGCATGCTAGAGGTCACTAACTCATTGTGTCTCAATGTGTTGGGGCCCATTCCAACATTCAAGGGGTTAAAGGCCTTTTTTATGGATAATTTCAACAGATTACCATTTTAGGTCAAGATGTGTATCTGTATAGTAAATATGAATATCAATACATGGACAATAAATATACTTCAATGTATAACAATGAGTATGAATTAACTGATAATGAAAACTCTGCACTGCATAAGGATACTGAGTATCTATACACTGATAATGAACACACTGCACCGCATAATGATTCTTGGTATCAGTACACTGGTAATGAGCCCACTGTACTGTATAATGATACTGGGTTTCAATACCATGATAATGGACATGCTGCACTGTATAATGATACTGATTATCTAGACACTGATAATGAATACACTGGATGTTGATAATGATATCTATATGCTAATAACAAAACAAACTGCATTGCACAATGGCGATGAGCATCTATACACTGATAATGAACATGCCGCACTCTAGAATGATGCTGAGTATTTATGCACGGATAATGAACATGCAGCACTCTAGAATGATGCTGAGTGTCTATGCACGGATAATGAACATGCAGCACTCTAGAATGATGCTGAGTATCTATGCACGGATAATGAACATGCAGCACTCTAGAATGATGCTGAGTATCTATGCACAGATAATGAACATGCTGCTTGGTGTAATGATGTTAAATCTATACACTGATAATGAACAAAATGAATCATATAATGATGCTCAATATCTATACACTGTTAAAGAACATGGTACTTTCAATAATGATGCTGAGTATATAAACATTACTAGTAAGAATACTGCAGTCTATAATGATACTGAGTATCTATACACAGCAATGATCCCATCTTGCTACACAATGTGCTGAGTACCCATACACTGATGATAGCTCCTTTTAAAGAGGGTTTGAAACAGTAATTAGACACATTGTCAGAATAAGTTTGCAATTTGAGTTTTAAATGATAGATCAGGGAGGGTAAACTACTTAGAAGAAAACGGAGATGTGGCCCCTTACAGTTTTAATTGCATGTGACAGCTAATTAACGCAATCAAACAAAATAGATGTGGGACAGATCTGTGTAATCTGTCCCTCCCAGAAAAGGGTAATGGTAGCTGCACAGAAAGAATGGAGCTATAGGAATTGTATACTCGGCATCATTATACAGATTACTGTGATTGCTTTCACCTTATAGATACTCAGCATTATTATACAGAGCAGCATATTCATTATCAATGTATAGATACACAGCATCATTATACAGAAGATCATATTATCAGTGTATATCTACCCAGCACCATTGCTCAGTGCAGCATGTTCATTATCAGTGTATGGATACTCTGTATCAATATACAGATCAGCATGTTCATTATCAGTGTATAGATACTCATCATAACTATACAATGGAATGTCATTATCAATGTATAGATATTCAGTATCATTGTACAGTGCTGCAAGTTCGTTAGCAGTGTTTCTATATCGGGTGGGCAAACCTTTCTGCCCAAGGGTAGCAGAGCCATCATCTTGCATGTGTGCATGCGTACTCAAACATATAAACATACCAACACTAACAGGGAGGACTTACACATTCTGCTAAAGAAAAATAAAAAAAAATGTATACTTTAGAATTGAATCTCACAGGTTGCTTGATGGGGTCATGTTGATGTCAGCGTGATGTGATGTAATCGCACAATGTTGACCCCATCAAGGTGGCACTGTATAACAGGAAAGCTGGAACATGAAGGGGATCTTACTGGCTTCAATTCTAAAGTCCAAGTTGGCTTTCAAGTTAAAGACCCAATCAAGGTGGGTCAGAATGTCATGGTCAGTGGCCATGATTCAAAACGGGGACTGTATTTTGCCCACCTCTGGTACAGATACTCATCATACTACCATTATATTCTGCAAAAGTATAGGTAAGAGATGCTCATCTAGGCTTATGAACCTACAAGGGTATGCAAACAGCTAATTAGGATGGTTTCCTACTTCCATAGTGCAATCTCTTTTTGCTCACAAGTGCCATACACAGAGGAGAAATATTCTGAAGTGTATCATACTAGTCCTGCCCAAATGACAGTCCAGCTACAAAATGCCAGACAATTCATCTCTGAACGAGAGAAACAGCCAAACCCTGATGTACCTTTCTGCCTTACTGGGACTCATCAGTGAAGTGCAGCTGATCCCTCTAGGTACTCGTGAGCAAGGGGTCCATGTCTGGATTTCCCCATCTCTTCCCCAAGAGCAATTTACATTTGTAAAATTATAGGTCAGAGATGCCCAGTCCTTGTGAGCTGCTTGCATATCCTTTCAGGTTCATTAGCCATCTAGTTGAGCATCTCTGACCTATACTTTTGTATCATTATATAGTGCCCACAGTGTTCATTATAGATCCTTGGCATCATTATTAAGGTGATCACATATCCCGTTAAATTGGAGACGCTTATAAAAAAAATTCCACACTGCAGGGTTGCACAGATTTCTGTGCAGTCCTGCAGAAATACATAGTCTTTTCTGATTTAAAGGGATATGTGGTCACTCTAATTATTATACAGTGCTGCATGTTCTTTATCAGTATATAGATCTTCAACATCATTATACTGTTAGAATTTTAAATATCAATGTACAGATACTCATCATCATTATACAGTGCACCATGTTCACTGTGTATGTGTGTGTGTGTGTGTGTGTGTATGTGTGTGTATATATATATATATATATATATATATATATATACATATATTAGTATCATTATACAGTGAACTATGTTCATTGTCAGTTCTATGTTCATATGTTCATTGTCAGTATATAGGTCATAGTGGGCAACCAAATGACCACCAGCTATTCTGGAGTACAATTCCCATCATGTCAGTGTTTAGTTCTGAAATTCTGGAGAGCCTCAGGTTGCCTATCACTGGTATATGTACATATCATGATTATGCAGTGCAGTGTCTTCATTATGAGTGTGCACATATTCATCATCATTATACAGCATAGCATGGTCATTATCAGGGTATAGATACTCAGTATCATTATACATTGGAGCATGTTCGTTATCAGTGTATAGATACTGTTATACATTGAAGCATGTTCATTATCAGTGTTTAGGTGCTCAACCGCATGTTAATTATACATATGTAAATATTCAATATCATTATACAAGGCAGCATGTTGATTACCAGTGTATAGAAACTCAGAATTATACAGAATAGCTTGTCATCAGTATATCCCCCTATTCTAAGACTGTCATCCTTTTATGGTGTGGCCGTAAAAATAAAGTCTGCAGTAAAGAGAAATATGTGCAGGGAGCGTCTGCTCTCCTCATGTGACCTCGAGTTCCTGGAGCCACTGGAGGGAGAGGGGGATCAATACAGATCAGGTTGGAGGGAGGGACAGAGTGAAGAAGCAGGGATTTTCCTATAACCTCTGTTACCCCATGTAATTCCAGACTATAGCTATGCTTATATGGGCCTTATTCTCCAAGAAAAAGAGGAGTAACTCTGGGGTAAATCAACCGCATCATAGGGAAGAAATGAAAGTTACCATTGATTTAAATGAGCCTTTTAACTCCTTGAATGCTAGAGGTCTCCAGTGTTTTGTGAAGCAATGCCTTAAAGGTCTCTCTAGCTTCCACAAGAATTGCTCTTCTTTTTTTATGAGAATAAAGCAATATAATCGCTATTTGTCTATACACCAGCTCCCTATAACTGCTCTTAGCACTTTAACTGTCAGAGGGATACGTAATGCATTGGCACTCAAAGGCTTAACTCTCCATATCACCTCCACCTATAACTACAATCTCTCTCTGTATAGCATCTCACTATAAATTGCTCTTATCTCTCCATATTATCTCCATCTATAATTCCTACTATTTCTCCATATAACATATCCCTATAATTTCTCCTGTGTCTCCATATACACTCTAAGTCATCATATCTCTCCATATAATCCCCCTATGACTCCTATCTATCCCTATAAAAGTCTCCTGTCTCCCCATGTAGCATCTCCCTATGACTCCTATATTACCTCTCTTTATAAGTCTGCCTACGTATCCATATAAAGCAGATTTCTCCATATAACCTCTCCTGTTATAGTCTCTCGTATATCTTATATTCATTTATATAGCATCTTCCATAACACATCCTTTCTAAGTAATCCCTCCCTCTTAACTTCTCCCATACCCAATTATACATATGCAGATAATTCCTCCTCTCTCTCCCTATAACCCTCCCATCCCTCCAAATAACCTCTTCCTACAACTCCTCCTATCTCCCTATAATTGCACCTATCTCTTCATATAACTCCTGTCCTCGGACCCACTACTAACAGGCCAGCACTTAGAGATTTCTCTGCTAGAGCACAGGTGTGGTGAACAGAGGCTCATTCACATTGATTAACCCTTTGAGTGCCAGAGGGGTACGCAATGCATTGTGTACCCCTCTGGCACTCAAAGGGTTAACTAGCCTGTGCTCTAACAAGGAGATCATCAAATCCTGGCCTGTTAGTGGGTCCTGAGGACAGAAGTTGAGAACCACTGCTCTAAGACATCCTATCTCCATATATGTAGAAGCAATTGTTGAACTGTCAGCTGTTATGGACTACAGCTCCCATCATCCCCAGCCAACTGCTGGCTGTATGGGGATGATGGGAAAGGTAGTCCCTGAGAGCTGGAGGTCCAGCAATTTACTATCCATCCATTACACCATTCATATAACCTCTAGCAGGGAGGATGTAATGTGGCAAGGAATGAGGTTTTATGGGGTTCATCTGAGGATAGGACCTTACTTACTTCCTGCTGCAGGGGGTTTTGAAATGAAGGAGAGGCAGACAAAAACCCTGTCATTCTCTTATGACTCCAGAGGAAGTGTGTGTGTGTGTGTGTGTGTGTGTGGGTCAAACAGGGACTTGGAGGAGACAGGGAGAGAAGAAAACAAAAATAAAAGGAGACAAGGGAATAATAGAATCTGAGAGAAACAAAGTCCAAAACGATAGGTGAAAAGGAAACAAAAAGACAAAATGGGAAGAATGAGTGGCTTTGTGTGTGAAAAAGCACCCTCCCTGTTTTTCTTCCCTATGGAAGTGACAATGGGAATAGATGAGAGTACTAAAAGGGCAAAATAGTTGAGGAGTTCAAAAAAGAGGGAATTGGAAAGGAGGAGGGGTAGGGATGGGCAAAACTTTTTATCTGAACAGCAAAACATGCAAAAAAAAAAAAAAACAGCACTTCCTGCCCTCCAGGAAGTTTTCCCTCTTTTTTTCACTGCATTGAAATAAATTCAAATAATGTATATGAATCCCCACTCGCTCTTCTGCTGGACAGTGGATGTCAATGACTCGGTTTGTGTCAATAAAAGGGGTGCGGCTTAATAAAGTGGATGGGCCTTGCTCTGCTGTGTGTATTAAAGTGGGCAGAACAGGGGGAATGAGGAAAAGTGCGTGGAAAGTAAGAGGAATAGGGTGGGAAGGAGAAGAAACTCCCCACCACCAGAGAAATAGCCTCTGTCCATGGAGACTTGGTAATTCAGTCTGAAAACTTGTTTCTGGGTAGATCTGGAGAGTTTTCAGGTATGCCCATAAAGTATAAAGGGGAAGGGGTTTCAAATTCCTGCATGTTGTGAGTCTGTGCTTGGGGGTGACAGACAGAAAACAGCTCAGTTTTGAATGCTAGCTACTAGTGAAGGCAGACAGGCAAAGAGAGGGAGCTAGAGTTGCTTGACAGGAGTATTGGTGGTAAACAGTTCTCCGGATGTTAGCGTGAAGGGAGAAAGGAGATTTTAAATTAAAAGGGATGTATCACCTTATAAAAAGGTGTTACCATCCGCTTTGTTAATAAGTTATTGTAGAAAAGCTGTGGGTTTTTTTTAAATCTAACTACTTGTAAAGATTTTCCCTCGTCAAGAGCAAAAGAGCTGAAGAATCAGCGTGTCCCATTATGCTAATCGGCAAAGCTCTTCTGCACGTTCTATTTCTCCTCCCACCCCCCTCCCAGCTGCCCCAGGGAGCGCATTCACGCTTCCCTTCGGTGTGCTGTGAACGGCTCCTAGTGTTCCAGCAAGCTCCGGTAAGCATTATACTGAGGTTGCAACCTCAGTATAATGCTAATCGCAGCTTGCTGTAATGCTAGGAGCTGACACGCTCCCTGGGGCAGCTGGGAGGGAGGTGGGAGGAGAAATAGGACGTGCTGAAAAGCTGTGCTGTGCACATAGTGTGGAAGTAAACAGCACAGAAGAGGGTTTATCTTTATAATTAGATTTTTTTTAAAAAACACAGCTTTCCTACAATAACTTTTATTAACAAAGTGGATGGTAACACCTTTTTTTAAGATGATACATCCCCTTTAAAAAAAACAAAAAACTTTTTAAGTGACAGTGACAGCAAAACAGGCAGATGATCCAAGTTCATATTTGAGCTGGCTGAGCCTTGAGACTTTGTGAGTGAGTAAAAGATACAATGCAGACAGACATAATCCATTACTTATTTATGGTCGAATTCGCCAAATGGCAAATTATTTATGTAAATTAGAAGAATGGACAAAAGAGTGTCAGCTGCAGTTTAATGTTGATAAATATAAACAATGGGCTTGGGATGTAGAAATCCAAAAACAGGATATAGTATTAAGGGTAGTGTGCTGTTGATGACAGAGGAAAGTGATTTGGGAGAAATTATTTCCAATGGCTTAAATGTAGACAGGCAATGTAACAAAGCAGTTGGATAATGCAAGAAGGGTGCTGGGTTGTATAGCTAGGTGCATTAGTAGCAGAAAGAGGGAAGTGGTCATGCCCCTCTACAGGCCTCTGGTTACACATCACCTAGAAGACTTCTATAGAAGATTATAGATATTCTGGAGATAATTCAGAGAAGGGCTTCTAAAATGGTAAATAGTTTACAGGAAAAAATGATCAGGATAGGCTAAAGGATCAGAATGAGTAAAGCTTGGAAGAGGGAAGAGATGGGGGGTATGATAGAAACATTCAAATACGTAAAGGGATTTAACAATGTGCAAAATGGAAGTACATTTCAAAAGAGTAGAAATTTCAGGACAATAGGTCATAGTCTAAAACTAGAGGGACAGAGGTTTAGATGTAATGTAAGGAAGTTTTACATCACAGAGGGTGGTAGATAAGTGGAATAGCCTAGCAGAAGAGGTGGTAGTGGTTAATACAGTGAAGGAAGCTTGCATGGGATAGACATAAGGATATCCAATGACCAAGAAAGGTTTGAGGTTTTTACAGTAGGAAAAATGGGCAGACTAGATGGGCCGAATGTTTTTTTTTTTTTATCTCCCATCAAATTCTAGGTTTCTATGAACCAGTTGGTGAATCTTTTTAGCATGCTTTGAATGGGATCCTCACATAGTCACCATTAACCCTTTGAATGCCACAGACGTATCCAAAGCATTGTGTTGCAATGCGCTCGATACCTCTCTGGCATTCAAAGGGTTAAATGCAAAGGGGAATACATTATTGCTGTATTGTTGGATCCCCACTTTCTACTTAAAATTTCAGAATTTGTGCCAAGGAGTGAGAAGGAATCAGATTCTGAGAAAAGATATAAACAAATACTTATAGACTGAATGGAAGATTGGACTGTGGAGAAAAAGAAATAGAAAAGTAGGGGCGGAATTAAAAGAAATTATAGCAAAAAGGAGGTAGGTAAAAGCATTACACTCAGCATTAGCAACATCATTACGACTATGTGCAGAACATTTCATCATCATAGAAAGCAAGTAACGTGTCTCAAGGGCCGCAGTCTATATGTGGTGGTGGTAGTGGCACTTATTCATCTCTATGGGACTTGCTCTTAGAATATGGGTTAGTAACGGATATACATGAACACTGTCTGTCTCCAAGGAGTGTGCCCCACTGCATGTGAGATAATTACAGCACATTTGCAGAATAATTATGTTCTAGGCCAAAACGATGAGCCACCTGAGTACTGGCAACAGTACAGTGCATGTGGCCAACACTCGTACATACTACAGTGGAAACCCTTGTGAAGAGAGGGAATTAGATATCACACTTTTGTATGTCTATTCTAATTAAGCATGTCCAACATAACCAGTCCACCTTAAACTTTATGTTGCAAATGTTAAACCATTGCCCAAGAAAAAAAGCAGATGCTTTGCTAGCTCCACTGTGGCCATTGTCTGTCCCCAACAACAACCACAAGGACATGCCACAAAAATCTCCATACTAAAATGCTAATTTATGGATAGGGTTTCCACCTTTTTCTCAAAAAAATACCGGCCATAGTTGTGGGTCAGTGAGGGTGGGGCCGCAAAAGGGAGGAGCCACAAAAGGGAGGAGACTCAAAAGGGGCAGAACCGCTCAATGGTGCATGACCCCAGAAAACTGAGCTTCAGGCTTCTCGTTACAGGTACCGGGTGCCAGGCGCTCAGTTCTCATAAACAGGGCCGGTGCTACCATAAGGCAGCTTAGGCAGCCACCTTAGTGCGCTGCAGCGGAGGGGAGCCGAAACGGAGCTGCAATTTTTTTTTCATTTATTTTAAATATATATCTGCCGCGAGGGAGAGCTGATTTATGCTACCAAGCACTCCCTCGCGCCAGAGAGCAGCAGTTACACGAGTGGGAGCAGATTAGTGTTGCGCCAGACTAGTGACAACATAGAACAACAGCCCCTGACACCAGATCCAGCCAGACAGCACAGCCCAGGGAGCATAAGCCTGAGGCAGTGCAAGCGGCGCGGATGTTTGTTCTTGGACTGCTGGGAGGACGCGGAGCCGGTACAGGACGAGCCCCGGGGAGGAGCAGGATGGGCTCAGGTGAGAGGCTCCCTGGCAATGGGTGTGATCTCCTGGTCTGCTCAGGCTCCCTGGTGTACAAATACCTGCACAGCACAATGGCCCCTATGGATAGAGACAAAGGCTGATGTACTAGGGACAGCTGGATTAACCCCTTGAGTGCCAGAACACTGCTTAGCATTGAGTAGCCTACCCACTGGCACTCAAAAGGTTAAACAAACCGCACCACAGGGGGTAAATACAAATCCCCAAAGATTACAATGGAGTTTTAACCCCTTGGATGCTACATAGGTGTCTCAATCCGTTGGAAGCCTTTCTAGCTCTCTAGGGGTTAAAACACCATTTAACCCTTGAAGTGCCAGGCAGGTATCCAACACATTGCAACACAATACCTCTTTGGCACTTATGAATTGTATATGATATGATAGCCCTGCTGTATCAGCACTCAGCAGTGTACCAATACTCGGCTCACATTTTAACCCTTTGAGTGCCAGAGGGTACGTTGGGTACCTCCTGCCTTTTAATGGATGGATTTTTTTTAATCTATTTTAGAGGTGTGCGCATATTAAAATAAAATAATAATCACTTTTAGAATGAAAAATTAGAGTGATGTATTACTAAACGTTGCTCAACATACACACACACACACATACTGATACACAGAGATAAGTACACACACGCACACACAAGCATTCAAATTGGCACACTGATGCACAGATAGAGAAGCACACACACACTTACACACTGATACCCCTACAGAGACTCACGCACATTAACACACATACACATATAGGTAACACACACTGACACATTTATACTCATGTAAGGAACATACACACATATAGGGAACACACACGCACTTATATACATATAGGGAATGCACAAACACACCAACACTTATATACATACAGGGGTGGGGCATAAAGCGGCCAGCACAAGGGGCGGAGCCAAGGGGGCGGCAAAATTAGGTTTTGCCTAGGGTGGCAAAAATCCTTGCACCGGCCCTGCTCATAAAGCACTGTGTCTGGTGAAACTCTGCACACTTCTCCTTCTTTCCACCCTGTTCCTCCCACTTTGCACCCACTTCTCCTCCTTCCCACCCTATTCCTTCTACTACTCCTCCTTTCCACCCTATTCCTTCTACTACTCCTCCTCCTTTCCACCCTCTTCCTCCCACTTCCTGCCCACTTCACAATACCGATAAACCCTGCACAAACCATATATGCCCACATACACATGTACACACGTACACATACACACAAACATATATGCATACAGACATAAAAGCACATGCAGGCACACACAAAACACATGTACATGCATGTAAATACAAAACACACACACAAATACACATACACACAGTCACACACACTCACAGAAAGACATGCACCCGCACATAGACACACAGGGACGTGCACAGACATTTTGGGGGTCAGGGGATCAAATTAAAAAAAGGGCACTTCTCATAATTATTTATTCAAAATATATATTTATAAAAAGGGCACAAGGTCACTTTGGACAAAAAGGGCAGGTGCTCAAGCCCCCCTTGATGTCTATGTGTGCACGTGCCTGTGGACACACACATACAAACATATACACACAGTCACAAACACACGTACAGACACCCATATAGACACACACATACACACAAATGGACACATATACAGACATAAACACACACACAAACACATATATAGACACACACACACAGACACACACACACACACACACAGCCAGACATATACACACACACACAGATACATACATACATACACACATTGGTTGCTTCCAGTAGGCCTGTTCTAAGTGCTACTGTCAGTATTTTTAAAGGCCTACCTTGCTATAAACCTTATCTAAGTGCTAACTGTTTTGAAGGCTTACCTTACCTTGCCTGAGCCTACTAATAGTAACAAAGCATTAGGCTCCTTGCAACACCGTAACCACCTCTCCCATTACCCTCTTACAGCAGGGGTCCCTGTCAGCCTGCTAACAATTTATTCAAGGCTTATGTTGCTGTCAGACTTCACCTGCTAACAGTTTTTCAAGGTGTATATGATCCTGTATACTTCAGCTTGCTAACAATTTTTTCAAGGCTTATGTTGCCATAATACTCAGTCTGCTAACAACTATGACTTTTAATTGTGAGTGTTTCCGCTTTAGCAGTCAGCATAAGTAGTATTGCAGCTGGAATAATCACTTTCATAGAAGGTATTGGTAGAAATTGGCAACTCATAAAAATATTATTGGAGGTAGTTAAAATGAGGACAATAATGTTTGTTATCCACAGGAAATTTCACAAAAAGAGGAAAATTATGCTTTTTTCATGAAAATTCAAGCAAAAATAGAAGGACGTTTTGCTGATCCTTGGGCAGTAGGATAGATAGACAGAGGTAGTTAGGTATGTAATGCTCAAAGCGAAGATATAGTAACCTGCGCTGCTATATCTTTGTATATATTTTAAGGCTAATGTACTAACAGGAACTTGGAGCAAATCTGGCATAAACCAACTGCACCATAGGAGACAGATAAAAGTCCATTGAGTTAAATGGGACTTTTAACCGATTGGATGCTAGCAAGGTCTCAACACGTTTCTTAGCATTCAAAGGGTTTTCAAAATGAAACTGAAATCAATGGGAATTTGTATTTGTTCCCTATGGTGCATTTGGATTGTCCCAGGATTACTCCAATTTTTTTCACATAAGAAGAACTGGTGCACATTAGGGTACAAGTAAACGTTCCTCTAAATTTCAATTGATTTAAAGTGATAGTAATACATTGATTTAAAGACATTTAATGCTGTAATTAATGAAAAAATGAATTGCACCCTGTCCGATCTCTCAAACCTTTATGGTTTGAGAGATATCAGCTTAGAAAGATCCCCCTTCCCTCCCCTTGCACTGACGTCACTGTCTAGCGTACAGCAGGAGATCCCGGTCTGCAGACCGTCCTGCAGCTGTAAGCTGAAATCACGCTAGTTCGAAAGAAATACTTCATTTGAACGGTCTACAATGTGTGCTTGCAAACCAGGCACACGTTGTAGACCGTTCAAATGAAGTATTTCTTTCTAACTAGAGTGATTTCGGCTCTGCTGAAGAGCCGCAGGATGGTCTGCAGACTGGGATCTCTGTCTGTAAGTTAGAAAGCTGACGTCAGTGCAAGGGGAGGGAAGGGGGATCTTTGTAAGCTGATAGTTTGAGAGATCGGACACAACGCAAGTAATTCATTTTTTTACTAGTTAAAGCATTGAATGTCTGTAAGGGTTAGTAATGTCCAAAAAAAAAACGTTTTTTGCATTTAGAAGAGCTTAAAAAGCTGAGCTAAATGCAAAAAAAAAGTATCAGCTTACGTGTGCTTGCAAACCAGGCATACGTTTTAGACCATTCCATTGAAGGGATTCGTTGTAACTAACGAGATTGAGGCACTGCTCAAGCACCACCGTGTCGGCCGACACGGATCTCTTGCTGACAGCTTTACAGCTGTCAGTAAGAGACATCGAACTTCAAATGCCTGTATCTCTCAAACCATAGCGGTTTGAGAGCTATTTTTTTGTATTTAGCTCAGCTTTTTAAGCTCTTCTAAATGCAAAAAAACCTTTTTTGGACATTACTAACCCTTTAATTCAATGTATTACTATCACTTTAAATCTAGCTCTTTACTCACTGAATGCTAAAATTGTCTGTAGCAATGAGTTGAAGACCTCGCTAGCATTCAGTGGGTTTAAAGCCCCTTTGAAATCAGCCAGAAAGTTTATTTATCCCCCCCCATAGTGCATTTGGTTTGTTCTAGAATTGCTCCAGGTCTTCTTGGAGCATCAGCCTCAGTGTGTAATTCTGCACGTGTATTACAGCATTTACACCAAGGGACTAATTATACCTTCTGGTTACAAAATGCCTTGATGACCTCTGTCTCATGCACACACACACACACCTCCTTCTGTGTCTACCACAGTGATTCTCAACCAGGGTGCAATGGCACTTTGGTGTGCCACAGACATCAACTTAGGGTGCCCCATGTTTTATATGAAGACTAACAAAAATTGGCTTTTAAATAAAGATTTATAGAAATTGTTATGCACGATATATTTTGTTTAGTTATTATGATTATAAAACATAATAATAACTGTATATTTATGTTTTGTACCCTTCTTATACCCTTGATAAAATACATTAAATATGTTAGGGGTGCCTCAAATGTTCTAGATTACGTATTAGGGGTGCCCCAAACAAAAAAAGATTGAGAACCACTGGTCTACCATCTTCTTTCCCACATTCCCTCTTTAACCCTTTGATTGCCAGAGGGATAAGCAACGCATTGCTTTGCAATGCGTTGCGTACCCCTCTGGCACTCAAAGAGTTAACCTCTTGAAAGCTAGAAAGGTACCCAGTGCATTGCTCTTCAATGTGCCTGAGACCTCTAGTCTCTGGCATTCAAGAGGTTAAGAAATACCAGAAATGAACATTCCATAGCTGGATCATCCCAGAATGACAACACATCTACATTAGTAACAAATACATGAAAAGAATATGCATATGGAGATTTCATTATTTTAAACAAATGCATAATAATGTGTATCTGTTCTCTTTAACCATCTGGGTTCTGAATCCCTCCCAACATTTCAAATTTCAAAAAGGACACTTTTGTTTTAGGTGGTGTTGCTGGGGGCGTGGCTGGTTGGCGAAACATTACAGAGAATTTTTAGGTTACTTCATGATCTTTTGATTGCTCTGTATGTAACTGAATAAATGATTTAGACCAAGACTAACATATTTTATTTACAAGGTATTTTATAAACACACATACCGCTGAAACATACATCTGGGGTTGGCTGTTTCTCTTGTTCAGAGGGGATTGCCTGGCATTTCTTGGATGGGCTGCTGTTTTCTCAGGATCAGTATGATGTGCTTTATGATATTTTCTGTATGCGAAAGGCACTAGAGAGCTAAGACAGCCTACATCCTAGGTAGGACACCATTCTTATAGAGCCTGCTCAGTTCTACAGCAACTCTATTGTACAGCGCTGCATAATTAGTTGGAGCTATATAAATAAAGAATAATAATAATAATAAGTTCATAATTGAGCATCTCTGCCCAGTACTTCTGCATATGAAAATTATCCATGATGTTGGTCACCGTAATGGTAACAGGGGAATCCAGTCATGGACCCCTTGCAGTGCCTAGAGAGATCAACTACACCTCATTGACAAGACCCAACAAAGCCGAAACATAAGTCTGGGTTTGGCTGTGTCTACTGTTCAGTGGGGAATTGCCTGGTACTTTGTTTCTGGACTGCCATTTTACTTGAGTGCCTCTGACCAGTACTTCTGGGACAAACCAATTGTACTGTGCCATAGTGAACAAATAAACCAGTAGTTCTCAACCAGGGTGCAGTGGCACTTTGCAAAGAAAAAGATCAATCCTGTGCTCTATATCAATATGTGAATGTGTGCCCTAGCTTAGGCATATAGAATACTCATTGCTAAATCTGAAAATAAACATGAGGATTTTGTCCCCATTTTGGCCAAAGTGGTATAAGCTTGCCACCAACGTCAAGGTACCTCATAAATTGGCAAGTACCTACTCTAACATGCCCATAAAAGTCTGTCTAAAATAAAAACTATAACGTGAGAAAGTTTGGAAACATGTAGATTGGAGCAAGGCCCCTTTAAGATGAAATGTATATTGAACTGATGGGTCCCAGTGTGTATGCAGTTAAAAATACTTATCTAACATTAAAAAATCTTTTGTATCTTGAGAAAGGAAGGAGTTCGTTTATAGAAACGCACAGTGGGACCTTTAAATATACCATACATGCTACTTTGTAGGTCCCCAATATTTTCACAATTAAAAACCCAGACTTATACCACTTTGGCCAAAATCGGGACAAAATCCTTAGGTTTATTTTCAGATTTAGCAATGATTATTATATATGCCTAAACTAGGGCACACAGTCACATATTGATATAGAGCGCAGGATTGATCTTTTTGTTTGCACTTGCACTTTAGGTTTTGGCCTGATAATTGGGGGTTATGGAGAACCCTCTCTTTCTTTCCTTGCTGCCACTTACATCAATTAATCTATCCCTTCTAATTTATACACAACATGTATTCACTGTGGTTAGTTTAGAGCTGTAAGCTTTTTGTGTCTTTTGCAGTGGCACTTTAGTTTGCCACAGACCTACACTTAGGTCTATCTCTTTTATCTAAACACTTTGCTAAAAATGTTCATTTTGAGTTTCAAATGTATATTGTCAAAATTGTTATACATAATATGTTTGGTTTTGTTATTTGAATTCTGAAACTTTAAAATAACCAGACATTATGCATTTTACCCCTCATTATGTGCTTGACAACGACATATAAAATATTAGGTGTGCCCCTAAAATTCAAAACTGTATGTTAGGGTGCCATGACCAAAAAAAGGTCGAGAACCACTCAAATAAACATTTCTAAAATACCCTTTGATTTAAATGTAGCTTTCAACCCCCTTGAGTGCTAGAGAAGACCCCAATACATTGCCTTGCATTGTAGGGGGCAAACTCCCCATTTAAATCAATGGGACATTTCATTTGTCCCCTATAGAACAGTTGATTTTTTGCTTGTCTTTGTCTTCTTGATTATGGTCTTTAGGGACATTTGTATAAACAAAAGTGGAGCAATTCTGGGGTACTAAGTACACTGTAGTGAACAGATACCTAAATTAGTATTGAAGTAAAACTGACCATTTAGTTCCTTGAAAGCCAGAGGTCTCCAATGCACTGAGAAGCAATCTCTCTAGGTGGCAAAGAAAATGTCAAATTAAAATAAGCTGAAGTTTTTCTTGATATATATGAATCAGACTTTTGCCCCTGGTAACTCCAGATTTGTCTTTTTTTATCTATGTTGTGCTATATCAGTGTGCACTGTCTGTCAGATTCTGTGCGTCTCTATGACAGCTTGCAGCTCTCTGGCAGTATGTGAATTTCAGAGACTAAGGGCCATATGTTCAGAAAAGTGGAGGAGTTCTGGGGCAAAGCAATTGCATTACAGGGGCAAACTAAACGTTTCCATTGATCTAAATGAGGATTTTAACCCTTTGAATGCTAGAGAGGTCTCCATCTCATTGAGAATCAATGTGTTGGAGACCTCTCTAGCATTCATCAAGTTAATATCCCCATTTAGATCAATGGGAATTTTTAGCTTCCCCCTGTAGTGCAAATGGCTTACTCCAGAACTCCTCCACTTTTCTTATGAACATATGACCCTTAGTCTCCATATCAGTGTGAGAAACCATGGGGGAGATGCACTAAGAAGTTATAAAGTGGATAAAACTTTGAGTGACAACACTTCTCCAATTTCTGTTATTCTATGGACCCTATGCACTAAGAGCTCTCCTACTTGAGAAATCTCCTCTTTACCACCTTTTATTGCATCTCCCACTATGAGTTGGAGACCTCTCTACCATCTAAGGCAGGGTCACCAACCTTTTCTTTAACAGGAGCTACAGTTAATCAATGAAAAAAGTACTGAACTACTCTACAATATATAATGAAAATATATGAATTCATACTGTAAGTATTTAACCATCTCCTACTGTTCATTCCTTCCCACGCCTATAACAAAGTTCCACACAGGAAACAAGTGACCTCCTTAACAGCACGGGTTGATCAACTTCCGTTACCTGTGGATCTCACATGAAACAGATTTTCTGATTAATATTGCTTTCCCGTCCTTAATTACACTATCCCATATTACTATGCATATTTGAAGTTATTAGAGTGATTTACTGAAACAATGAATATAAAAAATTGTTATAATTTGTGAGTGAATATAGAGTCACACTGTGGCTCTTAAGGCTGAATGAAAGACACACGCGAGATCACTATTTACTATGCAATTTTCATGGAAAAATTATTTAGCCCAAATATTACTGAATTGCACTTTTTTTTACCAATTAGATAACCTGTTCTTTTTTTAGCAAATGTGCTTGAAAAAGTGGGTGTGACTAAATGCCTGACGTTTTGTGAGTGCATTAGTAACTGTGCCTAATTCAGCAAAGCAGTTAGCTCACATTTTCATGAATCTGGCTAACTTTTCTGTTAATTCGGAACATTGGCTATTCAGAATCTAGTATGTTCCTTGCATCAAAAAAAAGCATACATTTATGACATTCAAAAGCTAGCTACTACTTTGCATTTTGCCCTTACTCACTTTGTTAACACATATTCCTCAGAAAACTTACTATATGAGTCTTCTTGACAATGCATGCAGTATAATCTGTAAACAGCTATTACATCAGTGGGGCCTGAAAACTGACACTGCTGTAAGGCATTTATCTGCATTACTATCAGCTCTCTGATTGACTGCTATGTACCAGACAGATAGCCGCAGCCAATTGGGGGCAGTTTTCAACCACTGGCAGGCCAGATAGCTTGATACCTGATTGGACTGGAGAAAGCTACTTCTGATAGCCAAAGACCTACTTGTTGGAGACCCCTGATGGACCAGGTCCATTACACATTTACCTCCTTTAAGGTAGGCTGACCAGACCTCACTTTTAACCGGGGACGCATAGGAAAAATGCATACTGTAGGACTGCCTTGATTTCACTGAAGTACTGAAATATGCCTATTTCCTTTGTGTCCCCGGTTAAAGGTGAGATCTGGTCAGCCTACTTTAAGAAGGGGTTACAGACCTGGTTTGTCATAGACTTCAAGACTGCAGCACACCTCAGGATGAATTGTGATCATGTCGGGGAAGCTGTAACTGACTGCTACGGGACCAGAACACTCAGTTTCAGCCTTTCCCCGGCGAGTCAAGTAATGTGATCGCTGCTACAGCGATCACATGTGTGAGGAAAACAGAAGCAGAGAACACAGATTGTCAATGCATTGGAGACCTCTATAGCAATCAATGCATCCCTTTTAAATCAACGTGGACGATTATTTGTCCCTTACAGTGCAATTCATTTGACACAGAATTTTTTCACTTAGTCTTTAAATGTAAGGCCCAATATAATCAAAACCCTCTCGGATGTTGATTCGTTGTTCTATACCAGATGTCTCCAACACGTAGCTCACACGCTATTGGTAGCTCTTTGGTTACCAGTGAGTAGCTCTCTCCATTCCAATCAGTTATGAAGCTATCTAGCCTGCCAGAGACAAGTCCAGTAGTTGAAATCTGCTCCTCAGTTGGCTGCAGCCAATCTGTGCACAGCTTTCATCTGCGGTACCCAGCAGTGGTCAGTCACATATCTTCCAACATTTCGATTGGCTAAAGAAGGACACTTTTATCTTAGGTGGTTTTCTGGGGGCGTTGCTGGTTGACAGGCCATTAATGAGACTTCTTACGTTATTTTATGACATACTGACACCAGTTCTTGTGTTACTGAATAAATCACTTAAAGCAAGATCAATGTATCTTAATACCACAGACTAATTTATAAACAAAGGTACTTAAGTTTAAACAAGCATTAACCCTTTGAGTGCCACAGAGGTATACCTCTCTAGTACACAAAGGGTTAATGTGAGTTCTATTGATTTGGAGCAATGCTATACATTTATAAACACAGTCTGATCTCCTAAAAAGAGGGACACCAGGGTTGGAAAGAGGGATTTGGGACTCAAAGAGGGACACCTGTATTGTACGCAATCAGAAAATAGATTGTAATTCAGATAGAGGCTTCACAGCAATTTCATGTTTACCTGTCCAACTGGCTTAAGAGCCAGTTTACAGATTATTCCATATCCTTTGTAAAGAGGATTTATAGAATAAGTGTTGTGGGAAAATGTGGTGTCAAGGTGAGAAAGCCACTTGCCAGTTTTCTGTTATATTCATGTAGTGTTTAAAAAAACACTCTAATAACCTTAAAGTGTTAGTAATGTCCAAAAATAATTTTTAATAGTCTTGTAGAGGGTAAAAAAATAATCGCATTGCCACAAACCCCATCTCTCAAATCTTTACGGTTTGAGAGATATTCGCAATCAAAGTTCTCCCTTCCCTCCTCTTCTCCTGACAGCAGGAGATCCCAGTCCGGGGATCAGCCGGCGGCTCAAGTATAGGGAATAGTGTTAAGGATGAGCATGCATTATCAATCAGAAAATCAGTGGCATACTGGAGAGCCGCAGGTTTTGTCTTCTATAGTAAATATGGTTTTCTTCTGCTAAAAATTATGTCTTGTAACAGAATTTCATCAACTTAAAGGGATAGTAATACTTCATTTTAACTTTATTTTATTTTGTAGGCATTAAAAAAACATGAAGAATGATCCTTTATGGTTTAAGAGATATTCACAAGCAAAGTTTCTTCTCCCGCCCCTTTTACCTAGTGTAAGCCATCTCTTCTCAGATGTGGAATGCAGTCCATAGACCAGACAGATAACAGAAGGGGACACTCTTATTCCTATGAAAACAATGAAATCCCTGCCCCCCTTGACAAGTTTTTCAGGTTTTTCCCTTATCTTAATTGAAGATTGTCCCTCTCTGCAGTCTACCTGGGCACTTCCCTTCTGCTCTAGCTGAGTAGTGTTACATCAGTAAAGGGGGCGGGAGGGGGACACTTTGTCATTGAATTACTCTGTAACTACAACTCTGACAGGATTGAAACAACACTCTCCAAAGTCCAAATACTATGATGATTAATTAGAGCTGCTTTTATTATGAAACATTACTATCCCTTTAAGAAGTTTACTTGTTTTCTGTGCAGCACTCTGTTATTTGAAAGGGTGGGAAGGCCCGATGAGTAGGTACGAGCAGCTCTTGAGATGGTTTGATACGTACTTATAAATTCATGTATTTTCATTAAATATCTTAGAGTAGCTCAGAACGTTTCATCAATTAAAAGTAGCTCCAGTTAAAGAAATGGTTGTCAACTCCAGTTATATACATTGTTCTGTGTATGTATTAGGCAGAGAAATCCTCATTCTTTTCAGAAATTAATAGTTTTCCACATAACCATCTCATAAGGAGACCCTTGACTTTAGCCATGTAGCTTATTCCCTTCAGGAGCAGTGCACTGTGCTACTTGTTGCACTCCCCTGTGGTCCTTAAAGAGTTAATATCCTCCCAAGTGTCATCATTTTCTTTTGGCAAGTGAAGTGGTTACACTGGGCAGGTAGCTGCTGATACAGTACATGTAGGGTTAATGAGCAGTGCTTCCCAGAGGTCTGTCTCCTTGGACACCCCCCCTCCTGATAATGATGCAACGTTACAGCATCACTGGCCCAAGGGATCCAAGCATCCACACTGCCACTCTCTAGTGTGTAGTCCAGAGGGGATCTGAGATTCACTATTGCGAGTGATAGATGAACCTACAAAAGACTAAGGGCCTTATTCATTAAAGCGGAACGTTCACATACTATGCAGTTGCCCTTCAATAATTAAACATATGGCGACTGGCGTCATAATACATGTATTACCTCTCAAAAGTGCCAGATTCTAAAGTAGTCTTTAATCTTCGGAGACCGGAAGGCAGGCATCAGCGCAGCCATCTTGTCTACGTGCCTACGCTGTCAGTCCCGGTCTCCTCTAAGAAGCACTGCAGTTACAACAAGGTAAGCAGAAGAGACTGATGGTGCAGGCGCGCAGATGGCACTAACCTGACCGTCGGTCTCCAAAGATTAAGGATTTCTTTAGAATCTGTCACTTCCCAGAGGTAATACATGTATTATGAAGCTAGTCGTTATATGTTTAATTATTGAAGGACGACTTTATCCTATGTGAAAGTTCCACTTTAAGCTATAGAGGTACATTTCTGGAGCCAACCATGTGCACTATAGGGAGAAAAAACAATTCCTCAGATTCTCACTGATTTAACCCTTTGAGTGCCAGAGGGGTACGCAACACATTGGCACTCAAAGGGTTAAATGGCTTTTAACGTCTTGATTGCTAGAGATGTCTCCAACACATTGCTTCACAATGCACTGGAGACCTTTCTTGCATTCAAGGGATTATAAGATGCATTTAAATCAATGTAAATTTGCTGAATGTTTATTGTTTATCCTGTGTTACACTGATTAGACTTTACCTTTAACCATAAAAAAATGCATAATGCAGGGCTGCTTTGATTTCAGTGCAGCCCTGAAATATGCTTATTTCCTATGTCCTCTGTTAAAGGTGAGGTCTGGTCAGCTTACCCAATCCTGCAGTTGGTTTGCTCCAGAACTTCACACCTATCTAGCCTGATGAATATGACGCTTAGGGCCTTGCGGCACAAGAGAAAGGTTGAGCAACTCTGGAGAAAACCAGAAAAAAAAAATCCCCAAATTCCTACTGATTTAAATGGGGCTATACTTTGTATACCTCTGTGTTGCAATGAAGGATTTAACGTCCCATTTAAATTAATGTGGTCCCCTGCTGCAGCTGGTTTCATACAGAATTGCTCCTATTTTCTTTAGTTCATAGGGCCCTATGGGCATTAATCGCCAATCTAGAGATGCAATTCTGAAGCAAACTAACTGCACCGTAGGGGATAAATATAAATTCCCAACATTCAGATTGAATTGATTTAATATTTTAACCCCTTGAATGCTAGAGAGGTCTCCAACAATGAATTAAAGATATCTCGTGCATTCAAGGGCTTAGATATCCCATTTAAAGGGGCAGTTTAACCTTATTTTCACAGTACATGTTGCCTATATATCTTTTTTTCATCTTGACCCATCTAATTGTGTAAAAAATAGGGGTTCTTGGCTTTTCACTCTCTGTTTCTGGAGGGAGATGCCCAGTTACAAAAGTCTGTGGTCAGACAAAATAGGATTTTAGTGAACGTATTATTAAATCCTTTTCTCTTTAGTCCATATGGAACCCAGGAATCTCACCTGGAGAAAAACCTACCTGAGTTTCCTTCAGAGGGCAGAGGAGTCCTCTTAGAGGCCTCTTCTTACCCGCTTAGGTTCTTTTTCAGTGCTACTTATCACGTATGAATCTGGAGTAAGTGGGGTGGGGGTGTTGCAGATTAAGCTGGTAGAGTGAGTCTCTGCCCCAAAGACTCTTTTTGAAGGAACCTGCCCTCCTGGAGGAGGAGAGCTCCATGTTTTCCACTCCTGAGATGCGGACTGCTGAGATGGCTTTCCACACCATCTCGCAGCAGGTTCCTCCCTGGCAGCTGATGTACGCCACTGCTGTTGAGTTACCTGAACCTGACTGAAGAATAAAGGGCACTCTGTGACCTTTCTGCCTTAAACGGTTGCAAAAATATGCCCCATAGAAGTTGCACCCATTAAATCCTATGCAGCATAGCTATTCAGGATCCTGTTCTTAAAGGGGCCATGCTCTAAAAAAACAAACTTTTAAGTAAAACTGCAGAAAAGTCCAAAAACCCTGTTTTTTTGCTTCTCTCTGTCTCCCTATATGGGGAATGGATATAGCCCAAATCATATGTTTCTATTCAGAGGGAGAGAGAGAACAGCAGGGGAAAACCAAGACAGATGCATGGGGATCTGCTCTTTGTAGATGTACTAATCTGGGAGGCAGGATACAGCCTCCCACAAGGCAAGTACTACTGTGGTGTAGTGGAATCCTTTATTATAAAGTGATAATGCTACACTATGTCTCCTTCATTATCCATTTCCAGCTGGTTACCATCTTGTAACCCAACAGCAGATACAGAATCACAGGCTGAACAAACCCTTGAATTAGAAATAACTCCTTTAGGCCTTCCTAAGGAGAATAACACCTTTAGGCCTTCCTGGAAGAGGTGTGTGTTTATTTGTTTGTTTATTTGTTTTAAATATGTGAGTGGCATCTAGCAGAGAGAGTGGTACTTTGTACCATAATCCCTGATTTTTTAACACAAGAGGGATGAAATAGGTTTTCCCCCTCTAGAGACATTTAAATAGAAAAGCCTTGACCTAAGGTAAAGATAATAAAAAAAAATTAAAAGCACAGGCAATTTGACTTTACATATTACGCACTTGTAGAATATGTAAATGCAATTAAGGTAGCACTGTCCTTTGAATTAACAGCAAATTAATTTTCTTAAATTGGACCTCACTAGGTAAGCATCAGGTCCCTCCTGAGGCCACCTGGTATGGATTCCTTACATGATGGTGTAAGTAGTCAATCACTGTTTCCTAAATAAATTACCTTTAAGCAATGCTCTACCCTGACCAGGCAGATTGTCTACTTTCCAAAATGGTGTACTTTTTCTTCAGTTCTGTAGTTGTTACAACAATTTGAGTACTGGAAAGACGTGTTTGAAAAAAGTATGATAAATTAGATATTGTAATTGGTATAGATTTGTGCTTCTGACAACCCTACAGTATGTCATTTCATACCAATGGGGTGCCATTTTTCTCGTAAGAGCATTAATAAACATGATATATATTTCCGTAGTTTTTAAAGATTCCAGTACATTTGAAGGGGGGAAAATGTTTAAAAAAAAAAAAAAAAAAAAAATTCTTTAACCCCTTAGTGACGGCCGCGTGCAGACGCGGCCGTCACTTAACGTCCGTCTAACATTTTTTTTAATTTTTTTAAAATAATCCGGAGTCCCCGAACGGCGCGCAGCCGCGCGGGGAGCCGGATTTCCGGGACGTACATGTACGTCCTCTGTCACTAAGTGACAGCCACACAGGACGTACATGTACGTCCTGTGTCATTAAGGGGTTAAGCTCCACTTTCTACAAACATTTGTGTACACAATGTCAGAAGAAGAAAGGTGAGTGATCCCTTATTTGATACAGAGGATTATCTTCTTTCCAAACGGTTATGCTTTGTGCACCTTTTCTTCATTTCTGTAGTTATTACAACCATCTGAGTACAGGCAAGTCACATGTGAAAACATGTTAGAAAAATTAGAGATTGCAGATGGTGCAGTTTTGTGCTTCTGGCACCCCCTACAGTATGTCAGCACAGACAAGTGGGATACCATTTTTCCCATAAGAGTAACAGCTCATGAATACAGTAGGAAATACAATAATTTTCAAACATTTCAGTACATTTTCAGTAAATTTTTTTTGTGTAAAAATTGTCAATTTTTTCCTTTAGCGCTACATTCAGGAAACATTTGTGCACACAAAGTTAATGGTAGAAAGGCAAGTTACCCCTCATTTGATGTAGTTGTAATCTACTATCTGGAAATGTATGACTTTAATGTTTCCGTGTTATGGGGTAATAATGCTTTCACAATTTGTTTAATGTATTTTGATTATTGCAATGAAAATGTAAATCATAATTCTGTTATGTGTTTTACTAATTTGGGTCTCCAGGTAAAGACATACAATTGTGCACCTATACAAACTGGGTATCAAAGTACTCAAGAGATATAGGAAATTAATATTTCATACTCTTTTCATTTGTTATGTAAAACTTGATTGAGACATTGTACAGTAAATTAGGACATTTGTGTACAATTCTAAAAACTTTCTGAGAACCCCTGTTTTTAATACAAAACTCTATCTAGATCGTTTTGTGGCGTCAGAAATTTAAACAATTTTCTGATTCATTAATGAGTCTATTTTCAGTAATTATATTCTTTTATATAGTTATTGAATTGTTTTAGGTCAGTTTTAAAATGCAGCCAATGGCATGTGCATTTTTACATCCTGTTAGCTATGCGCTGTGCAGGCCATGCTTCTAGGTGAAACAACACATTTTTGCTAGCTTTGTACTCGGGGATTCAGGGTTTTAAAAATAAATAAAACATTCACAACCAACATACATCTTTTGACACATGATACTATCAAAATAAGTTATTTTTTATTTATTTTTTGTATTTATAGCATCATACCTTGTCTCATGATGTAAAATTGACATGAAGTTAGGCAACATGAACCTATTATTTTTTTCTAAAAAAAGAAACATATATATTTCAATATAAAGCTATAAAGTTACCTATCAGAATCATACCTGAACATATAAACACGAAAAAATCTGAAAATGCATCTGGCCTACAGTTCTAAGAAATGTCCAAAGTCCCTGGCCCTGAAAGGTTTAATCCATTGAATGCTACAGAGGGCTCCAATGCATTTTTATTTCCTTTTTGACCTAACATATTATTCACTTACAGAATATGTAAAGTGAAATTACCTGTTCTTTCATCTTCACCAATATATATTTTTACAACTTATATGCCTGACATTGAACTCCATGCATTTCTGTCCAGAGCGCTTTCTGTTTAAAGTTTATAAAAGGAGAGAGGGAATGCAATAATGTCAAAAAAAGATACAATGCAAAAAAGAGTGAAACAATGTACAAAAGCCTTTCACTACAGCATACAGATCACTTGGTGCTGCAGGGAGACTGCAAAATTGTATAACTATCTCTAGTTTCACAGTCCCCAACAGAAAACTTTTGAGAAATAGAGGCAGTTCATTGTCAGGGACATAAAAATGTAAAAATAAAAAAATTAGGTAAAAAAAACCCCTAATAATTATAATATTATCATTCAGGCAATTTGACGTTATATATTATTAAGTTGACAAGATATCCCTTTAAATGTAAGATGCTTATGAAATGTTCATTCTTCAGGACCTCACAGGAATCAGTACAACCGTGCCATGTGTGTTTTTCCATAAAAGTCCTGTATTTAAAGGGATATCTGGTCAGCTTACATATTAAGCACTTGCTGAATATATAAAGTTAAAATGGATATTTACCATCTTTAAATATTCAATTTAAACTAACAGAAATTTGGTTAATTTGTATTCCTCCCCTGTGGTACAGTTGGTTTGCTCCAAAACGGCTCTTCTTTTTCTCTGACAAAAGGTACTAAGGAACTTCTGCAGAATATGAACAATTCTAGAAAATACCAGTTACACCATGGGGAGAAATAAAAAGTATCAGTGTGTGTGGTTTGGTTTACAGGGCTTTTAACTGCATGAATGCTAGAGTGATTAAATTGGGTTTTTAAAGGGATAGTAATGTTTCACAAAAACAGAAGCTCCAATTAATCTTCATAGCATTTGAGCCATGGAGATTGTTATTTCAATACTTTCAGAGTTGTAGTTCAAGAGTAATTTAATGATAAAATATCCAAGTCCCGCCCCTTTACCTAGTGTAAGCCACCTCCCCTCAGATGTGGAATCTGGCCCACAGACCAGACAACTCCCAGCAAGGGACAATCTTCTTACTGTGAGAACAATGAAAGCCCTGGCCCCATTTACAGGGTTTTCAGGTTTTTCCCTTACGTTAACTGAAGATGGTCCCTCTCTGCAACCCACTTGGTCACCACCCTGCTGCTCTGAGCTGAGTAGTGTTTCATCAGTAAAAGGGGCCGGTGGGGGATACTTTATCATTCAATTATTCTTGAACTACATCTCTGACAGTACTGAAATAACACTCTTTTATTATGAAACATTACTATCCCTTTAAATGGATAGTAATGTTTAATCCAAAAAGCAAATTCAATTAATCTTCACAGTATTTCAGCCATGGAGAGCATTATTTTAATACTGTCTGACTTGTAGTTTAACAGTAATTGAATGCTAAAGTATGCCTTTCCCACCCCTTTTACCTCCTGTAAGCTGCCTCCCATCAGATGTGGAATCTGGTCACTTGAGACAGTAAGGGACAATCTTCTTCCTTTGAGCATAAGGACAACCTTAACCCCCTTGATGAAGGATGGCAGGTTTTTCCTCATACACATAGTAGATTTCCCTCTGTGCTCTCCATCCAGACTGGCTTGGAAACCAGCATTACTTCAGTAAAAGGGGTGGGAGGGGGATACGTTATTATTCAATTAAGGTTGAACTACAACTCGCATAGTACTGAAATAACATTCTCCATGGCTCAAATACTATGAAGATTAAATCAAAGGTGCTTTTTGGGTGAAACATTACTATCCCTATAATTCCTTGAATGCTAGAGAGGTCTCCAATGCATTTTGAAGCAATGCTTTAAAGACCTCTCTAGCATTCAGTGGTTAAAGCCCCATTTAATTCAATCGGAATCCCCCCCCCATACAGTTGGTTTGTTCCAGAATTGCTCATTGTTTGCTTCTTCCTGTATTCAGGAAAAGAAAGAAAAGCATCTCCGGAGCAAACCAACTGTGTCATAGGAGACATATAAGAATTAGAATGTAAATGAAAAAGTTGCCAGATCAGTAGCCATAAACATCTCAGTAGCCATGCAGTGATTGCAAGTGTAGCTGTAGGGTTAATTCATGGACTTGTCCTCACTCTAACACTTTAATGATTTCTTCAAAATCACTTCATAGCAATTAACATAATATGCCTTTATTAAAAATCATGGGTTTTTCTGCAAAAAGACTGTAGATTCTCTTGTCTTATCTGTAGTTTTGTTTTAACCCAAAACACAGCTAAACTTTGAATTGTATGTATCACTGTGAATTCTGTGTCCTTTTACTCAGAAATGCTTTAGACTTGAGAAAGGGAGGTTCTCCTGAAAGCTTGTCAATCCAAAATTCTGTTAGTCCAATAAAAAAGGTATTACAAGATACCTATTTCGTTTGTTATTTTACATTATATATATATATATATATATATATATATATATATATATATATATATATATATATAAAGAGAAAGCCTTATTGCATAATTTATGTCTCCTCAGGAGACACACACACCCAGGGGTGTCAGGAGTGGATATAGAAATCTCCTCCCTATTGCCATTGCTGGCCATACAGGAGTGAGCAGGGTTTGCCAACACACACTCACAGTCACTCACTCTGACTCCCAGTGGCCTCAGCAAGACCCCTCAGATTCCCAAATACAGATCTCAAAATCAGCTGCTGTCATACACTTATGTGGGATTCCTGTTTCCATCCATAAATCATCTCCATCTGTACACTCCAAAATGATCTATTCTTACACATATGCTTGAATCTGATTACAAGTAGCGTGGTGAAACTCTGTCTTTAGTCTACCCTAAATGTCATGAAAATGGAAAGAGACAAGACAGAAGCTGACAATAATTTTCCAACTGAAGCAGGCATAGTACATGAGCCTATTAAACCCTTTAAGTACCACATGGGTGTGCACCAAACTGGAAAAGCAATGCATTGTACACCCCACTGGTTATGATTCCCATATGCCGTGAACAGAGTTTAGGTTAGTTTATCCTGCTAGTAACAGTCTTTATGGAGATGACACTCTCAAGCATAGGGGAAATTAGGAATCTGGACATAGTAAGGAAACAGGGGATTATTATTAACCTTTGAGTGCCAGAGGGGTACGCAATGCATTGCTTTGCAATGCATTGCGTACCCCTTTGGCACTCAAAGGGTTAACAAGTGCTAGTCCTCCTTGAGGTCATATCTTAAAATGAACCTAGAAATGGTGGTGACCTGTATGTAAATTGGTTGTAGTGCGTAATGGATTTAGAACTACACCAGGCTTTTCTGAGACTTCCATAACATAGTATATTCAGTTTAACCCTTTCAGTGCCAGGGGGTATTCAGCTACTCCCTGTGGTAATAATGGGTTAAAATGGGTTCTAACTGCATGGACACAGCAACCTAAAAACAAATATTGTCCATCTCAAAAATGTTTGCAGGATTTTAAGATTGTTGTTTTTATACACTTTTAAAGAAAGAAAACAGCTCCAGTCCTAAAGATCAAGGTTAAAGTTACAATGATAAGAGTTCACAGCCTAATATCAGATACATTGAGACATCATGTGGCTGCTTCCTTGTTGTCCTATATCTCAGAGTGAGACTATCTGACTTGCCTGTTTTACAGGTGAAACCAGATAAGCCGGATCCAGAGGCCCCCCCAAAAAACCAAACCCTATGACTACCCCGACAGAAAGAGACTGGAAATACAAGCAGGGAGAATGTAGAAATTGTGAGAAAAAAATGGTAGAGAAGAAGTACAGAGAGAATATAGAGGCAGGGAATAAATAACAGAGAAGGAAGGAGAGGTGGCAGGGTGCGTTCTGATAGGGAAAATTTCTCAGAAACCAAAACAGGAAGATATCAATTAGTCAGAGTCACGGGGAGCAAGACCCAGTGCTAACTAAACTACTGATGGGAGTGTGTGTGTGTGTGTGTGTGTGTGTGTGTGTGTGTGTGTGTGTGTGTGTGTGTGTGTGTGTGTGTGTGTGTGTGTGTGTGTAGGGGGTTAATTCAGAGTACTAATGTCTTTTTATATGAATGCATACTTCTTGTAAACATTGCTCCATTAACTTCTTAGATGTAAGAGATGTCTCCAAAGCATTGTAAAGCAATTCAAGAGGTTGAGAAACATCTCCTTAAAGGATTACTATAACCTACTAAGAACTTTGCAGAACATTCCATCAGCTATATATTAGCTATTTTTTTATTTACCGACACTAGCTTGAATCTTTTAGACTTAACCCTCTGAGTGCCAGAGGGCTATGCAACAGATTGCGAAGCAAAGCGTTGCGTACCCCTCTGGCCCTCAAAGGGTTAAGGAATGCCATGCAGGCACTGCCTCTCTTAGGTCTTTCAAAATCACCAAAGTTCTTTTTAAGTGGTAGGGTCCCTTTAAGACACAAAGATGGAGATGCACTAAGTGGTGATAAAGATGTGATAACTTCTCCAGTGATATCACTCCCCCAGTTCCTATGTCATTCTATGGAGCCCACGAACTAAGATTTCTAAAATGGGAGAGATCTTAGCTCATAGGCTCCATAGAATAACATAGGAACTGGAGAAGCGATATCACTGGAGAAGTTATCTCCACATTATCATCTCTCCCATCACTCTGAATAAAATTATTTTCCATATCTATATAAATGCACAAATAACTTGCCTTTTAGGACAGGTTTGGGAGGTTAGTTTCACTTTATAGTGTGCAAAGTAGTCTGTAGGCAATAAATATTTTGGATGCTCTATGTATGAAGTAAAAAGGCTACAACCACATGAAGTTGTTTAACCCTTTGAGTGCCAAAGGGTTATGAAATGCATTGATTTCAAATGTGTTGCATTACCCTCTGGTACTCAAAAAGTTTTAAGAGCTCAAAGTTTCTAAACCATATCTGTGGCCTCTCTCAGATACATAGCCCCATTTTGACCTATTGAACAGGACTTTTTTCCCCCATCTACATGTGGCTGTGCCTATTCCTGTGTATTATATTTACAGTACACATCATTTAGAATGAAATCCATGTGGTCTGGGTGGCAACAGTATGGACACACAGAACTGATGCCAACTGGTACATTTACACATGCTCAAATTGCTTCTGTAACAAACCAACAGTTATTAGCCTCTCCCAGTCTGGCTGTGCTGCAGCAGAATGGAAAGGGTGGGGGTGTATGTAGGCAAGTCGCCCATGTGTCATTGGTATCTGACAGTACAGAAGACAAATTGGGTGAATGGCAGCGTGAGTGCATGCTTAGGCAGCCCTGGTAACCCATGCACTCCCAACGAATGCAGTGTGAACATAAGCATTCCCAAATTCATTAGCTATTAAGCTGTACCACCACTGGACTGCAGGCCAGGCATCTTCATTTGGACAGCAGGCCGCACATTCCCTCCAGCTTTGCCACCCGGCAATTGAAATAAAGACTTGTTTTCTGAACAAATCAACTACACCATAGCATTGAAATTAATATTCTGTAATTTCCCAGTCAATTAAATTGGGCTTGAAATCCCATAAATTCATTCGAGACCCCCCTGTATGATTTGAATGATTTGTAAATTTTATCCCCCCAGGTGCAGTTGGTATGCTACAGAATTGCACTACCTAAGGCTAAATTCACACTGGCAGTTTGTTTGATGCGCTGAAATCGCATGTAAAATTGCATAAACAAATAAGCGATACACACGAGATTATCAGGTGTATTTCAATGCTATTTGAATTGCATGAATCTCTACTTTTCCAGCTATAATGCTTTTCTCAGATCCAACATTATATGCTGATTGTGTTAACGTACGATATTTGGTGCAATACCATTGAAATCAAGACAAATCACATGTACTTGCGATAACGCAGTTGGAACAAAATCTGAAGCAAGATGCACTGTCTTGCAACGTGCACTGCATTTTCAGCAGTGTGAGCAGCCCCATACAACACGATACCAATTCCACGCGTTTTGTTTAATGCATTCAAATCACTGCAATTCAGTTGCCGGTGTGAACTAGGCCTAAAGGTGCATAAGAGCAGTAAATTCTACGGCAAACCAGCTGGTGGACAGATAAAAACTCCCAAAACGCTCATTGCTTTAAATGGGGTATTTAACCTTTTGAATGATAGAGAAATGCGTTGGAGACCTCTGCAGCATACAAGGGGTTAAAAGTCCCCTTAAAATTATTAGCAATGTTAATATATCTGACAAGCAATGAGACTGATGCAAATGCACAATATGTAAAGTCAAAATGTCTAGTTTATGTTTTTTTCATGTTTAAACCTCTTTTTTACAGTTTTATATCATTCCTCAGGGCTTCTCCCTCTAGATGTCTCTAAAGCTGCATTTCTCAACGTTAGTCCTTTGGGCACACAGACAGGTCTGATTTTTTATACATCCCTGATTAATTACTGGTGAGTAGTCAGTGGCACAGTCATAGTGATTGAGCTGCATGTGCTTAATTAGGGATATCCTGATAGCCTAACCTGTTGGTGTGTCCCAAGAACTGGAGGTGAGAATAACTGCTTATGTATCGGACCAGGAAAGCAGGGACAGTGCACCGCTATCTCTGCTAAGGAAAAAAGCTTAGGGAGAGAGCCAAGGGAGTTTTCACTCTCTCTAGTCCTTTTACTCATATGGTTAATTGAATCATTGAGTCGTCTCAATCAGTCCAATGTGGAGAAGTAAAAACACAGGGAACAGGATGCAAGGCTGCGCTTCTCACTGTGCTAGAATCTGCACCACTCAATTGACATGCAGAAACTCGTCCATTCAACTGACGTGACTGCCCATGGTCCCACCTGGAATTACCTTGGAGAATCCTGTGACTTCCTGCCTTTTTCCTATAGATTTCCCAGCATGTCAAGTAATAACAATTACAACATATTGGATGCCAGTAATACACAATTCCTTGCTAAACTGATAAAAGTTGGTTCTTTGCAATGCCTGCATTATTGTTTTAATAGCAAACTGCATAGATAGATAATAAAAGAACAAAATTTAAATTGTATAATATTTTTGTTATATAAATTAATTTCTTCTCTTGTACCTACCAAATCTCCTGAATGGCTTTTCCAGGCATCAGTTACCCTCTCTCTAATGTAGTACTTTCTAATAATACCCAAAAGTCCTCAACATTCCAGCTGCAGAGCATGCCTCTTGTTCTAGCTTTCTGATTTATCTGAAAAAAGCTTCCCTCCAGTAATCACTTACAGTGGGGGTAGTCTATTTTTTGGCCTCCAATTGTTGGAGACTACAATTCCCATCATCTCCCACTAGCCAAATGCTGGTTGGGAAAGATGTGAGTTATAGATAGAATCTAACAACTTGATCTCTAAAGAGAGACTATTCTGCCTTTCACCACGTGAAAAGGGGCAGCGTCACAAGAAAAGCTGACCTCTGTGTCAATCACTGAGTGAGTGTTATCTCTTTATGTATTTCACTGCTGAAATGAACATTTATATTGTATCCTGACATAGACACAGAGGTAATGTAATTTTGTTGTCCTTTTTCTTGTTAAACCAGGTTGATGGTGTATATAAAAACTCTTATAAATTTCACAGTGCCTATTTAGTGGTTTATTCATACTGAATGATCTACCTATCCCAGGGGTAGGCTGTTGATAGAAGATGTTGTTAATAGTTGCATACCCCAGCACTGGACTTAAACCACCATTCCCCCCAGAACCCCCTCCTCTATGCTTTATTCTTCCTCTACTTGTTTCTTTTTGGTCCTTCCCCTGATCTCTGTTGCCACTTCATTCTCCTTTCTAGAAATTCCCCTGCCCTGCCCCCTCTTCTAACTATTCCCACTGCTATCCCCCCTCCTCTTCTCTCTGGGAAAATGTTTTATCAGTGACACAAAGGATTCTGGGATTTCTCCACAGGTGCCCCATTTTCCTGCAATTACCCAGCTGGCCTCCTCTGGATGGCATGTTACCTCTCTGCCAGGACCTGCCACCAATTATTGTCATGTTGCACAAGAAGCATATAAGGAAGACTGACAATCATTTATTAATGCCTAGAAAGGGGTTACTCTGCTGGACAGCTACAACATCCTACAGTGTGCCTTATTTGCATGGTGATATAAAAAGGAAAGTTACATGTATTGTGGCCTTTCCCTGCTACACAGGGAGAAGAAGCTATGTGACATAGAGTCTGCCCTTACTACTCCATGGTGACATAGATAAAAGGGAATATGTCCTTTCCGATTTAGGGTGGCACAGAGTGAAGGAGAATGTGACAGGCAGAAAGGAGCTATGGGACATGGAGATGGACCTCCTTGATAAAGAATGACACTGACCTGATGTACTAAGAAAACTGGAGTAATTTTAATGCAAACCAACTGCATTATGGGAGACAATTAAAAATCCCCATTTATTTAAAAGGGGCTTTAAAATCCTGAATGCTAGAAATATAAAGCCCCATTTAAATCATTGGGCATTTTGGGGAATTTTTATTTGCCCCCTATGGTGCGCTTGGTTTGCTCCACAACTGTTCCCAGTCTTCTTAGTACATCAGCATCCATGTAGTTTCTCACTGGGTAATGTTGTAACACAAGAAGAAATTGTACACTAAGAGGGCCGTGTGCTCAAAACTAAAGTGGAGGAGTTCTGCGGCACACCGTTTGCACTATAGGGGAGAACTAAAAATTCCAAAAATTCTGATTTATTTAAATTAGGGTTTTAACCCCTTGAATGTTAAAGAGGTCTCAAACGCATTGAGAAGCAAGAGGTTAAAATCCCCATTTAAATCAATGGGATTGTTTAGTTCTCCCCTATAGTGCAAATGGTTTGCCCCAGAACTCCTCCACTTTTCTTATGGTTCAGCTGGTTTGCTCCAGAATTGCTTCTCTTATGCTTCCTTAATTCAGCCCTATAGGTCTTATTCATGAAGCTAAAATTTGCATTTAAATGGGGTCTTTTAACCCCTCGAATGCCAGAGAGGTCTCCAATGCATTGAAAAACAATGCATTTGATAGGTGTACAGCTTTCATGAGGGTAAAGACCTATTTAAATCAATGGGAATGTTCATTAATAACCCCACCCCCCTTAGTGTGCAGGAACGTATCGCTTTAACTTATCATCTAAGGGCCTTATCCACAAAGCAGAAGAGGAGCAATTCTGGAGCAAACCACCTGCATCATGGAAAATAAATTAATTTCCACAAAACTCCCATTGATTCAAATTGAGATTTTAACCCTTTGCATTCGAGAGATGTTGAAGAGCTTGCTAACATTCAAGGGGTTAAAAGTTACATTCAAATCAAAGGGAATTATACAGAAAAAAAAAGCAATTCTGGAGCAAACCAACTGCACCATTGGGGACCAATAAAATGTAAAAATGTAAATGAGGCTTTTTCCTCATGGAATGCTGAAGTGGTATCCGACACTCTGTACAGCAATCCACTGCAGAGTTTTATGGCATTCAAGGGGTTAAAAGCCCCATTACAATCAACGGATATTCTTATTTATCTCCATTGATGCGGATGGGTTGCCCCAGAATTAAACCTTATTTATTCTGAACATAGGCCCCTGGAATGTTCTTACACCACCACCACCACCTTGGCTGTTGCTAGCACAATATAACAGAAAATGGCGATAGGAAGTATAGTGGGAGAGTATGTAGAAATGTGAGAAAGCAGTAAAAATATGTATAAACATCTCACCAAGTAAAATAACATATTTGCGCTATGGGCAACATTGATAAAGCAAAAGTATCAGTTATGGCACATACCAGCTGTAACAGACAACATATAGAAAAATGTCATTGATTGCTTTGGAAAGCATCTGAAAGCTTTGTAACATTCAAGCAGTTAGGAGCACTATTTAAATAAAAGGAATGTGTGAATTTTAATTTGTCCCTATTTGATACAAATATTTTACTACAGAATTGTCACACTTTTTTTCTTAATACAGCCCCAGAGTGTGTCATATCCAACATGAACTACGGCAGTATGAAACATGAGGCTGCATACGCGAAGTACATTGAAGTAAGCACCATTCTAAAGCAGTGTAACCACATCCTATATACGCACAGATAAAATGTTACAGTTGGGTAGCTGAGACTTTATTCCGAAATCCTTAGTTCCTTACCCCACAAAAACCTCTCTTCCTTTCTCTTTCTACTTCTATCTTAGTCCACTTAATTTCCAGGTTTATATAGTCAGTATATTGCTACTAATTTTTCTTCGCTTTTCTTTTCTTCTTTTTCAATCCAAACCATATGTGACCTATCACAATCACACACCAATGTAACAGGTAGATACAAATGTAAACTAAAGGTGTAAATCTGAGAAGCATTGTAGAATTTCTGTTTTCCTCTTTTATTATCGTTCATGTATCTTGTAAACTAGATGTTTGGATAAAAACCTCAATAAAAAAATCTATATTTAAAATAAATAAATAAATACATAAATAAATAAAAAATGGTTCCTTTTCATTGTTTGTTTGTTTTTTTAAATATGTACCCATATGGGATCTGAAGTTACGGGATATAGAACCTGCTCCTATCTCAGAATAAAAGATATGTAATGCAGGCCATGTGCCAGCGAAAAGGTTAGGAATGGTGGGATAATCTGAACACAATTCATAAAACACAAAATGATCTATATATAAACCAAATTTGTCCTCCTGTGACCCTGACAATCAAAAAGTTGTACTTTTTTACAAGGATAATGAAAACAAGGCACTGTATGATGCGGGGTATATATACACTGACAAGGAACATGCTGCATTGTATGGTGATAGTATCTATGCAATGAGAATGAACATGCTGAACTATATAAGGATGCTGATCTATATACAATAATACTGAACACACAGTGTAAGATGGCACAGAGTAGTGGTACACTGATAATTAACATGTTGAACTTTAGAATGATTCTGAGTATCTATACATTGGTAATAGACACATTGTTCTGTATAATGATACTGAGTATATCTAGACTGAATGAACAAGCTGCTGTGGATAATTATGCTGAATATCTATACACTCATAATAAGCATACTGTTCTGCACAATGATATTGATATGATATGTGCTGCTAACAGACATTCTTGTATAATGTCTGATGAACATCCTGAACTGTGTAATGATGAGGAGTACTTAAACACTAATACTGAACATGTTGCACTGTATGACCCCAAGTATCTATATACTGATAATTAAATTTACACTGTATAATGTCACTCAGTATCTATACCAGGGGTAGGCAACATTTGGCTCTCCAGCTGTTGGAGACTACAACTTCCATCATCACCAACCATTTGGGGATGATGTGAGTGATACTCCCCAAATGCAGGAGCCGAAAGCTGCCTACCTCTGGTCTATAAAATGATAATAAGCACAGTGCTCTGTATAAGGATACTGAGTACTATACACAGATAATGGACATGCTGCACTGTATAATGATATTGAAATCTATACATTTGATGAACACAATGCACTGTATAAGGACACCACCAGAAGCTACAATGATACTGAGTAGCTATACATTAACCCCTTAACGCCTGTTTGCCATGCTATGCCCATCCTGCGGTTTTCCATTAAGGACCGGTGACGTTCATAGCACGTCACGTACATTTTACTTACACCGCTCTTTCGGGAGCGCTGTAAGAAAAAACTGGGAATGAAATTGACTGCTCCAAGGCTGGAGCGATCTCTCTCAGTTCCCAGAGCGGTGTGCCGGTACGCGTCACAGGTCATGTGTACTGGCACGTCAGAAAGACCAAAGTGGTCCTTAAGGGAAGGTTATTTGCCAGGACCCAGGTCTTTAAGGGGTTAATAATAAACAAGCTGCACTGTGTAATGATGCTGTGCATCTAAACACCGATGGTGAACAAACTACACAGTATAAAGATGCTGAGTATCTATACACTGATAATTAATGCACTGCAATGTACAATGGTGCTTAGTATCTGTACCTTTTAATGAACATCCTGCACTATATAATGAAATTGAGTAACTGTATACCCCTGTATAGCTATTAAGTCTCTCTGTTAATAATATTAATCAGTATCAAATTCCAACTTAACTGATCTATATAGGGGAGTAGATGTAATTAACCTATGATGTGATTGACAATATCTGTGGGCTGGATGCTAGTGCAGGTAATAAATGTATCAATGGTTTTATGTCCAAATTTTCCAACAGACTACAACGGAGATTTGTGAGAAAAAATCCAGTGCCTGTCTGTCACCCTGCGGTGGGAAGAAAAGAATTAATGTCCCATAATTCTCTTCTCTATGTGACTCCATGCAGGGGGAAGTACAAAATTACCTGAAATACACTGAAGCTGATGTACTAAGAAGACCTAGAAAAATTCTAGGGAAAACGAACTGTGTCATAGGGAACAAACAAAAAAATTGCAATTGCCTCTCTAGAATACAAGGGATTAAAATCAAAATTTTAAATCAACTACAATGTTTATTTGCCCCCTAACACTATTGATTTGATCCAGTTCTATGTAGTACATCAGCCTCTGTAGGACCCTATTCACAAAAGAGAAGAGGAATCATTTTGGAGCAAACCAATTCAATCACCGGGGAGAAATAAAATATCCCACTGATTTAAATTGGGCTTTTAACGCCACACATTGGGAATAAATGCACTGAATTTAAATTAAATCAATGGGAGTCAGGGGAATGTTTAAAGGGGAACTACCACCCCACACAATCTTTACCTTCACTAAGTCCCATCTGGCGACTAGCTGCTTAGTAGCGCTAGTCGCCAGAATAATTACCTTATTTAATAGATTTCTCCTCTGTTCAATGGGCGACAGGCTTGACGGAGCGCGGACATCTTGCCATTGTGACGTCCGCGCACCTGTGGTGTCAGTCCCAGCTGGGTCTAGTAGGCATTGCTAGGAGCCATTTGGCTCCGGCTGGGACTGACAGCGCAGGCGCTCGGACGTCACAATGGCAAGATGTCCGCTCTCCATCCTGCCTGTCACCCATGGAAGAGAGGAGAAATCTATCAAATAAGGTAATTATTCTGGCGACTAGCGCTACTAAGCAGCTAGTCTCCAGATGGGGACTTAGTGAAGGTAAAGATTGTGTGGGGTGGTAGTTCCCCTTTAACTCCCTTCCCCCCATGATGCACTTGGTTTACTCCTGAATTGCTCCTAATTTCTTTTGAGTCCTTTTTGCCACTTGACATTGTTTTATAGCTGGAAAAACTTCACAAGGTAATGCAGTGTAAAGGCAAAGAGGAAGAAGACTGAAAGAAAAGCAAATAGAGTTTGAAAACCACAACTGAAAAGAGAAAGTATTATTTATTTTATGGGGAAAATGGTTGCAGCACTCTTAGTGAGAAAGAGTTACACCCTGAAAGCCTTTTCAAAAACCAGACACAAACTCCCCTGTCAGTCACTCATTAACCCTTTGAGTCACAGAGGTGTATGCAATGCATTGTGCACCCCTCTGGCACTCAAAGGGTTTAATCAATAAGGACCAGAAGAGTAAACAAGCACTGCAATGCACACCACTCTATTCCTCAAAGGGTTAAGAAAGTTAGCCTGAATTATAACTAATTTTGGAAATGGTATTATGAAGGTGTGACAATAATAACAGCACTTGTAAAGAGTGGGTTTGAACAAATCTCTATTTACAGAGTGCAGCATTAGTAGGTTCTTTAATAATATTGAATTTAGGGTATTATTATATGTACACAATGGTGCAGTTGGTTTGCTCCAGAATTGCTCCAATTCTAAGTACATCAGCGACAGTCCGCTTCGGATTTCTCATTTTGCAAGGCTGAGATATGAGTTTATACATATTTTACTGTCCAAATAGTTTCTATATAAAAATACTATTTGGAAATCTGACTGCAGGAATATTACTTTGACAATTTTGCTTGGATTGATGAGAGAGAGTTCTTAAGGATTTGGATTACATTTTGCCAAGAAAAATAAAACTAGAACTACTTCATTTATTCTATAGTCAACCATTTTCATATTTTTCCTGCCATTTCTTGTTTAATATGACAGTGTGCTTGTGTATGAATTGTAGTTAGGGTTATAATAGTTTAATTAGCGATCCAGAACTTTAGTTACAATTCCAGGAGTACACAACCAATGGCTCTCCAGTTGTTGCTAGAAAACAACTCCCTTCATTCTCATCCAGCTTTTGAACTTTAACAACAGCTTAAATCCCATATGATGCCCACCTTGATGTGCCATTAGTGGTATAAGTAGTATCAGTGTAACCTATGGTTCCCAGGGCACGTAAACTAAACTATTTTACACAATTATGAATGCTAAGAGTATCTTAACAAACAAGTTATAGAACCAGTTAATTGCACTACAAAATAGTATACCCTAAAATAATATAGTTTGCCTTTCAAACAATTGGGGTGTAGGAATTCAGGAAATTGCCCATTTGGCAATAAATTGCTCCACTAGGTAAGAATTTAATTTAGTGTGTGTGTTTGTGTCTTCAAATAATGGTATTAGTTCCAAAACTAATACTTTCTCCTCATAATACACCATTCTACAATATTTTCATCTCAATAGTTACAAGAATCGTATTTGCTCTCAAGTCAGGAATGATCATATGGCCGTATTTAGATGACAAAATGGAAGAAATTCTGCTGTAAAGTAACTGCGCCATAATGTACATAAAAATGGTAGCCAGGTGTCCAACACATTGCAATAAAATGCATTGGGGACCACTCTTGCATTCAAGAGAATAAATGCACCATTAAAAATTTTTTAGTTGTCCCCTATGATGTAGTTGGTTCGCTCTAGAATTGCTTTTTCTTTTTGAATAAAGCTTATAATGATTTAACAACTGAATGAATTGCCCTAAGATGGTACATGCCCCTCCATTACTAATTGCTCTAGTAAAAACTCAGCATTGCCCCCTATTTAGTATTTCCCACATAAACATGAACTTTTCCCAGTGTATGTATGTGATTAATTAAAAATGTAACTCCTCCAAGACAACACCAAGGGCAGAGACAACTTTATACAAACTTAACACTGCATATAGCCTAAAACCCATCACCCGCACCACGCCCTAATCAGCATTTGCCTCTACCCCAATAATAACACCTGTCTACCAGGTACAACTTATCTTCAATCCCCGCATGTGTTCCAGACTCACACAGGATATGGCATATCTTTGGTAACCAGTGGTGATTTTCAGACAGGTCACTCTAGTTCGATTACCTGGTTCCCTTTTAGCTGGTATTACATAAGACCAGCAGAGCAATATACCATTATAGAGTGAGTTGACCTGACATAGTTCCTTTTATGAAATCACCCCTGTCAGAGGGGTAGCCACAGGTGGGCCTGGGTGAACAGTGACCCATCCATCCAGCTAAATAAAAAAATAACATTTGGAATGAAAACCGATGTGAATATCAGGAACCCACCAAAAAATAAATCCTGGCTATTCAACAGCTGTAATTACCCATTCCCCAAACATACAAGGTGAAGATTTAAAAGAAACCTTATTCATCACACTAAACGAGGTGCAATATGTGGCAGACCAATGGCACCATAGGGGGAAATGAAAAGGCTCTGATTTAAACTGGGCTATAAACCTCTTGAATGGTAAAGATGGCTCCAATGTACTGCTGTGCAATGCACTGGAGACCTCTCTAACATTCATTGGGCTAAAGGTGCCATCTATGTCTATGGCAATTTAATCTTCACTTCTCCCGTATGATGCAATTGGATTGCTCCAAAACTGTGTCTCTTTAGCTTGATGAATAAGGAACTATGTCTTACATCTATACTATTATTACCACCACCTGATTCCTTGCTTTAGTCCTCACCTTCCAACCAGCAGAGCTGTTGCTATCGCCTTTATCTTTGAAGTAGGGGACAAAGCGAACCATCCAGTCATAAATTTGGGACAAGGTCAGTCTTCTCTCCGGGGAACTCTCTATGGCCTTGGTGATGAGGTCAGCATAGGACAGGTTTCCCCAGGCATTTCTGCGAGAACTCTTTGCTTTCCGCATTTGCCCTGGGTCAAGGCCAGGTGGGGGCAAGGGCATATCTGAAGAGGGGTCTGGTAGTGGGGGCCAGGTGCATGAACGAGGACGACCTTGTGGCTCCACATCTGATTCTGCTTCCAACTTCTCCATCATTTAGGCTGCTAAAAATAGCCCAATCTTCATAAAGTGAAAAATGGAAACCAAATTAAATCCACATTGGCAAATTGGATTCCAGGAAGAAAATCACAAACTAGAGAAAATGATCAAATAAAAAGATGCTAAAAATGTACAAATAAATTATCTGGAAATGTATTTTATATTAGTAAAAATTGATGTGGTGAAAAAAAGCAGTATATATTTAACTGGCTATGAATGCAGCTGTATGGAAAGCAAAGTTATACTGTATAAGAAAGTGCTAATGCTACTGAAAAAAAGTCAGAAAAAAATTATTTTAGTGATATCCAAGTGTTGGCAATAGATGCTAAAATATCAGTAGGAACATGAAAGGACAATGTAAGTTGCTTGCCAAATGCTTCCTTAACTGCAATAATTATTGCAAACTAATTTGCATGGAATAGTTAAATTGTACATGCAGGTAGTAAGCCATTATTTTAATAAATCAATTAAATTAATGATTTGTGAGAATAAATGCATTCCACATGCACCGTTTGTATCAAATATTTGCAATTTACAACAAGATGGTGATATTTTGTATCAACAAAAATACAAGGACCTGCAACAGATATATTCATAAATGATTTTCTACTGAGAACACCAAGGGTTAAGCCTGAAAGCATACAATTGTCAGCAATGTGAAATCCAGATAAGATCTATAATGAGATTATCGGTGCATTTAAAAGAAAGATAGGTGTGTTTGAAATCTGTCCAAAAGGTATCTATTCTCAGTCTTTTGCAGCAACAGATGTTATATACAGAAGGGGAAAAAAGAAAATCCTGTTATAATTCAAAGGGAAATCATTCTTACAAACCCCAAAATGTGCAGGGTGGATGCAGTGGGGGGGCACAAAAAAGCCCCCCTCCCGTTTAATTTACATTCACCCTTTAATTAGATATAAAATCACCGTTCTTCACTCCTCTCTGGAATTCCTGATGTTGGGGTTGTTCCAAATGACACCTTTGTAATATAGGGTTATTTTCTGTGGCCAGCTGGGAATGTGGAGTGCCTTTCTCCAAACCCTCACGCGTGCCCCCCTACTACAACCTGGAGCCACACGTGGGGAGATGCTGCGGTTTTGGAAAGCCAAGAGGATATGTTCATTGTCATGATGGCTTGAAACAGTTAGTGATAAATAGGGTGCATCTGTTCCCCAAGTCTTGAGGTGAGATCCACAGGCAGGGGATGACTTGCAAGGATAGTGACAGGATGGTTGTGAAAAGGGGGGGTTCACACCTGCTTGGCAGTATTGGGAGAGAAGATGCTCCTTGCTTCTCTCTCTCTCTCTGGGAATATCTCTTTTGCTCCCTGGCTGTCTGTGTCTTTCTCCTCCTGGGACAGAGCTGGGTTGGACCATGTGTTGGGATCGGCAAGCACTGCACTCTTCACCTTAAGCATTTAGAGAGAGAGAGAGAGGGAGCGAGACAGAGAGAGAAATAAATAAATAAGATGCAGCCTTTTGCTCCTCCTCTCCTGTCTCCTCCTCCTCCTCTTACATGAGAGACTGGCTGGGATTTGTACAACCCTGAGTGTGATCTCTGCAATTTTATAGAAATATATACATACAAACACACACACACATACAGAATGTAAATGTATACATTGCATAAATATAAATGTATACTATATATTGCATATACTGTATCCATGCATAGACTGCACTTCTTGTGTGGCAATGTATAGCTGGGAAATCACTATATTCAATGTTGATACTTTTACACAATGTAACCACAATGGGTTTTGTGGTACTTTACATTCATATCTATACCAGAGGTGCAACTAGAGGTGTGTGACTGGGCAAGTATCCAGGGTGTAGCCTCTAATATGTCATAAAACTGGTGCTGCCTACATGGTATAGAGCTATTTTAGGATAGTGTCCTAGCATGCATTCGGTGTAAATAATTCGTTACATGAACATATTTGTCAGTGTAACATGGTTAAGTTATGCAAAACGGAGACAGTTCCTTAGTCTCTCCCTGATGTAAAATACAGCTAGTTACACGCACTCACAACCCCTTAAGGAGCAGATTGGTGTACAACACATTGGAGTTAATGTACATGAATCGTCACATCAGAAAGTATGTGTCTATACACATGAACGTTTATTTTTTATTTCAATGTGGCAAAAATGGCACAAGCTAAATATGTTTAAAAACCTGCACATACCCATAATTCGCCGAAAAATTGATTGCAAGCATATTAATGTCAAATATTATAACAATAATGCAATATTTCGGTTCATGTAACAATAATTGCATCATATAGAATGTAGGTATAACTAAATTTGGATTATGTTACACACGAACGCACTCAAGCCACATAATAATATGCCGGTAAAATTAGGATACAGCACGTATAAATCCCAGTCCTGTGTCTCCTTATATGTGGGAGGGGAATGCTCTTAATGGGGCCGGACTATGGGCGGAGCGTATTCTATGGATCTCACTATTTGTCCGTCCCCAAAATCTAACTGTTCACCACTGCATATTGACCCCCCGGCCACGTGGGTGTGAAGGTATTGCAAGTAGACCCTACACGTTATGACGATTGGACCACTGGTAAGCATGTACACAGTAATTGGACCGAACGCTAGTAGTCGCGCCCGCTTACCTCCTCATTGGGCGTGACGTCGAACCATTCCACCTGTTTGGATTGGTATATAGTCCGGGAACCGGTCTGAAAAGGGGCGTGAGCAGGAAAATCCCTTTGCTTGGCGTCACCAGACTGTTGTAAATGGTTGCTAGGGGCAACGAACTGAGACGGGGGCCTTGTATGCTCTTTGAGGCCTGTCTAGCAAATGACATGGGAGAAATAAATATGTCGGTCTATCAAAGTGAGAAAACCCAGAGACAAATGTGGTAAGAGGAATACTATACAATGTAATACACGTAAAACGTTTACATAAACACGGAACAAATGCTTTTTTTTTTTTTTTATAAAAATACATCCTCTTTAAAAGAAGAATAAGTGACAAACTCAACATTCATACATGTGAAAATTGAAAAGAATATACCGTTTAGTGTCGAAATGCAGAGTTACTACTGTCACCCTCCCCCCTCAATCAACAGTACAAATCGAAACCAACATTTTGGTGCTGTCTTTTTGCCTTCTATCTGTTGAGATAGATAGATATATAATATATATCTATGCACTCACACACATAAGCAATATCATTGGTATATTGAAGGGTAGACGTGTACAACTTTTGGTTCTCTAGTGTTTGTTGGATTATAACTCCTAAGGACAACTGATAATGATTGGATACCAGAGCAACACCATCCGAATAAGCAGCATACCAGGGAACTCTCAGAGTTTTGGGCCAGATCTTTGGGTGAAGTTCCCAATTCTCAGGGTGAGTGTGTTCAAGTGATATCAAAACTTAAAATATAAAAAAGTATGTTGTAGGGGTTTATTCCCCATAATAAAACAAGGGTATTCCCACTGCTGAAATGTGTTTTATTCAAAAGTCATTACAGCTCAAAGCTGAATTTTTTTAGAGCAGTATCACAGTGTTCTGAAATTGTACAATGGTGCTGTTGCTACACTATATTATGGACCGCTCTGGGCAGTTGACCATAAATCTCCATAGGATGGTATAGCAACAGCGCCACTGCTCCTAAAAAAAAAAAATAAATAAAAAATAAAAAGAAAATTAAGTTTGAACTGTAATAACTTTCAGCAGCGGGAGTACCCTTGTTTTAATCATGGGGGGAATAAACCCTACAGTGTGTGTGTATATACACACACACACACACTGTAGGGTTTATTCCCCCCATGATTAAAACAAGGATACTCCCGCTGCAGAAAGTTATTACAGTTCAAACTTGATTTTTTTATTTATTTATTTTTTTTTTACATTTTAAGTATTTATATCCCTTTCAGTGCATCACGCTATGTTCTGAACCAATTAACCGCTTGTACAGTTTCTAAATTGGTGCCGTTTGTACCAAGAAGGAAGAGGGAGAAGTCCTGCTTGTCTTTTGTGTGCACAGGGAGCAGTGTATCAATGTTTTACCATGTAAAGGCTCCCTTATTTGCTCACTGAACACCACTGGGTTTGAGCAAGGGTGGCCATATCGTTTAGAATCTATATTCTAAGGAACTAGTGGGTTAAAATTTCAAAAGTCTCAGGGTCAGCATATTTTGAACGTTCATAGCTGTGACTAGTAGTAATATTTTTTGCCTTATCAGTATAGGGCACTGTCTGCAAACATCAACTATGTGTGGTAAGGCAGGAGTAGTCACTTAGGCAGGAAGAGCTAAGGTCCCCAGTGTGCTCTTTGAATGTATTAAAGGGGAACTAGGTTTAATGTAGATAAATGTAAGGTTGTATATTTAGGCTGCAGAAACAAACATGCTACATATACACTAAATGGGAAACTACTTGGAAAATCCTCGAAAGAGTTAGGCTGCAAAAGAAAAGAAGGCGCTCCTAGTGTATTAATGCAACTCAAATTCTTCACATTAACCTTTCACCCTTGTAAGAATGGTACTCACAAATTCCAATGTTCAGCGCAACAAATTCTTGTTCACTGAAATTCACGCTCAAGGGTTTTGTTAAACTGTCCCTCCAAACAGTATACTCTTCAGACTATACAGGAATCTCTCAGGCTGCTCCTTTTATGAAACCAGTGGATGGTCGCTTGTATGCAAAAAAACACACACAAAAAAAAGGGTGCCCAATCGTGCCTGTTATCTCTTTAAATATTCACATGTAAAAAATACAATCAGTATACTCACAAAGAAAGTGGTTGTGAAAAGGACATACGTCCAACCAGATGTCAGAGTTCTTTTAATAATGTAGAAATCCTCTCCACAGTTGGTGAAGCTCAAGATAGGGCATTACCCTTGACAAGGGATATAATGAATGCCACTCTAGAGGACTGGGTGCTGAATACTTGGGGCAGAGTGCAAAAATGTAAAAGGCACTGGTTTAGAAACCTCCTACATGCAGCCAGAGAAATAGTTTATTTTTCAGGCAAAGGGATCTTAGGGGGCTTCCCAGCTGGGTGAGCCATAGTAGTACTGGGGGCTGAAAGCAGAACTGGAGACACTAGGTGACCTGAAGTTGTTGGTACATGGTAGTTCCGTGGTAGTGGAATGCAGCAAGTCTAATACCGCATTAAACTTGCGGTCCAAAGATCAAGTTGTGAGGTGTGAGCCAACAATATCTGCTGTTGCTGGTCTTGTCGAGCCAATAGTCTGTAGAGTTTTGCCTGGTCCGTAGTATGGCCTAATCTTCCTGTAATAATGTTGAAGGAAGAATCTCCCCGACTCTACAGTGCATGGCTGGTGGTCAGTTGGAGATACTTAGGACCCTTAGCATTACCAGGATGAGGAATACAGGAGGTTGGAGCTGGTGAGTAGTCGAGTCGAGAGTAGTCTGAAACCAAATGACCGTTATTAAGGAGCTCTATGACTCCTTAAGCAGTCAGATGAGCATGGGGTCGAGGGTCGACCGGATGTCGTAGGAACACTGAGTCGAATGGAACACCCAGTCGAGAACCGACTAACAGTCAAAGAGTCTGGAGGAGTTGGAGGAAGATTAGTTGAACTCTGACAATCAGTCGTACGCTATGGAGGAGAGATGTAGCCAAGTCAGAGGTCAACCTGCCCAGATACCTGGCTGGGGTCAATCCCAAAGGCCGTTGGTGGAATGCAGGCCCTGCATGAGATCAACCTGCCTCAAGCAGATAACTGGGATCATCCAGCAGGCAGGTAGGTGGTAGACAGCCTAGTCGGAGATCAACCAGTGCACTGTATGCTCTCGAGTAAATGAGCAGCAATGGGTAGTCTGAGTCGATGCCAAAGTCAAACTGGGATATCAGCTGAAGTAAGCATGGTTGAAGAATCAAGCCAGGTCTAACAGGAAGTCAAGCAGAACAAGGATTGGCAGTCAGGAACAGAGCCGGGGTCAAGCAGGAAGCAACCCCCCAGAGATTCACTAGGAATGTACGATAACTCGAAGATTGGGTGCTGGAAGCCAGAAACAGGAATATTTTAAAGGGCTATCCCATGAGTGAGAGGGGTGGAGAACAAACGACGGAGTGACAGTCATAGAAACAACAAGAGAGAGGTCCCTACCCCCAAGGAGCTTATGCAGGATGTGAGACTAAGCTGAAAGCCTCTGACCCTTCAAAATTATGCCTGGACAAAATGTCTGCAGATGGAGGTATTGCCTCACAATTTACTGAGTTCCTGGTATGGATGAGGGCATTTATGCAGTAAACTTTCAATGTAATGCAGGAGTCATCCAGGACAAAACCAAGAGTACTAGATTCAGAGGAAGGTATATACGTTTTTCCTTACGAGGAAGAAGAGGGCAGCTTGATGAATATTGTTTCACTAACTGAAGAAGGAAAATTGATTGACGATTTGGGGGCTTTTAACTAGGATAAGTTACATGCTCTTATAAAAATCCATGAGACATACCCTGAGGTTAACAAAAATTCATAATGATATGGACATAATGAATACAGCCTTCAGAGGCCATAAAAAGCCTGTCCCAGTCTTCCCTATTTACCATTCGATCTAGGAAACAAGGAGTGGAATCAGAAACAAAGGAGTCAGAGTGAGCAAAAGTTGGAAAGGCTGTTGGTCTGACCTTGCTCATAATGATTATGGAGGTAATTGATAGGCTTCCCTGAAGAGGTGAGTTTTCACGGAGAGTCTGAAGATCAGAAGGCTGGATGAGAGTCTGATGGGATGGGGGAGGGTATTCCAGAGCTCCGGTTTGACCTTCAAGATCCTCAACCTTTAGAACGTGGAGGCAGTCCTTTCATGAAGCTAGACGTTACCAAACTGGAAGGCAGTTTGATTAAAAAAAAAGAAAAAAAAAGAAAAGGAATGGTGCCAGGTGCTCGGTGAAGCTCCAGAAAGGACTTCCCTAGGAAGGTGCCATTCAGAAAAGACCTGCAATGAGTCGCTGTGGGCCTCATCTCCAGTTCTAGTGGGGGGCTGGTTGAAACATTATTCGGAGGTGTGGAGAGCAGCTCAAGCAAGCATATCGGTCTTGCAGATTGGGGAGATGGGTTATATACTAGAGTTCAATAGGGTCCCAACAGAATTCAGAAGGAAACTTTCTGCAATCCCAAAGGACAGACACAGCCACAAGTATGATTCAAGAAAGTCACAGTATGTTGAACAACAGGGTGATCAAACCACTTCCACAGAGTCAGAGGGGCAAAGTCATTTATACCATTTTATTTCCAGTTCCCAAATAATCAGGAGGACTAATCTGGTTAATTCTGGATTTCAAGTGGCTAAACAAATGCAACAATCAAAAAGTTCAAGATGGAATCAATTGCTTCAGTAATTATGGCACTATTTCCTGGGGCTTTTCTGACATGTGTGGACAAATAGGATGCATACCATCAAATCTTAATCAGGCGAAGTCACAGGAGGTTTCTGTTTGCCATATGGAACAGACCTTTTCAGTACAGAGTACTTCCCTCCAGTCTGTCATTAGCATCTATAGTTTTCACATAGATTTTGGCCATATTCATGGTGGTTCTGAGGACAGAAGGGATCAGAGTAATTCCACACGTAGACAATATCCTCACAGTGGACGAATCAGAAGAAAAGTCTTGACGTTGCCTAAAACTGCTAAAAAGTGAAGGCTCACAGTTGTGAATCAACTAGCAGTTGGAGTAAAGGCTCTGGTCAGAGGAAGGAGGCTCACAGTCGTGGTTTGATAAGCAGTTGGAGTAAGGTTCTGGTCAAAGGAAGGGGACTCGCTGTCATGGATTGACTAGCAATCAAACAGCAAAAGTTGGGAACCACACTAAGACAGCAGTTGCCAGCTGGATGGTCTCAACACAGGAGTCAGCGTGGGTCACAGCAAACTGCGGTATAAGGGGAAGTCTGGGATCAACCTGCCCATGACAGATAGCTGGGATCAATCCAACAGGCCATCAGTGGTATCAACTGGAAATCAATCTGCCACAGGCGGGTTGCCGGGATCAGTCCAACAGGCCATCTGAAGTATAGCAGGGCCCTATTGGAGATCAACCCGCCATAGCAAAGAAATCTCTATGGTAGATAAGCAGCAGCAGCAGAGAAGTTGGGTTGGTAAGCACCGGTCTAGCTGGAGAATTACACAGATGTGAGATTACAAGCGGGGTGGGAGGCTCAAGCCAGGTCACAACGGAAGTTGAAACAGCACAGAGGAGCAGATGAGAGAAGTAAGGAACAAGCCGTAGTCTAACAGGGTCTTGATCAAACACTGGTGAAACTCTACTAGGATGCAGATAGAGCTCGAAGATCGGGCAAAGGAAGCCAGGAGAAACAAAGTTTTAAAGGCCTAGCCTCCAATGAGGAGTGGAAGGGGCGGAAACATCACTTGGACGGAGTGACCTAGATGAAAGGACAGCAAAGCCATGACTCAGGATGTCTTGAAGAGCAAATGGAAGTGTCTCCCTCATGTACATATTTCCTCCAATCCCTATACTGCTGGAAGTAGTCATAAGGAGAGGGACAAGGCAAATGTTATTCTCATAACTACATGGTGTCCAAGAAATGCCTGGTTTGTATATTTGGTGAGGATGTCTCTTGCTTCCAACATTTCTGCACAACATCAAGAATCTATTGATCCATGGGACAGTAGTTCAACTAGATGCAGTTTTCTTCAACCTAGCGGGATGGAGGCGGAACTCTTAAATGGCCAGCTTAGTATCTAGAACTGTGGCTGATACCATCTTTGCAGGAAGGACACCATCTTCCTAAAAAAAAAAAAAAATGCTTCATAGGGAGTGGTCAATATTTCAAAAGTGGTATCAAGCAAGGAAGATATCCTTCAATAATATCATTATTTGGGTTATTCTTGATTTTCTATAAGAAGGTCTTAGACCTTCAACAATCAAGGTACAGCTGTCGACCTTATAAGCTGTTCTGGCAATACCACTGGCAGAAGACAACATTGTTAGAAGATTCATAAAGGTCATTTTTAAGGTCAAGCCAATGGTTAAGGAGATGATTCCTTCTTGGAATTCTTTGCCTTTGTATGCTGTGCTTGCAGATTCTGTAGTTGCTTGTAAAAATTAAAAGTTAGTTTCAAAGCAGATAAGATATTGATCCAGGGAAACATCCAACTGCCATTTGGAGTGAGGAAGGGATTTTGGTTTTTTTTTACCCATTGGAGCTTAATTGTTAATGGATTCAATGGGTTTTTCCTTTACCTTCCTCTGGATCAACAGGAGTAATGTAGCATGGGCTGAACTTGATAGATGCAGGTCTATTTTTCAGCCTCATCAAATATGTTACTGTGTTGTGTGATTAATTCTGAGAAGCCTCCAGCTCTCTCCCACAGAGCAAGTAATGGTGAAGGTTGAAAAGAGATTCACCTGTTACCTCCTGTGTAGAAATTGCAGACAGTCACACGACTTACCAAAATCTGTTTATATTCACAGAAAGACATGTCCAGGATAAAACAGGTCTTTTAACACTACCTGAGAACACAGATACCAAATATGGGTAAATTTTAACTATGTGCATGTCCCAGATTAACAGAAGTTAAAAGAGCAGTTTCATATTTATGAACTCCTAGATGCAAATTCTATTGGTTATATGATAAAAGCTACCATAAATTAGCTTATTAACCATGTAAAAGCATATGTTTCTGCAAAGTAAACAACCTAAAGAATACAAAAAGTCTGAAGTGTCCTGCTGATATCAGACATGGACATTTTCTTAAAATATGGATTTTCAGAAGTGTTGGATACATTCATACTAAAGTTACATTTTACTGTTAAACATCTCAAACGTGCATTGTGCAAAAATAAAGTATAAATCACGAATACCTAAATATGTGTAGGTGTATATGTTTCTGTTTGTCTCCAAAGTCGTGACAGTATATAACAAGATATAACTGACATTTTCATGGGGGAATCAAAACATATTAATGTTTATTTAGACATTATAATTACCCCATATAATAAAAATAACCAACTACAACAGGGGTGTCCAAATTTTATAATCGTGGGCCTCATGATCAAAAAGCCATACGTGTGAGGGCCACTTTTTTTTTTTTTTTTTTTTTTTTTTTTTTTTTTTTTTTTAAATGGGCTATAATTCACTATTATTAATCAATCAGGTATTCAATAATATGAACTTGATAAAGTCAGTAGCAATACCAATATTTGAACTGTAAGCCAATGACATGCAGAAGCTTATGGGCACGATTCAATAAGCCATGGTAAAACAGTCGGTAAGGCAAAAAGCATTACCAAACATTAAAGGGATAGTAATACTTAAATGTTAAAAAAATATGTTGTAGGGTTTATCCCCATGAGAAAAACAAGAGTACTCCCACTGCTTAAAGGTGTTTCATTCAAAAGTTATTAATTTTCAAAGTTGAATTTTTTAGGTGCAATATCACAGTGGCCTGAAATTTTACAGTGGCGCTGTTGCTACACGATCCTATGGACAGCTCTGGTCCCGGGACCATAAATCTCCATAGGATGGTGTAGTACTGTACAATTTCAGGCCACTGTGATATTGCACCTAAAAAAATCAACTTTGAAAATTAATAACTTTTGAATGAAACACCTTTCAGCAGTGGGAGTATTCTTGTTTTTCTCAGGGGGATAAACCTACAACATTTTTTTTTTTTTTTACATTTTAAGTATTACTATCCCTTTAAACATGTCTATTTAGGGCAGCTGTGCAATAAGCCATCTACCACAATGGACAATGAGAATAGACTGCAGAAACACACGTAGCCTCATAACGTGCATTGCATCTTTTTTTACCTCACCATACTTTAATTTCAGTCACTAAACAGCATTAGATAGGTTCACTTCAAAGGCAGAGAGGTACCCAACAATACCCAGGTACACAGCAGCTAGGGACCGACATAGCAGTGGGGAACCGGAGGGGATGTAGTACAGAAATATACGCATCCAGGGACAAAGCAGACAGGGCCTGACCACCAAACTGCCAGATACAGTTATGATACATTCCAGACTGCACTGGAGTAGAATAGACTGCAGGACTCCATGTACTCCCGTGAGGAGGACATGGCCCTGGTGCAGTGCATCCTTGACACCAAAGAAAAAGCTAGAGGGAATGGTGCAAGAAAGAAGCTTTCCTGGTGTCAGATCCAGAATGCAGTGAAAGCGGTGTCCAAGTGTAAGCGTGCCACAGACTCCATCAAAAAACTCTAGTCAGACTGCAATCGCAAAGTCAAAAACAAGATGGGAGATCCAGCCCGGCATGCGAGAGGGACTAGATGTGGTCCACCAGCGAACATCACCTTCAGTTCCCTAGAGGAGGCTCTCCAACAGAAGTTCTCCATGACTGCTGTTGAGGGGGTCCACGGTGGCTGTGACACAGGAGGTGACAGCACCCCCCCCCCCCAGCCTCCCGTAAGTCAATATTTCCATAACTGTCCACTACACAATGTCGTAGCTAGTATGGCACAACACAGTGCCAGCTAAATACATGACTAGCATTGAGCTCGACTAAATGACCAACACAGGCTGATAGGGTTAAAACAAGGCGATAATGCTGTAGATCCAGATGGGGTAAGCGGGCCAAATTATGTCCAATTTCAAGTTTAATCCCCTTGGTGCTGCATTTCTCAAACATACCTCGCACACAAACAGTGATTGCCATCACATTGTAATACAAACACCTGTTATGTTCTTGAACAATGTTACGTTGCCACAGGGGTGTCAACATTTAACCCTTCAAATGCTAGAAGGCTACATAACGCATTGCTCTGAAATGTGTTGAATACCCCTCTGGCAATGAAAGGGTTAACGGATGATGAACACAATACATCAGGGTCATGTTGCACAAGTCTATAGGGGTTAGCACACCCATGGTTGTTGAACAAACAAACTGATTGCATGTCCAACACATATGCTGTGTGTGCAATAACCCTATGGCTTTAAATCACACATTTGCACTGTTGACACGACCACTACAACAAAGTTGAAGGAATTAAAGTACCACACAGGTAAAGCAAGTCTAAAAACACACACCGATGGGAGAACACATCAACACAGACAGCTGGAGGGCACGTGTTTCACCTATCATGATCACTAGAACAAATGCGCAATCAAAATACAGGGAGTGCAACAAAGATTGCCAAAAGGCAATTAGATTATGAAAAATAGCTAATGAAACTCGAATTGCAAGGGAGAGCAAGACTAATCCAAAAAAGTTTTTCAAATACATAAATGGCAAAAAACTTGGGCATTGGACCTTTCAAAAACAAGATGAGTGAGTTGATTAGAGAGGATAAGGAAAAGGCAGACGTTCTAAACACTTTATTTGCATCAGTATATACAAGGGAACAAGGAATGGTAGATGAGCCTCATCAAGTAACAAATAACCATACCATTATAAGATATTGGGTTAACACAAGAAAAGGTAATGGAAAGAGTGAAGAAAATTAAGACTGACAAAGCACCGGGTCCTTATGTTATACATCCAAGGGTTCTTCATCAACTCAGTGCAGTGTTAGCAAGACCCCTCTTTTACTCTTTAAGATTCTCTCATCACAGGGTCAGTGCCAGAGGATTGGCTTAAAGCCAGTGCAGTTCCTCTATTTAAGAAGGGAACTAAAACAGAACCTGGGAATTATGGACCGGTGAGTTTGACCTCTGTAGTGGGAAAACTGCTAAAAAGGATAATAAGGGATTATATTCAGGATTACACCACAAAAACAAGATTAGCAGGAATCAACATGGTTTTATAGAGGAATAGATCACACCACACTAATCTTTTCAAATTCTATGGAGCAGTAGGTAGCAACCTAGATAATGGTAAGGCAGTTGATACAGTATATCTAGATTTTGCAAAGGCATTTGATACAGTGCCACATAAGACACTGGGATAACAAATACGGAAATTGAGGCTAGTGGGTTAACCTTTGCAATTCGATAGAAAACTGGTCGAATGATAGGGAACAGTGTGCGGTTGTAAATGGACAATTCTCCACTACAGATAAAGTTGAGAGTGGAGTACCTCAGGGTTTAGTACTTGGTCCACTGCTTTTTAACATGTTTATAAATTGCCTGGAAATAGATACAGAAAGCAAAATATCTATATTTGCTGATGACACTAAATTATGCAGGGTAATAAATTCAGAACAGGATATTTGTTCTCTACAGAGGGATTTACATAAAATTGCAGACTGGGAAAACAAACCGAATATAAAGTTTAATGTGGGAAAGTTATGCATTTGGGAAGAAAAAAATCCCAATGCTACTTAATGGAATAATTTTAGGGTACTCGTTGTTAGGGAAAGACATGGTAATCCTTGTAAATCTCTGGTAAGCTATTCATTCCAAGGCCTGAACAAATAAGCAGGGGGCACCCCTTGAGATTAGAAGAAAGGAAGCTTTAGCTTCAGCAGAGATAAGGTCTGTTAAATTATGGAATTCCTTGCCCAAGGATGTGGTTATGGCAGATACAATGGATACTTAGAAGATTAGATACATTTCTTTCAAAAGGGAACATACAGGGTTATACTGTGTATTAGTAGGCAAAACAGGAAGTTCAGATAAAGACTAACTTATTTGGCAGCAGGAAAGCTATATAATCCTCTTGTCTCTTGCTTATGAGACAAAAGTTGAACTTGTGTCTTTTTTCAACCTACTGTTAAGAAATAAACTCTCTAGTTGTGCCACTAATACAATATCTTGTCGCTCATACACACAAATCCCTCACTTTGTAAGGAATCCATAAAAAAGTATATACCAAAATAGTAAAGTGCCAATACTATTAACCTTTAAGGATCCAACATCCTATATAATAACTTGCTAAAATGTGCGTAACGCCACAGTCATGTTCTGTATCAGCTGCAGCATGGGCAGTCTCTACTGCACATGACTGCCCCGTGACCGGCTGCCAGTGGCACTGTGGCCCGTGTAACGGGCTCTTCAACTAGTTAGAGAATAATCTGTCCAATAACACAACACACCCAATATGTAAATAGACAAACATGTATTTATTAAAATAATTAAAACCATATGTGGACAAAATATCCAGTAATAAATCTTAAGTGACCTCTACTCTATGTAAACATGTACCTAGGTGCATGCGCTCAGATCAAGTTGGGGCATTTATAATGTCCAAAACAACACGAGCACAAACACCACAACTTCAATCCTGCTCACCTTTGGCCATAATCCTCTCCCATCCAGACCACTCCCCCCACCTGTCTGGTACAGATGAGCTCCACCCCTGTATCACCAGGATCGTGGCCTAAACAAATGCATGACCACTCCAAGCAGGCAAGAGAACCCAGAGAGGTGGGTATTTTATTGGTTTCTGTTCTGGACATTTGGCTATTTGGTTTAAATGTCAATAGTAAACTATTTTTTGATTCCTTTAAAAAAACAAGATGATGGATGTTTTTTTTTTTTTTTGCGTGATTTTCCGGAGATGTACTGAGTCGCACGTTTAAGATCATTGTGAGCGCCGTTAATGCGGGTGACACTGGGCTCTCACAGGTTAAGAGGTGATGTCCAGCATTGGGATAGACTTGGGAAGGTCACGTGTTATATGGAAGCTATGGCTGGTGTTTGGTATTTGCTTTGTCTGGATAGTTTATATATTGGGGAACCTATATGTTTATGGGTTCTTTATTGTAGATGGGGAGAATAGTCATATTAGACATGCATTTTTGGGATTACTCTGCTGTAGAGTTCACTATTGGACAGTTATGGTTAAAATAATTAAAGGAAGGTTTTTACCTTTTGGGGATTTTTCTTTGGGAGCATGAATTATTTTATTCCACTTCTGGATATTAGAGAGATTTGGTCTGTTATTCCAAAATTAAAGGCTCCTTACCAATTGAACAGGAAAAATAGTTCAAGAGGGTAAACATTTTTTTAATTATTTAAACATTTTTTTTTTTTTTAATTAATTTTTACTTACCATTGGATTTGTATTAATTATTTGAAGTATATAGTTTATTTTATTTTTTATTAGTTGATTTGGTTTCAAAATACATTTTAGTTCAGTCGGCATAAATTTACTATAAGGGGTTAATATTGCGTATTTAAATGGATTCAACCGTGGGGATGTTACATTCTGCCCCGGAAGAAGGAAAGCTGATAAAGTAGTGCTATAAGAACAAAAGCGGGCATTTGGCTCTTAAGTCTTGTAACGAGAATTAAGAATATACACACACTAGCCAATATATTTGCCAATAAAAAAAAATATCGGTGAAAATCTAAGAGATTCAATTATTTCCCAAATGGGAAAATAAAGGAATATATACAGAAGAAAATGCATATGTGGCTGCACAAACTCTGAAGGAGCTACACCACATCTGATGTTGATCAAGGGTGGATTAATCTTTTAGTGATCACTTTATACTTTATAGATTTTTACTTCCAGATTTTGATTTTTGGATACAAACAGTATTCGTGTGTTAGATATTGTTTCATTTGATACATTTTCACTTATTCCATTTTTTCACTAAGAATATTTTTGGATTTATCATCTCACTGTTCATTTTATTGTGGATATCAGTTATTCCATTAGGACTTCATTTGAGTTTCATTCACATCAACCATTTCATTTCCATTGACCATTCATCTTATTGCAGATATTATCTATTCAATTAGGATCTCATTTGATTCTCATTTGTAGTAACTTTTATTTTCATTCACCATTCCAATATCTATTCCAATATTCATTCCATCTGGATGTAGTCCAATTTTTGATTATTGATGTTATATGTGTATAATTTATTTAATTCACTTTCACATAGATTTTATTCCCTTATATCTATCATATTTGTATGGTTCATGGAGATTGTCCAAATGGGGGGCATATTAAGTTACGCCGCTGATCTGGACTGTTTTCCATGTTGTATGCAAAATCTGCGATTAACGCTTCTATACATTTGAAAGATCTATTCAAGTTTGGGCACAACTGGACAATTCTTGTAATATACAGATTATATTTTTAGGATAGGGGTTCATTTTGATTTTTTTTTTTTATAGCACTATAGGTTGTGCACATTTATACTGTGTAATTTTAAGAGGGATGCATTGTTTTTTATGGTTACTGTGTGTGGTGGTCAGTATAGGGGATACATTGTGGCGCGTTCTATACATTCCTTTGTGTATCGGACTTTGTGGCCATCGCGGGCATAGATTCCATTAAAACACTATTTTGATTATTCACTGGTGGTATTATTTAAATTGCAAGTTTGCTTGGGTTAGGTTCTCTTGCCTGCTTGGTGTGCTGCTGCTGCGTTTGTTTAGGCCAGGATCCTGGCAATGTAGGGGCGGGGATCATCTGCACCAGACAAGGGAAGGAGTGGTCTGTGTCCCTGATTGCTAGGGTGGCAGCCTGGATGGGGGAGGATTATGGCCAAAGGTGAGCAGTATTGAAGTTGTGGCGTCTGGGCTTGTTGTTGTGGACATTATAAATGCCCCGATTGATCCTAGCGCATGCACCTAGGTGCATGTTTACACAGAGTAGTGGTCACTTAAGATTTATCACTTGGATATTTCTTCTGTGTCCCTATCCATGGCGATAGAGACGAATGGGTATACATCAGCGCCCCCCAGCTGGCATAGGACCAAACTTAAAATACAAAAGGAAGCCCCCTGCTTCCTTCGGCAGTCATTTTTGGTCCTGTGTCAGCTGGGGTAGGTCGCGTGGCAGTTGGCTCCTATCTTCTTTTATTTTATGCCGTTTGAGGGCCGCTTTTTCTTGCTGCTCAGTCTGGGGGGAAGGATCCCCCGATGGCCTTATTTCGCTGCAGCCGGCAAGGCAGATGTGGATCCACTTGGGGCCTTGAGTCTCCCTTGGCGGGTGGAGATTCGGCGTCTAAGAAGACTCATTCCAGTGACGTAATTTGCAGGTGTCCGACCGGGGGATAGCGGATACCACTAGAGAGGAGCACCAGGGACAGCGTTAGCTGGACCATGGATTTGGCTCCCTTCCACCAGCATGTTTGCTACGGAGGAAAAGGTAAGGGCTATGAGCCAACCCCTAATTATAATAATAATAATAATCTTTATTTATATAGCGCCAACTTATTCCGCATCGCTTTACAATAGGGGATAGACATACAGAGATATTAAGTAGTACAAATCATATGTGGAGAACAGAAGGATCAGAGGGCCCTGCTCGTGAGAGCTTACAGTCAATGTTCTTGATTCCAGTGGGCTGAGCCTATGCGTTCCAAGGTGAAACGCATGCCCTGGGCCTATACTATTTAAACAAGCCATGCTGTGTGTGTTTTCACTGGCTATAGAGGGTTTGTTTTTATTTAAGCTAATTAAAGGTGAAGTTTTGTTGCCTCAAAATATGTCCTCCTCTGCTAAGAGTATAACTTAAGGATAAGGAAAAAGATAAGAATAAGGGAAATATGGAGAAAGAAGATAAAAATCCCCAGAAAGTATGCATGGGTTGTCATAAAAGATTGTCTACAGAAGATCGTTCCAAATTACGTACAGAGTGTTTAAAGAAAGTTATTATCCTGAGATACCATCCCAGTTCCAAGATTTCCTGTCTTGGATGAGAAATTCAATGCAGGAAACGTTCTCCTCCCTTCAAGCATCTTCAGTTCCTAAAAAGAGACCCAGAATTGAAGACCCTGGGGAGGGTACGTCATCCAGGCACATTGGAGTGGATGAATCCAGCCTCTGAAGATCTTTCAGATTACTTTTCAGAAGAGGAAGGGGAGATGAGATGGAACCTTTCCTTAAGTCTACGTAAAACCCTGGGGTAGTCTGGAAAACTACCAGACTACCTGAGCAGTATGCTCACTCCTGCTCTCCATACTAACGATAACCTCCACTCCACTGCTAAAAACTCGCTATGTATACCACAATACAAGAAAGAAGCAGGAAGATCTGCCTTCTCTTTCAGAGCTCCAAAGGCCTGGAACAATCTGCCTGAAATAATCAAATCTGCTCCCAGTCTAAAATCCTTAAAAGTAAATGCTTCTTTATATCTAAAAACAGAGTGTACCTGTATAGAATTCTAATATTCCATATGTATGTATATTCATATGTGTATGTATATTTAATAACTTGTAATATATAATGTTTCTCAATTTGTGTAAATATGCAACCCTCTACTGAAAACTGTCCAGGACATACTTGAAAACGAGAGAAATCTCAATGTATTCTTCCTGGTAAAACATTTTCTAAATAAATAACAGAAGAAACCAAAGAACAGGGTGTATTGGACGTGGCCTTCCTAGGCAAAAAAGACACCAGTCTTTCCTGTGCACCATGCAGTATCAGATCTGATAAAGACAGTGTGGGAAAAAAGGGGGATAAAAGGGTAACGGAGTCCAGGAGATTTCAAAAGATGTACCCTTTTAAAGAAAAACACTCCTCAACATGGACAACACTTCCAAAGGTAGATGCGCCAATTGCCCAGTTAACAAAGAAGACCACTCTCCCCATGGAAGACGGGTCTTCACTAAGAGACCCTATGGACAGGAGATTGGAGTCCACCCTAAGGAAACAGTTTTCAATTCTGGAGCAGCAACAGCTCTCACATGTGTGTCAAGAACAATAAGAATTTGGTTGTCTGAACTAGAAGAAAAAATTGAATATTCAATGTCCAGATCAAAGTTGATGAAAGAAGTAGCCTTCATAAAGGATGCAGTTGGATACTCATGTGACGCATCCTGGGATGTGATAAGGTTAGCTGCTCAATCCTCCTTCCTTTCCATCACAGCCAGAAGAGCTCTGTGGATGAGACCGTGGGGAGCTGACCCCTCCTCAAAAATAGATTGGTATCTTTGCCATTCTCTGGATCCACTCTTTTTGGTGAAGAAATCATTAAAAAAGTCACTGGGGGGAAAAGCTCTTTCCTCCCACAGGATAGGAAACCAAGAATTTCCCCATCAAGGGCATCTTTCAGAAACTGAACATCCTTTCGCTAGTCAAGACGCTTTCAGTCTTCATGATTATATGAACAAAAAAAGGGGTAATTTTGGCCAGTCCTCAAGAGGTTCATTTAAAAGATCTGGACCCAGAGGTAGCCAATTCAAGAAAAGTCTCATGAAGTACAGAGGACCCTGCCTCTAATTCCAGTCGGAGGTCGACTGGAAAAGTTCCTACAAACCTGGAAGAGCCTCACCACTCCAGACAAGTGGGTAATTCAAATATTAGAAGCAGGGTGCCTCTTGGATTTCGACTGCATCCCTCGAAGAAATCTATTCAGAACCTCAAAGATGCCAAAAGATCCTATAAGAGCAAAGGAATTAAGGGACTCAGTCCAAGACCTAGCTCAAGAAAATAATAGAACCAGTACCTCTTCAAGACAGAGAGGGCTTCTAATCAGTAATATTTATAGTCCCAAAAGCATCCGGAGGGTTCAGAATAACTCTAGATTTAAAGACCTTGAATTCATCCATAAAGCCAAAACACTTCAAAATGGAGACATCATCATCAGTAATTCAGACTATCCGCCCAGCAACTTATCTTACAACGGCGGATCTCATGGATGCATACTACCACATCAAGATAGCTCTGTGTCATCGCAGATTCCTGAGGTTCTGCTTTATGGAACAGCTTTGGCAGTTCAAAGCTCTACCATCTGGTCTATCTTTAGCTCTGAGAATCTTTTCAAAGATACTAGCAGTAGCTCTAGAACCTCTGAGGCGAAGGGGAATAACAATCCTCTCATATCTAGGCGACCTTCTCATTGTGTCTCAATCAGTGACCCAATCAGAGTTGAACACCCAGATAACCTTGCAACATTTACAGAATTTGGGTTGGTTGGTGAACTACCAAAAGAGCCAGATACAGCCTTCTCAGCTTCTAAACATCCTGGGCATGACCTTCAACACCAAAAAGAATTTAGTGACCTTATCCTCTTCAAGGATGCAAGGGATCATCAACCGGGTCAGGAAACACCAGGTACACACGGCCCACGAGTACATGAAAATATTAGGAGTAATGAACTCCTCCATTCACATTGTGCCATGGGCCAGAAGTCGCATAAGATCTCTTCAGAACCTGTTACTATACCATTGGAACAAAAATCCAGCAAACACTTCTCAAAGGATTCGTCTAACTCCATGAGTAAAGTTCGATCTATTGTGGTGGATGGATCCAAGAAATCTGAAGAAGGGAACCTCTCTCCAAGATTTGCAATGACAAAGAATCTCAACAGACGCAAATCATTCAGGATGGGGGGGGGGGGGTGCTGGAACAACATCTCCCTTCAAGGGGTATGGTCTCGGCAAGAAAAAACCCTCCACATAAATGTTCTAGTGTTTAGGGTGATACGTCTCTCCCTAGAAGGTCTGAAAAAAAATTATCAAGAGTCAACCAGTACAGACCATATCCGACAGCATGGTGGCTGTACTCTACATCAAAAACCAGGAATCGGAATCGGAAAAGATACTGAAGTGGTCTGAAAAGAACTTGGTGGCAATAACAGCTATCCACATAGCAGGAGTTCAAAACCTTCAAGCAGACTACCTAAGCATGAACAGGCTGGACCCAGGAGAGTGGTCACTCAATGAGGAAATATACAATCAGATTGTCAACAGATGGGGAAATCCAGTGATAGAACTTATGCAACCTGGGAGAACACGAAGTGCGACCTCTTCTTCTCCAAGATAAGAAATCCAAAAGCTCAGGCAGTGGATGCCATGGCTCAGTTATGGAACTTTCCTCTATCATATATATTTCCTCAGACTCCAGTGATTCCGAAGGTTCTAAGGAAGATCAGATCCGAGGGAGCAAATGTAATTCTCAGAATGGCCGAGAAGAGTATGGTTCTCGGAATTGATCAACCTAGCAATAGAGGATCCATGGCCCCTTCCGAACAGGTCAGACCTCTCTCAGGGACCGATTCTTCATCAAGATCCATCTTTTTTGAAACTGATGGCTTGGAGGCTGAGAGGAACTCCTTAAGATCAAGAGGACTCTCAGGATCAGTCATAAATACCATTATTGATGTAAGAAAAAAGTCCACCTCCAAAATATATTGCAAAATTTGGAGAAACTTCTCAGGATGGTGCAAAAGTGAGAATGTGCATAGATCCTTCATTAAGACAACTCATATCTTGAGTTTTTTACAGCAAGGATTTGAAAAGGGTTTACGTCATCAACTCTAAAGGTGCATCTTTCCGCATTAATGGCAAAACAGTTTTGCAGAGGAAGATTTGGTCAAAAGATATCAAAAAGCCATAATCAAGGTCAGACCAAGAGTAAGAAGAGTGATTCCTCCCTGGGACCTAAATACGGTATTAGAACAATTATCTTCATCCAAGATTTTGAACCTCTAGAGGATACACCTCTGAAGATACTTTACCCTAAAGACAGCTTTTCTGACTGCAGTGACCTCGCGAGAAGCGTATATGAAATCCAGGCATTATCAGCAAAACCACCTTATACGTTTTTTTTTTTTTATCAGGATAAGATAGTTCTGAGACCTAAACCTGCTTTCAGATCAAAAGTGGTATTTGATTTCCATCTGAATCAAGAACTCATATTACCAGCCTTCTGTCCAAATCCAAAAGGAAAGAAAGAGGAAAAATTGCACAGACTGGATTTAGACATGTGTTTCGGTGTATCTCAATAGAACCCAAGGGTTTAGAAAAGCTGATTCACTTTTCGTACATTTCCAAGGAAAGTACAAAGGATCATCATCATCAAAGTCCTCCCTTTCAAGGTGGATAACACGATGCATAAGAATGGTCTATCTGGAAGCAGAAAAAGTTCCTCCAAAAATCCTTAAGGCACATTCTACCTGTACAGTTGCTAACTCATTGGCATCAAGAGCCTCTGCATCCCCGGAGGAAATCTGCAGAGCAGCAACCTGGTCTTCAATTTCCATTTTCATCAAACATTATCAGATTGATGTACATGCCTCAGCAGAGGCAAAATTCGGAAGGAAGGCAGCAGTCCACTCAGGATCGGTGCCTACAGAATCATGTGGATGGGCAGGCATGATTATTTTCAACTTCTCTAATATTGAGGAACACTTTATTTTATACCCACCCTTTTATCTTCTGCTTCGGTATGTCCCATTCGTCTCTATTGCCATGGATAGAGACGCAGAAGAAAGGCAGAAATTTTTGTTACCAATATTTCCTTTTCCTTTTCTTCTGTGTCCCTCCATGGCGCTCCCTGCCCATTAACCATCTCTGTATTATATTTTTCAGCTATGACAATAGATGACTGCCGAAGGAAGCAGGGGGCTTCCTTTTGTATTTTAAGTTTGGTCCTACGCCAGCTGAAGGGAGCTGATGTATACCCATTTGTCTCTATCGCCATGGAGGAACACAGAAGAAAAGGAAATATCGGTAAGAAAAATTTCTCCCTTTTGTCCGCATAGGTGACGTGTTATGGTTTTTAAATATTTTAAAAAATACATGTTTTGTCTGTTTACACATTGGGTGTGTTGTGTTATTGGACAGATTGTTCTCTAATGTTGGATCCTTAAAGGTTAATAGTATTGGAGCTTCACACTTTGCTATTTTGGTATATAATTTATGATGTTACTATTTAATTGGATGCTGGAACAAATAATCAAACTTTGATTAGAAACCATGTCAAACCATACCATTAGGGAACCACAACACACATGTCTTAACAAGCAAATGATACATGATTGTGAACAATGGGAATGGGACTCGCAATATTCGTGTAACCACAGTTGATGACCCCTGGATTCAAACAGATGTGTCGTCTATATCACATAATAGGTCCACAACATGTATGTATACCTCCTTGACACCACCACTGTTCTGGATACATATGATAACAAAAGCTTAACCTGTATGTCGCTTCCGTCGATGTACAATATCTTGTCAAGCTGTTCAATCGGTGAGTACCAGGATAGTATCCCATGCATTGCAGTTCAATGCAGTGGATACCATTTTGTCAATCGAGGAGTCACATGTCAGTTTCATCATCTTGCATCCCTCTTGTCATTGCTCAGGTTACTAATCGCACAATATAATTTCCCCAAACAGCATCCATGACTGCAGCCAAGCAGGAGGAGGAGCAACATAGGACCTCCAGTGACAGCCCCTGAAAATCCAGCAGAGGGCACTAGCTGGATGCCACCACCACCACAGACATCATACTGCTGCCACCCACAACAGCACAAGAGTGGATGCAGCAGGAGTCACAACAGTGCATTCCACAAAAAAGGCGGATACCACCAACATCTGGGCAGTACTGGATGCCCCAACACCACCAATGGGAAATCACTGGATGCCCAGAATTGTCAGCACACAGCAATATGGGTCGTTTGGCCCCACACCACTTACACAGGCACACAGCTGGATGCCTAGACACCAAGAGAACAGCCTGCAGCCACAACTGATGTGGTAAGCTAACACATCCCAGTGGCACAATATGACCCATGGCTACTCTATTACCACCATGTTGGCCTCATATGTTAACCACAGAGACCACAACCACTCGCCAAATATACACACCACCATCACAGACTGAACCAGGGGAACACAAATCTGCAGTCTGTGAGAAGACCATAGATGCAGTGGGGCAGAACACTCAACCAGTAACTGTGTCACATGCTGGCTCTCTCACACCTGTCTATACATTTGCCTTACCAACAGCTTGTGAATGGGTTACTATTAGGCCAGGAAGACTGACAGGCCATAATAGCTCGAGGCCCTTAAGACTGTCACTTGGGAGGCAGAGTATAAATAGCGAGTAATGCCACAGAAGTAAGCGGAGGCCCTTAATAAGCTTATGGACTGCCGTAGCAGTAACTGAAGACTGACTGTATGCCCAGAGGGTGCCCAACGGAGACTGCAATGCAAACAACCGGGGGAGAATGGCCCTTTCCCCGAAGGGGTAAACGAATGCCCAGACCAATGTCGACTGCCCGAGGTGGATAGTAGCCTGAGGCGCCCAAGGAAGACCAACCTCAGCTGATGGCAGGAAATAGGGTCTAGCGTACCGTGGGCTCAGAATGGAAGGCTCACACAGGAGTGTCGCCCGGGCAACACGGACCGTAACCGAGACCAGGCAGCAGGAATGATAATGTGGTAAAGCAACACTGCCCGGATGCCAAGCCCAACAAGAGCAACAGAGAGAGCTGCAGTCAATCCTGGACAAATAGGGAACGGAGGCCCAACAGGTCGGTACACAGAGCAGGAATGACAGCCAATCCAAATCGGTACACAGAGCAGGAACCGCAGCCAATCCGAGTCTGTACACAGAGCAGGAACGTCAGCCAGGCTGGGTCGGTACACGGAGCAGGAACGTCAGCCAATCCGAGTCAGTACACAGAGCAGGAACGTCAGCCAGGCTGGGTCGGTACACGGAGCAGGAACGTCAGCCAATCCGAGTCGGAACACAGAGCAGGAACAGATGCAGCAGAGTAGTCAGGCAGTCCAGGTCATACACTGAGAGCACACAAGAAACTGGAACAATCGCTGGTACAGAAACACCACGAAAGGGCAACAGCGAAGTGACAGGGCCCAGTATTTAAGGACAACTACTGGGAGGGCCAAGGCCACTGCAACCAATAAGAGCTAGCTGTGAGTGAGACTGACAGAATGTCGCCAGCATAGCACGGGCACCGTGATACAGCTGCAGCATCAGAGACACACCCAGATTAAGGTAACCACCAGTTAGACCAAGGAGGAGAGGCATCAGCAGCAACTCCATGTGCACCATCCACACTCTTATCATGTGATACAGCTACTAGAACCAGCAGAATGGATGAGGAAGGAATACATAACCATCCAGAGTAGGTTACTAAGGGAGACCAGATGCTTCTCCATTAGGTTTATGCAGACCATGGCAAGAACTGCAGCCAATTTCATTGGAATGGAATCCCAGCAAGCCATACCACATAAAAATATGCCATATTGGGACTGGACTCTGTGACTTGCATGACCAGATGCTTATTGAATTGCACAAGCAAAATCAAATTCAGAGGTTGCTGGTAGAGAGAGCTCAACAATCAACTGCAACAACATCCCTTTTATATCTGATACCCACAACAACCCCAAGACAACCAAGAATCACCTGACAGTCAGTGAGGGCACATATCCACCACCCTTCCAAACAAAAAAAGAATAATATAAAGGTCTATGTGTCATGTTTCCCCAAAATAAAAATGCACTTTTTGATCCCAGTTATGACTGTGATTCCTTCAGGTATGTAAAAAGGTCAGTGGCTGAGATGCCTCCAGTGCATTGCAGAGCAATGCACTGAACACAACTCTTGCACATTTACTTGGTGAGAACGTGTTTGAGCACTGATTGTTATCTAATCTGTGTTAAACTTACCTGTCATCCACTGTCCTTCTCCTTCTGTGTTCATTTCAGCCTTCTCTTCATTCTTCTTGCTGTAAATACAAAAAAAGTTACTAGAACGCATACACTATTACATCATTTAACCCCTTGAGTGGCAGAGGGGTACGCAACTCGTTGCAAAGCAATGTGGACGTCTCTGGGCTCAGAGGATTAAGCAATATATTCAGTGCCCAGGTTCATATAAATATGCCACCATTATGTATCGTTAAAATAAGCCATTATACTAATAAAACATGCTCCAGTATGATATGTAAAAAAAAAAAATATATTAATAATATGCTTAGCTTTATAAACTGTCTCCGCTGCTGTGTGTGGCAGCGGAGATAGCGGCAGCAGAGATGGTGCCGTGTGCCACAGGTTCCCCTCCTCTCGGGCCAATGCCAGTTCGCAATGAGGGAATTTTAACAGAGACTGCCTTTTATATATGGGCAGTCTCTGACCCAATTTCCTCCTAGCCATTGGCTGAGATGTGCTTATGCACATCCCAGCCAATCAGTTGAAAGCACAGTTGCTCTAGCTGATTATCTCTGTTTAAATTCCCTCATTGCGGCATGGGCGTTGGCCCAAGAGGGAAACCTGTGGCACGCGGCACTGTCTCCGCTGCCACCACCTCTGCAGCAGCACAGAGCATTGGAGACAAAGCTAAGCATATTATTAATATACTAGTTGAACAGCCCGTTACACGTGCCACAGTGCCTCTGGCAGCCGGTTGCGGGGCAGTCACATGCAGTGGAGACTGGCCGCGCCACTGCTGACACAGAGCTGGACGCTCCTTCGGAGCGCCCAGCTCTGTATCAGCCGCGGTGCGGCCAGTCTGTACTGCGCATGACTGCCGCACGCGCAGCAGTGTCTACTGCGCATGTCGGGCGTTACACACAACTTAGCGAATTATTATATAGGATATATATTTTTACATATCCTATTGGTGCAGTTTTATTAGTATAATGGCTTATTTTAACTACTCATAATGGCTGCTTGTTTATATGATCTTGGGCATTGAATACATTGCTTAACCCTTTGAGCCCAGAAAGGTCTGCAGTGCATTGCTTTGCATTCCTCTCTGCCACTCAAGGGGTTAAATGATGTAAAAGTTTATTAATTTTTTTTAAATTATTTACAGAAAGAAGAATGAAGAGAAGTCAGATGATAGAAGAAAGAAGAGGAGAAGAAAAAGAAGGATAGAAGAGGACCAGGAAGCTGAAGACTCCGCTGGACATCGGTATTAATGGTGTTACTTTTAATGGGATGTTGTTTTTTAAATTAGGCGGGTTAACCCTATGAATGGCGGCGGGATGATTATACCCAACTGGCACTCATAGGGTTAATTCAACTTTTTTGACACATTTTTCATACTTTGAATGTATTGATATGGGGCTTAGGGCCCCATATCAATACATACACTGAGGACTTCGGTTTTTTAACTTCAAGTTTCTGTGTTGGCTGTTTGAAGGTCGGACAAGTGATTATTTTCTTTAGTAATACTTCTGGAAAAATGATGGACATAGGGAATAGGGTGTACCAGTGTTCGCAGGGGTATACGTGAAGTGGCAATGTCATCATGCCCTAACTGAATTCCAGGTGTCAGTTGAATTCACAGCCTCAATTAGACCCATCCACTGAATGACAGCTGCAGTGTTCATTTTGGTGACCGCTATGTCATTGTGTTGTTCAAGCAGGCAATTTCAAGGCTGGAGGCTTAGGTGGATCTCCGTCCTCCTGTGTAGTAAAACACATCATTACTAGTGTATACTGGCCAAAGTGCACAGAACCGCAGAACTACAACTCCCAGCATTCTGCGCATTCAGGCAGTGCCTACTGCTTATGACTACATCGGACAAACATCTGCATTCATGCAGTCTCTACTGCGCTTGACTGCATTCGCCTGCGTTTGGGTGGTCTCGACTGCATTGGACAAACATACATCTGGCCTTTTATATTCTAGGAGGGTGTATTGTCCCTGATGAGCCTATCTCATGTCCCCATCCCTCTCAGGGTCTCCTCGGTCTGGGGAACAGGCACCTCCACAACAGGTTCTGCATCCAGATCCTCCATTACTGTGTGTCGGCTGCGATATCGCGGAGTATGGCAAACGCTAGTATGATATCAAAGACTTTCGCTGATGCATATTGAAGAGCTCCCCCTGAGGTTATCCAGGCACTGGGATGCATTCTATAGCATTCCTCAGCTTAACATGATCCTAATTGAAGAGATCCTGTGCAGGTGTTTGTGGATTTGGGACAAGTGTGAGGAGCCACGGTGCAGCAATATCCTGTGGAAGAGAAGTGACATCATGACACATGGACCACGTGGTTATGTGGAGGATGATGTGTAATGGGTACATACTACTTGTGTGTCCTCACAATGCTAAGCTGAGTTTTCATTAATTGTGTGAGTGCCTCCGTGAATGTGGTGTGAAGTGTAGATCCTTCTGTATAGGTTCCATTCTCAAAATCCAGATAGACAGAGGAGTGCCTGATGATACAGGTGCTATGACAGCTGCCACCCTCACACTATCTAGGCATTGATGGAGTAGAAATGCTTGCAAGTGATGTAGAGATGTCCCGCATGTGGAAGAGCACCTGAACCAACACCCTGAAACAGTTAGGCTGGGACATCCCAAATACATATCCCTAGGTGGACTGGAAGAATCCAGTTGACATGAAATGTATGGCACCCAGCAGCTTCTCCATGCCGGATAGGGAATGGTGGGTACTGGCTATGGAGGTCAACGACATCTTGGATCACCTTGTAAGTCTATGATGCTGCGTGACTTCAACCTGTAGCGGTCTCTCACTTCAGCCACCACACTGTGGTCCCCGTGGCAGCTGTGGCTGTGGGAGATCTGGTTGCGGCAGCTAAGGTACTGCTGCCTGGCCTGGTCCTCCAAGTGGAGATGGCCTTTTGGCTGCATCCCCAGACAGAGCATCTGTGGCTGCAACAGCCAGAAGATGTGCAGGTGTGCTTGGAGGATCATGTGGCTCCCTAGCCCTCTCATGCCCACTTCTCTGATGTCATTGCAGGTATTGCAGTAGAAATGCCACGTTTCAGGAAAGTGGGATGTCCCTTTAAGACAGTGGTGCGGTATTGGCCAGACACGATCATCAGTTATGTAGGGACCATTGGGAACGAGGTTGTGTGACGGAACCCTGCTACCGCGACTGGGTAGCTCCGCCAATCTGTACTCCCTTAACTTGAAACTGCACCCACCAATCTCTCCAGCCACCCATACCACTAGACGCAACGAAGTGTAGGGTGAAAATAAGAAATCTTTATTGAAGAACACAGGGTTTATCTACACACATAAACGGGTTATCAATGCACATTAGAATACAATAGGAGCTAAGTTACTGCACACAACCTATAGGAATATAATGGGTTGTCAGAGTGAGCAGAATTGAGTTTATACATAACTCAATCAAGGGTCAGAATACAATGCATTTCACTCCCCCTGTGCCTTCCCCCCCAGCAATAGGACCCAAGTTACTGCACACAGAACAACAAGGTGAGATTCCCTGAACAAATACACTACCCTAGCTGGATAGTCTGTAGAGGCCTGGATTAGGCAGACCGGACTGGGTTTCCTGCCCCCAATAAGCACAGGGTGATTTAGACCCAAGATGTGACTGGGAAGCTGTGAAAGGAGCTTCCTCATGAATGGAGTCCATAGTCTGTGGGCAGGAGGCTGGCCCTCAGCCCCCTCCAGGAGCCCCAGTGATGGAGGATTCTGTCACATTTCTCCCCCTTCTGAAGGGGACTGACCCAGGAGGAGACCCCAAACGGGTTGACTCTGCAGGCAGTCAGCTCACCTGGTGTCACGATGCCTGTACTATGCTGGCGACACTCTGTCAGTCTCACTCACAGCTAGCTCTTATTGGTTGCAGTGGTCTTGGCCCGCCCAGTATTTGTCCTTAAATACTGGGCCCTGTCACTTCGCTGTGGCCCTTTCGTGGTGTTTCTGTACCAGCGCTTATTCCAGTTTCTCGTGTGATCTCCGTGTATAACCCAGACTGCCTGACTTCTCTGCTGCATCTGTTTTTGCTCTGTGTACCGACTCGGATTGGCTGACGTTCCTGCTCCGTGTACCGACCCGGCCCGGCTGACGTTACTGTTCTGTGTACCGACTCGGATTGGCTGACGTTCCTGCTCCGTGTATGACCTAGCCTGGCTTGCGTTCCTGCTCTGTGTACCGACCCGGCCCTGCTCATGTTCCTGCTCTGTGTACCGATTCGGCTTGGCTGTCATTCCTGTTCTGTGTACCGATCCGTTGGGCCTCCGTTCCCTATTTGTTCAGGATTGCCTGCAGCTCTCTCTGTTGCTCTCATTGGGCTTGGCATTCGGGCAGTGTTGCTTTACCGCATTATCATTCCTGCAGCCTGGTCTCGGTTACTGTCCGTGTCGCGCGGGCGACACTCCTGTGTGAGCCTTCCATTCTAAGCCCACGGTACGCTAGACCCTATTTCCTGCCATCAGCCGAGGTTGGTCTTCCTTGGGCGCCTCAGGCTACTATCCACCTCGGGCAGTCGACATTGGTCTGGGCGTTCGTTTACCCCTTCAGGGAAAGGGCCATTCTCCACTGGTTGTTTACATTGCAGTCTCCGTTGGGCACCCTCTGGGCATACAGTCAGTCTTCCGTTACTACTACGGCAGTCCATAAGCTTATTAAGGGCCTCCCCTTACTTCTGTAGCATTACTCGCTATTTATACTCTCCCTCCCAAGTGACAGTCTTAAGGGCCTCGCACTATTAAGGCCTGTCAGTCTTCCTGGCCTAAAAGTAACCCATTCACTTCTGCCTCGTTTGCGTATCACACGAACTACCTGACCTGTGTCAGTATATTGTTATCACTGTCTGTACAATTGCTGGACCCGTGTGGGTATTTACTACTGTAACCTGTCCTGTATCGGTACTATATTGTGTGTGTGTGTGTGTGTGTGTGTGTGTGTGTATATATATATATATTTTACTGGACCCGTGAGGGTTATTGCCATTTTAAGTTTGTTCAATTAAACTGTGTTTTACCTAACTTACTGTGTCTGAGTGTCAAACAAACCGTTACACCTGGCCCATCAAGGCCGTCCCAAACAGTCTGCCATTCTAAAAGTAGTACTCACCCGACCAACCTCTGCCTCTCCCGAAAAATATAACTTCTTCTGGGGAGAAGTGCCAACTGCACCTTCTCCCTGGAGTCCTCTTGGTGGCTGGGGAGAAGACAGGGTGGAGGGGGCCCTTCCAACACGGGGTTGGGGATCCCATGTGGTGACTGTAGTCTCATTCACCTGTGCCGGACAAAGCTCCCCCAGTGCTGGTGAAGAGAGGCCAACATCCCTCCGTGCAGATGCCAGCCCTTCTGCTGGATTTGTAACAATCTGGGGCCACAGATAGGGGCAGGCAGAGACCAGCGGTGCTCTGCCCTGATGTAATCACTTCTGCTGGGGTGGCTGGGCGGGACACTGCAGGGATGTCCCCATCAGGCTCTGGAGCAACCAGTCTAACAGGAGATCCGGGGAGACTCTGGTTCCAGTGGCCCCTCTTCTGGAGACAAGGATCCTGGTGCCAGACCTCCAACCAGTCGGTGGCCCTCCTTGCCGGGTCAGTGCCAAAAGGCAGGTTGGCGTTGGCACCCGTCCCCCCACCCTGGACAGGGGCAACAGCCGTTGGGGAGGACATCGGTCCCACTCCCCAGGGCAGGGGCAACAGATATGCGTGGGCAGAGACCAGCAGTGCTCTAACCCCAAGGCCTTGTGAGAATGTCACGGTCGGGCTCGGGAACAATGGGAAGGGGTGGACAGAGACCAGAGATGCTCTGCCCTGATGCCAGCTCTTTTGCTGGGGTTGTGCTAGTGGTGACCACAGTCCCATCCACCATAGAGAGAACTCTGCCTCTTGGGAGAGAAGCCAACTGCATCCTCTTCCGGGCTAACATCCTCAGATGACAAATCTATTAAATCCATATCATACTCAGTCTCTGGATCCTGCTGTTGCGCAACGTTGAATAGCTCTGGTATCAGATCTGGGCCAACGGCCCAGCATCTCTCTGACCTGGAAGTGGAGACCACGGTCCAATCTACCCCTAAGTCTCAGAAATTTGGCACCTCTGTTAATTTTAGGAAATCAGGAGTCTCTGGGGCATGCTGCTGAGCGAGGCCAAACAGCTTTTGGTATGCTTTTTCTAGTTCCCATTCTTGGGTGACAAAACAGTCCAGGTCAGCCCTCAGCTCGGACCTGTCTGGGATATCCTCCTCCATGAGCTCCTGGAGGTCCTCTCTCCTCCACTCTGCACACTAGCAATTCACAGCATGGGTAATTAGATGGAAAACTGTGCTTTCAAAACTACCGTTGTCCATTTATTTTTTTATTTTTTTATTTTTTTTAACTTGTGGATTTTGAATTAAGCCCTAAGTCTTACTGGACTATAAGTTCATGTGTGCTTGTTAGGTGTGGGCGAAAAGTCTGAAAAATTTCCAGCATGACTTTTTGAGAAAGCTTGCCAATTTTTCATTTTCTCTGCGAAAGTTTTCGCCGTTCAGCCTATGCAAAAATGTCCTCCTTTTCACCTATTTTAATAAATGTTTAGCCTATTTTAACACATTCTTCGCCTATATTTTCTATAGGTACTATATTTCCCACTGTAATATTACTACTTCTGAAGGCTGTAGTTTAGAAATAGTGTCTGAAAGTCAAAGTTGTGAGTCCTACAGCAACTGTCGCTACCTTCCCGGTCCTGGGCGCCGTGCGGGAAGGTCTCTTTTCTCCTCTTCATCTTCCACGGGGTATCTGCGCAGGCGCCGACGTTGGGTTACGTCGGCGTCATGACGCTCCCCGTTCTACTTACAGCAGGAGCCATAGGTGTTATTTGGACTGACCTAGTTGTTGGCATTGGCAGTAGCACACATTCTGACACATAAATAACCACACTACTTTTTTTTCTGCCCTAGAGCCCTGGGAACTTTTTAAAGTGCTTCTGCTGTTGCTAGTTGTAGCACCTTTGACCTGCTGATAGTGTGTCTCCCAGTCAGACCTGTGGTTGTGATTCAGGTGGGATCTCATAGAGGAGGTGCCTAGGTGTGAGCCTGCTTTCCCCCTGCTCACATACTTTTTGCACAGACAACAGATAGCAACATGCTTAGCTTGAGGATCCTGAGTGAAGTATCTCCATACTGTGGTCTTCATGGAATGAGGGGTTCCTGAGGTGGTGCTGCTGCAAAGACTATTACTGAGGCTAGATGTTGATGCAATTCTTCTGACACTCCTACCAGGTGTCAAAGGTGCAGACCTTACAACAGCAGCAGAGGCACTTGTCATATCTAATCTTATTGATGTTAATAACCTGTATTACTGGTGCTGGGTATTCAAAACAGGTGTGTGTGGCTGAGTGGGACCTGAACTTTGAAGAATCGAAGATGCTGATGACTGATAGCGTGACTGTGTGCTTTTTGACATCTGTGCGTGCCCAAACAATTTATAGACAGACACAGTGATCCTTTAAAGGTGGTGGAAGATTTAGCCTTTGACTTTCTGCTAACCTCATAGCCATGTCCTCATCCTCACTCTCAACTTCATCTGTATCTAACAAGAGAAGGATGCTGGAGGGACATATTCTAGATCTGCATCATCATCATCATCATCAGTGATTATTAGGTCATCCTTATCAGCATCACCTGAAAATTCTTGCCCTCTACCCTTCTATTCCTCTAAAGTTTTGGAGGTCTCAAACAATTTATTTTTTACTGTAACAAAGTTCCCCACTACTTTGAGGACAGGTGTTTTGGTGCTTGTTTATCTCACTATCTGATGGAGCATGCAGTCCACCCTGTTGTCTTACCAGTCTGTCCAAAAAAAAATTATAACTGAAAAACAAAAAACAACTTCTTTCCCCAGACTTCCCCACTCAGCACAGAGACAATAACTGCAAGATCAGCAAGCTCTCTCCTCTCACAAACACAGAATGGCATGCTGTGAGTGCCTGACAGCCTTTTATATGGCTGTAGAAAACTTTTGTCTGGTGGAGAAAAAATTTTCTTCCCATTGATTTTAATGGACGAAAAAGTGGAAAAAACAGCACTTTTCACGGGAAATTATTCGCCAGGCGGAAAGTGCCATTGTTCACCGATTACCATCCGGTACTCGGTTTGGGGCTGTCATCCGAGTTCCTCTCTGTCTCCGGACAGAGTCACTGTTACCTCATTGTCATTCCCGCAGTCTAGTCTCGGTTTACAGTCTGTGTTGCGCAGGCGACACTCCGGTGTGATTCATCCATCTGTGCACCATGGTATGCTTGACCCTCTTTCCTGCCACAAGCTGAGGTTGGTTTTCCTCTGGGCACCTCAGGCTGTTCTCTATATCGGGCAGTCGACATTGGTCTGAGCGTTCGTTAATCCCTTCGGGGAAGGTGCCATCTTCCACCAGATTTCTATCATTGCAGTCTCCGTTGGGTGCCCTTCCGGGCATACAGTCGCAGTCCTCCATTACTACTACGGCAGTCCACAAGCTTGTCCTGGGCCTCCGTTTACTTCTGTGGCATTACTCGCTATTTGTTCACTCTCTGCAGAGTGAGAGTCTTAAGGGCCTTGCGCTATTAGGGTCTGTCAGTCTTCCTGGCCTAATAGTAACCCATTCACTGCTGCCTAGTTTGAGTATCACACAAACTTTACCTGACCTGTGTCAGTATATTGTTGTTGCTGAATTGTACATATACTGGACCTGTGTGGGCATTTATTACTGTAACATGTCCTGTGTCAGTACTATATTGTGTGTGTGTGTGTGTGTGTGTATATATAGATATATATATATATATATATATATATAGATATATATATTACTGAACCCGTGAGGGTTATTGTAATTGTGTGCTTGTTCCATAAAATTGTGTTTCTCTGTCGTCCAATACAGGTTACTGGTAACTCTGGGAGGCGTCAGTCCCTTTAAGTTGGCAAGAACATTCTCTAAATGTATGCAGGGGGGTGGAGCCTCCCTTCCCACTCAGGCTGCAGCCCAGATAGCCACCTCCAGAATTGTTTGTTCCTGGGTGTGAACACACCAGGTGGAGAACATCTCATTGTTAGTTTCTTTTTTATTTTTCTGTTAGATATGGAATACCACCATTAGGCGGGTTACCATGACTGACAAATGCCCTCCAATGTGGCTAGCTCAGTGTCCAGGTGCTTTTTGGTGGACCTTAAGCCCTGAGGGGGAAAATCTTGGGTACAAGTGCTTCCCCATGGATTACCCACTGAGGTAATTCTTACTATATGGTAATCTGAAGACAGAATATCTGCAGGAGAGGTGAGCTACCCTTTGAGTGCTGCAGGTCCACTTGTCCCACAGTGCCCCTTTGCTGGGCTAGTATTTGGGAGTTCTCATTGTGCACTCCTGCACTCATTGGGTATATATGTGTATGTCTGTTGGGTTTTTAGAGCAGGATTATGTGGTAACTTAACCCTTTGTCTGCTGGTTTGACATGTTTTGGGGGTTTTCTGACACTTTCCTTACTGGGTTAGTGTTTTTCTCAGTATGCATACATGTTCCCTGTATGTTTTTCATGTTTTTAACTTGTAGTTTAACTTTTATTAAAATTGTGTACTGCGCCTTTAAGGCACGCTTTACCGCATAGACGCCATTGCGCCATTTACTTTCTATGGGACAACACTGTTTGGAACGTATCTCTGCAACTGCTTCACCCAGCAACTTCAGAGTGGGCTCATTTTAATTGTCTACCCTTGCTCTATCCTGGCAGCAACCCAGGTCCTTCCAGCCATGCTATTGAGCCAGCTTGGGTGCAAGAGTTTAAGGCTGCAACTGGAGACCTTAGGTCCACTTTACATCCCAGATACAGGGGACACTTCAATTATGGCAGACCCCCCTCTACTATCAGATCCTCCCTGCCTCAACCTCAGGGAGCACCTGGTGTGTCAGATTCTTCTGAGGAAGAATCGTTGCAAGATTCGAATGTTGAGGTTGGTACCCATTTGAAGCTGATCCTGAAACCTCTACTGAGGGCCTGATCAGGGCTGTATTGTCCACTCTCAACAATCCATCGGTTCAGGAGGTTCCCTCTGATCCCTCTGATGTTTTTCAGGTGCCTGCAAAGCCCCTTACTTATTTTACTTCTAACCCAACTCTTGACCGTTTGGTTCTGACGCATGGAAAAATCCAGACAGGTCCTCTTCAGTGTCTAGAAAGTTTGCTAAACTTTATCCCTTTTCTGAAACAGAAATGGCTGAATGGGTTCATCCCGCTAAGGTGAAAGGACCCATATCTAGACTGTCTAAATCTACTGCCTTACCTGTTTTCTGATGCTTCTGCGCTGCAAGATTCGACTGACAAGTAACTTGAGGTTTCCCTCAAGTCCGTTTTCGCTTCTATTGGCACTGCTATGCGTCCAGCCTTTGCTGTTGCATGGGTTAACCGGGCTATTGCAGTCTGGACTGAACGGCTCACTACGGCGGTCCATCAGGATGCGCCTACTTCGGAGGAATTGTGTCTTCTTGCTAATATAGCTGAAGCTCAACATTATGTTTCTGCTGCTGCCTTTGATGCCGTCCGCATGCTGACAAGGGCATCCACTACTTCTGTGGTGGCTAGGCGTGCGCTTTGGCTTAAGATTTGGTCTGCTGACACAGCTTCCAAGAAAGTTTTGCTTTCTTTGCCTTTTCAGGGTATTTCCTTGTTTGGATCTGAACTTGGGGAAGTAATTAGCAAGGCCACAGGGGTTAAGAGTACTCTTCTACCCTTGGTCTTTAAAAAAAAAAAAAAAAAAAAAAAAGTTGCCGTTTAAGCGTAACCGGTCCTTTCGGTCCTTTAAACCTGTTACACGTACGACAAACCAGGCGCTTCCGTCAGCGCCGCGTCCCTCCTCCAAGCCCTAGCAGCAATGGAAGCCCAAGGCTGCATCGAAGCCCAAGACTTCCAAGACCGCTTCGGCATGACTCACCGAACCCGGGTCCGCATCCCGCTCTGGGTGGTAGTCTCCACCTCTTCCGCGGGATTTGGGAGGATTCAGTGTCAGACCCATGGGTTTTACAGGTGGTGTCAGAGGGATACAAGATCCCTTTCTTTTCCCTCCCACCTTTTCGCTTTCATCTTTCTCGTTCTCCTCTGGAAGTCGAGAGAAGCCGTCTGTTCGAACACTCTATTCAGGCCCTTCTGGACAAGGATGTCCTGGAGCCAGTACCTCCTTTTATTCAAACCTCTTTGTGGTGACCAAGAAGGACGGCGGATTCCGCCCTATTTTGGATCTGTAAGATCTCAGTTCCTTTGTAGTGAAGACTCACTGTCGTCAGGAGTATCTGCGCAAAGTGATCGCTACCATGTCTTTGGGGGAGTTCCTTGCTTCTCTGGACCTTCAGGATGCGTATTTGCACATCCCAATCCATCTAGAGAGCAGGCAGTATCTGAGGTTTGCCTGCGCCAGAGGTCATTTTCAGTTCTCAGCTCTTCCATTTGGTCTGACAACTGCCCCCACGGGTTCTGGGGGCCTTGATATCCGTCCTCCATCAGGATAGCATTTGAGTGACTCCATACATGGACGACTTGTTTTTGAAAGCATCATCTGCGGACCTTCTTCATCAGCATGTCCAGACCTGCATTCAAATCCTTACACATCACGGTTGGATTGTGAACCTGGACAAGTCGGACTTGTTCCGTCCCAGCAACTGGTCTTCCTGGGTCTTCTGTTCGATACTCAGAAGTGCATGGTGTTTCTACTGGACGAGGTATCCCATCAAATTGCTCAAAGGGTCTCAATGATCCTACCCCACAATCGGATCCTGGTTCCGAAGTTGTCTTCTTTGGTGGGGAAGTTCATTTCCACGATAGAGGTGGTTCCATTTGCCATGGCACACACCAGGGAACTTCAAAGATTTGTGATACAGACATGCAAGGACCAACCAGATCATCGGAAACTATTGATCTCACTTCCTCCTCATGTCGAGTTGAGCTTGGAGTGGTGGTTGGACCTTTCCAATCTCCTAAAGGGGAGATCCTTCCGGATCCCCTACTGGACCAAGGTCACGATGGACGCCAGCCTCTTGGGCTGGGGTGCTGTTCTGGGTCGCTTCAGCGCTCAGGGGAAATTGTCCATGGAGGAGTCCCTTCTTCCCATCAATGTTCTGGAACTTTGAGCAATATTTCATGCTCTTCAACATTGGGAGTCTCAACTGGAGGACTGTCCAGTCCGAGCAGAGTCTGACAACGCCACCGCAGTGGCTTAAATCAACAGACAGGGCGGGACAAGAAGTCTCGCCGCTTGGTTTTAGGTCAAGTCCATTCTGTCCTGGGCAGAGGTTCATGTTCCTGTCATTTCTGCAGTGCACATTCCAGGCGTAGACAACGTCATGGCAGACTTCCTCAGTCGTCACACAGTCGACAGCGGAGAGTGGGAACTACATCCGGAGGTGTTTCAACTTCTAACTCAGAAGTGGGGGTACCCCTAGTGGATCTGATGGCAGCCAGACACAACAGGAAGGTTCCGGCGTTCTGCTCTTGGTGGAGAGACTGTCTAGCTCTGGCTGCCGACGCAATGTCCATTCCCTGGACATTCTCCCTGGCCTACATTTTCCCTCCTCTTCCGATGCTGACAAGGGTGATACAGAAATTGGAAGTGGGACGTTGTCCAGTAATCCTGATCGCTCCGAATTGGCCTCGTCTGTCCTGGTATCCGGAGCTGCTGGCCCTATCAGTGGCGGAGCCCTTTCTGCTCCCATCTCGTCCAGATCTTCTGCAGGGTTCCCTGTGGAAGGAAGACGTTCATCGACTCGATTTGATGGCCTGGAGGTTGAATCCTCGATTTTAAGGATGAAAGTGTTTTCATCCGCTGTGGTGTCTATTATGCTTAGTGCCCGTAAGCCTGTTTCTTCCAACATCTGTCACCGTGTCTGGTCAACATTTGTGTCTTGGTGTGCTGACTGGGATCTGTCTCATGAATTTCATCTTACCACTGTCCTGGCCTTTTTTGCAGGATAAAGGACTCAGTCTGAGTTCTCTTAAGGTTCAGACTTCAGCTCTTTGTCTTTTTCCAGGAGTGCATTGCTGTCATTCCTGACGTCAAAGTTTCTTCCAGGGCGTTGTTCATGTGCGTCCTGCCTTTTGGTGTCCGGCTCCTCAGTGGGACCTTTATTTGGTTTTGGGAGTTCTCCAACGTTCTCTCTTTGAGTCTTGGCTACTATTCCTTTACATCTCTTGACGTGGAAGATGGCCTTCCTTCTGGCGATTGTGTCAGTTCGCCAAGTGGCGGAGTTGCAAGCTCTTTCCTGTAAACCACCTTATCTGATGTTTCATAAGGATAAAGCGGTGCTTCGAACCTCTAAGGAGTTCTTACCTAAAGTAGTCTCTGAGTTTCAAATCAATCAGGAGATAGTGGTGCCCTCTTTCTGCCCTAACCCCTCCTGTGACAAGGAAAGGGATCTCCACTTGTTGGATGTGGTGCGTTGTCTACAGTTTTATGTCCATCGCACTGAATCTACCAGGAAGTCCGACACTCTGTTCGTCATTCCTGAGGGTCCTAGGGCAGGAAGACCTGCATCCAAAATTACTATTGCGTCATGGATCAAGTCCAATGTTCGTAGGGCCTATGAGTTGAGGAATAAGCATGTCCCCTTTCGGGTCACGGCTCATTCCACCAGGTCTATTGGGGCCTCTTGGGCCTATAAGAATCAAGTATCTGCTGATCGGCTGTGCAGGGTGGCCACTTGGTCCTCTGTGCACACCTTTTCGAAGCACTACCGTGTGGATGTGCTGGCTTCAGCTGATGCCAGCTTTGGGAGGAAGGTCCTGGAGGCAGTCTTGCCTGTTTAGGATCTTCTTCTTCTCAGGTTCTTTGTGCTTCCTTTCTGTTGAGCTTCCTTACTGTTGGCTCTAGTTCAGTGTGCTGTGTTAAAATCCCTAGGGTGTTTTTACCCCTGTTTGGTGTCCGTTGACACTTCAGTTTTGTTGGGATCTCTGACCGGTTGGTTCATAGAGGTCCTGGTGACTTTGGGGGCCTTGCGCCTGGTCCTTGCATTCTTCCCGCCTCTGGGAAACTCAATGGTTGGACATCCCAGAGTTACCATTAACCTGTATTGGACAACAGAGAAAAGAGGATTTTAGTCTTACCTGTTAAATCCTTTTCTCTTGGTCCATACAGGTTACTGGTCTCCCACCCTGTCAAGAGACCATGCTTGGCTCTCCTGTAGCAGTGTGTGGGAGTCCTTCGGGGCATGCTCACAGGAGTCTTCTTCCTTTCTACTATCTAGTGTAGTTAGTTCACAAACAGTTCTGGAGGTGGCTAGCTGGGGTGCAGCCTGAGTGGGAAGGGAGGCTCCACCCCCCTGCATACATTTAGAGAATGTTCCTGCCTACTTAAAGGGACTGACGCCTCCCAGAGTTACCAGTAACCTGTATGGACTAAGAGAAAAGGATTTAACAGGTAAGACTAAAATCCTCTTTTTACCTAACCTCCTGTGTCTGAGTGTCAAATAAAACCGTTACAGTACCACACGTCCTGGAATGCCCGGGACTGTCCCATGTCCCGGGTCACCCCCCACTGGGACAACAAAGAATCCCAGAATTGAGCAAGACGCGCCAGTCCAGCCAGCCAATGAGGACCATATAGGAAATACATTTCATTGGCTGGCTGGACTGGTACGTGCGAGACAGCCTGGGTGGAGCAGGTATGCTGGTGCTGCAAGTGAGACCCAAGGCTGAGGCTCCCGCTGACGCTGACCATCTTTCTGAGGCTGACACAGAGTAAGAGTTCCACTGGGAGCCTCAGCCGCGGGACTAGGGTGACCACATGTCCCGGAATGGCAGAATGGAAATGTGGTCACCCTAGCCACACCCTGGGGTCATGCTAGCTGTATTTGGCCCATGGGCCATACTCTGGATGCCCATGACCTAAATGCATTCGTTTCCTGTGGGTAGTTTTCCCAGAGAATTCAAAATTGTCTCACTGGTCTCCTTTTACAAAGCTGTTCAGCAATTAAATTTTTTAATAATGTTACTTTTTTATTAGAAATGTACATACGTGCCACAATTAACAGCACAGCATTTGAAGTAAGCTTAATGTAATTTTCAGCCTCGTCAAATAGGTTACTATGTATGTTAAGCATGTTAATAACTGGGACCTCAAATTGGTAGCAGCACATAATAGAATGTACAATTGACAGCTCCAAAATGAATGAACACTTTAAGGACCAAATGCTTGTGCAACACATTGCTTTGTAATGCATTGTGCACCCTCTGTTTTATAAAGGGTTAATTAAACATAGTTTGAGACCTAACTACTAGTGGATTGTGCTTCCCCCTAAGAAGATCTTAACAGGAATTGTGCACTGCAGGGTAGAGGGCCAGCTCATGTGGACATTGGTCAAGGAGTATTGGCAGAAGCCCACGGCCAGCTAGTGACTGAAATGTTGCAGTGAGCATCACCAAAGCTGTAGTACTTCTGAATGGTCTGTACTACAGCCTCGTAGAAAGTTGTGCAAACATTCACTGGGGAACATTGCTAGTCATAGGCATGTTGTAGCAAGCTGCAGGTATGGGAGACTGTCAGTCAATGCATTCCCCCAAGTGGACTTCAGGATGCCTCCAAGCTATTCATTGCCCAGCAGATTTTCAGCACACCTCTAGCCTTCTGGGTTGGGAATGAGACTTGGTGAAGCTGACTCGTATATCTAAGTGGAAGGGCGTCCCAGGCATGGGCCCTTACTTCCATGTGCCTAGAGGGAATCAGCTGCACCCCACTGACGTGGTCCACATAGACTGAAACGTACGTCTGGGGTTGTGTTGTTTCTCTTGTGCGGAGAGGATTTGCCTGACATTTCGGAGCTGGACTGTCTGTGAGCAGGGCCAGTCTGATATGAATATGGAAATTTTCTGTCTGCAATGGCACATGGGAGTGAAAAATGTGACTTGAGAAACATCTGAGAGGCTACCATGCCTTGAGCAAAACACACTATTTTGTTCCTTTTTCTGTGTGTGTTCGTCACACTCTCTTGTTTTTGCAGTCCCCATAAGTGGAAGGGCATTCCAGGCATGGGACCTTGCTTCCATGTGCCTAGAGGGAATCCGCTACCCCTCACTGCCGAGGTCCAAATAGACTGAAATAGGGTTGCACCGATACCGATACTGGTATCAGTATCTGTGCCGATACCAGCATTTGCGCGAGTACTTGTACTCGCGCAAATGCGACCGATGCCAGCACCGATACCCTGTGTCAGGGTCGGTGCTGCAGAGAGGGAGCCCGGGGAGCTGCTCACAATGCTCCCCGGTTGCCTCTCTCACTCCTGTAGCGTCGGAGTGTTGCCGCGGGTTACCATGGCAACGCTCCGACGCTGATTTCTGCCGGGACTCGCGAGAGAACAGCGAGTACCTGGCAGAGGAGGGTAAGGGAGGCAAGATGGGGCATTGAGCGGGTGGTGAAAGAGGCAGAGAGGGGGGCCAAGAGGGAGAAAGAGGCAAAAGGGACTAAGAAAAAGAGGCAAAAGGAGGAAAAATCAGGAGACAAAAGGAGGGGGACCAAGAAGAGGAAAAAGGAGGGGGGATCAGGAGGGAGAGAGAGAGAGGCAAAAGAGTGGGATCAAGAGTCTAGTAGGGGGAGAAAGGGGATCAAAAGGGAGAGAAAAATCCAAGGCAGACTGAGGGGGCTCAAGAGGGGGAGAATGAATCAAAAGGTGGGAATCAAGAGTGGGAGAAAGTGGCAAAAGGGGACAGTCAAGAGGTGTGTGTGTGTGTGTGTGTGTGTATATATAATATATATATATATATATATATATATATATATATATATATATATATATATATATATATAATATAAATAATAATTTCAAGTACTCACCAATGCTTTTTTTTGCGGTCATCTGCCAGTTTTCCAAGTACCTAAAGTGTATATAGATTATATATATATATATATATATATAAATTTCCAATATTTAGAAAACACTCACAGGTCTTTCTTCAAGTGAAAAAGTGTAAATTTAATCATCAACGTTTCGGCCTACCCTTAGGCCTTTATCAAGATTCTTACAGACCAACATACAAGTGCCCATATAAATACCAAACCCTAAAGTGCTAAATGGCGCCAAAATTACGTCATCTAATGGGGAGGGGAAAAAATAAAAAAGAATATAAATTAAAAAGATATAAGACAAAATAATTTGAGTAATGCCGAACATTTAGCCATTAAACAACTGGCTAAAAATCCCGATATTATGATTAGGGCTGCAGACAAAGGAGGGGCGGTAGTGGTGATGGATTATGTACAATACAGAGAAGACATAGAGATACAGTTACGTGATCATAACACATATGAACCTCTTGCAGTTGATCCAACGGGCAGAAATAAAAAGATCATAGATAAGATTATCACGGATGCTCAACAACAAGGATGGATCGCAACTAAGGTATCTCAGTTTTTGATCACGGACCACCCAGTATGTCCAATCTTATATACGTTACCAAAAATCCACAAAGACCCCATTAAACCTCCAGGAAGACCGATTATTTCAGCCAGAAACTCACTGTTGAAGCCCTTGTCACAATATCTGGATTCATTTCTACAACCGTTAGTTCAGAGTGCACCTTCATACATTAGAGATACTCAAGACTTTCTCTCGAAAATACAAACAATTCAATATGATTTGAGTCAATGTTGATTAGTTACCATGGATGTGTCTAGCTTATACACCATGATACCCACTAATTTGGGCATTCGGGCAGTGCAGAAAGCCTTACAAAGTACATTGAGAACGACTGGACCACCGGACTTATTTTTGCTCAAACTCCTTGAGGTCTGTCTGTGTTTTAACTTCTTCCGTTTTGAGAGGAGGTATTATAGACAGATCTCGGGGACAGCGATGGGGCGTTCGATGGCCCCGTCGTATGCCAATATTTTCATGGCAGAGTATGAAGATGTACATATATTGTCTCAATACAAGGAACAGATTGTTAAATACTTTCGTTTTATTGACTATGTGTTCATGATCTGGAGGGGCGACGAAGAATCTTTGCCCGCCTTTTTTGAGAAAATGAACACAATTCCATCAACCATTAGGTTTACCACTAAACACGATCGAGAAAGCATTGAATTCTTGGATGTTAAACTGTTTATTAGAGAAGGGAAAATCTACTACACAAATTATCGCAAGAACACTGATAGGAATACCCTTTTACACCAAAAAAGTTTTCACCCAAAACATGTCACTAAAAGTCTCCCGTATTCACAAATGACTAGAATCATTAGAAATAATAGTGATAAGGAAATGGCCAAAATACAGTTGGAGGAACTTATAGACAGGTTTAAAGTGAGAGGTTATTCTTCAAATGATTTGGATATACATTTAGAGCGAGCATTGAAACAGATGGACAGTTTCTCAGTACAGCAAATGGGACACAAAGAGAAGAAACAACAATTAATATTCCCTACAACATATACTACAGCAAGTGGACGGATTAAAGAGGAGATTCGTAGACATTGGAATATTTTATCATATGATGAATCTTTACCGTATATTTTCAAACAGCCACCTTTAATAAGTTACAAAAAAGGGGCTAATTTAAAAGATTTGCTGGTGCTTACGGATCCTGAACATTGTTATACACATAAGGAACACTCTTGGTTGAATAAACCTAAAGTAGGCTGTTATCGTTGCCCTAATTGTGTGACATGTCGATATATGCAGACTGGTGAACAATTTTCTAATCCACTCACAGGTGAAGCTTTCAGTATTAAATACAGATTATCTTGTATGAGCACTTACATTATCTACATCATACAATGCCCATGTGATAAATTATACGTGGGTTTAACAACGTGCACCTTCAGAGAGAGGATGGCAAACCATAGGGCAACAATCATGAGAGCTCTATCGAGACATATCAGTGACAAGCCAGTAGCTAAACACTGGCATGAGCTTAAACATGGCCTGTCAGCACTTAAATGTATGGTGACTGATCATGTGCCCCCTTTGAAAAGGGGTGGTGACAGAGTAAAACGTCTATATCAACGTGAGACTAAATGGATATATAAACTGCATTCGATGTCTCCAACAGGACTTAACGAGAAACTTACAATCCGCAGCTTTTACTAAAATATGTTAAGCATTTTGGACCTAGTGGTATTAAATAAAGTAGCCACTTAGATATGGGTCACCTGCAGACTAGGTGATTGGGAGGCTAATTTACCCTGTTTCCTTCCTTACTCTACCAGGGGGTTCTCTTGGTGGCGGTGGATGGTGAAACGCGGGGAATTCTCCCAACCATGGCCGAAGTTGCAATAAATGAGAATTATTTGTGCTGAATGATTATTTGTTTACACTATTTTTAATAGTGTTTATGGATTTTGGAATTTATTTCACAATGACAGGAACATGGTATTAAACCAGGGTCAAAAATGATCATTGATTTACACTATACATATTAGTGGTTTGGGGACGTCGGAATCTTCCCTACAAGGACAGGAATATTAACTGTTGACTTTTTAACTGTTAAGGCAATGGCATCAAGGAGGCGTTAACAGTGTCACAGAGACAGTTTATTGGCTTTACCATTGCTCACCATCTATCCAATATTTTAGTAGACGAATGGTTAATTGTGTCACTGTAACTAATATTCAATGTACTATATGTGTATTATATAACAACATGCTCGTACGGGTTATCCATAGACATCCAACAAATACATGCTCTGATTCCATATTTCACTGTCGTCCAATACAGGTCACTGGTACTTCTGGGAGGCGATTCGCCCCTTTAATAGGCAGGAACAATTATGCAAATGATTGCAGTGGGCGGAGCCTCCCGTCTTACTTAAGCCACCTTCAGGCCAGAGCCACTAGATTTGATTTGTTCCTGGGTGCTGTGCACACCAGGTAGAGAACATCTATGCATTCATCTTAGTAGTTTGTTATTTTTTATTCAAATATGGAATACCACCATTAGGAGGGTGACCATGGCTGTGAATTGCCCTCTTTAAAGTGGCTGGTGCAGCTTCCAGGGATTTTCTGTGGACCTTATGCCCTGAAGAGGGAACAGCTTGGGTTAAGCAGCTTCCCTACTGGGGAATTTTCCTCTGGTCTATTCCCACTTCATCGTGGTCACCTGAAGACAGAAGTCCTTGCAGGAAAGGTGAGCCACCCATTGAGTGCTGAAGGTCCACTTGTCCCCACAGTGTCCCCTTGATGGGCTTGTATTTGGGAATTTGCTTTGCACTCCAGCACTCATAGGGTGTTTTTATTTGCATTTATTGTATTTAATGCAGTTTCTGTGGTATTCTCTGGGTTTGGAGCCTTGAATAGTATTTCTTTATGTGTTTTATGTATGTTTGGGCACTTTTTAATGTTTTAGTAAACTTTATTAAAAATGGTGTTCCGCGCCTTTAAGCGCGGCTTTTCCCGCTTAAACGCTATGGCTCCTTTACTCTCTATGAGATTTCACAGTCTGGGACATATCTCTGGAACCGCTCGTCACAGCAACTCCAGAGAGGGCTCATTTTAATGCTAGGCTCCTGCTCTATCATCCGGTGCATGTTTTATTAGTGTGGGGTGTTCAGGGGGGCTTCGGGCACTGTTTGGGGTACTTGTATGGGGAAAACTACATTTCCCATGAGCGCCCGGTTCGCGCTCGTTTCTGATTGGCTGTACTGACGGCCGCCATTTTGTGGAGCTCTTCCTCAGCGAGTACACTACGCAGGGACCGAGCCTTCTCTCCCCTCAACAGATTAACCCTTCGCTGGCCAGATAAGTCCATTATTAGGCATTTCTGGGGTGAAACTTTAATCTTCCACACTATTACTGGGTGATATAGTTTAAAGTGGGGTATATTGACGCTGTGAGCATGTCTACTTCACTGGAGCTAGGGGCTAGACCCAAGTCTAAGGAGGATGGGGGGTCTGCTCCCCCCATGGCGTTTTGCTCCTCTTGTCACACTGGGTTATCTAGTGAGACTGTGGGGGATCTATGCCCTAACTGCACTGGTCAGGATAGCAACCCTGGGCTTCCCAGCCATGCTATTGAGCCATCTTGGGTGAGGGAATTTAAAGCTTGCCACTAGGGATCTCAGATCCACTCTTCAACTCTTTCCCTCTCAGGTACAGGGGGCTCTCCAGGTCTGGCAGACCCCCGCTACAATCAGGACCTCCCTGCCTAAGCCATAGGGTGCTCCTGATGTGTCTGATTCTTCTGAGGAAGAACTCTTGCAGGATTCTGATGCTGAGGAATGCACTGTTATTGAGTCTAACAGGTCCATTGGGGACCCTTATGAATGTGACCCTGAAGTTTCGGCTGAGGGTCTGATTAGAGCTGTATTGAATACGCTCAACCTTCCTCTGACTCAGGAATCCACTTATGATCCTACTGATGTTTTTCAAAAGAAACCATCTAAGCCTGTTGTTTGTTTTCCAACTAACCCTACTCTTGCCCGCCTAGTCTCTGAGGCATGGAAGAATCCTGATAGATCCTCCTCTGTCTCTAAAAAGTTTGCTAAACTGTACCCTTTTCCTGAGACTGAGCTGGCAAAATGGGTTCATCCCCCCAAGGTGGATGCTCCTGTTTCCAGGCTATCCAAATCTACCGCCTTGGCTGTCTCTGATGCCTCTGCCCTGCAGGATTGGACGGATAAAAAGCTAGAGCTTTCTCTTAAGTCTATTTTTGCCTCCATTGGCACTGCCATGCGTCCAACTTTTGCAGTGGCATGGGTTAATAGAGCCATTGCGGCCTGGACTGAACGACTGACTGAAGCGGTTCGCCAGGATGCACCAGTATCTGAACAGTTGCAGCTTCTTGCTAATATCACGGAAGCTCAGAATTATGTTGCTGACGCTGCCTTTGATGCTGTGCGCATGATGGCGAGGGCCTCCACTGCTTCTGTGGTGGCTAGACGTGCCCTTTGGCTGAAAATTTGGTCTGCTGATACAGCCTCTAAGAAAGCCTTGCTTTCCTTGCCCTTTCAGGGGAATTTGCTATTTGGGTCTGAACTCAAAGAAATGATCAGTGAGGCTACTGGCGGTAAAAGTACTCTTCTACCCTCAGTCCTTAAGAAAAAGTTTCCAGCCAAACGCAATCGGTCCTTTCGTTCCTTTCAGACTGAGACACGCTCCTCGGCCCAGACGGGTCCTCCCGCTACGCGCTCCTCCTTCAAGCCCAAACAGTCCTGGAAGCCCAAAGTGGCCCCCAAGGCCAAGACCTCCAAGACTGCTTCGGCATGACTCGCCGAACCCGGGTCCGCATCCGGCTGTAGGTGGACGTCTCTGCATCTTTCGCCGGACTTGGGAGGAGTCAGTGGCGGACCCATGGGTTCTTCAGGTGGTGTCAGAGGGATACAGGATCCCTTTCTCCTCCCTTCCTCCTTTTCGGTTCCATTTTACTCATCCTTCTCAGGAACCCACAAAACGACGTCTGTTCGACGACGCTATTCAGGATCTCTTGGACAAAGAGGTTTTGGAAGTGGTTCCTCAGGAGGACACAGGTTCAGGATTTTATTCCAACCTGTTTGTGGTGGCCAGAAAGGACGGAGGGGCTCGTCCTATTTTGGATCTCAAAGATCTCAATGCCTATGTGGTGACTTCCCACTTCCGCCAGGAGTCCCTGCGCTCTGTGATTGCTGCGATGTCTCCAGGGGAGTTCCTTGCCTCCCTGGACCTTCAGGATGCTTATCTTCACATCCCTATTCATCCAGAGAGCAGGCGGTACCTCAGGATTGCCTGCCACAGGGGACACTTTCAGTTTTCTGCTCTTCCCTTTGGACTGACATCAGCTCCTCAGGTCTTCCAGAGAGTGTTGGGCTCCCTGATAGCGGTGCTTCATCAGGACGGGGTCCGGGTGACTCCCTACATGGACGATCTCCTCATCAAAGCTTCTTCAGCAGAGCTTCTTCACCAGCAATTGCAGAAGTGTATCCACACTCTGACCCGTCATGGCTGGATCCTGAATCTGGACAAGTCGGACTTGGTCCCATCTCAGAGGCTTCTGTTCCTGGGTCTCCTGTTCGACACTCGCCAATGCATGGTGTTCCTGCCGGAGGATGTGGCTCATCAGATAGCTATCAGAGTGGCGGGGATTCTGGAACTGGACTTAGTGCCGGTAACGAAGTTGTCTTCCCTGGTGGGGAAGTTCATTTCCACGATCAAAGCGGTTCCTTTTGCAATGGCCCACTCCAGGGAACTTCAGAGATTTGTGATCCAGACGTGCAAGAGTCATCCAGATCATCAACATCTGTCAGTCTCTCTACCTCCTCATGTGGAATCGAGTCTGCTCTGGTGTTTGGATCTCTCCCATCTCCTGAAAGGGAGATCCTTTCAAGTTCCTCGTTGGACCACGATCACGACGGATGCCAGCCTTCGGGGCTGGGGTGCTGTGTTGGGTCGCTTCAGTGCTCAGGGGAAATGGGGTCTGGAGGAATCTCTGCTCTCCATCAATGTTCTGGAACTACGTGCCATCCGGCTGGCCCTGAGACACTGGGAATCTCAATTGACCGGTCTTCCGATCAGAGTGGAATCCGACAACGCAACTGCGGTGGCTTACATCAACAGGCAAGGCGGCACAAGAAGCGGCACCGCCTGGTTGGAGGTCAAGGATATTTTGTCTTGGGCAGAAGATCACGTGCCTGTCATCTCTGCAGTTCATATTCCAGGCGTGGACAACGTCATGGCAGACTTCCTCAGTCGTCATACCGTCGACAGCGGAGAATGGGCTCTTCATCCAGAGGTGTTTCACTTGCTCACCCAGAGGTGGGGGATGCCAGAGGTGGACCTGATGGCCTCCAGACACAACAGGAAGGTTCCAGTGTTTTGCTCCCGGCGGAGGGACTCACTTGCTCTAGCAGTGGATGCCTTGTCGATCCCTTGGGATTTTTCTCTGGCTTACATCTTCCCTCCTCTTCCTCTATTGATCAGAGTCATCCAGAAACTGAAGCGGGAGCGTTGTCCTGTGATCCTGATCGCTCCAAATTGGCCTCGCCAGTCCTGGTATCCGGAGTTGATGGCCATGTCAGTGGCGGATCCGTTCCCACTTCCTGCCCGTCCGGACCTACTTCTTCAGGGGTATCTGTGGAAGGAGGATGTTCACTCTCTCCATTTGATGGCATGGCGGTTGAATCCTCGATTCTAGCAAAGAAAGGTTTTTCGCCTTCTGTGGTGTCGACTATGCTCAGTGCTCGAAAGCCTGTGTCTTCCAAGATCTATCATCGCATATGGTCAACTTTTGTGACATGGTGCTCTGATAAGAAGTTATCCCTTGAGTTTCATCTTCCCACTGTCCTGGCCTTCTTGCAGGACGGTGTGGATAAGGGGCTCAGTCTGAGTTCCCTCAAAGTTCAGACTTCTGCCTTGTCTGTGTTTTTCCAGGAAAGGATCGCTATCCTTCCTGATGTGAAAGTTTTCTTTCAAGGTGTGACTCATGTTCGACCTGCCTTCAAGAGTCCTGCTCCCCAGTGGGACCTCAATTTGGTGCTGGGAGTTCTCCAGCGACCACCGTTTGAATCCTTGGCTTCCATTCCTTTACGTCTCTTGACTTGGAAGATGGCCTTCCTTTTGGCTATTGTTTCAGTTCGCCGGGTAGCAGAGTTACAGGCTCTGTCTTGTAAACCTCCTTACCTGGTGTTCCACAGGGATAAGGCTGTGCTTCGCACTACCAAGGAATTCTTACCAAAGGTTGTCTCTGAGTTTCACATCAATCAGGAGATTGTGGTTCCCTCTTTCTGCCCTAATCCTTCATCTGACAAGGAAAGAGATCTCCATTTGTTGGATGTGGTGCGTTGCCTCAAGTTTTATGTGCATCGCACCAAGTCTGTCAGGAAGTCTGACGCTCTATTCGTCATTCCTGAGGGGCCTAGGGCAGGGAGACCGGCTTCCAAAGTTACCATTGCTTCTTTGATTAAGGCTACTATCCGTGAAGCCTATAAGTTGCGGAATAAGCACGTTCCCTTCCGGGTGACTGCCCATTCCACCAGATCTATTGGGGCCTCTTGGGCCTACAAGAATCAGGCTTCTGCTGATCAGCTGTGCAGGGCGGCTACTTGGTCCTCTGTGCACACCTTTTCTAAGCACTACCGTGTTGATGTGCTGGCTTCGGCTGATGCCAGTTTTGGAAGGAAGGTCCTGGAGGCAGTTTTGCCTGTGTAGGTCTTCCGCTCTGTGATCCTTAGTGCTTCCTTACTGTTGAGCCCTGTTGGCTCTACTTACGTGTGCTGTGTTAGTTCAGGGATTGTTCCCTTGATTGGTGTCCGTTGACACTTACAGTTGGGCTATGTTATTAACTGGTTCATAGCAGTTTTATGGCTTGGGCCTTGTTCTGGTCCTTGCCTTCTTCCCACCTCTGGATCAGCTCAATGTTTGTACATCACAGAAGTACCAGTGACCTGTATTGGACGACAGTGAAAATAGGATTTTAGTCTTACCTGTTAAATCCTTTTCACGTAGTCCATACAGGTCACTGGTCTCCCACCCTGTCAAGGGACCAGACCTGGCTCTCCTGTGGCATTCAGTGTGAGACCTTTGGGGCATGCTCACAGGAGTCTTTCTTCTTGCTTACCTGGGGTCAGTTTTAGGGTCTCAAATCAAATCTAGTGGCTCTGGCCTGAAGGTGGCTTAAGTAAGAGGGGAGGCTCCGCCCACTGCAATCATTTGCATAATTGTTTCTGCCTATTAAAGGGGCGAATCGCCTCCCAGAAGTACCAGTGACCTGTATGGACTAAGTGAAAAGGATTTAACAGGTAAGACTAAAATCCTATTTTTTCAGCAATGCTAGCATGATCGGTGTTATAGATTTATAATTAATTCAGTTGTCAGATATTAGTACGTTATTTATATTGAATTGAGATATCGAAGAATACCCCACTATTAGATTTATGCTAGCAGAGCAACTATTGGTGGATTTTAATTGGAAACAATGTGCTATGCGATGTCATGGAGAACTAGATTATATAGAGCGCTATGTATGTCAACTAGTAAATCGGAACTATGTTTTAATGAATAACTTGGATTATTAGCGATAATCAATGGTGTAAGAGGTATGCTCGGTTTGATACACTGTTGGTGGGTGTGGCGTTGCGGTGAGCGTCATATGCACCAATAGGGGAGCGATGATGAGTATCGGATACTAAGTTTCCAATTATCGCTACATAATACAACAAGGTAATACTGACATGTTGCAACATAAGTAGGATTTTACTCACGTACATTGTTATTTAAGATCTTGAAAACTGGGAGTTTATGTGTGATAGAGAGGTATGTTCGACCTTTCCCCTTTTCTTCTTTATTATTGGATCACATATTTTCTTTTTATTTCATGTTTTTTCATTGTTAGGTATGACACTTTAATTTAATTTTCACTAATTTTTTGTTAATGGTCTTATTTTTATTTTTAATTTATATTCATTTTTATTTTTTCCCCTCCCCATTAGATGACGTCATTTTGGCGCCATTTAGCACTTTAGGGTTTGGTATTTATATGGGCACTTGTATGTTGGTCTGTAAGCATCTTGATAAAGGCCTAAGGGTAGGCCGAAACATTGATGATTAAATTTACACTTTTTCACTTGAAGAAAGACCTGTGAGTGTTTTCTAAATATTGGAAATATATTATTCATAAAGTGGAAGAGAACACCCGGGCGTTTGTGGATTAAACAGTGAGTGCTCAACATGGGACATTTCTATATATATATATATATATATATATATATATATATATATATATATATATATATATATATAATATGCGCTTTAAGTACTTGCAAAACTGGCAAATGACCGCAAAAAAAAAAGTATCGGTAATTGGTATCGGTGAGTACTTGAAAAAAGTATCGGTTCTCGTACTCGATCTTAAAAAAGTTGTATTGGTGCATCTCTAGACTGAAACATACGTCTGGGGTTGTACTGTTTCTCTTGTTCAGAGAGGATTTTCCTGACATTTTGGAGCTGGACAGTCTGTGGGCAGGACCAGTCTGATATGAATATGGAAATTTTCTCTCTGCAGTGGCACATGGGATTGAAAAATGTGACTTGAGCAGCACCTGAAAGTCAACCATGCCTTGAGCAAAACACTCTATTTTTGTCTTTCTCGGTGTACGTTCGTCACACTTTTTTGTTTTTGCTGACTCGTATCATTGTATATGTCATAAAGGACACAACCAACTTTCCTGGCCGTTCAATATATCTTAGAAGTTCAAATTTTACTGAGATTGAGTGGAGCATTCAGACTCTCTGTGGTCTCCTTTGTTGATTGCCTAGCATTAGCTGCTGGGTGATTAATAGCAGAAGGTAGTATATGGAGGGTCTTAATGTCCCCACAGCACTGATTTGTTTTTTATTTATGTCTTAGAAAAAAATATATAGGAGGGAGGGAAGCTATAAGCCAGAACAGTATGGTCTCCATCGTATGAGAGCTGTATACCATACTGTTCTGAAACTCGAGTGCATAGTGTTCTACGGTACAGCCTGTACTTTTTTATATAGATACATTGAGTAATCAACTAGGCTGCCATAGATCTTTTTTCATTGGATGGCAAGCTCTCACCTACTCATCACTGTATGCCAGTAAGTGGAGGAGGTAATGTAGTTGTAAAAAGAAAATGCCTCTGTAGCATGCCTTAATTAGAAGAATCTATCAAGCTAAATAAATCAGAAACACATTTTCTGAATAAAAAATGGGAAATGCAAAGCAAACAAATGGTGGGTTGACAAAACTTTTTCTGCTAAAGAACAGCTTTCTCTTAGGGCTCCATTTGATTAGCATGTGTCTGTTTTTGAAACTCTGTGAGTTTTAAAACTTGCCACAGCCAGGGTTATTTCTTTAGGAAAAAAAGGTGGCAGTGCTACATAATATACCAAAGTTTGCTTTGAAAGTGAAATGAGACATCAGTTTGTTTGTTTGTTTGTTTGGTTGGTTTTTTTTTTTGTTTTTTTTTTTTTTTGTTTTTTTTTACAAAACCCTTTGGAAACTGTTGTATTCCCGTGGGATTTATTAATGCAGTATTTCTCATACTATGTTCCATGGACCCCAGGGTTCCCTGAAGTACAAGGGGTTCAAGAGAAATCCAACATACGAGTAGTTGTGTGACAACCGTGAATGTATGGAAGATAGTGCAATTTTATTTTAATGTAGATTTCTCGTTTAATTAGCACTATAATGTAGCATAGCCTCCTCAAATCAATATAAATATCTTTTAACATTTCCTGGTAATATTAACTTGAAATAATAGCCTAATAATGAATTCTAAAGGGCGGGCATCATGTTTTATGAAGTCTGCAGCAATGGGCAGGGCTGCCGTCAGATATTTTGGTGCATAATACACACATAAAGCTAGGCCCCATGTACCCCACTCATTTTTACTGTAACCTGGAAGTATATGTAAAGATAGGGCCTGCGGCATTGCTCCATTTATGGTAGGATATGAAATGGAGAACAGAGTGGCATATGTGCTCTACAATCTAAAAAATAAATAAATAAATAAAAATGCTGGCCTTCCTCAGGGACTCTGCACATTGAAACTACGGTTCTGTCTTGCCAAGTCCCTAAGGACCTGACAGGGCGCTCAGGCATCTTTCTTGCAGAGGAGAGCAGCAGTGGAGTATGTGAGCTGCAATTCAAGCATGTGTCCTACTGGATGGTGCCCCTGGCTGCCTAATCAGGGGGCTCCAGGGCTCGTGGGCATGGAAGTGCATAGAGGGGGGTGTAAATGGGGGCTCCAGATAACTTAATTGAGGGAGACAGAGGGAGGGAAGGGGAGAGAAAGAGAGTGAGGGGAGGCCAGCATTTTAATTTTAATTTTTTTTGTGGGAAGTGGGTGACAGAAAGGGAGTTATATTATACACATAATTTAAATTTTCCTTAAAATCTAGGAAATCAGAATTAATAGAATGAGCCTCATCAGAAATTGAATTAGGAGGGATTATTTTTGAAGTGTAATGGGAGAAATACATTTTTTATGTGACATTCTGACTGGAAACAGGAAATTACTGAGGTAAGACTTCCTCAAAACCTCTTTGGGATAAAGATATTTATGAAATGAATAAGATCCTTAATGTAAAAGGAGAAATATATGGCTATTACTACAATGAAAATCGAAAATCAGTTGTTATGTAATACGTGGTTTTTGAGGAACCATGGAATACAGACATGGGATTGGTGGAAGGGTTCAGAAGGGGTGAGACTAACATATTTGAAATGTTAATGTTTTTTTTCTTGTCTGTTATTCACTGTGTGTTTTGCTGCTGGGAGTACTAAAGAAGATTAAAAAGTATAATATGAAGCCACCATCTCTTGTAATATCATCCGGTAGTCTGTGGTGTTCAGCCACAAGCTCCTGTATTTAGTGAATTGTCCTCTAGGCCCACTGTGTTCTGCATTCAATCAGGGGATATATTTCCACAGCCCTCTTCTGCTCCCCTGTTGAAACTCCAAGCTCACAATTCTCCTCCATCAGGGCCAGATCTCTCATTAGGCAGAGTAGGCAATAAATTAATTGTGAAGAAACACGTTGGAGATCTCTGTAGCAACAAAAGGGTAAAGCTTTTTTTGGTCTTATTACATGCCAATGGTATTTTCTGTGCTAGGACAACATTGCTGGGACTGGGGGTGGGTTCATTTTAGAAATGGGAATGTGGAGCTGCGGGCAGCTAGAGTGCCTTGTGTAGGGGCACCTGACATGTAAACCCAGCCTGCCACTGAGTCAGCCACTTTGCTGCTAAGGACATGGCCGGTCATGTCCTCAGCAGCTTCCCTAAAACTGCTCAGGATGTGGATTGCCCAATCCTCTGTGCACTAGCAAAGAAGGTGTTATTATCGAGGACTGAGGATTACTTTGTTAGTAGTCTTCAGCCCCTGGTAATCTTTCACCACTGGGGGAATCCCAAGGCATAAATGACATAATCATGCATTAGTTGAATGATGATATTTATGCTCCAGAACCCTCCGGACCACAAGGTATTCTTTTTAATGTAGAAGAAAAGGGGGCCAGGCTTTATTGGATCCTTGATCCTACTCACACAGGGATGCCCTCGTTAGAAAGAGAGAATACCCTCTCTTTCAAACGAATGTTGCAGTGTCAGGATGTCATGCAATCACCCGACATTTTGCATCAATAAAAAAAAGTTGGGCCTGCTCTTGTTTGAAAGATGCGAGTTTCCTCTTTCAAACAAGTGTAGTCTCCTATAAGTACCTGTCTTGGGTTGATCACAGATCACCCAACAAACACGCTAAGGAGTTTAGGTGGGTTCTTGCAGAGCCCTGGCACACCTCCTCTTGTTTTTAAAATTATTTGGGGGCCTGTTTATGAAAGAGGGGTTGAGCGATTCATTGCTTCACAGTCCATTTAGTACTCCTCTAGCTCTCAAAGGTTTGATGGTGTGCATTTTGCATGTGTTAATGATCACCCAACATGCTGTATAAATAAAAAAAGGATAGGAATAAAAGGATACGAATATGAGTCCTGATGACACATGTGCACACACACACACACACATTTAATATAAAATATATACACACACATTCATACACGGACACACACATATAGGTGTCCCACATCTGAAAGAGAAAATGCCATTCTTTCAGAAAACAATACATATGGGTGTTCAGATGACCGCCCAGAGAAAGTACATTCATGGTCACATTTGAAAAATCTAACAGAAAAACATTGTGGGAGACATGGTTTTGTGCTTTTGTCACCACCTACATAATACACATTTCTCATGACACTAGGAAATTCCATGGTTTTCAAAGATATCAGTATCTTTTATGTCTGGGAAAACACTTGTGCACCCTAGCCTAGGCATGGAAAGGCACTTTACCCCTTGTATGATTCATTGGGTTGTCTTCTTACCAAAATTATATGCATTGTTTACATTTTCTTCATATCTGTAATTCTTTCAAACATTTTAGCACAGGTAGTTGACATTTGAACTATGTAAAAAAAAAAAAGTCATTAGATCTTAGTAAAGGTAGTCTTGTGATTTTGGCAACCTCTGTGGTATGAGCGCTCTTACCAATGGGGTAAGAGGGGAGTTGCTAATGAATATAGTTGGCATTTCCAGTAGTTTCCAAATATTTCAGTACCTTTTGAAGGGGTAGGAATGTAAAAAAAAAAAAAAATGCATATTTAATCATTTGTCCCATCCACGGCAGGAAATAAGCAAAGTGTATTGGTATACATGGTAGGACCAATAAAACTACAAAAGGTTCCCTCTTCCCCACATATTGCAGTTATAGAAACATAGAATATGATGGCAGATAAGAACCATTTGGCCCATCTAGTCTGCCCATTTCCCTACTGTAAAAACCTATAACTTTATTTGGTCCTTGGTCATGTCTTATGTTCAGGACATCCTTATGCCTATCATATGCATGCTTAAATTCCATTTCACTTCTGCTGGTTGGCTATTCCACATATCTACTACAATCTCAGTGAAGTAAATTTTTTTACATTACATCTAAACCTCATCCCTTTAGTTTTAAGCTATGGCCTCTTTTCTTAACATTTTTACCCCTTTGAAATGTACTTCACTTTGTTGAATCCCTTCATGTTTATAGCATATCACCTCTCTTCTTTCCTCCAAACATGTTCAGATCCTTTAGTCTATCCTGATAGTTCTTTTCCTGTAAACAATTCACCATTTTAGTAGCCCTTCTCTGAATTCTCTCTACAGTATCTATATCCTTCTGGAGATGGAGTCTCCAGTACTGTATACAATAGGGGCTTGATCCAATTGTCGCAAGTAAAACTGTCTGTAGGGAAAAAATGGATACTGAGCTGCACACAGACAGTGGTACTGTCAGAATTCAATTTCCTTACGAACAGGAACCACAAAAAAAACATTGGGACACAGAACCAGGCTTTGCCCAAACATTCGTTGTGGGTTTTTTGTTCCCAAAACCCACGCTAAATAGTGTGAGAAATGGGAACATCAAAGGAAAATGGCTATCGCTTGGTGTTTGACATAGTGTGAACTCAAACACAAACACTAGCCCTACACTACCCCTAACAACAAAGTGAGACAATACTAGCCATAACAGTATCTTAACACCCATACTCCATAGCTGTATAACACTTGCCTATCATCCAGTTCGTCTTCATCTGTAATTTTCTGTCTTCCATGTTTACTTTCTTCTCATCTTCCAAAATAGTATGCCACTAGAAATAAAAAGAATATTCATGTTGAAATCTTAAATGAGGAAAATTTGAACAGAGGCTGACTTTTATATGGCCATGCTGTGTTCAAAATGGTTCCCAGCATTCCACTCACTGGGATGTGGGGTTACGCACCTCCCATCCAATCAGATTCCAGCAGGGTTCTTTATCGCTCCCTCCGAAGACCCTGCTGGACAGCAGACTTATAGGTAAGTGTTAGTTTTACTGGGATTAACCCTGTGAGTGCCAGTGGGGTATGAAATGCTCTACAATGCATTGCATACTCCACTGGCACTCATAGGGTTAATTTGTATTACATTTCACACACACACTTTTCAGTACTATGGATGTATTGATATAGAGCTTAGGGCCCCATAGCAATACATCCACTGGTCACGTAGCTTTTTTCAGTTTTTTTTTTCCATTTCGATAGTTTAAAACATGAATGTGGGGACTCTGCTCAGATTTTTTACATTAAAACGGGGTTCCTTAAAGCATGTTACTGCCCAATGCATGGAATTTAATCACTAATTCACAATATTTTCCATTGCTTCAAATGGGAGCAAAATTTAACTCCCAACGTATTTTTTTTTCCCCTTCTGTAATTTTTCACAGCACAGGTAATTGGATGGCTTACTGTCAAGTCAGCAGGGAGGACGCCGCTCTCCTCCTGTGTCTCCAGTCGTACAATGGCGTCACCGGTTGCTAAGGGTGACGCTGCTGCCTGGCTGAGAGTCCCCTCGCAGCGGGTATACGTGTGGCTGCACTATGGAAAATTGGCTACATCCTCATCAGCTGACCCGTATCACGCTGTCATCAGTTCCCCGGTTGCTAAGGGTGCCGCTGCTGTCCGGCTGAGCGTCCCCTGACAATGGGGATAAGTGCGGCTGCACTATGGAAAGAAGGGCTACATCATCATTGGCCGCTGCTCAGTGGCATATCGGATGGCCTCGCTTGAAAACAGGTTGAGTGCAGGTGTGCTCTTGCGCTCTGTGGTGCAGGACAGGCCCCTTTATAATCCCTGGATACCCCATGCTCTGGGCTCAGTTATTTTGATTCTACTTCCTCGTGCAGAAGTGTTTGCTTGAGCTCCTGTGTCCTGTACTTCTGGTATTCCTGACTCTGGCATCCTAGATCTCCTACCTGACCACTCTGGCATCCTAGACCTCTGCTTGGTTACTTGACCACTCTGACTTCTGGCATCCTAGACCTCTGTAAAGCTACTGACCACTCTGACCTCTGGCATCCTATACCTCTGAATAGCTACTGGCCACTCTGACCTCTGGCTACCCAGCCCCTCGGGAGCCTGTTCCAGGTACTCGGTGTCTTGTTATCTATTTTGTTGGTCTAAGGCCCTGCCTGCTACTCTTTTGGACTTAAGATCTACAGTAGCCCCTATGTTGTGACCCACTCTCCAGTAGGTCTGTTCTTCCAGCCTTATGGTTAATGGCGCACTTACACTTATGTGCACATCCCTGCTCCTGGGCTCCAGTACAGCCTCCCTGACCCTTACTGTGCTTGGAAAAACTAGTCGGCTATTTTGTTTATTTTTTTTACCAGGGACAATTGGATCGAGCCCTATGTGAGATCTAACCAGAGATCTGTAGAGTGGCATGACCACTTCTTTTTTCTGCTACTAGTTGCCCTAGCTATACAACTCAGCATCCTGCTTGCATTCCCCACTGCTTTGTTTCACCCATATCTCCTTTAGCTCAACTAAGCAGCTTCTCATTTTATCCAATTTATTCACAAAGATATAAAAACACGATAACTTTATTTCATTTCACCATTCTTTTTTCTTTCTCACTTGGCCTTTAAGAACAAGGCTTTTTGGCCTATTCCAGTATGCAGTCCCCCTTGCCTGTTTGGCATCCTCCATTCCTCACATGACTTGTGGGGAAGGATATAAATGGAACATAGTTTTCAGTGCAGGCCCTTATGGGCCATGTATCAGGTAAGTCCTCCCTCTACACCTAATTTTTTTTTTCTTTTTGTCTTGTATGTCTGTTGTTTTTAATTGCACTACACTGGGACACACAAGAAACAAAAAACATCAAAACGATATTTAAAGGGTCCCCACTGACGCGTTTATTATAACATCTTTCTTCAGAGAATGTCTGTTTTTAATTTTAATTCAGATAGGGTCTTTATAGGTGTATTAGAGTAGGATTTACCGCAAAGTGACATACCTTGGCGTTGGTGGTAAACTTACACACGGATTGGCCAATTTGTGGAATGAAACTCTCACTTATTTTCACTTAGATTTACTAAGAGTTATTACATATGCTAAATACAAGGCACTAATGTTCACAGTGTATAGAGGCGTGCAGGACTGTCTTTTTTGTATTTGTTACATTGCCTGCCTTCCTTCCTTTAAGTCATCAGAAATAATTACTCCCAAATCCCTTTCCTCTATTGTCTCTGACAGCACAGTACCCATAATACTATATTCTGCCTTTGGAATTTTATGCCCCAAGCCCATTATTTTACATTTCTCAACATTAAACTGCAGCTGCCACACTCTTGTCCATTCTTCTAATTTACCTAAATTATTTGTCATTTGGCTTATTCCTCCAGGAATGTGCCAAACTCTGTTGCACATCTTTGTATTATCTGCAAAAAGGCATACCTTACCTTGAAGACCTTTTGTAATATACAGTAACTAATAAAAATATTAAAAAGAATGGACCCCAGTACAGCTCCCTGATGTGCCCCACTAGTCACACAACACATTTCATGTTTTGTGCCAAAGACATCAGGGAAAAAATAGTAATGATTCAAATACTTCCTATAATCTGAATTTAAAAACCTGCGCTATGTTGAATCTAATGATATACTAATTGTCAACCCTAATTGTCAGGGTTAACAAATGTTAACCCTGTTCTATCCAGGTGATGTTGAAATATATGTGGTGAGGATTCCTCAATGATCTCCCCTATCAACCCTGGCATCAAGTGTTATTAGTTATATGCAATATGACTGTAGAAATATTTGTTGCATGAGGAAACTATCAGGAGGACGATCCCACATATTGCTCGGCATACAGTTTCAAATTAAACTTTTATATATGATTCACTGTATAATAGTAAAGTTAATATATAATTAATTAGAAACTGTTTAATTATTAGAACTTCGGATAATACAAGATTAGATCAGAATTGACCAGCGTATATTAATTTATTTTTATATAAATGTGTAGACATCCAGGTTGTCATTTTGTCCGGGAGGTGATAGTGTTGTATGTGTAAGTCCAATAACTTTCTCTTTGACATAATTTATTAAATATATCCCCACCCATTAAATTATTAGGTATGTGTTTGAGTGGCATAAGTGTAGTATTATTGATATCATTATTATGTTTATCTTTATAGTGTTGGGCCAGTGGATATTTAATATTACCTGTAATGATTACTCTACAGTGCTCAATGGAACGGTCCTATGTATGTCTTGTTACAAGCTCAAGTTACGCTATATATTACATACATAGTGTTAAAACTGACAAAATGTTGTAATGGTATAATTTTATTTTTATGATCCATAAATCCATGCTTTTGTGTTTTACAAAATTTACAAGGAATGCAACTTTTTGCTCCATATTTAAATGCTCAGTTTATTTCTAAGAAATCATTTCTTGATCTTTGATCAGTTATGTTTTTGGATTTAGTTTTGAGAATATATTTTTCAAGCTTCTTTTTTTAGTTAAGGTTATCTATGGGGCTGCTGTTATATTATTTTTCAATAATATTAATTTTGTAATCTGAACAATTGTATGTAGTGAAAAATGTGGGGAATTTATTAAAAAACATATATTTTGTAAATTGTTCTCTATTTCTGTTTTCTGCAAAAGTTCTCTCCTCTATTCTTTTTGGAATATATATATTTATAAACTTATAATAGTTGAATAAGGGACCAGTAATTAAGATAACACTCCCACCTCAACCCCCACAATACCACTAGAGAAACACCCCTTGTGTAATGTCAATCTGTACTAATGTGGTATGTGGCTTACACCAAGCTAGGTGGAGAAAGTTAGCCCTCATGGGTTGCAGGGATTGTCTTCTTTCCAAAATGGTATGTCTAACGTCTTACCTGTAGGTGTTTACACAAGATGCCTCTAGCTCCCTATCCTCTAGTTACCTAACCAAACACAGTCTTGGTTAAAAATGCAAATAACCAGTCCCTGAAATTGCAATTTTGTGTACTGAAAAAAAAAATAGAATTTGGGATTTCATGGTTTATTTCTTGTTATTTTGTACCTGAAATGAAGAATGGTGCATTAAAAAAATAAAATAACATTTTTTTCTTTTCAAATGCTGATTTACATAGGAATACCTATGCATAAAAATGTTAGTGCTTTAGAAAGGGAAGTTAATACTAAAAGTCTAATCATAAGCATTTGCTATTCAAACACAGAAAATGCTCTCCAAGGGCTATACTATTAGGTAGTTAGTGATGTGGTGGCTGTTAACACGCGTTAAGGAGTTTCCTTTTCTGCTGGTAATTCAGCACCTACCAAACATAGTTGTTGAGTCCCTTCAGTGTTAAAAATTACCTATGTACAATAGAAAAGTATTAAAAGCACACAAACATGCAACTAGGCATCCCTACAGTTTTTTTTTTTTGTTTAAATGTTTAAAAAAACAAATAATCAAATGTCCACTAACACCCCACCACCAAAACACTCTCCTCACAAAATTAAAAACTGTTTGAGTGCCAGAAGGGTATGCAACACATATGTTGTATACCCCTCTGACACCAAATCCCCACTAATCCTAACATTAGCATAGGCCCCTTGCCACTTCTGCAAACCTGTAACCAGTAACATTCTTACCTTTGTGTTGGAGGTCCAGCAGTGTCTTCTATGCCTTGGGCCTACTGCCCCTTCTCCTTAAACTAAATAAACATTGAAAAAAAAAACTAATACCTGCTGCCATAGTCACCGCTGCCTTTTATTAAAGAGAGCGAATTTGAGCAGGGTTTGGCCATATAAAAAGCCAGCCCCTGTTCATGTTGCTTCTGGCAATGGCCCAAGCAGGACCAAAGAGGAAGGGATTTATGTAGTAGAGGTGGTGGTGGAGGGTTGTATTAGGGCTTTTATTTTTCAACTTTAATTTAGGGAGCAGATGCAGACATCAAGGTAAGTAAGTCAATGTTTAAAGGTGTGGGGGGGCATGCAGCATACATTAGTGTTAGGACTGGGGGGTATTGTATGTTAGTGTTAAGTTTAGTGGAGGGGCAGGGACTGACTGAAGGTTTAATTGGTCAATGTTTTGGCAATATGTCAGACATCTAGCTTTGGCTAGTTTCTTTGATGTTACCGGTACTCACACTATTTAGCATGAGTTGTGGGAACAGAAACATGCAAAGGGTATTTGGCCAGAATGTGATTTAAAGTGACCAATGCCCATTGCAGAGAAAGCTGGCCAAGGAACAGAAGTCAGACGGCACAATGATGTGTGTTTCGGCTGGAACTTTCACTCTCTCTCTCAAGTTCAACCTTTGCTATAGGAAAATAAAAACCCTGTTAAAGGGTTAGTAATGTCCACTTATAATTTGATGCTATGTTGTAGATTTAAAAAAAAAAAAAAATATCTGGAGCAATTCCATCTCTCAAACCTTTATGGCATTTTTTCAGGCACAGTAAGCTTTTCATAGCAAAGGCATTTGAATAATTACCAGCAAAAAAAAAAGAGCCGTCGTGTGATAAAGTTAAGAGGTGTTTTCACCCATAGAAAATGATGAAAACACCGTAATTTACAATTGAAATGTCTGCGTTAGCCATTTAAAGACAATAAGGGACTCAAGTTATCGCAAGAAAGTTAAGACAATTGTTTTTTGTTTGTTTTGTTTTTTTTTTTTACTTGAGTCCCTTACAGCCGACACAGAAACTTGAATGAAAAAAAAAGTAAAAAAACAAAAAAAACAAACCTAAGTCCACAAGTGGATATTTACTGTGTAAATTAAATGGCTTCGCCTTGGGGAGTGAAATCTGTGCATGGATAGAGAGATCTGGTTGAATGATAGAATACAGAGTTGTAAATTGAACCTTTTGAAATTTGTTTAAAGTTGTAAGTGGAGTGCCTCAGGGTTCAGTCCTGGGCCCAATGCTTTTTAATTTGTTTATTAATGGTCCAGAAGTGGGTATTGAGAGTTGTGTCAATCTTAGCTGATGACACAAAGCTGTGTAGGGAAATGCATACAGAGAAGGATGGTTTTATTTTTTCTATACAGAAAAATTTAGATAAACTTACTGAATGGGCTGAAGCATGGTAAATGAGGTTTAACCCTTTGAGTGGCAGAGGGTATGCAACACATTGCAAAGTAATGCGTTGCGTACCTCTCTGGCACGCAAAATGGTTAAAACATATATTAATATGCCCAACTAGTTACAAATGCCATGAATAAATGTCATAAATAAAGTCCATAAATAAATACATAGCTTTTTAATTCATGTCTCTGCCTCTGTGTGTGTGGCCGCGGAGGCATCAGCAGAGACACTGATGAGCTGCACAGTTCCCATACCTATCCTGCATGGGCCGATGCCCGTCGCACACTGAACGAATTGGTACTGAGACTACCTTTATATATGGGCAGTCACACTTCCAATTCCCTCACAGCCATTGGCTGGGATGTTCTTGCGCACATCTCAGCCAGTCAGTTTAAAGAACAGCTGCTTGAATCTGATTGGTTTGGATGAAACTAGTTAGGCATATTCATGGAGGCATATTCGTGGAGCATTAATATGTTTTAACCCTTTTGAGTGCCAGAGAGGTAAACAATGGCATAGTTACTGCGTTGTAGTAATACTGTTTCTTTTTACTTACAGCAAAAAGAAAGAAGAGAAAGGAGACGGACAGTGGATGACAGGTAAGTGTAAGTTAACAATCGGTGCTTGGCAGTATGTCAGGCACCGAAAGTTAGCTTTTTTACTGTTAAGTTGCCAATAATACCAATATTTAGCAGTGTTTTGGGAACTTAAAGCACAAAATGGACGTTTGGCCACAAGACCATTTTTGTCGACTAACGTCTGTTGTGATTTAAGCCAGTAGGACATTTGGATACCTACCAAGACATTTTCTTTTGTCGATCGGTATCCATTTTGCCCTACCGGCTTTCTTTATCTCCAACATTTGGATCGAGCCCATGATGTTTTAAAGTTCCCCTCTCCCTCCCCTTTGTGCCAGCTGACTCGAGGCAGCTCTTCAGCAGAAGCAAAATAATGCAATCTAAAAAGAAATACTTAATTGGAATGGTCTACAAAGTGTGCTTTGGTTGTGGTATTTCGGCTCTGCTGAAGAGCCACCGGCTGCTTCCAGGACCGGGATCTCCTTCTGTTTGACGTCATTGCAAGGGTAAGGAGGGAGGGAATTTAAATTGTTATATCTCTCAAACCATAAAGGTTTGAGACATGGGACTTGCTCTAGTTAATTTTCTTTTTTTTAATCTACAATATAGCATGAAATTATAAGCAGGCATTACTAAACCTTTAAAACCATTTCCAGTTAAGCCACATGTGGATAAATAAAAAAATCCTACTACAAAAACAAACAGTCATATATATCTCTTAATTTACATCCTATTTGCATTAAAACAACTGTCAGTATCCTCAATATTGCTGTGCTCCTGAAAGGTATCCAGGACATTTTTTAAAGTATCTGCAAATAATTCCAAAACCTGTTGGCTTATTGAAAAAAAAAAATCACTGCTTTAGTGCATTAGTTTTTGCTTAGCTCTTTGACTAAATCTTTCCACCAGAGAGTTATTTTATTGACCTTAGATGTCTTTGTCCAGTGCAGGGGTCGCTCACCTTTTCTTTAATGGTAGTTCCTTTAAATCGGTGAAACAAGTAATGAGCTACTCTAAAACATATACTGATAATATATGAAGTTATATCTGTCCATACTAAACCATCTTCAAAGTTACTCTTACCTATTCTTCGGACCTGCATAGGTGATAAAATTCTGTTTCAAAAAGTTAATTTTTGACAGAAACAAATCCATATTCTTTATAGAAGACATAACCGCTGGCTCTCCAGCAAGCCACAGCATTGTGCTCAGGACTGACCCCTGAGGTACTAGGCAGACTTGAAAAGGTTCTAACTTGAACCTTAAAAACTGACTTGAAAAGGTTACATTTTCCAATTTCCGTAATTCACCTAGTTCTCTGTCCATGCATAGATATCACATACCAAACCAAAGCCTTTTAATTTACGTAGGAACCTCTTGTAAGGTACATTATCAAAGGTTTCTACAAAATCAAAGCACACCACAACAGAACTACTTTTATCCAAGTTAACACTTGCACTTTCATAGAATACAGATACACTAGCTTGGTGTGATGTGTTCTTCGTAAAACCATACTGATTCTTCCTAATAATGTTGTTGCTCATCCTGAACACTTTCAGCTAGTAATTCTTCTATTAATATCTTACCCATTATGGTAGTCAGACTCATAGGTCTATCATTTACAAGTTTAGATCTTGCTTCCTTTTTAAATAAATAATGGTAATTCATTCTACTTTCCCACAATCACAGGACACAATGCCTGATGAATTTATAACTATTAATCATAGTGGTCTTGGTATAAAGGACCTAAGCTCTTTAAGTAAACTTATGTGTATACCATCACGTCCAGGTGCTTTATTCATCATAACCTTTTCCAGTCTGTTTTGGACTTTATCCTTGGTAAGGTATGTATATGACAGAGGAAATTATGTGATGCTTCCTTTTTCGCAAATCCTGTCATAGCTCCTTCCTTGCGTGTATATAATGAACCAAAAAAAATTGTGTTTAATGTGATTTTCAATTATCCATTTAACAGTCATGACTTAGGGAGGAATAAAACAATATAAACTCCATGGCCAAAGCAGACTAAGGTATAGCTAAAACTGTGAGTGACTGAAGTAAGCAAATTGGTCCGATGTGAGGAATCTTACTCTTACCACTTCTGAAGCATCCACTTCAATGATGAATGCCTTTTGGGTTCTTGGTGCAAAAGCACTGTTGCAAATGCAGTAGAAGCTTTTAGTAGATTGAAAGCCACTAGTGCTTTTGGTGCTAATTGTTGATAGCCCACACATTCACACCCTTACCCTTGTTGATATGTCCCTTATGACTATCAGTATTTAGCAAGTCAATGATACACTGGATAGCTTTGAAACTCTGAGAAAGAGGCAAGTCTTTAACCAATTGAATCTTTCTCAGGTCAACCTCAAGGCCATCAGCAGACATGGTATATTTAATGAAGGAGAAATGGGATTTCTCATACTTTCTTTTAGCTTCAAGTATAAACAAGCAAGGGCCTGGGCAACTTGAATGCAATGTTCTTGAAGGCTCTTAGAGAATACCAGATCAAGGTAAACAGGTTTTAGAAAATGGTTCTCAAAATTCTGGAACACAAGCGGAAGAGTTGCACAAGGTTTGTAGTGCCCAGATCAAATATTAAAGGCAAAAATTATATAAAATATCTCTGCTCTAGATGGAAGAAGAAACACAGTAACTACTGTAAAATCTTAGGTATAATACTCAAATTTTTGTCCTTTTTCACCTTATGTGAATTGGATGGTGCATATTATACACGAGAAAAAAATATATATATATCCTCATGTCTACTCCCTTCCTCCCTCTGCATCAGTATGCTTCCACTTTCCCCTCCCTCTACTCATCCTCTCCGGAGGCATCTGGGATATCTGTGCAGCGGCGGTATGCTTGCATTTGCCACCCACTTCCCAGATCCTCCAGTGAGGACTTGTGTTAATTCCATGAAGGTCCTTGCAGGGAACTAGTGTAGATCCAATGCATAGACCTCTGTACACTGAAACTTGAAACTATAGTAGTGTCCTGTGAGGACCTTCAGTTCTTCATAGGGCAATACCATTATCTTGAATTAACACAGGTATTCAAAGAGGCATGCAGGAAGTAGACGGCAAATGCAAGCAAGCCTCCCAGATTTCTCTGGAGGGGGTGAGTAGGGGGAGGGGAAGGTTGGAGCATATTGAGGTGGGTGGAGGGAAGCAGACAAGAAACAAATTTTTTTTTGGGTAGAGTGAGGAAAAACAAGGGTGCGTATTATACATAGGCACTTTTATTTTCCCCTGAAAGTTTGGTATAATTTATACCTGAGTATTATGCACAGGTACGTATTATACCTGAGATATTACGGTTTGTCTAAGCAGCTGCAGAAAACAAAAAACTCACCCCTTCCCAACAAAGTGGAAAAAAAAAAAACCCAAACATTTATATATATACACACACTGCAGAGATCGTGAATAAGATTCAAACATTTATTATACATCATAAAACCTTACATTATACAGTACTGCAATGGGGGGCCTGACAATCAAAGGTAAACATTTAAATATTTTATCAAATATACCTAATTTGTAACATAGCAGCATAAGATATCACATGCAACATAGAGTATATATTTCCCAACAAAATACATATAATTCAATAACGCCAGAATAAAAGTTTGTTACATTTTCTTAAGTATAGTGACATATAATCTTGCAAAAACACTGCACCAAACTGTTAAGTTCTTGCTCCACACTGTATACCAGTATACAAATAATAATATTCCTCCAATACGCACAAAATAGATGTTGAGATTATAAGAGGTTTCCGCCAAACATATCCAGTAAGCAAACAGAACATACTGCTACACTGATACTTTAGCTGACCATCTATATTGTGCCTGTTGATATAAGCTGTACAGCGTTATTTACCAATATGGAAAGTATCACTTTCATCCAATTTCCATATATTGTACCATCCAATTTATACACAATAGGTGTTTCATTTATGATGAATTTCTACAAATCCAATATATCCAGTAAGCAATCAGAACAAATCTGAGCAATGCTACACTTACACTCTAGTGGATCACCTATACTGCTCCTCCCAGATGGGGAGGTAGTTGATGAACTGGATAGAATGGAGATCTGTATAGTTTATAATAGTGTTCGGTGGTGATGGATGTGATGTTAATAGAAAGTACAGTGCTATATCTTCAATGCGCTCCATTTTCACTTGCATATCATGTTGTATATAAATACCAAACCCAGAGAATCGCTTATGGTCAGATGTGTATGACCGTTCTTATTCAAAATGTCTATGCAGTGAAGCTCTGATTCTAAACGGATGATCTCCCACTGACCTCTAGCATCCCACATGGATAATTCCAAATGTCTATATGGTGAAACGTCTGACTCTAAACTGATCAGCTCCTGCTGATCATTGGTGTCCAATGTGGATAATCTTAATGGAATATATATAGTCCAAAGCATGTACAATAAATGCTGCCAATACATAACTGAATATGTCCCAACACATTTCAGAGCTCTATTGGTTTCTTCATCAGGGAAAAGATTAGATATAGCAGAGAGACATACAACCAACCATCTAATAACTTATAAGAATCCTCCCTTTTTTAAAATTCTGTATTATCATTGGTTTAGAAGTGTCACTCAGTCTCCAATATGAAGTTAACTCTGTTACTCAAATCACTATATTAAACACTATTAATTAATTAAAAATATAAAATAAAAATCCCTATACAGGACAACAGCACACACACACAATAAATAACCGGTCATAAAAATATAAAATATAGTGACAAGGTATTTACAAGAATAATATTAAATTATATTTATATTATTATGGAGATAAAAAAAGACATATGGTTAAATCATCCTATGGGAAGCACTAAAGGAAAATAACATTTCTAAATTTGCATTTAAACCATATGGTTGCAGGGAATTAATGTTAAAGACCCATTGTGACTCTTTCCTAAACATTTTTGCTATATTTTTGCTAGAGGTCTAGGAAAGAGTCTGAATGGATCTTTAACATTAATTCTCTGCAACCATATGGTTTAAATGCAGATTTAGAAATATTTGCTTCCCATAGGATAATTTAACCATATGTCTTTTTAGTTCTATGATAATATAAATATAATTTGATATTTTTGTAATTCCTTTATCACTATTGATTTTAAGTTTTTATGATTGGTTATTTATTGTATGTGTTGTCCTGTATAGGAATTTTATTTAATATTTTTTATTTATAGTGTTCATTAATTGTGTTTAACATAGTGATTGGAGTAACAGAGTTAATTTCAAGAGATATTGGAGAATGAGTGACACGCTTCTAAACCAATGATAACAACAATTTGAAAAAAGGGAGGGTTTTTATAAGTTATATTAGATGGTTGGTTATATATCTATCAGTTATATCTAATTTTTCCCTGATGAAGCAGTAGTCAGAGTTTTGAAATGTACTGGGACATATTCAGTGAATATATATTAGCATCATGTATTGTGGATGACACATGCATTGGACTATATCCGTTTCCATTAAGATTATCCATGTGGGATGCCAACGATCAGCAGAAGCTGATCAGTTTGAAGTCAGAGCTTCATTGCACAGAAATTTACAGTAATGGATATCATAGACATCTAACCTGGAGTGATTCTGTGGGTTTGGTGGTTATATGCAACATGATATACAAGTGAAAGGGGAGTGCACTGAAGAAGATGTATAGCACAGTAGTTTCTATAATTATCATAACCATCACCACACACCACTAGAATAAACTATACAGATCTCCACTCTATGTAGTTAATCAGTTACATCCATATCTGGAAGGCATGCTATTGGTGGTCCACTAGAGTTTCGTATAGAATTACTCAGATTAGTTCTGATTGCTTACTGGATACATCACGTTAGTGGTAATTATTCATAATTGCAAAACCTATTGTTTATATAGTGGATTGTACAATATATGAAAATTGGATGGACCTGATACTTTTCATATTGGTACATAGTATGGTTCAAGCACTTATATTAACCGGCACATTATAGATGGCCTGCTAAAGTACAGTGTAGCAATACAAGCATCCGGTCTGTTTGCTTACTGGATACATTTGTTTGGAGAAAACTTATAATCACTACATCTATTTTGTGCATAGTGGAGGAATATTATACCTTATATACTGGTATTCAATGTGGTGTAAGAACTTTAAAACAGTTTGGTGCGGTGTTTTTGGTGGATAATCATAGGTTTTTTATGAAATCAACTCATTAATACATGGCAGATTATATGTATCCTTGATTTAAGATGATGTAGCTTTAACTAGTATTCTGGTGTTATTGGATCATTAATTTTGTTTGTAAATATCTGCTATAATGCATGTGATGTATCTTAGTCTGCTATGTTACATATTGGTATATTTGATTTGATACATATATTTTAAAGTTTACCTTTATTTGTGGGGCCCCACATTGTAGTACTGTATTAATATAAGATTTTACGGTATGTAATAAATGTTTTCACCTTATTCGCAATCTCTTCAGCTCTGGAGTTTATATATCTTAATATTAAAGGCAGTCTTACATTGGTCTTTCTTCTGCATAGTTATGAGATGAGGCAAGAGATAGCTTTTTCATTTTGTAATGTTATTTAGGTCTTGGTAGTCAATGCGAGTTCTGAAGTAGCCACACTTCTTTTGTCAAAATAAAAATATAGCTCCAGGGAATTAGTATCCCCCAAGCATTGTGGCTGAGTGGTGGTGAAGTGCTGGCAGGCTGAATAAAATTAGAAGACGAGTGCTGTGCTCTTTGGCACATGATGCGCCTTTATTTTTCCCCAATGTTTTCGTCATCACGAATCCCTGAGCGCCCTGATGATATCCTGCGCATGTCGCGCAGACAAGTAGGTCGCGCACACATGTGCAGCCAGAATGAGTCTTAATAGATTAATTTAAGAGAAACTGAATGAGACAAACTGGAACAGCCAGCAAGAATCAAGTTTTGAGTGGTGGGGGATGCCCGGGCCAAGCACCCCCCAGCGACCCTACTGTATGCAAGCTGGTTTGCTCTAGAATTATACCACTTTAGCACACTGACTAATGGACCATGGAGAGCTGTATGGTGATTCCCATTGTGTATAATCATTTTACAAATTCATGATAATTAGTCATCCCATTACATCACCTTATTATGAGTCATAAATGATTAACTACCTAAAGGGATAGTAATACTTAAATGTAAAAAGTATTAATGGTAGGGATTATCCCCTGAGTAAAACAAGGATACTCACACTGCTGAAAGGTGTTTTGTTCAAAAGTTATTACAGCTCAAACTTGCATTTTTTACCTGCAGTATCTCAATGGCCTGAAATTGTACAGTGGTGCTGTTGCTACACCATCCTATGGAGATTTATGGTCAATTGACCAGAGCTGTCCATAGGATGGTGTAGCAACCGCGCCACTTTACAGTTTCAGGTCACCTAAAAATTAAAGTTTCTGCTGTAATTACTTTTGAATAAAACACCTTTCAGCAGTGGGAATACTCTTGTTTTACTTAGGGGGATAAACCCTACTATATTTTATATATATATTCTCACAATGCAGATCCATTGGGGTCTTTTTGTGTTAGGTAAGTCCACTATGTACATCTTTTCATTATAATGTTTGTCTTCTGTTTTTAATTGCACCACACTGGGACCCAGAAGCAATAAAAAGAGCACATTTAAAGGGTCCCTTGCTCTCCAACACGTTTGTAATAACATCTCCTCAGGGAATTTCAAGTTTAATTTTAATTTTTAGATAGGGCATTACACATGTATAGAGTAGGACTTGCCGTACAGTGAGAAACCTTGGCGGGGTGGCAAGCTTACCCACAACTTGGCCAGTTTGTGAAAACTAATATCTCACTTACTATATTTATTTAGAAATATTATATATGCTAAATACAGGGCACATATTAATTCTATACATAGAGAAGCGCTGGTTTGTTGCTGTGTCTGTTTGTTTGTACTTTGGAGAACCCTCTCATTTCTAGCTGCTGTCGATGTATACACTTTATATTCACATTAAAAATGTATTTATTGTATGGGTAGGTTATGGTGAGTTGGCGCTGTGAATTTTCTTTTGTTTATATATTTATATATATATATAATATAATAGTGTAATAGTTATTAAAGGAATAGTAATACCTAAGTTAAGGCATTACTATCCCTTTAATACAACTATACAATTGAAAGCAGGCACATGCATTATTCAGCTGTAGTACAGTCAGGTTTGTATTTATTAGGGAAACATTATTCCATGGGTCTGGAAACACTGAAAAACAGCGCACATGACAAGAAAAACGTTCTAAGTGTAGCAATTTATTGAAACAAAGTAATATAAAGTAAATATATTGCACTCACAGTAGCCCTTCTTGGGCTTTATGCACATCAACGGGTCTCTCCCTAGACAGCCAGCGTACTGCGTCCTCCTCTGTAACTGTATATTGGTCCCGGTAAATATTATAGGAAAGGATGGATGTGTGGTGTATCGTAGAAGACACCAACTCATAAATTACTCTTTTCTTTGATGTTCCGATCCAACAGAGAATATTAATGATAATCCTTTTCTTTGTGAAATGTTCCACAATGTTTGCGGTGGACCGCGTCTAAGACGCCGTGTTGCCGGTTCGCGGGCCAAACAGGAAAGGAGGAAACTCGCAGGGGCCGTGGAGACGACCCGATACAAAACAGTAGTGCTGAGACTGATCCCAAACGTTTTCGCAGACTCCGTCTGCTTCCTCAGGGGGTAAAGTGAAGAAACCACAAGAGCCTGATAGCGGGCTATAAATAGGGATGTAAAATCTCTAAACACATCACATGATTACACTAACATTTCCATCTGATTAAAAACTTGCACCAAATTAAAATTTAAAAATATTCCTAATAAAGGAACCATAATAAAATGCAAACTTAATAATGTGAACTTGATAATATATACCATTATTCTATTAAACCCATATAATCCGATTTATTAAAAGATAGATTTAATAGATGCTTATGTTTGGTAAAGATAATTGGTGAACTGTGATGGATTGATAATGAAAAAATGTCAATTTTTAAATGAACTATGTTATGTGAAGCCAATTGTGTCCATGTAAATATTAGTATGTCCACTATATAAGCGGAATGAAAAATGTGCAGAATGGATACTTAATTGCTTAAATATTTGAAAATATAATTTAATCCTAAAATATTGACAGTGTTGAATGTAAATTGGGTTACCTTGAACTATGATATACCCAGAGTGAATAACAATCTCATTGGTCAATCTAAAACATACAATTCTTGACTGATATTTTATCTAAATACCTGATAGCTGGACATTATAGTTATCATATACTAATAGTATAAATGAATATAAAATGAAAAAATAAAAAGATGCACTTTTAAAATTAAACATAAGAAATAAATAAACATGAGAAATAAATAAATAAAAGAAGTAAACAAAACTGGCAATAAGAAAATCCCCAAAAAATGGGATAAGACTTACAAACACAAGGGAAATTTATAAATTTGCTACTAGTGGACAAGGCCACTATTCATTGATTTCTGCAGCACTGACTAAGAACTTCATCTACTAACTTTCATCATTCATTGGACTAACTTATCCATTTATTGGTCATTCCATCCACATTCATTCCATCCTCATCTGTATGTATTTTTATGGTTTTTTTGGTTCCAGATTATCATATTGACTCATTACATTCTGTATACATTGCATTCTCTTTTTGGAATCTTTTTAGATACATGTTATATATTTTATAGGTCATCTACTGGTGGTTATTATTTATTTCACATCCAGTCAAGCTTGTTAGATATTAGGAGCGCTCAACTCTGCGGATATCGAATTTTCCTTTCTTCCAAACATTATTCCATCACCACATTTCAAGGGTTATCCCTTTGTCAGGTCCAAACTGAGTTAAGCATGTGCCTGTATTCAATTGTGAAGTTGTATACAAGCATGAGGAGGTAGTGTATCTCCAGGAACTGGAGGGCCACCAGCAGCAGCCTTATGCTGTTGTAGTTCCTGAGGTATTGTTTATAATACTTTAATGCAGGTACTTGGCCTAATTATACAGCAGCAGGGGTGTATTTAGAGTGTATAGATAACAACCATAAATGTACAGTGCAGCAAGTTTATTAGCAATATGTAGATGCTCACCATTATACAATTCAATGTGTTCCTTATCAGTGTATAATCATCATCATTACACAGCAGTGTGTTCAGTATAAATGTACGGATATTAATACTAAACTTCACCAAAGTGTCTCTTATTGAAAATGCATTTTATTTTTTGTAAATATGCTACATATATGAAAAGTATGCATTTAACATTGAATATATAACATCCAGAACATTCCCATCAAGCAAGTAGAAACATCCAGCAGGACCACTGGGTGAATATACATGGAACATATTTAAGCATAATAGGCAGGCAAGGGTGGATAGGGTCAGGTCAGGATTTCAGTATAGAGATGCTGGTTTATTAACAGCTTCTAGGTACTTGCAATCATTACACATTGAACTCTGTTCATTATCCGTATATAAATTGGCATCATATAGACTGCAGCACGTTCATTATCAATGTATACTCAACATCATTATATTGCATTATCACTGTATAGATACTCAGCACCAGGACAAAGAGAGAGAGGGTTAATTACTGCTGGGACATAAATATTGTCAGTCATGAATAATTCTCATAATATAAACAACAGCTGCATGTTTCACTTCCTCTCATGTGATAATTGGGTGACCTACTCACGGGACAGTTGTTAAGAACAGATCTTGTGCAGTACACCCTACAGATTTCAAGGATATCCCCTGCCTGAGCTCTGGATGGATGACCACTTACAGTTAGACGTATTTGTGTGCTTTGCCAGGGATATATACACAATAAAAAAAACAAAAAAAAAAACAATGATTCCCAGCTTCAGTCCTTGTGGCACACGAACAGGTCAGGTTTCCATAACATCAGTATTTATACCCTTAATGACTGGCCATGCATTTGTAGGGTTGCCACCTTTTCTTAAAAAAATACCGGCCATGGCATTCCCTCCATAGACTTAACATTGGACAGAAGCCAATTTTTTACCGGCCTGCCGGTAAAATACTGGCTGGGTGGCAACCCTATGCATTCGGCAGTTAAGGACCATGGGGCATTTTTTTTTTTGTGCTATTGGATTCAGGAGTCCATGAATGGCGTGCAGGCATCCTTAAATTCCATAACGTGCCAGGACCGTCATGTGTACTTCACCCTTTGAGTGTCAGAGTTGTACGCACAGGGCCGGATTTGCCATAAGGCAAAGTAGGCACCTGCCTACAGGCGCACGCCACTGAGGGGTGCCTGTCAATGGAATACTTTTCAAAGAATAAACAAAAAAAAAAACATGGCCACCGCACTGGCTGCACCGGCGCCCACTCCATGTCACCCTCGCATTGCACTTCCCTAGCAGGAGGTCTGTCCGTTTCCTACCTCCCTGGCAGGAGATCTGTTGTCTGTGCATCCTTTGGTACAGTCACTCCTGTGGTTGCTGAAGCTCCCTCGTCGGCTCTGTAGGAATGCAGACGCTGGGAGATGACATCATCTCCCAGCACTCTGCATTCCTGAATAGGAGACCGCGCGGGAGCTTCAGCAACCAAAGGACTGACTGTACCAAAGGATAGATTTCTGTCCCTACAGGCTCCTGAGATGTAAATCCGGCCCTGTGTACGTAACTCATTGCTTTCCAATGTGTTGTGTACCACTCTGGCACTCAAAGAGTTAACACACGTTTTCTCATGACGGTCTTGGCACGTCATGGGTCCTTAAAGGGGATCTATCACCCTTATACAAGTTAGTTTATATAGCGACTAGCTGGAATACTGTTTTAAATCGTTATATGGCCGAAATTAAACTATAAAGGTTATCCTGCACCTTCCTTCCGGACAGACTGCGGGTACAGCTCTGCACTACTGTCTGCCACTTTTCCTCTGCTCCTCTCCATTGATCCAGCTTCCTATGATGATGGAGGATTTCTGCATGTAAGCTGGAGTGCTCTCTGGCCAATGAACTTGTATTGGGGTGATGGATCCCCTTTAAGGGGTTAAGCACAGGTGGATTCGTCACAGAGCTACTGTTTACCTACCTGTGATAAAGCAGGGATTTTTTTTTAACCCTTTGAATGCCAGAAGCATACACAATGCATTGCAAAGGGACTATTCTTGAAAAATCACAGCTTTAAATAAACATGATCATATACCTGTAAATAGTTCATAATCACAGAACCTTATTCATCAAGATAAAGAAGAACAATTCTGGAGCAAGGGTATATTTAAAATTCTGCAAACTCCTACTGATTTAAATGGGGACTTTTACCACTTGAATTTCAGCGAGGTCTCCAAGCCATTGCAAAAGAAAGCGTTTGAGACCTCTCATGTATTCAAAGGGTTAAAAGTCCAATTTGAATTAAAGGGAATTTTCATTTTCAATCTGTGTACCATTGGCTTACTTCAGAATTGCACAACTTTTTAGCTTGATGAATAAGACCCACAGCCAGTCTCTATAAAATATAAAAACATAACTTTCAAGTTGTCTTAAAGGGGAGCTATGCTCTTGATGTAAATGTTTCCTAATTTGTTTGACAAAAAGACTTACTTAGGAAGGAATCCTTTAAACAGCAACTAGTTATATGTATAGTTTTAGTTGCATTTGATTCTACTGCTTATTGTTTCAGTTTGCAATCTGATAAACACTGTTGGGTCTATTTAAAGGAGCAATACATTTTTTCTTGAAACAACATTACAAGTGGAAGAGAGATTTTCATTTCAAAAGTTATTTCAAATTTTTGTAATCAAATTATTAGCATCAGTGCCACCTGGTAAGTGAAAGGAAAGGTTTTTTGTTTTTTTTTAATAATGCACATGAATGGAGAGCTTGAGTCATCATCTATGGTTCTCCATGATGTAACTAATAGGGACATCATCACTTGGTGATCAAAATAGGAAATTAAAAAATAAGATTTACGGCTCCTTTAAGCCCATTGTGTTTTTTGAGGAGGTGTGACCTAGAGGCAGACTTAATCACTAAACACAGGAAATTGCATATATAATGAAAAAATACTAATTCCTGTCTGACATACAAAGGACACCTACCCTGGTAAATCATTCTGTTAAACAAATTTAGAACCACTTATTTCTAGGGTGTGGTTCCCATTTTAACCTTCTAATGATAATGTAAGCAATACTATTTCTGTGACAAAGAGCCACTGAGTAATTAACCCCTTAACCGGTGACGTTCCAGGAACTTCACGATGGCCCCTGCGTTAAGGATCATTGATTTCTCTAGCATGTCGTGAATTTTTTATCATAGAGCACACTGTGATCACTGGGACAGCCTAAAATTGACTGCTCTGAGATCAGAGCAGAGAACAGTCAGTTTCAGCCTCTCCCGCAAAGAGCTGGTACCTGTGATCGTTCACACTTACTGGCTCTCCAAAAACACACAAAAAACATCCCCTTGGTCCTCCAGTGCACCTAACCACTGGACCCTCTGAAGACTCCCATCCTGCATCACTTTACCTCTGCCTGGACTTACCCAATTTCAACAGTGCTCTTCATAAGGATGAAGAAAGGGAAAAGTTTGCTTTGTTAGCCTTCTTTTTGGCGCAGCACAGTGCCCTGTTAGGTGGGCTCCGGTTCCTGGCCTCCTTTGTAGGATTGACAAGTGTACCGTTTTTCAGGACCTGGTCTGTGCAGGATGGTTTGTGAGTATACAGTGAAACTTACGTACTGATATTTCCTTTTCTTCTGTGTCCCCCCACGGTGTCTAACGGTATGGGAATTGTCCTTCCCAACAGCTGGCTTAGGTCAAATTAAAATGTTTAAGAGGAGTTTTCTCCACTTGTCCCCTCAGTCTATACTTGTCAAAGCTGAAATATATAATCTGAGAGAGGTTAACATGGGCAGGAGCTCCATGGGGGTATACAGAAGAAAAGGAAATATAGGTACGTAAATTTCACCTATTCTTCTGTGTTTCCTCCCACGGTATCTACCAGTATGGGACATACCAGAGCAGTACCATAACAGGGTGGGAAATATATAAATAATGGCCATCTGGTAATTTCATACTGCTGACAACAATCAAGTATCAGCTTCCATAATTATGCATATCATACATGAAGCATCATGACTAATATTATACATGATACCATCTTACCTATTAAATTTTGGTTGCTGCTTGCAATTCTTTCCTTCCAAATTTGGCATCTGCTGACACTTGAACATCTAGCTCGTAGTGCCAAATAAAAGTCGACATAGAAGACCACTTAGCTGCTCTGCATAAGAGGTAGAGTCTTTGGATGCTCATGATGCTGCCATAGCCCTGGTGGAATAAGCCTTCAATGTCTTTGGAGGATCCAGGCCTAATTCTAGTTATACTGTGTTGATGCATTCAACAATCCATCTAGCTACTGAAGCCTTTGACGCTGATGTGCCCTTAAATTTACCCTGGTGATGGACAAACAGGGATTCTGTTTTTCTAAAATCTTTTGTTCTGCTTAGATATATGGAAATACATCTGACCAGATTTAGGGTATGCAAGAGCTGCTCTGTTTTATCTTAGGGTCTGGGCAAAAAGATGGCAATACAATCTCTTGAATTATGTGGAACTCAGACACCGCTTTAGTCCTGAAATCTGGTCAGGTTAATAGCACTACCTTATGTTAATGCATTATTAGATAAGGTGACTTAGATGATAAGGCCTTCAGTTCACCTACTGTTCTGGCTGATGTGATGGCCGTAAAGAACACAGTCTTTACAGTAAGGATTTTTTTAGAAACTTAAGCTCTGAGATATCTTTTTACTAGATCGTCTTCTGCAAACTGCTTTAGTAGTATAGCTGAGATGGTGAGACCTGAACCTTTGGAGAGGTGGGTTTCAAACATTTTTCATAGCTATCTTGGAGAAAATCAAGAACATGAAAGATAGATAGCGATGATCTATTTAGTTTTTTTTTTTTACACCAACTCCTGAACGTTTTCCACACTCTATAGTAGACTTTGGATATAGATGATTTGTGTTCTGCTAGGATTGCCTTGATTACTGGGTCAGATAAACCTTAATATCTCATGCACGTTCTTTCAGCCTCTAGGCCTTCAATCTCAAAAAACTCAGATTTTGGTGTAAAACTGGACCCTGATGCAAGAGTTCTTTCCTGTTCGGGAGATCCCAAGGACTATCTACTGATTAATGTCACCAGTTCTCAGCAGCCTGTTTTTACCAGACGTTTTCACTTTTACCAGTTCCTTTTGAATTGTGCTTGTTGCATAGAAGCTGGTTGCTCCCACTTGCTTGCCATATTAACCCCTTGCTTTTATTCTAATTTCTCTGTCGTCCAATACAGGTTACTGGTAACTGTAGGAGGCGTCTGTCCCTTTAAGTAGACAGGAACATTCTCTAAATGTATGCAGGGGGTGGAGCCTCCCTTCCCACTCAGGCTGCAGCCCAGCTAGCCTCCTCCAGAACTGTTTGTTCCTGGGTGTGAACACACCAGGTGGAGAACATCTCATTGTTAGTTTTTTTTATTTTTCTGTCAGATATGGAATACCACCATTAGGCGGGTTACCATGACTGACAAATGCCCTTTCAAAGCGGCTAGCTCAGTGTCCAGGTGCTTTTTGGTGGACCTTAAGCCGTGAAGGGGGAAAATCTTGGGTACAAGTGCTTCCCCATGGATTACCCACTGAGGTGATTCTCACTACATGGTAACCTGAAGACAGAAGATCTACAGGAAAGGTGAGCTACCCTTTGAGTGCTGCAGGTCCACTTGTCCCACAGTGCCCCTTCGCTGGGCTTGTATTTGGGAGTTCTCATTGCGCACTCCTGCACTCATTGGATATATATGTGTATGTCTGTTGGGTTTTTTGAGCAGGTTTATGTGGTAACTTAACCCTTTGTCTGCTGGTTTGACATGTTTTGGGGGGTTTTCTGACACTTTCCTTCCTGGGTTAGTGTTTTCTCAGTATGCATACATGTTCCCTGTATGTTTTTCATGTTTTTAACTTGTAGTTTAACTTTTATTAAAATTGTGTACTGCGCCTTTAAGGCACGCTTTACCGCATAGACGCCATTGCTCCATTTACTTTCTATGGGACAACACTGTTTGGGACGTATCTCTGCAACCGCTTCACACAGCAACTTCAGAGAGGGCTTGTTTTAATTGTCTACCCTTGCTCTATCATCCGGTTAATAGTTCAAGTGTGTTGGGGGGCTTTGGGCACTGTTTTGGGGTACTTTTTGGGAAAAACTACATTTCCCATTAGCGCTTCATTCGCGCCTAATTTCTGATTGGCTCCCATCACGCAGCCATTTTGGAACTTTTCTCAATGAGTATCCTCCACAGGGCTTGGACCCTCCTTTTCTCCTCTGCAGATTAACCCGTCGTCTGCCAGAAAAGTCTATATTTAGCGTTTCTGGGGTGAAATATTAATCTTGCACACTACAATTGGGTGATTCATTGTACAGCTGGTTATTTTGACAATGTGAGAATGTCTATACCTCTGTAGTTAGGGGCTAGACCTAAGACTAAGGAAGCTGGGGTATCAGTATACCCCATTGCGCATTGCTCTTCCTGTCACACAAGGCTACCTAGAGTGTTCTCTGGTCATTTCTGCCCAGCAGGTTCTGAAGTTCCTGGCAGCAACCCAGGGCCTTCCAGCCATGCTATTGAGCCAGCTTGGGTGCAAGAGTTTAAGGCTGCAACTAGAAACCTTAGGTCCACTTTACTGCTCTTTACATACCAGATACAGGGGGCACTTCAATTATGGCAGACCCCCCTCTACTGTCAGATCCTCCCTGTCTCAACCGCAGGGAGCACCTGATGTGTCAGATTCTTCTGAGGAAGAATTGTTGCAAGATTCAGATGTTGAGGTTGGTACTATTTTGGAATCTTCCAGGTCTCTTTGGGGACCCATTTGAAGCTGATCCTGAAACCTCTACTGAGGGCCTGATCTGGGCTGTATTGTCCACTCTCAACATTCCATCAGTTCAGGAGGTTCCCTCTGATCCCTCTGATGTTTTTCAGGTGCCTGCAAAGCCCTTACTTGTTTTTCTCCTAACCCAACTCTTGACCGTTTGGTTCTGACGCGTGGAAAAATCCAGACAAGTCCTCTTCAGTGTCTAGAAAGTTTGTTAATCTTTATCCCTTTTCTGAAACAGAAATGGCTAAATGGCTTAATCCCCCTAAGGTGGACACACCCATATCTAGACTGTCTAAATCTACTGCATTACCTGTGTCTGATGCTTCTGCGCTGCTAGATTGGACTGACAAGAAAATTGAAGTTTCCCTCAAGTCCATTTTTGCTTCTATTGGCTCTGCTATGCTTTCAGCCTTTGCTGCTGCATGGGTTAACCGGGCTATTGCAGTCTGGACTAAACAACTCTCTACAGCGATCCGACAGGTTGCGCCTACTTCAGAGAAATTGCGTCTTCTTGCTAATATCTCTGAAGCTCATCACTATGTTTCTGCTGCTGCATTTGATGCCGTCCGCATGATGGCAAGGGCCTCCACTACATCTGTGGTGGCTAGGCGTGCGCTTTGGCTTAAGATTTGGTCTGCTGAACACAGCTTCCAAGAAAGTTTTGATTTCTTTGCCTTTTCAGGGTACTTCCTTATTTGGATATGAACTTAAGGAACTGATTAGTGAGGCCACAGGGGGTAGAGTACTCTTCTGCCCTTGGTCTTTAAGAAAAAGTTGCTGGCTAAGCGTAACCGGTCCTTTCAATCTGAGACACGTACGACGAACCAGGCGGTTCCATCAGCTCGCGTCCCTCCTCCAAGCCCAAGCAGCAATGGAAGCCCAAGGCCGCATCCAAGCCCAAGTCTTCCAAGACTGCTTTGGCATGACTCGCCGAACCCGGGTCTGCCTCCCGCTGTGGGTGGTCGTCTCCGCCTCTTCCGTGGGATTTGGGAGGATTCAGTGTCGGACCCATGGTTTTTACAGGTGGTGTCAGAGGGATACAAGATCCCTTTCTTTTCCCTCCCACCTTTTCGCTTTCATCTTTCTCGTTCTCCTCAGGAAGTCGAGAGAAGCCATCTGTTCGAAGCTGCTATACAGGCTCTTCTGGACAAGGATGTCCTGGAGCCAGTACCTCCTTCAGACAGGGGTTCAGGATTTTATTCAAACCTCTTTGTGGTGACCAAGAAGGACGGCGGATGCCGCCCTATTTTGGATCTGTAAGATCTCAACTACTTTGTAGTGAAGACTCACTATCGTCAGGAGTCTCTGCGCAAAGTGATCGCTGCCATGTCTCCGGGGGAGTTCCTTGCTTCTCTGGACCTTCAGGATGCAAATTTGCACATCCCAATCAATCTAGAGAGCAGGCAGTATCTGAGGTTTGCCTGCGCCAGAGGTCATTTTCAGTTTTCAGCCCTTCCATTTGGTGTGACAACAGCCCCCCTCCCCAGGTGTTCCAGTTGGGTCTGGGGGACTTGGTATCCGTCCTCCATCGGGACGGCATCAGAGTGATTCCATACATGGACAACTTGCTTTTGAAAGCATCCTCTGTGGACCTTCTTCATCAGCAGGTCCAGACCTGCATTCGAATTCTTACACATCACGGTTGTATTGTGAGCTTGGAAAAGTCGGATCTTGTCGTCCCAGGAACTGGTCTTCTGTTCGATACTCAGCAGTTCAGGGTGTTTCTACCGGACTAGGTAGCCCATCAGATTGCTCAAAGAGTCTCAATGATCGTATCCGCGATCGGATCCCGGTCCCTGAAGTCGTCTTCTCTGGTGGGGAAGTTCATCTCCACGATAGAGGTGGTTCCATTTGCCATGGCACACACACGAGGGAACTTCAAAGATTTGTGATATGGACATGCAGGGACCAACCCAGATCATTGAAGCTATTGATCTCTATTCCTCCTTATGTTGAGTGAGCTTGGAGTGGTGTTGGGACCTTTCCAATCTCCTGAAGGGGAGATCCTTCCGGTTCCCTACTGGACCAAGGTCACAACGGATGCCAGCCTCTTGGGCTGGGGAGCTGTTCTGGGTCACTTCAGTGCTCAGGGGAAGTGGTCCCTGAAGGAGCCTCTTCTTCCCATCAATGTTCTGGAACTTAGAGCAATATTTCATGCTCTACACCATTGGGAGTCTCAACTGGAGGACTGTCCAGTCCGAGTGGAATCCGACAATGCCACTGCGGTGGCTTACATCACCAGACAGGTCGGGACAAGAAGTCTCGCCGCTTGGTTAGAGGTCAAGGCCATTCTGTCCTGGGCAGAGGTTCATGTTCCTGTCATTTCCGCAGTGCTCATTCCAGGCGTAGACAACGTCATGGCAGACTTCCTCAGTCGTCACACAGTCGACAGCGGAGAGTGGGAACTACATCCGGAGGTGTTTCAGCTTCTAACTCAGAAGTGGGGGTACCCCTAGTGGATCTGATGGCAGCCAGACACAACAGGAAGGTTCCAGCGTTCTGCTCTTGGTGGAGAGACTGTCTAGCTCTGGCTGCTGACGCAATGTCCATTCCCTGGACATTCTCCCTGGCCTACATTTTCCCTCCTCTTCCGATGCTGACAAGGGTGATACAGAAATTGGAAGTGGGACGTTGTCCAGTAATCCTGATCGCTCCGAATTGGCCTCGTCCGTCCTGGTATCCGGAGCTGCTGGCCCTATCAGTGGCGGAGCCCTTTCTGCTCCCATCTCGTCCAGATCTTCTGCAGGGTTACCTGTGGAAGGAAGACGTTCATCGACTCGATTTGATGGCCTGGAGGTTGAATCCTCGATTTTAAGGATGAAAGTGTTTTCATCCGCTGTGGTGTCTATTATGCTTAGTGCCCATTAGCATGTTTCTTCCAAGATCTACCACCGGGACTCAGTCTGTGTTCTCTTAAGGTTCAGACTTTGGCACTTTCTGTCTTTCCAGGTGCGCATTTTTGTCCTTCCTGAGGTCAAAGTTTCTTCCAGGGCGTTGCTCATGTGCGTCCTGCCTTTTCGAGTCCGGCTCCTCAGTGGGACCTTAATTTGGTTTTGGGAGTTCTCCAACGTCCTCCCTTTAAGTCTTTGGCTATTATTCCTTTACGTCTCTTGACGTGGAAGATGGCTTTCCTTTTGGCGATTGTGTCAGTTCGCCGAGTGGCGGAGTTGCAAGCTCTTCCTTGTAAACCACCTTATCTGGTGTTTCATGAGGGTTAAGGGGTGTTTTGTGCCTCTAAGGAGTTCTTACCTAAAGTAGTCTCCGAGTTTCACATCAATCAGGAGATTGTGGTGCCCTCTTTCTGCCCTAACACCTCCTCTGACAAGGAAAGGGATCTCCACTTGTTGGATGTGGTGCGTTGTCTACAGTTTTATGTCCATCGCACTGAATCTATCAGGAAGTCCAACGCTCTGTTTGTCATTCCTGAGGGTCCTAGGGAAGGAAGACCTGCATCCAAAATGACTATTGCGTCATGGATCAAGTCCACTATTGGTAGGGCTTATGAATTGAGGACTACACATGTTCCCTTTCAGGTCACGGCTTATTCCACCAGGTCCCTTGGGGCCTCTTGGACCTATAAGAATCAAGCATCTGCTGTTCAGTTTTGCAGGGCGGCCGCTTGGTCCTCTGTGCACACCTTTTCGAAGCAGTACCGTGTGGTTGTGCTGGCTTCGGCTGATGCCAACTTTGGGAGGAAGGTCCTGGAGGCAGTTTTGCCTGTCTAGGATCTTCTTCTGCTCAGGTTCTTAGTGCTTCCTTACTGTTGAGCCCTGTTGGCTCTAGTTCAGTGTGCTGTGTTACGGTTCCTGGGGTGTTTTTACCCCCTTTTGGTGTCTGTTGCACTTCAGTTTTGTTGGGATCTCTGACCTCTTGGTTCAAAGAGGTCCTGGTGACTTTGGGGGCCTTGCGCCCGGTCCTTGCCTTCTTCCCGCCTCTGGGAAACTCAATGGTTTGACATCCCAGAGTTACCAGTAACCTGTATTGGACGACAGAGAAAAGAGGATTTTAGTCTTACCTGTTAAATCCTTTTCTCTTAGTCCATACAGGCTACTGGTCTCCCACCCTGTCAAGAGACCATGCTTGGCTCTCCTGTGGCAGTATGTGGGAGTCCTTCGGGGCATGCTCACAGGAGTCTTCTTCCTTTCTACTTTCTAGTCTAGTTAGTTCTCAAACAATTCTGGTGGAGGCTAGCTGGGGTGCAGCCTGAGTGGGAAGGGAGGGTCCACCCCCTGCATACATTTAGAGAATGTTCCTGCCTACTTAAAGGGACTGACGCCTCCCAGAGTTACCAGTAACCTGTATGGACTAAGAGAAAAGGATTTAACGGGTAAGACTAAAATCCTTTTTTCATATTACTGTTCTATTTTTACTTTATATTTTAGGGGGTCTCCTGATTATGTCAGAACCTAAGGGAGACATGGGCAAGTCCAAGGCTTCAGGCTTCCCTTTAACCCATTGCTCTTCATGCTTCCAATTAAGTTTTCTGGTACTTTATGCCCCTCGTGTTCTGTGGCCCCCTACTCCGCCTTTGGAGCCCTCCCCTGTTGAACAGAAGCCTACATGCTTCAAGGCCCTAATTTTTTCAATTAGTTCTATCCCTTCTTCTATTCAAGTGGTTTTAGATTATTGGAACATGAGATATTCTGCTTCCCCCAAAAGGCACTTAAGAAAAAGCAGAAATTTTATTAAGACAACCTAGATTCATCCTTCTCTATTGGTGACTCTTATGAGGAAAACCCCAGTTTCTCCACTGAGGGTCGTACTTGGGCTGTCTTAGAGAAGATTAAGGTATCAGAGGTATTTTAAAATCTAGTCCATGATATTGTTAAGAGAAGTAAGAAGGAGGTTTGCTGTTTTTCCTCCTCATCACTCCTTAGACTAAATACTCCTGAAGGAATGAAAAATGCCTGACAGGAGATTTTCCCTTCATTAGTGTGGATCTCTTTTATACTCTTTTTCTGCTGATGCTTCAGCACAGTGGGCCACCCCCTGCAGTAGATCCCCAAAATTCTTGCCATGTCAGGAATAATGCTTTGATACTGGCAGATGCTGCAGTTCTTAAGTTTCAGGCAGCCAAGTGCCTGGATTTCTTTTTCAAGGTGAATTAGGTGGCTTCTGGTGTAGCTTATGTGGCTTTTGCCACTACATGGGTAACTAGGGCTATGGCTGTCTGAGAGCATCAGCTTTTGTATACCATACAAGTGGATACACCCAAGGAGGATCTGGTAGTTTTTATATCCAAGACCCTTGAAGATAATGCTTACCTTACTGAAGAGGCCTTTGATTTCATTAAGCTTACTGGAAATGTCTCGGCTTTCTCTGTGGCCTTGCAGATGCTAGCCTATTCTAGACTTAAAATGCTTCAACCATTTTGTGCTCACTCCATGGTCAGGATGAAGTCCTAGTGCTCTGTCATTGATGCAATGTGTCCAGGGGATATTCTGGCTTCCCCATACATAAAATGCTTATACACATCTTCCTATGCACTCGGACCATCTGTGTTACCTATGGATTGCATTCCATTCACATAGGTCATGTCAGCCCTGGTGGCTCACGTCCACACTCAACGGATCTCTTTGACTCTCAGTCTGGATGACCTTTTTTAAAGCTCCTTCTTGCGAACACCGATTCAGTCTTGCATGTCTACAGCATCTGTGGTCAGTCACCCAGGATGCATCTTTATAGATTTTGGCTTTCCATGCCATCTAGGCATGGATAATAGTCCACAATGCATAGCACAACAATTCTAAGATTCTTTGCTCAATTGGACCCACTTACCATACCACAGATCCTTATCATTCAACAACCCCTGGCAAAGCAGAATAGTTTGTTCAAATGTCAAAAGACTTTCTAACAGCAATGGAACATATGGAGGATCCCACCTCTGCATTACTGGACTGAAGGGTACATTGTAAAAACGGACCAAGTATTACAGTAGAGAAGACACATAGATCAATTAGGTCCCTAACCTAACAGCGCATGCCAGGCACAATCAGATGTCACTACTCAGGAAGACAGTGACATTGCCCACTTCCTGACAACTAGAACCTTTGGACTTTCTGGGTCCTGCGAGTATCTTATCAAATACAGATGTTACTTTACCTCAACCAGATGCAACCACTCGATCTCCGCTGCTCAGCATTTCTGAGGCCCCCTCAGTTACCACCAGACCAGTCGCATGATGTCCAATTGGACAGAAGCCAGATGTAGTGCTTCTTATTTGGAAGAGACACTGAGGTGCCTGTTAGTTTGTGGGGTTTTTTGTTACAGGAAGGGAGGAGGTGTAATGTTGGAGAAATGGTAACGGTGTGGTGGCAGGGGCGGCTGCTTAGCAACTGCCATACCAGTTCCAGGTCCCAATATCCTGCGCAAGTGCCATGTAGTGATGTGAGAGGTGATCGACTCGTTCAGTTTAGTGTGGGTCAGAACAAAGAGTTTTGAAGAGCAGTGCTCAGCTCCAGAGGGAGAATTGAAGTATAACAGGTGCAACTGAGGCACCAATGTTTTGGAACATAGGTGCAAATAAAGAGGTTCATCTAATTATGTGTTATTAACCATGTAAGTGTCAGAGGTGTAAGCAACACATTGCTTTGCAATGCATTGCGTACCCCTCTGGCATGCAAAGGGTTAAATAAAAAGCATCAGACGGTTGATCTTCGTTAACTTACATATGTGTTTGTGGTGTCGTTTTCGGGGAGGCCAACACTGGGACATTCCAGCACAAGACACAATAGTTGCACCCCAGGAAGGTGTTCCTCTTTGGTCCTCTGGTTCTGGGGATTTCCTGTCTTGTCCCACTTCTTCTTCTTCCTTTTTTTTTTTTTTTTTTTTTTTTTCTTCTTTTGGCTTTGCTATATTTTAGAACTCAGCATGCCCAGGCATGGGGTAAAGTAGTGCGGGGTATAATAAGCTTTGGGTGGAATTTTATGTGAAGTGTTAAACTACCTTTATTGTTAGTGTTAGTAATGTCCAAAAAAGTTTTTTGCATGTAGAAGAGTTTAAAAAGCTGAGCTATATGCAAAAAAACGTCTCTCTCAAACCACTATGGTTTAAGAGATACAGGCGTGGAGCACACGTTTTAGACCATTCCAATGACGGGATTCCTTGTAAGTAACAAGATCGCGGCACTTCTGAAGCGCCACTGTGTCGACCGACACAAATCTCCTGCTGACAGCTTTACAGCTGTCAATAGAAGACAGCGAACTTTAAACACCTGTATCTCTTAAACCATAGCGGTTTGAGAGATACGTTTTTTTGCATATAGCTCAGATTTTTAAGCTCTTCTATATGCAAAAAACTTTTTTTGGACATTACTAACACTTTAAGAAAGGACCAAGAAGTGTTTTTTTTTTTTTGTTTTGTTTTGTTTTTTAATTATGTATTTTATCTTTTGTTTACGTGAGTATCACAACAAATTTATATTCATATTATAGGTTATATTTTAATGCCTAATTTGCCAATTTGAAAACTTCTACTCAGTTGCTTCTTAAAATAAGATGTTATTACCAAATAAAATGTGCAGAGAAGGGAAGCTAAAAATGTCATGTTTTTGTTTTCTTCTGCAGATGCTGGCAAGGAACACATGATATTTAACTCATTGAATGCTACAGAGTTCTTAATGCATTTCTTAGCATGCTTTAGAGATCTCTACCCTCCAAGGAGTTAATCATTGCTGAATATGATCCTTTTCAGTTCAGTTTTAACAAGGGAGGCTCTAGGTTTTTGGCATCCGATTTTGTTTACATGTGGCAGTGTGCTATAGTACGGTGGGGCCCCATGACCAAGTGGGAGCCCTAAGCAGTCACTTAGTCTGCTTATATTGTAGTTGTACATTGATGTTTAAGTGTTTAACATTATAAACTACTTAAAGGGGACTGGATTCCCCTGCTGTCAGCTAGAATGCTGATGTCAGGGGAGAGGTAAAAAAGCAAAACTTTGAAAGCGGAGATCATGACGCTTTACTCATTTCAGTTTTTTAAGGGCTACAAGATGGGGGATAGTAAAATGCAAGTATTACCATTCCTATAACAAAGATCCTTTTCATTGCTTGATAGCATGGTTGAGAAGTCCTAATCTAGTGTCACAAGCATGTCTCCCAACATTTCAAATGGCCAAAGAGGGACACTTGTGTTTTAGGTGGTGTTTCTGGAGGCGTGGCTTATGCATGGGGCATTATTAAGAATTTTTAGGTTACTGTGTGACCTACTGACACCTCTTTTTGAAACCGAATAAAGGATTTAGAGCAAAACCAAAGTATTTTATTTACACAGATTCATTTACAAACACATATACTGAATATTAACTAAGCATTTGCGTGAGTTTCATTGCTGTGGAGCAATGTGATAGACTAATATATACACCACTCACTCTGATGTCCTAAAAAGAGGGACACCAGGATAGAAAAGAGGGACAGGGGGATTTGGGTCTCAAAGAGGGACTGTCCCTCCTAAAGAGGGACACTTGGAAGGTATGCACAAGGCTTCATCCTAATATTCAGGGACAATGTCCTATTAGACAGAGTAAGTAACTGCTTGGAGTGTTACATTTTTAGGGGGTTTGTCAGCTGTGCTCACCGTATCCACATTCTGATTTGTGAGCATAAACAAAATAATCCCAATGCTACTTCACCAGCTACTGTTTTTATGATGGCTTATTAATTTACCAATTAATATGTCGTTGTGCTTGCCGTTATTTAACTCCTTGGATGCTAGAGAGGTCTGAAACACATTACTTCACAAGGAATTAACAGATTGATACTGTACCTCACAACACTTTATTGTGTAAATTAAATGGCTTCGCCTTGGGGAGTGAAATCTGTGCATGGATAGAGAGATCTGGTTGAATGATAGAATACAGAGTTGTAAACTGAACCTTTTGAAGTTTGTTTAAAGTTGTAAGTGGAGTGCCTCAGGGTTCAGTCCTGGGCCCAATGCTTTTTAATTTGTTTATTAATGGCGCTGAAGTGGGTATTGAGAGTTGTGTCAATCTTAGCTGATGACACAAAGCTGTGTAGGGAAATGGATACAGAGAAGGATGGTTTTATTTTTTCTTTACAGAAAAATTAAGATAAACTTATTGAATGGGCTGAAGCATGGTAAATGAGGTTTAACCCTTTGAGTGGCAGAGGGTATGAAACGCATTGTGAAGCAATGTGTTGCATAGCCTCTGGCACTCAAAGGTTTATGCCCTTTGATTACTATAGGGGGTGTGCAGAGCATTGTGGCACTGACACTCAATGGGTTAAAATAGCTAAATGTAAGGTTATTTATTTGGGTTGCAAAAAAAGGCATGCTAATGCTACATACACTAAATGGGAAAACACTTGAGAAATCCGCATTAGAGAGAGATTTAGGAGTACTGATAAACAATAGACTTCACAGCAGTGTGCATTATTATTGAACTTGAAAAACCACAGTCATGTACAACAAAACTGATAATAGGATTGGAAGTTTTTAGTTCTAAAGAGAGACTATCCAAACTAGGTTTGTTTACATTAGAAAAGAAACCTCATCTAAGGGGTGATATAATTATTCATTATAAATATACAAATAACTCTTTGGGGAACTATTTACTCTGCACTTAGCAAAAAAACAAGAGTTCATCCATGAAGACTAAAGAAAAGGAGCTTACGACTAAAACAAAGGCAGGAATTTTTAACAGTAAGGACAGTAAGCCTGTGTATTTCATTGCCTCAATAAGCTGTGTTTGCATAACTTTGTAGCTCAGAATATTATTGAAAAACATAATATCTAGTATCAAAGCATATTGTATGTTGATCCAGGAAGGAATTTTTTTGCCACTTGGGGTTTTATTGGGAATGGCTTTAAAATTATTATTTTTTTTTTTTTTTCACTTCGAATCAACAAGGTATGATATGGAAAATAGTGAAGTTGCTGGACACAGTCTCATCAACTACATAACTATATCACTTTTTGTATTTAATAGGCCAAGGGCAACTAGGCCCTGTTATTAATGTAATGTATAATGTTGTCCATTTACTCTGCAGCAGAGAACACTGCATCAGATATAATGCTACCCAGCTTCACACTTTCAGGTATTGTAAGCTACTCCAAGACATCTGAAAGAAAAGGGGTTCAAGTGAACCTTTCCCTGCAGCTGTGTTTACTCTGCACCACTGACAAAAACATGCATTTGCAAGTTGTCATGTGTATGTGTGTCTGTTGCTATGAGCTCTAGTAGACTCGTGTACTATATGGCTGTTGGTTGACCCAATCTCAAGCACATCTTCTTGAGCTTGTTTGTATTATATTGGATTGCATAGGTACGTATTGAATTGTATTTTTCTGTTTAGGTCCCTCAAGCCAATCCATCAATGTTTGGTTGTTCTTTCTAACTCCTTTTTCCTGGCATATCCAACATCTGTATTTTCACAGTCCCTGACTTAAGCTGATATGGTCACAGTATGTATTCTGACCATAAACCACCTCTATCTGCCCATGACTCCATCTTGTACCCTGCTTATGTGTCTTTTCTCTGTGTCTATGACCTTTGCTGGTTATTTCAATAATCTACCCCACTGATGACCTTCACTGGTAGTCTTTGCCACAGCAGCATAAAGTCAAGGACTCAACCTCTGGGGGGCAAGAGGTTGTCCTGCCCCGATCCCATGCATCATCAACTGGTACAGAACTCATACACTGGACTGTAATAGAATGTTTTGTGCCATCGACATATGAGCTATTCAGGCCAGAATATGGCATACTGGATATGGCATAGTTGCATGATGTATCATTGTGCTAGCTCACTAATAAATCAACTTTTTGTAAATATGCTAGAATATTTCTGCATTTCTCCGAAAGACAGGGCACGTAAAAACAGTAAGAACTCTGAGGACACCCTCAGCTTCCCTTCACTTTACCTCCGCCTCCTACTTCCAATTTCAAGTGACCTTCCCAGAGAAGAGGGTGTACAGACACTGTTACTTATTTTTTATGTTTCAATCCTAGTAAAATGGGGCTGTATCAACCCACACTAGGTGCGTGCCGATTAACTGTCTTACTTGTTCATGGATTGCCCAGTTCACAGGTTCATTACAGGACCCTAAATCTGTGAAGGTTGACTTCACTTTCTAAGTCTCCTTTACTTGTTTTTCCATGCTATTGGAGGCAAGAGTACCTTGTTGCTTCAGATCCCACCAAGGTGTGCCTTTTTCCCTAAGAAGACATGTGATTTTTGTTACTCGCACTAGTATAGGGCACCTAAGGTTCAACCCTCTAATATTTTCCAGATGCATCCTACCTCAAGCCCAAATGGGCTTGGGCAGGCAAGAAATTGCTAGGAAGCCTAAGGCTGACAAGCCCACTTCTGCATGACATGCAGGGTCCTGGTCCATCTCTATCTGTTGGGGGTCACCTCAATCTGTTTCTTGACACTTGGGAGACTTCAGTGTTGTATTAGTGGGTTTTGCTGGTAATTTCAGAAGGTTACTGCATAGACTTTAAATCCCTTCTTCTTCACTGTTTGTTTTTGTTCTGAGTCCCTAGAAATCTGGCTCTGGGGCATCTGTTTCTTGACGCAGAATCTTCTCTACTAGAAAAGCAGGTGTTAGTCCCCTTTCCATCACAGGAACACTTCATTGCATTCTACTCAAACCCTTTCATCGTTCCCAAAAAAGACAGTCTGCCGTCCTATTCTGGACTTAAAGTGCCTCACCTACTTTATGCTAGCTCTATGATTCAAATAGGAGTTGTGTGTTCCAGGTAGTTCCCTAGACCTCCAGGACACTTACCTGCATGTTCCGATTTGTTCAGATCATCACCATTTTTTGCTCTTTGCCTTTCAGGGAGGTCACTTCCAGATCCCTGAGCTCCTTTTTGGTCTGGCATCCTCCCAGGGGATCTTCGCAAAGGTCATGCCTGCATCTCATATCTGTGCTCAAATAATCTCCTTGACCCCGTATCCAGATATTTTATTCAAAGTTCTTTCAGAGGCAACTCTGATCTGACTGATTCAGGAGTCTGTATACTGGAGCAACATGGTTGGGTGCTCAGTTTCAAGAAATAGTTTATGGCTCATTCTCAGGTCATTAATTTCTTAGGCATAAGATTCATACCCTCCAAGGTTGCTTTCAGAAGACAAGATTCAGTCTTTTTGTTTTCAGGTGTCTCAAGTAATATCCTGACCGTTAGCAACAGTGTGGTAATACGCGAAGGTACTGGGCTACCTAGTTTCTGTCCCGAAGTCAGTTCACTTTGTTATTTTTCACACAAGGGAATTGCAATTGAAGATTTTCAGGAACTAGTCCAGACACCAATCTCATATGTCTCATCCAAACAACAAAATAAACTGCACCAATAGTGTAATACTGTATAATGACATTTTCAAAACCTATATAATGCATTTTGAGGTTATACACAACTTTATCAAAGGTTCAACATAAAGGGTGAGCGGACATTAACAACCTTTTTAAATATACCTTCTTTGGATGCAATTGGTGACTGTTGTTCCACCTCTAAATTTCTATTGGCTCACAACAACAGCCACTTAAGATTGGCTGACAAGAGTGATTCTCTCATCACATCACTCAGATTCTCATATAATGGGAACCATCGTACTCCCCATAAACTAGCGGGGAAACCCACAAGGTCAACCACCACACGGCTATCTAAAAGATAAATATTAATGTGGCAGCAACACATCTATGTACATTAAAACAAAAATATTATAAATGATGCATAGAGGCACGCTTGGATAGGACTACATCAACAGCTGCCACCTCCAAGACACACATGAGTGACACGAAATAGGTCAGTGTTGGATAGGCTCGGAAACACGAGCATCCTATAATAATAATAATAAACCAGTCTCCTTGTATCACATCCATAGCACGGACCAAGAGAGCCACCTGCCATTCATAAACATACCACTATATAACGATAATCATTTAAAAAAAAAAACCACACACACAATAGATAGGGCTGTGTAGAGGTGTAACCACAGGAACATATACCCTCTTCAAGTACATAGAGGCTGTAAAAATGGAACCACTAACCTAATACAATGAATAATAAAAACATACTATAATACCTAAAATGATAAAGAATAACAAATAAGGCCCACAAGAAAAGATAGGTACCAATAAAACATAAAGTATAAAATATAAGAATATAATTAGATAAATAGAAACAAAGCTTTCATAAATAATGCGTATATTACTTGATGTATTAAATATATCAAGTGAAATATGTATTTGAAGATGAAAAAATTAGAAAATAAAATGAAATAAATATTTGTGCAAAACATTAAATTACTGATGCTAACCAAAAAAATGTGTATAAGTGTAATTAAAGTGTGAATGTATGAAAATAAAATATGATATATGGTGTAGTATAAAAGTGATATATGTGAGAAAAATGATAGTACTGAACATTTACTACAAAACGTTTAGAATAATAAAATATGTGATTATACAGTTGAAAGATTAGAATATTAACATAACTGGATGACTTTATGAACAAGGAGATTCTATATTTCCATTTAAGCCTAAGGCCCCACTAACAGGCCAGTATTTGATGATTTCCTTGTTAGAGGTGAGTTAATCAATGTGAATGAGCCTCTGATCACCACACCTGTGCTCTAGCAGAGAAATCCCTAAGTCCTAGCCTGTTAGTGGGTCCTGAGGACAGGAGTTGAGAAACCTTGACCTAAGGGTATTAAGGTGGACACACAAAAAATGCAATAAGGTTCACTGTTATTAAGACATTGATAAAGTTCATATAACTTCAAGGGGATCTGTTACCCCTATATACGTTTGTCTTAAACGTTAATTTGTATAGTGATTACATTGAAAACTGTTTTCATTTAAAAAAAACAAACAAACTTTATTTTGCCCAAATTAAAGGTCTAAAGATTATGTGCGGGTTCCTTCGAGAAAGACTGTGGTTACCATTTCTGTACCGCAGTCTGTCACTCTTCCCCCGCTCCCCTCCCTCGATTCAGCCTCCTCCAATGATGGAGGCTTTCTGCATATTAGCGGGAGTGCTCGTGTTGGCCAGAGACTGCTCCAGGTTAAAAGGAGAAATCCTACATCATCGGAGGAGGCTGGATTGAGGGAGGGGAGCAGAGGAAGAGTGACAGACTGAGGTACAGAGCTGGTAATCACAGTCTATCCGGAAGAAAGCCACAGGGTGATATTTAGACGTTTAATTTGGGCAAAAATAAAGATTTTTTTTTTTTTTTTTTTTTTTTTTTTTTTTTAAATGAAAACCGTTTTCAGTCTAATCTAAACATGTATAGGAGTGATAGATCCCCTTTAAAGGGTGCTACAAATTATATTGGAAGTACAATTAATCCTGTAGCGTCATTATTATTTTGCAAAAAAAAAAAAAAATAACGTGACACACTGAAGAGCAAAACAATTCTGGACATTTCTCCTGTGTTATCTGAACCTTACATGTAACTCTTGTGTGATAAAAAGTTTCCACCTCAAAAGAGAAACAGGAGAAAAATTGCACTTTTTGCAAACAGTACATATTTTGTGAAGAGTGCCATTTTTTAATTTTTTGCCTTGCTCATTGCATTGAAATCAATAGTAGGACAGAATTTCTCTTCATCGCCTGGCATGTTTCTCTCTCTTATTTTCTCACAGAAATAGTAGAGAAGGGTGTCAAGTTCTTACAGCATGCCATTCTGTGTTTGTGAGAAGAAGAGAAAGCAACATATTTTTGAGCTAGAGAGGACAGGCTAATAAGGTGGAATTGAAGCTTAGTTTAGGGAGTCTAGTAGGTAGAAAATCTGTTGTCTGTATAAGGGGAGTCTGGAGGACTCCCCGAGACAGGAGAGGTTGACCCAAATGTCTCAAATTCTATGTGACTGACTTGGAAGTCACAGGCAGCCGCGATCCAGGTTTCTTCCTGATTTGGCTGTTATCTCTCCTAGGGGAGCCTGGGAGTGTGAGACGGGAGAAAAGGAGGTTTAACCCTCACAAAAAAAACCTATTTCTTTGTGACTGAGTAGACACAGACAGTGGTAGTGCAAGTTCTTTCCTGATCTGGCTGTTATCTCTGTGTCAGGGTGGACTGGGGGTGTGAGACGCGAACAAAGGAGAGTTACCTCAAAATTCTATGCGACTGACTGGGAACAGACAGGCAGAGGTGATCCAAGTTTCTTGCTGATTTGGCTGTTATCTCTGTACTAGGGGAAGCTGTGGAAAGAAACAGTTGAACAGGGAGTTAGTTTTGTTGTTTGTTTTTTTGTTTTGTTTATTGTTGACAGCGATAGTGATAGGGGGGCACTTAAGAAAAAAAAAAAATATATAAAAATTGATAGATGACAGAGGCTGGGACACTGACGTGAACTGTGACTGAGGCAGACTGATAGTAGAGGAGATTGGGTATTTTTTTTTTTAGAGGACCAAGGCAAGACATCACTGACAATCAGTTCTAAATTTTGTACTTTACATAACTACTGTGTGTGTTTTTACTCTAATGGCCAGCAAACACACAAGGTGTAGGGGGAGGGTGAAAAGACTAAGAACAATGCAGGGACTTGTGAGTAAAGTGGTGGTCCAAAAACTTACTGCAGCCATAGCTGCTGCAGTGTGCGCAATAAATAATGGTGATCCCTCTACTTCCAAGGAGAATGCAGTTTGTCAAAGACACATCACAAGTTACAGCAGCACTAGTACTATTAATAAACTATCTAAAAACACTGATGAATACAATGATTCACATTCCAGTATTAATCGTATAGTGTAAGAAGGTGTAGCAGCTCAACCAACGGCTGCATCTGACAGTAAGACAAACAAGCAGAAAACCACCTGTCCTGAAAGTAGTAGAAAACATTGTGAAAGTCCCTCAAAGGGGAAAAGTAAAAATAAATTGTTTGAGACCTCTAAATGCCTAAAATAATATAATAATAGTGATGAATATGCAACAGGCAATGCTGAGGATGGCCAAATTACTGATGATGATAAGAGAGATGATGACATGGCCAGATAGTTAGCTGAAAGGCAAAGGCTCAGTCTTCCACCACTGAAAAGGAGCATTGTGCCTGTCTATAAACAACAATTGGAATGTCTGAGCAAAGATGCCAAGAAAATGCACATTCATCATGTCGGTTATCATTGGGATTGTCAAGCCCCACTCAGCTATACACACTACTGTTGTTGAGTTACCAGCAATAACACGTGTTCTCAACATCCACAACCTTAGCTATGTTGAGTGCCTTTGCTGCTGTTGGAAGTATAGTACTCTCACATTTATTAGTACAATTTCAGCAACATCTAGCCACAGTATGGACATACTTCACTCACAATCCAAAAGCTAAGCATGTTTCTATCTGTTGTCTGTGTAAGAAGGATGTGAGCAGGGGGAAAGCAGGCTCACACCTAGGCACATCCTTAATTAAATCCTACCTGAAGTACAACCACAGGTCTGACTGGGAAATACACTTTCTCTGTCGTCCAATACAGGTTACTGGTAACTCTGGGTAGGCGATTCACCCCTTTAAGTAGGCAGGAACAATTCTAGAATTGTATTCAAAGGGTGGAGCCTACCTTCCCTCCTTTGCTTCAGCTAGCCAGCCAGCTCCAGAAAGATTTATTCCTTGGTAAAGATAACACAGGCAAGAGAACAGTTCTGCTATAGCTTTAGAAGTTTTTTATTTTTCTGTTAGAAATGGAATACCACCATTAGGCAGACTACCATAACTGGCAATGCCCTTAGATGTGGCCAGCTCAATGACCAGGTGCTTTTTGTGGACCTTAAGCCCTGGGGGGAAAATCTTGGCTACAAGTTCTTTCCTCAGGATTTGCCCACGAGGCTTCTTCTTTAAACATGGTAATCTGAAGACAGAAGATCTGCAGGAAAGGTGAACAACCCTTTGAGTGCTGCAGGTCCACATGTCCCACAGTGCCCATTCACACAGGGGTTTTTTCGCTTGGAGTTCCTATTGCACACTCCAGCACTCACTGGGTCTATCTGTATGTCTGTTGGTTGTTTGGAGCAGGTTTATGTGGTGTTTAACCTTTTATCTGCTGGTTTTGAATTTATTTGGGGGATTTTCTGACACGTTTCTTAAAGGTTCAGTGTTTTTTTGGGTATCCTAACATGTTTTAGTGATGTTTCATGTCTTTTTAATATTACACCTTCAATTTTGTAAAAATTGAGTTTAAAGGCGCGCTTTACCGCATAGGCACCGTTTCTCCATTCACTCCTATGGGACTGTACAGTTTGGGACATATCTCTGCAACCGTTTAACCTAGCGACTTCAGAGATGGCTTATTTTACTTGTCTGCCCTTGCTCTATCATCCAGTTCATGTTTCTAGTGTGTTGGGGGGCTCAGGGTGCTTCGGGCACTGTTTGGGGTACTTTTTTGGGAAAACTACATTTCTTCTGTGTCCCTATCATGGCGATAGAGACTAATGGGGTGTGTCAGCGCCCCCCAGCTGGCGTAGGACCAAGTTAAAATTATAAAAGGAGCCTTCCCGCTCCTCCAGACAGTCTTTTTTGTCCTACGCAGCTGGGGTAGTGACTGTACACAGTCATCGCCTACCTGAAATTTTTTTTTTTTTTTTTCTCTTTTCTTCAGCCGCATTTCTGCTGCTTGAGGCCGGGAGAGGCTCGCGCTTCTTCCGAAGAGCTTGCTCCAGGCTGAAACGGCAAGCTGTATGGAGTCCCAGCAGGCGCCTTGAGTCTCCCCGGCTTCGGGTGAGATTCGGCGCATCCACCAGGAAGTGACATCATGGCGGCGTCCGCAGTCATGCTGGGCCCAGGAAAAGGACCGATCCGGTGGCAGGCTACCTCCTACCGGCAATCCTTCCCCCTACTATGGATCGCTTGCACAAGGGGGGAAAAGGTAAGGGCTGTATACCACCCTCTATTAATCCTTTTCTGGTGATCTTTGGGGGGAGGGCCTATGCGTTCCAGAGTGGAACGCACGCCCAGGGCCTACTATATTTAAGAGGCCAACTTTGTTGTAGCTCTCTTGAGTTGAGTATTTTGGTTTTATGTATTGTTTTATTGAATAACAGTAAAAGTTAAGTTTTATGGTGAAATATGTCTTCTACCTCCAACAATTTACCTATTAAGGAAAAGGAGAAGGAAAAAGACAAGGCTATTTCTGATAAAGATGAGAAAACTACTCCTAAAGTTAAGTCATGTCTAGGATGTGATAACCTATTATCCACAGAGGAGTCTTCAAAGCTGTGTCCAGATTGTCTAAAGAAGGCGGCCAATACAGATGTTCCATCCCAATTTCAAGATTTTTTAACATGGATGAAGGATTCTATGCAGCAAACCTTATCCTCCTTGCAGGCCCCTTCTATTTCCAAGAAAAGGCCTAGACTTGAGGATCCTGGAGAAGGTACATCCTCTATGCATATTGAAGCAGACGAATCCAGCCTTTTTGAAGATTTATCTGATTATTCATCAGAAGAGGAGGGAGAAATTCAAGATGACGATGAAGGATCTTTCAATATTGAAAAAATGGAGCCTTTATTAAAAAGCCTGCGAAAGACCCTAGGCCTGAAGAAGAAGCCATTGAACATGGGGTTTTGGATACAGCATTCTTAGGCAAAAATAAAGAAACCCCAGTGTTTCCCATTCATCATTCTGTATCTGACTTGGTGAAAATGGAATGGAAGAAAGGGGACAAGAGAATAACCGAGTCAAAAAGATTTCACAGGATGTATCCCTTCAGGGAGGCTTCAGTCTGGACAACACATCCGAAAGTAGATGCTCCTATTGCACAACTAACAAAGAAGACCACCTTGCCTATGGAAGACTGCTCCTCATTAAAAGATCCTATGGACAGGAGGTTAGAAGCTACCTTAAGAAAACAATTCTCTGTCCTAGGGCAGAGTATAAAAGCAGCGACAGCCTTAACATGTGTATCCAGAACAATAAGAATATGGCTGTCAGAGCTGGAACAAAAAATTGAATCATCTGTTTCCAAGTCCAAATTAATGAAAGAAGTAGCATTCATTAAAGAAGCAATGGGATACTCTTGTGACGCCTCCTGGGAAGTAATCAGGTTAGCGGCCAGATCTTCTTCCTTGTCCATTACAGCCAGAAGGGCTTTATGGTTAAGAACATGGGAAAAAATAAGCTGGTGTCGTTACCTTTTACTGGATCCACGTTATTTGGAGAACAACTAGAAGAAATAATCAAAAAGGTTACGGGGGGAAAAAGTTCCTTTCTTCCGCAAGACAGAAAGAGGAAAACTTCTCCTTCAACAGCAAATAGAAGGTCCTTTTGAGATCCAAAGCGCTTCCAAACATCAAGACAGTATGATCAGAGAAAAAGTGGTTATGGTCAGACCTCAAGAGGTTCATTTAAGAAGACAGGAGCCAAAAGTGGACAATTCAAGAAGGAAGCCTCATGAAGTTCAAACTACCCTGCCTCTAATTCCAGTCGGCGGTCGCCTGGAAAGCTTCCTACAAGCCTGGAAGAATCTAGCTGTTCCAGACAAGTGGGCAATTCAAATATTAGAGACAGGGTATTTTCTGGAATTCGGCCGCATTCCCCGAGAAAATGTATTCAGAACTTCAAGAATGCCAAGAGACCCCATGGCAGCAAGAGGTCTAGAGAACTCTGTTCAAAACCTGGCCCTCAACAAAGTAATAGAGCCTGTTCCACCACAGAACAAAGGGGTCTTCTACTCGGTGATCTTTGCAGTTCCAAAGACATCAGGGGGGTTCAGAATTATTTTGGATCTAAAGACATTGAACGCAAGCATAAAGACAAGATCCTTCAAGATGGAAAGTACGTCATCAGTAATTCAGACGGTTCATCCAGCATCTTTCCTAACAACAGTGGATCTCAAAGAGGCTTACTGTCATATCAAGATAGCCCCAGTCCATCGCAGATTTCTGAGATTTTGCTTCATGGCACAACGCTGGCAGTTCAGAGCGCTGCCATTTGGTCTCGTCAGCCCCAAGGATTTTTTCAAAGATCCTTGCGGTAGCTTTGGAGCCTCTGAGGAGGAAAGGAATAACTATCATCCCATACCTAGACGACCTCCTCATTGTATCTCTATCCAAGGTTCATTCGGAGATGGATACCCAGGAAACCTTGCACCATCTACAGAAGCTGGGTTGGATAATCAACATTCCAAAAAGCCAAATTCATCCATCTCAGCACCTGGATTTTCTGGGCATGACCTTCGACACCAAAATCAATCAGGTGACGTTATCCTCATCGAGGATAAGGGGGATAATCAACAGAATCAAGTTCTTCAGGAAACAGAAGGTACACACTGCCCACGAATATATGAGAATTCTAGGAATATGAACTCTGCGATACAAGTAGTACCATGGGCCAGAAGTCATCTAAGGCCTCTCCAAAAGTTGTTCCTAGCTCACTGGAACAAGGACTCAGTGAACACTTCGCAAAGAATCCTGTTTACTCCACGGGTAAAATCAGAACTACTTTGGTGGACAGACCCAAGAAATCTGGGGAAAGGAACTTCTCTACAGGACTTAATCTGGCAAAAGGTATCAACAGACGCAAGCCTGACAGGATGGGGAGGTTTCTGAAACAACATCTCCATTCAGGGGACATGGTCTCAGCAGGAAAAAGCTCTTCACATAAATGTCCTGGAACTCAGAGCTATCTATCTGTCTCTAAAGAGCCTGAAGAAGTTTGTCAAAAACAAACCAGTCCAGATCCTGTCAGACAGCATGGTGGCAGTTCTTTACATAAAAAACCAAGGAGGAACAAAGAGCAAAACTCTGAACCTAGAATCTCAGAAGATATTGAGATGGGCTGAAAGGAACTTAGTGGCCCTGTCAGCCACTCACATAGCAGGAGTCTTGAATCTCCAAGCGGACTACCTGAGTCGAAACAAGATGGAGCCAGGAGAATGGTCCCTCAACACAGAGATCTACAACCAGATTGTCAGCAAATGGGGAAATCCAGTGATAGATCTCATGGCAACTTGGGAAAACAAGAAATGCAACACCTTCTTTTCCAGGACAAGACATCCAAAAGCTCAAGGGATGGATGCCAAGGCTCACCCCTGGAACTTTCCTCTGGCATACATTTTTCCACCAACCCCAATGATACCGAGGGTTCTAAGAAAGATCAGAATCGAGAAAGCAAATGTCATCCTAATAGCTCCAGAGTGGCCAAGGAGAGTTTGGTTCTCAGAATTAATCATTCTAGCGATAGAGGATCCATGGCCACTTCCAATCCGGCCGGACCTCCTGTCCCAAGGCCCAGTGTTTCATCAAAACCCAGCCTTTTTGAAACTAATGGCCTGGAGGCTGAGAGGAACTCATTAAGAACAAGAGGACTCTCAGACGCGGTCATAAATACAATAGCAGAAGGAAGGAAAAAGTCCACCTCCAGAATATACTGCAGAGTTTGGAAAGTTTTTTCAGCATGGTGTATATCTGAAAAAATAAAAAGATCCTGTATAAGAACATCACATATTCTGAATTTCCTACAGCAGGGGTTTGAAAAAGGATTAAAACCATCCACATTAAAAGTGCATGTTTCAGCATTATCAGCTTTTTCTGGCAAAACAGTTTGCAGAAGACCACCTAGTAAAAAGATACCTAAAAGCCATAACAAAAGACCTAGAATAAGAAAGGTTATTCCTCCATGGGATTTGAATATGGTGCTTGATCAACCATCTTCATCTCCAAAATTTGAACCTCTAGAAGAAATACCTTTAAGAATGCTTACTATAAAGACGGCCTTCTTAACTGCAATAACCTCTGCAAGAAGAGTTTCAGAAATTCAAGCATTATCCTCTAAACCACCTTACACGGTGTTTCATCAAGATAAGATAATTTTAAGAACCAAGCCTTCATTTAGGTCAAAAGTGGTATCCGAATTTCATCTGAACCAGGACATCATTTTACCCTCGTTTTGCCCTAATCCAAAAGGGGAAAAGGAAAAAAGGCTGCATAATCTGGATTTGGTGAGGTGTGTTTCTATCTACCTTAATAGAACAGAACCCTTCAGGAAGACGGATTCCCTTTTTGTCCACTTCCAAGGGAAATATAAAGGATCCTCAGCCTCAAAATCCTCCTTGTCTAGATGGATAACTCAATGCATAAGAGTATCTTATCTGGAAGCAGGGAAAATCCCTCCTAAGATCCTGAAAGCCCATTCTACCCGAGCGGTAGCCACCTCCTGGGCATCAAGAGCCTCTGCTTCTCCTGAAGAAATCTGTAGAGCAGCCACCTGGTCCTCTATCTCCACATTTATAAAGCACTATCAAATAGATGTACATTCCTCAGCAGAGGCAAAATTCGGAAGGAAGGTCCTTGAAACAGCCATACAGACCGGTCCGGTAAGAATGTGGTATCCTTTCTTTGTTTTTTCTCTATTATATATGTCATATGTATGGGCAGACATGTGATTGACTGGTAGGGACTGTGTTGTTTTCTACCCACCCATTGGTTTATTACTGCTTGGGTATGTCCCCATTAGTCTCTATCGCCATGATAGGGACACAGAAGAAAGGGAGACATTTTTCTTACCGATATTTCCTTTTCTTCTGTGTCCCTCCATGGCGCCCCTGCCCTCTCTTTAACATCTCTATTTATGTTTTTTAGCTTTGACAAATGATGACTGTCTGGAGGAGCGGGAAGGCTCCTTTTATAATTTTAACTTGGTCCTACGCCAGCTGGGGGGCGCTGACACACCCCATTAGTCTCTATCGCCATGGAGGGACACAGAAGAAAAGGAAATATCGGTAAGAAAAACTTCTCCCTTTCCCATGAGCGCTTGCTTCGAGCACTCGTTTCTGATTGGCTCCTGCCGCGGCAGCCATTTTGTGATCTTTCCAGAGCGAGTATCCTACTCAGGGCTTGGACTCTCGTTCTCTCCTTTGCTGATTAACCCTTTGCCTGCCAGATAAGTCTATTTTAGCGATTTTCTGGGGTGAAACTTTAATCATACACACTATAATTGGGTGATTTCTTATACAATAAGTTTATTGACACTGTGAGAATGTCTATACAATTGGAGCTTAGAGCCAGACCTAAGACTAAGGTTGCTCATTGCTCTTCCTGTCATTCAGGGTTACCTAGAGAATTCTCAAGTCATTTATGCCCAGCATGTTCTGATGTCCCTCAGAGTCTTCCAGGGACCTCCAGCCATGCATTAGAGCCAGTTTGGGTGCAAGAGTTCAAGGCTTCTACTAGGGACCTCAAGTCCACTTTGCAACTCTTTCCATCCCAGTTACAGGGGGTCTTCCGTTCTTGGAAGACCCCTTCCTCCGTCAAGTCTTCCCTCCCCAAACCTCAGGGAGTACCTGACGTGTCATATTCCTCTGAAGAGGAACTGCTGGTGGATTCAGATGTTGAGGAATGTTCTGCTCTGGGCTCTCCTCAGTTTTTTGGGGATCCTTTTGAGGCTGATCCTGAGCACTCCGCTGAGGGCCTGATCAGGGCTGTCTTGAATACTCTTAACATTCCCTTAGTTCAGGAGGTTCCTTCTGACCCCTCTGATTTGTTTCAGGAGCCTAAAAAGCCCCTTAATTGCTTTCCACCTAACCCTGCTCTTGACCTCCTTGTGTCTGAAGAGTGGAAGTCTCCGGACAGAAAGTCTTCTGTCTCCAAGAAATTTGCTAAGCTTTATCCCTTTTCTGAGGCAGCGCTTGCTCAGTGGGTTCATCCTCCCAAAGTGGATGCTCCTATCTCCAGGCTATCCAAGTCTACTGCCTTGCCAGTGTCTGATGCGTCTGCTCTAAAGAACTGGACTGATAAGAAACTTGAGGTCTCCCTCAAGTCCATCTTTGCCACTGCTGGTTCTGCCATGGGTCCATCATTTGCAGCAGCATGGGTGAACCAAGCCATTGTGGTTTGGACTGAACAGCTCACTCTTGCTGTCCATCAGGGTGCTCCTACTTCGAATAAGTTGTGCCTCCTTGCCAACATTTCTGAGGCACAGCACTGTATTTCTGCTGCCCTATTTGATGCTATCCGTTTGTTGGCTAGGGTTTCCACCATGTCTGTGGTTGCCAGACGGGCTCTTTGGCTCAAGATCTGGTCTGCTGATACTTCTTATAAGAAAGCATTGTTCTCCTTGCCTTTTCAAGGCACTTCTTTGTTTGGGCCAGGTCTCCAGGATCTGATCAGTGAGGCTACAGGGGGTAAGAGTACACTTCTACCCTTAGTTCCTAGGAAGAAAACGCCACTTAAGCTTAACCGGTATTTTTGTTCTTTTCAGAATGAGACCCATACGGTGAACAATACGGTTCCCTCCGTGTACCTCCTCCAAGCCCAAACGGCAATGGAAGCCCAAGGTCTCCAAGCCCAAGGCTTCCAAGCCTTCTTCGGGATGACTCGCCGAACCCGGGTCCGCACTCTGCTGTGTGTGGTCGTCTGCATCACTATCACAGCATTTGGGAGGATTTAGTGTCGGACCCATGGGTTTTGCAGGTGGTGACGGAAGGGTACAAGATCCCTTTCGTCTCTTCCTCCTTTTCGCGTTCTTCCTTCGCATACGCCTCAGGGCGCAGAGAAATCTAGTCTGTTCAGCGCTGTTCAGGCTCTTCTGGGCAAGGATGTTCTAGAGCCGGTGCCAGTTCAGGACAGAGGTATGGGTTTTTACTCAAACCTCTTTGTGGTCTCCAAGAAGGATGGTGGTTGTCGTCCCATTTTGGACTTGAAGGATCTCAATTCCTTTGTGACCCAGACTCATTATCACCAGGAGTCTCTACAGACGGTGATTGCTGCCATGTCCCCAGGGGAATTCCTTGCTTCTCTGGATCTTTAGGACGCGTACTTACACATTGCCATTCATCCAGAGAGCCGGCAATACCTCCGGTTTGCCTGCGACTGGGGTCATTTTCAGTTCTCAGCTCTTCCATTTGGTCTGATGACAGCTCCTCAGGTCTTCAACCATGTCCTGGGAGCCTTAGTGTTCTACCAAGATGGCATCAGAGTTACTCCATACATGGACAACCTGCTTCTGAAAGCCTCTTCTGCGGAACTTCTTCACCCGCAGGTTCATGTATGTATTCATGCTCTCACCCATCACGGGTGGATCATCAACTTGGACAAATCAGACCTTGTCCCATCCCAGCGTCTAGTTGTCCTGGGCCTCCTCTTCAATACCCAGAAGAACATGGTGTTTCTCACAGACGAGGTAGCTCACAGGGTTTCTGCGATACTGGCTCAGAATCCAGTTCCAGCCAAGAAGTTGTCTCTCATGGGGAAATTCATTTACACCACAGAAGCGGTACCGTTTGCCATGGCACACACCACGGAACCCCAGCGGTTTGTGATCCAGGCGTGCAGGGGTCGGCCAGACCTTCTGAAGACGTCGGTGTCACTTCCTCTTCATGTGGAACTGAGTTTGTCCTGGTGGCTTGACATCTCCAATCTGCTGAAGGGCAAGTCCTTCCTAGTTTCCTTTTGGACCACGGTGACGACAGATGCCAGCCTTTCCGGATGGGGAGCGGTCCTGGGTCGTCTGAGTGCACAGGGTCGGTGTTCTCCGGAAGAATCTCTCCTTCCCATCAACGTGTTGGAGCTTCGGGCGATATTTCATGCCCTTCGTCATTTGACATCTCAGCTGGAAGACTGTCCAGTCAGGGTAGAGTCTGACAATGCCACGATCGTGGCTTACGTCAACAAGCAGGGCGGAACAAGAAGTCTCACTGCTTGGTTAGAGGTCAAGGCTATTTTGTCCTGGGCAGAAGACCACGTTCCTGCCATATCTGCAGTGCACATTCCTGGCGTAGACATCGTCATTTCGGAGTTCCTCAGTCGCCACACAGTGGACAGAGGAGAGTGGCAGCTGCACCCAGAGGTGTTCACCCTCATTGTTCAGAAATGGGGCCTTCCTTACATCGACTTGATGGCGACAATACACAACAGGAAGGTTCCGAGGTTCTGCTCTCGATGGAGGGACCCTCTAGCTCTGGCGGTGGATGCAATGTCCATTCCCTGGTTATTCCCTCTGGCCTACATCTTTCCTCCCCTCCCTATGTTGCACAGGGTGTTACGGAAATTACGACTGGAGCGTTGTCCAGTCTTTCTGATTGCTCCGTACTGGCCTCACCAGGCTTGATTTCCGGAACTTCTGAATCTGTCAATGGCGGAGCCATTCCGACTCCCTTGCCGTCCGGATCTTCTTCTACAGGGTTACCTGTGGAAGGATGATGTTCATCGTCTAGAATTGATGACTTGGAAATTGAATGCTCAATATTGAGGAAGAAAGGGTTTTCTTCTGGTGTGGTGGCTACTATGCTTAGTGCCCGCAAACCTGTTTCTTCCAAGATCTACCATCATGTCTGGTCAACCTTCCTATCTTGGTATGCTGACAAGGACCTGTCTCAGGAATTTGATCTGCCTGCGATCCTGGCTTTTTTGCAGGATGGTGTGGATAAGGGCCTTAGTTTGAGTTCCCTTAAAGTTCAGACGTCTGCTGTCTCTGTTTTCTTTCACAGGAGCATTGCCATCCTTCCTGATGTCAAGGTTTTCTTCCAGGGCATTGCTCATACTCATCCTGCCTTCAAGATTCCTGTTCCTCCATGGGATCTTAACTTGGTTTTGGGCATTCTTCAGCGCCCTCCATTTGAGTCTTGGGCCACTGTTCCTCTACAACTGTTGACGTGGAAAATGGCCTTTCTCCTGGCGATTGTGTCTGTCCGCCGTGTCGCGTAGTTACATGCTCTGTCCTGTAAACCACCCTATTTAGTGTTTCACAAGGATAAGGTGGTGCTTTGCACTTCTCAGGAGTTTCTCCCGAAGGTGGTTTCGGAGTTCCACATCAATCAGGAGATTGTGGTGCCCTTTTTCTGCCCTGACCCTGCCTCCAACAAGGAGAGGGATCTCCACTTGTTAGACGTGGTGCGTTGTCTCAAGTTTTATGTACATCACACTGAGTCGATCAGATGCATTGTTTGTCATTCCTGAAGGTCCTAGGGCAGGAAGACCTGCATCCAAGGTGACTATTGCTTCTTGGATCAAGTCTACTATTCATAAGTCACGGCTCATTCTACTCAATCTATTGGGGCCTCTTGGGCTCACAAGAATCACACCTCTGCTGATCAGTTGTGCAAGGCTACCACTTGGTCACCTGTGCACACGTTTTCGAAGCATTACCGTGTTGATGTACTGGCATCGGCTGACGCCAGCTTTGGGAGGAAAATCCTGGAGGCAGTTTTGCCTTTCTAGGATTTTCTTCTGTTCTTGGTGCTTCCTTTTCTTTTGAGCCCCGTTGGCTTTAGTTTAGTGTGCTGTGTAAAAGTTGGGGTGTTGTTACCCCTGTTCAGTGTCCGTTGACACTTCATTGTTTGTTGGGCAATCTCTGATCTGATGGTTCATATCTACTCTGGTGACTTTGGGGGCCTTTTATAGCCTTTGTTTACCTTCCGGAAGGTCCTATCCAGCGCTCTAGTTGCCGATACTAATGAGAGGACGCAGATCCTGTATCGGACAATAGAGAAAACAGGATTTTAGTCTTACCTGTTAAATCATTTTTTCTTAGTCCATACAGGCTACTGGTCTCCCACCCTGTGAAGGGACCATGCTTGGCTCTCCTGTGGCAGACTGTGGGGGTCCTTCAGGGTCATGGTCACAGGAGTCTTCTTTTCCTTCTGCTATCTAGTCAATAGTTAATGACTCAAATCATTCTGGAGCTGGTTGGCTAGCTGCAGCCAAGGAGGGAAGGTAGGCTTCACCCCCTGCATACAATTATAGAATTGTTCCTGCCTGCTTAAAGGGGCGGATCACCTACTCAGAGTTACCAGTAACCTGTATGGACTAAGAGAAAAGGATTTAACAGGTAAGACTAAAATCCTCTTGTCACGGTTTTGTAAGAACACTCAGGCAATTAGGTAAGGTTAAGAAAAGCTTTATTGAGAAATAAATGACAAAAGCAATCACCCTACTCAGGTCCAGATGAGGTCAGTACCGTGATACTTCCCACACAGATAAGACACTGGCAAGTGACCAAGTCCCTAGAACGCTAGGGATAGCGGAGGCAGCACTGTTAGGACACTGGCAAGTAACCAAGTCCCTAGAAAGCTAGGGATAGTGAAGGCAGCACAGATAGGACACTAGAAAGTGACCACGTCCCTAGAACGCTAGGGATAGAGGAGGCAACACAATAGGACACTGGCAAGTGACAGAGTCCCTAGAATGCTAGTGATAGCAGAGGCAGCACAACAGATACTGCCAAGCAACCAAAGCTACTTGCAACACAGTCTCCCAGATGACTTTGGGAGTGACAGGCCAAACGGTATTACTGTAAGCGAGAGTAGTCTGAACTGAACTCAGGGTACGCACCCTGATAGGTCTGAAGCCAGAACTGCCAAATCGGTGCACACAGAGGTATAGCCAGTCCTAGTCAGTAACGGAATTGGATACTCAGCCAAGCCAGGTCGATACACACGGAGGTAGTCAGCCAGTCCTAGTCAGCAACGGAATCCGATACTCAGCCAAAGCCGGGTCGGTACACACGGAGGTAGTAAGCCAGTCCTAGTCAGTAACGGAATCGGATACTCAGCCCAAGCCAAGTTGATACACACGGAGGTAGTCAGCCAGTCCTAGTCAGCAACGGAATCGGATTCTCAGCCAAAGCCAGGTCAGTACACACGGAGGTAGTCAGCCAGCCCTAGTCAGCAACGGAATCGGATACTCAGCCAAAGCCAAGCTGATACACACGGAGGTAGTCAGCAACGGAATCGGATTCTCAGCCAAAGCCAGGTCAGTACACACGGAGGTAGTCAGCCAGCCCTAGTCAGCAACGGAATTTGATCACAGGAGCATAGTCAGGTGAGCCAAGACGTGCACGGAGCAGGAACAAGCAGCAACACAAATGCTAGGTACAGGTACACCACGAAAGGGAGCTGAAAGGATGACAGGAGAGAGTTTAAAAAGGCTAACCCTGGGTGGAGCCAGCGCCCAATCACCAATAAGAACAGTGCACGGAAAACCCGGAAGTAAACATGTCGCCCTGTTGCAGAATCACGGGCACCGTGTTCTAGGCATAGTAGCCTCTCAATGGTGCTACAACTAACATTTTTCACTCCCATGTGCCATTGCAGAGATGGGTGCTCCTCACAATTCTCTGTCTCCCTAAGTATAAGGGCATCCCAGGCATGGACCCTTGCTTCCATGTGCCTAGAGGGATTCAGCTGCACCACACCGATGAGGCCCACATAGGCCGAAACGTATGTCTGTGGTTATGCTGTTTCTCTCATATGGAGAGGTTTTGCCTATCATTTCAGAGCTGGACTGTCTGTGGGCGGGACCAGTCTGATGTGGATATGGAGATTTTGTCTCTGCAATTGCACATGGGAGTGAAAAACGTGAGTTGTAGCACCATTGAGAGGCTACCATGCCTAGAACAAGACACTTTATCTTGTTAATGCTTGATGGGTGCTCCTCACAATTCTTTGTCTCCCAGAATGTATTTATGGCTAAAGGGAGAGGAAGGAGAGTCAAGCAGTTTACAAAGTGTGAAGTTGCAAGCTCTGGAGTGCAACACTTCTCAAAAGGTGTCAAAGGCATAAAGGAGAGTTTTGGTTCTACGGACGTTAGATAATGCTGAAGCTGTAAGTGTTGATAGTGGTCAGATGGGGATAGTGAGTATTTACCCTGAAGGTGGGCAAAGGAGTCCATTTTATTGTTGTCTAAAACGTCTTGGTTATAACTAATTCCAGAATTTTTACAGGAAGCAGATGCGTTTATTGTAGCTCCAGGGAGGAATTCTGGATTACCAAAGAGCGGGACAATCCGAGAAAGGGACATTCAGGTTAGGGTTTAGGGTCTTATCACCATGAAACATTTGTAGCTGAAAGGCAAAAATGGATAAGAAGGAGGGTAGGGACAGGTTTTCTCATCAAGGGCACCAAAGGAGTCTGGGAAGGGAGAGGAGGGGGTGACTGAATTGCTCTCTACTTCAACCCATTGTGGGGGTTCAGAGATAGAAAACAACATAGAGATCTCCATCACTGATGTTACTGAAGGGTCAAGAAATGTTGGTCAGGGGGAGAAGCGATTGTAGTACCTGTTGAAATGCAGAAAAGATGTGGAGGTGATGGTGTGTAAGGATAAACCATCTTGAAAAACTAATATATAACTATATAAACAGGATGAGTACATGGAAAAGAGGGGAGGTGTTAGGGAGGATCTATTGTTTGGGTGCATTTTAGTACAATGTGCTATCCCCCGACCAAGAATCAAGATTAAATGGAGAACAATATTAAAGCCACAAGGAAGGGGGGTGGAAGAGGAGAAAAAAGTGGGGATGGGGTAGAATGTGAAAGGGAACATGTAAGTTATACAGTGAAATACAATTACATGAGATATTGAATGTATAGAATACGTCCAAGTCCATGAGTATAATAGGACCAGGATCAGGTAGCAGGAGCGCCTTGTATCTTTTGCTAGAGGTTTATGCAGACAAGGAGGGGTAGCAGTGGCAGTAGAAGTGGAAAGTTGGGAGAAGCTGGTCCCAATGTCAACTCCTCCGACACTTGATACGGGAAAGGTGGCGTGAGCAGCCTGTGGTGGAAGGAGGAGGGGATGGTTGACTTCACGAAACCAAAATGCAGTCAGCTTGGAGGTGAAAGTAATTGGGTAAGCGTTTAGAGCCATTTTTCTGCAATCTCAAGGGCATGTTAGCTTGGAATGCCCTAGTGATAGGAAAATCAGGACAGCCCAGTGGTACAGTCAGTCTGTGAAGGCAACATGTGGATACAGGGTCAAAGGTAAAGAAGAAGGCTCACATTGAGGGAGAGTCCTCACTCAGGGGCAAGCTGAATTAGAGAGACATAGGCCTCTAGTAGCTGTAGTGCAGAACCAAACCACTCAGTATCTTTGTCGGTAGGACAGCTGTGAGCATGTTTGGACAGAAAGATCCTCATGTACTTGTGAAAACCACCATAGGAGTAGATTAGAGTGGTGGGGTGTGGATAGGAGACCCTTGGATTAAGGTGAGGGTCAGAGTAACCCATAGCTGCCTGGTGCAACCACCACCAGGTGGAAAGATGGTCTGTCCCTTAGAGGTTTCTACCTATTATTGCCCTGTCAGTAGAGTTTTCTAACATTCTGGGCAAACATCTGTTCAATGCACAGCAATAGGGTATGCATACCTTTGTCACGAATGTGGCCTGTAGACGTGAAAGGAGAGTTGGAGGGCCTAGGCCACCAGTGCTTGGGGAACAGTTACCCGGTGTTGGTGTGCTATAATAAACCCACAATCAGTCCCTGGTAGTATGTAGAGGCTAGTAGAATGTAGGGCACTGGAGAAAATCCTAATATAAATGAAGATTTGTGCAGATTGAATTAGGCCACAGCGGAGCAGGTTGGATGTACATCTTGTCAGTACGGTGTCCTGGCCACCAATCCAATAAGGGATCTTTCTGATGTATACCCAAATGTTTTTTCAAAATGTTGACTATTTCTATGGAAGATATATTAAATGTAGTTCTACTGGCCATTGTGTCCATTCGGCAGGTAGCCAAACTCCAGGCTTTGTCCTTTAAATCCCCTTTTCTGTTTTTTCACCAGGACAGGGTGGTTTTACAAACTCCTTGGGGCTTCTGGAAATTGTCCTTCCCTCTTTCTGCCTGGCTTCATCAAATTCCCTTTGGGGGACCCTCTGCTTAGGGATAGGCCCCAACTCTGGAATTCTTATTTTCTTCCTAGGGGAGCTGGTGCTTCTCTAGGAGTCTTCTCTCTAGGATACATACTCTGCTTTAAGGATGAACCTTGTCTACTTTCCCAATCACTATCAAATTCCAAGTCTCCAAGCTAGGGAGATTTCTCTTTTGTTCTTTGAGGAACACAGTAACCATGGGGTTAAGTAGCTACCACCTGGAACGTAGGGCACTTAAAAACTAAAGCTCTCTAGAAGAGCAAACTCCCTCCCAGCTCCACATATCCCCACTCAGCAGCAGCCTTCTGAAAATAAGTTCTCTGCCTACATATCACGGTGCCCGTGATTCGTGCTATCCTGTGTCTATCACTTGCTGGAAGTTCCTCATTGGCTGTCTGCTGTTAGCCCTCCTCACACAGCCTTTTTAAACCCAGTGGGCACTCCCAGGTTGCCCTTTCATGGTGTCTCTGACATTACTTGTTCTGACCTGCTTGTCAGGCGCTTGGGCCTGAGGATCCGGTGGTTCCTGTCTTCCGGTGGTTCCAGTGTTCCAGTTTCGATCGTTCCTGAGTCTCCTGCCTGCTTGTCTCTCTAGCCGGTTCCGGTTGCTTTCCGTGGCTCCTACAGTTCCGGTCATCTGTCAGTGTAGCGGTGCTCGTTCCGGTTAGCCTCCGCTTAGTCTCGGGGCTCTCTCTCCTTCCTCTGTCGCCGAGGCGACATTGTGCTTGTTTCGCTCCGGCGATACATTACTGTTGGTCCCAGCGTGCGGACACTGGTTTACTCCATTTAACCTGGGGGCTCAATTACTGTTGGTCCCAGCGTGCGGATGCTGGTTTACTCCATTTAACCTGGTGGCTCAATTACTGTTGGTCCAGCATGCGGACTCTGGTTTACTCCATTTAACCTGGTGGCTCAATTACTGTTGGTCCCAGCGTGCAGACGCTGGTTTACTCCATTTAACCTGGTGGCTCCATTACTGTTGGTCCAGCGTGCGGACGCTGGTTTACTCCATTTAACCTGGTGGCTCAATTACTGTTGGTCCCAGCGTGCGGACGCTGGTTTACTCCATTTAACCTGGTGGCTCAATTGCTGTTGGTCCAGCGTGCGGACGCTGGTTTACTCCATTTAACCTGGTGGCTCAATTACTGTTGGTCCAGCGTGCGGACTCTGGTTTACTCCATTTAACCTGGTGGCTCAATCCCTGCTGGTCCCAGCGTGCGGACGCTGGTTTACTCCATCTAACCTAGTAACTCTGATTACTGTTGGTTCCAGCGTGCGGACTCTGGTTTACTCCATTAAACCTGGTGGCATTATCTACTGTTGGTCCCTGTGTGCAGACGCTGGGTTACTCTACCGAACCTGGTGGGTTATGTTACAGTTGGTCCCAGCGGGAGGACGCTGGTTTGCTCCTTGACTATTCTGACACTGAGGGCCGGTTGCTGTCCAACTTATTATTGCAGTTGTCTGGAGACTTCTGCTTGAGCGAGACCATTGATTCCTATTCCACTCTATTGTCATCTGACAGCCTGGTCTCCTCTTTTGGGCTGCCCTGCCCGGTATTGGTAAGGCCGGTAGAACCTACTTACGTTACATCTCTAAGGTTGCCTTACCCGGTATAGGCAGGGCCGGTAGAGCCTACTATCGGTGTTCCCTCAGGCTGCCCTGCCCGGTATTGGTAAGGCCGGTAGAACCTACTTATGTTACATCTCTAAGGTTGCCTTACCCGGTATAGGCAGGGCCGGTAGATCCTACTCTCAGTACTCCTTCAGGCTGCCTTGCCCGGTATTGGTAAGGCTGGTAGAACCGGTATGTTACACCTCACGGTTGCCTTACCCGGTATTGGCAAGTTCGGTAGAGCCTACTGCTATATTTGCAACTGTCACTTGGTTGCCTTGCCCGGTATTATTGGCAAGGCTGCTAGAACCCATTCATATTGTCATTACGTGTTGTATTGTTATATATGTATGATTCCCTATGGGATTGCCTTAACTTTTTCAATAAAGTTACGTTTTTACCAAACCTTAAGTCTGAGAGTCTTCAAATACCTTGACAGTACGAAAGGGCCATGACCTCAGACACTAAGAGTCACGGTAACACACAGAATATCCATTGGAGGATGGACATGCATGAGCAACGTTTGGATCAGCTGGCGGTTGCTATCCAAACTATTCTTGAACGCACGGTACTTGCAGATAAGTCCGGTTCTAGCCCGGTGGTCTCGTCAATTCAGACACCGGAAAATGAGTCTAGGCCCTCAGGGGCCGCAGTCAAAAGGTTAACGGCTTCTGCACCCTTGCTGCTAAGATATGACGGTGACCCTCAGCTTTGTAGAGGGTTTATTAATCAGCTTGAAATATTTATGGAATTGACGGCACACGCATTTCCTAATGACCGCAGCAAGGTTGGGTTCATGATATATCCCTGCTGACCGGTAGAGCATTGGCCTGGGCTAACCCACTTTGGGAAAACGCTAAACCCTGCATTAAAAATTTTTGTGAATTTGTGCAATCCTTTCGGACAGTATTCGAGCCTCCTGGTAGAACCACCTCTGCTGCTAAACGTCTTATGGAGATACAACAGGGCAGGTGCACGGTAGGCGACTATGCCATTGAATTCCGCACCTTGGCAGCAGAGGTAGGATGGAATAACGAGGTTTTGTTAGCAGCATTTGCCCAAGGCTTGAGTGATCAGATTAAAGACGAGATTGCAGCAAAAGATTTGCCTACTGATCTAGATGATTATATCGAATATGTTATTCTAATTGACTCCAGAATACGTGAGAGATTAACCGCCAGAGAGCGACGAAATCGGTTAAAGAATAATGGGTCTAGTAGCATATTTTGCCCACCCAACCCTCCCTTGGCATCCAAACCTAGTGAACCAGTACAGGAACCAGGTGAACCTATGCAGGTGGGTTTCACTAGGTTAACCAAGGAGCAGAGAAGGTATCGCAAGATACAGGGATTATGTTTATACTGCGGTAAAAATGGGCACCTGTTAAGATCTTGTCCTGTACGTCCGGGAAACGAACACACCTAGGGTACCTTGGGGGACAGGCCCTAGGTGGTGTCCAATCGTCCCCAGTGATGGGTGCACTTAAACCCACCATACTGGTGGTATTATCGTGGGCACAATGCTCAGTTGAGGTTTTGGCCCTGGTTGATTCTGGTGCAGCTGGGTATTTTATGGACAATACCTTTGCTGAATTGCATGGGGTACCACGCATTCAGAGAGAAACCCTTCTTGCTATTGAAGCGATTGATGGTAGACCCTTGGTACCCGCCCAGGTTACTTTTGAAACAATGCCATTGTCCATGACTATCGGGGCTCTCCACAAGGAAGAGCAGCAGTTTCAATTAATTAACTCTCCTCACCATACTGTGATTTTGGGCTTTCCTTGGTTACAGTTGCATAATCCACAATTCGATTGGCAGAAATGTGAGATTTCTGTGTGGTCTCAGTTCTGTATGAATAAGTGCGTCACCCATCCTGTGAAGGTCTTGTGCACCTCCCCTTCGCTTCCCGACGTCTACCAGCAGTTTAGTGATGTTTTGAGTAAGGGAGAGGCTGGCACCTTACCTCAGCACAGACCATACGATTGTCGTATCGAACTAAGTCCTGGAGCGGTGCCACCTAGAGGACGCACATACCCATTGTCTTGTGAAGAGAACCAAGCTATGGAAGAATACATAACTGATGCCCTTAGTAGAGGGATCATAAGGAAATCTACTTCTCCGGCTGGGGCCGGGTTCTTTTTTGTTAAGGAAAAAAGTGGCGAACTGCGACCATGCATAGACTACCGTGGGCTAAATAAGCTGATGGCAAAGAATGCTTACCCGATACCACTCATCACTGAGCTTTTTGATAGGCTTAAGGGTTCCTCGATTTTCACCAAATTGGACCTACAGGCGGCCTACAATTTGATACGTATCAGAGCCGGTGATGAGTGGAAAACTGCCTTTAATACGAGATCTGGGCATTATGAATACCTAGTCATGCCATTTGGTCTATGTAATGCTCCTGCAGTATTTCAAGAACTGATCAATGATGTTCTTCGAGATATGTTACAATCATGTGTTGTAGTCTACCTTGACGATATACTTATCCACTCCAAAGACTTGTCACAACACATCAAGGATGTGTCCGAAGTATTGCAGCAGTTACGCAAAAATAAATTATTCTGTAAATTGGAGAAATGCGAGTTCCACAAAACCAGTGTACCATTCCTGGGGTTTATAATTGGCAAAGACGGCATTGCCATGGATAAAGAGAAGTTGACGGCAGTCTTACAGTGGCCTAAACCTAAGAGCCTTAAAGCCATCCAATGGTTTCTGGGTTTCGCCAATTATTATAGGAAGTTTATTAAGAACTTCTCTTCTATTGTGAAACCCCTGTCTGACCTCACGCATAAGGGCACTTATCCATCTCTCTGGTCAGTGGCGGCTGAGGAGGCCTTTGAGAAACTGAAAGTAGCCTTTGCTAATGCTCCTGTGTTATCCCACCCCAATCCATTACTTCCATTTACTTTAGAGGTTGATGCCTCAGATATTGGGGTTGGGGCAGTACTTTCTCAACGACTGGTCAAAGGTGGAACACTCAGACCCTGTGGGTTCTTTTCCAAGAAATTGACTGGAGCCCAAAGTCATTATGAGATTGGTGATAGAGAATTACTGGCCATTATCCTTGCTCTCAAAGAATGGCGTCATTTATTTGAAGGCATGAAAAATCCCATGTTAATTCTGACTGATCACAAGAATCTGACTTCTCTCTGAGGCCAAGAGATTGTCCTCTCGCCAGGCCAGATGGGCATTGTTTCTATCTCGATTCAATTTCATTGTGTCTTACTTGCCGGGACCAAAGGATGTTAGGGCTGATGCTCTGTCTAGACAATTTGAGGCAAATTGAAGAAGAAGCACCAGCACCTATTATCCAACCTGATCGAATATTGGCCACCATACGTACCAGTATCACTTCACCTCTAGGGGAAGAGATCTTGGCTTCCCAAGCCTCTGCTTCCCCGGAAACTCCAGCGGGCAAATGTTTTGTCGCTGAACCATTCTGTACTCGATTACTTGAAACCTACCACTCCTCTAGGGCTGCGGGACATATTGGTAGAGATCAATTGTTTTGGTCCCTCTCTCAGTTATTCTGGTGGCCTTCTATGAGAGCAGATTGTGCCGATTTTACGAATGCTTGTGCTACCTGCGCTCGTGACAAAACCCCTAGACATCTCCCGGTGGGCTTGCTTCAGCTGGTGCCTAATGGTGAACGCCCCTGGTCTCATGTTTCCATCAATTTCATGGGAGAATTGCCAAGGTCTAGAGGGTATTCCTTCATATTGATGGTGGTAGACAGGTTTTCTAAAATGGCTCACTTTGTACCTCTCCATGGCCTTCCTTCGGCTAAAGAACTGGCAATGGTATTTGCTCGAGAGGTGTTTCGGTTGCATGGAGTACCCAGGGTACTAGTGTCCGACAGGGGGAGCCAGTTTGTGTCCAGATTCTGGAGGGCATTTTGTGAACAGATGGGCATACAGCTATCCTTCTCCTCTGCATATCATCCCCAGACAAATGGAGCCGCTGAACGGGCCAATCAAGGTTTGGAACAATTTCTGCGCTGTTTTGTGACTGACCATCATGACAATTAGGCCGACTTGTTGCCTTGGGCAGAGTTCGCCAGGAACTGTGCAGTCAATTCCTCTTCCAGGAGCTCTCCGTTCCTGATTAATTATGGGTTCCAACCCTGTCTGCTCCCGGATTCTTTTCAGACACAGCACATTCCAGCTCTGGATGAGCATATCGAGCAACTCCGTTCCACATGTGCACAAGTTCAGAGGGCACTGGGCCAGTCCTATCAGTGCCATGGTAACCGCAGAAGGCTTCCAGCGGTTTCCTTCCAAGTTGGGGATAGAGTATGGCTGTCTTCTAAGAACTTGAAGCTCCGGGTCCCATCTAATAAACTGGCACCTCGGTTTATTGGTCCTTACAGAATCATTCGCAAAATTAACCCTGTTTCTTATGCTTTGGAGTTACCTGCATCCATGCACATTCATAATGTATTCCATGTGTCTCTCCTTAAGCCTCTTATTTGTAACCGTTACACTACTACACCTGTGATGCCAGGCCCCGTTGAAGTCTAAGGGCAGGAGGAATATGAGGTACAAAGTATTATTGATTCCCGTAGGCTTAGAGGAAGGGTACAGTACTTGGTGCATTGGAAAGGTTATGGCCCTGAGGATCGATCGTGGGTGGATAGTAAGGACCTTCATGCACCCAGGTTACTACGGATTTTTCATACCAAATGCCCCCAGAAGCCCAGACCCTACTCTAGGAGAGGGGGTCTTTGAAAGGGGGATACTATCACGGTGCCCGTGATTCGTGCTATCCTGTGTCTATCACTTGCTGGAAGTTCCTCATTGGCTGTCTGCTGTTAGCCCTCCTCACACAGCCTTTTTAAACCCAGTCTGGGCACTCCCAGGTTGCCCTTTCGTGGTGTCTCTGACATTACTTGTTCTGACCTGCTTGTCAGGCGCTTGGGCCTGAGGATCCTGCGTTCCGGTGTTCCAGTGGTTCCATTGTTCCTGTGTTCCAGTGGTTCCAGTGTTCAAGTTTCGATCGTTCCTGAGTCTCCTGCCTGCTTGTCTCTCTCTAGCCGGTTCTGGTTGCTTTCCGTGGCTCCTACAGTTCCGGTCATCTGTCAGTGTAGCGGTGCTCGTTCCGGTTAGCCTCCGCTTGGTCTCAGGGCTCTCGCTCCTTCCTCTGTCGCCGAGGCAACATTGTGCTTGTTTCGCTCCGGCGATACATTACTGTTGGTCCCAGCGTGCGGACGCTGGTTTACTCCATTTAACCTGCTGGCTCAATTACTGTTGGTCCAGCATGCGGACGCTGGTTTACTCCATTTAACCTGGTGGCTCAATTACTGTTGGTCCCAGCGTGCGGATGCTGGTTTACTCCATTTAACCCGGTGGCTCGATTACTGTTGGTCCAGCGTGCGGACGCTGGTTTACTCCATTTAACCTGGTGGCTCGATTACTGTTGGTCCAGCGTGCGGACGCTGGTTTACTCCATTTAACCTGGTGGCTCGATTACTGTTGGTCCAGCGTGCGGACGCTGATTTACTCCATTTAACCCGGTGGCTCGATTACTGTTGGTCCCAGCGTGCGGACGCTGGTTTACTCCATTTAACCCGGTGGCTCGATTACTGTTGGTCCAGCGTGCGGACGCTGGTTTACTCCATTTAACCTGGTGGCTCGATTACTGTTGGTCCAGCGTGCGGACGCTGGTTTACTCCATTTAACCTGGTGGCTCTATTACTGTTGGTCCAGTGTGCAGATGCTGGTTTACTCCATTTAACCTGGTGGCTCAATCCCTGCTGGTCCCAGCGTGCGGACGCTGGTTTACACCATCTAACCTAGTAACTCTGATTACTGTTGGTTCCAGTGTGCAGACGCTGGTTTACTCCATTAAACCTGGTGGCATTATCTACTGTTGGTCCCTGCGTGCAGACGCTGGGTTACTCCACTAAACCTGGTGGGTTATGTTACAGTTGGTCCCAGCAGGAGGACGCTGGTTTGCTCCTTGACTATTCTGACACTGAGGGCCGGTTGCTGTCCAACTTATTATTGCAGTTGTCTGGAGACTTCTGCTTGAGCGAGACCATTGATTCCTATTCCACTCTATTGTCATTGTCATCTGACAGCCTGGTCTCCTCTTTTGGGCTGCCCTGCCCGGTATTGGTAAGGCCGGTAGAACCTACTTACGTTACATCTCTAAGGTTGTCTTACCCGGTATAGGCAGGGCCGGTAGAGCCTACTATCGGTGTTCCCTCAGGCTGCCCTGCCCGGTATTGGTAAGGCCGGTAGAACCTACTTACGTTACATCTCTAAGGTTGCCTTACCCGGTATAGGCAGGGCCGGTAGAGCCTACTATCGGTGTTCCCTCAGGCTGCCCTGCCCGGTATTGGTAAGGCCGGTAGAACCTACTTACGTTACATCTCTAAGGTTGTCTTACCCGGTATAGGCAGGGCCGGTAGAGCCTACTCTCAGTACTCCTTCAGGCTGCCTTGCCCGGTATTGGTAAGGCTGGTAGAACCGGTACGTTACACCTCACGGTTGCCTTACCCGGTATTGGCAAGTTCGGTAGAGCCTACTGCTATATTTGCAACTGTCACTTGGTTGCCTTGCCCGGTATTATTGGCAAGGCCGGTAGAACCCATTCATATTGTCACTACGTGTTGTATTGTTATATATGTATGATTCCCTATGGGATTGCCTTAACTTTTTCAATAAAGTTACGTTTTTACCAAACCTTAAGTCTGAGAGTCTTCAAATACCTTGACACTACAGGAGAGCAACAGGGCTGCCATGTTTCATTTCCCTAATATGGCTGGCTCCTTATACTGTCCCTTCCCCTTGAATGCAGAACTGGACACAGACTATTTATGAAAGCTGATGGCCAAAACCTTGAGTAGGCACTCTCCTGCCCAGTTTTAGAGGAGCCAAGAAGAGCCTGAAAATACTGAAGATTCATAAGGTTCTGGTTTTGTGAGTATGCCCTGTCCTTGTCGATTTCTTTGTCTGCTGGCCACAATCTGAGACTGTTTGTGGTACATGGCATATTCCTTTACTTTTCTTTTACTTTATTTTCCTATAGCTTCTTGTTTTTTTTTTTTTTTTTTTTACACATATATACTTGTCCCACTAGGTTTGAAGGACAAGTTTTGGGTTATGGTGCCTTTGAAGCTCTGCGTAGGAGGCCACCATCTTTATTATGCAGATTTAGTTGCTTTGTAGCTAATTAACTGTGGCTCTAACTGCTCCTTGACCTGCATAATGTGGAGAGCCACTGCTCCAATTTTATTTTGAGTATTACAGCCCAGCTTCCCTAGCTTTAGGGATAGGAAGAGAGATAGCTTCTTCTCCCTTTCTTCCTTTCTCTTTGGTCAGCACACCAGGAGGCCCCTCTTCAGCAGGCTCTTTTCTCATATGACCAGCTCGACCCATGGGGCTACTTGACCCCTCAATGGTGCAAATTTGTTTATTTTAATTTATTTTTCTGCCTTATTTGTACGTATTGGTCAGTCTTTTTGAGAGTATGTGTGCCATGTCAGAGGGGACAAGAGCAAACACAAATTTGCCTCCCTTATTAGGGATTTTTTTGTTAAGCATCACATTTTCTGTGATTGTGATCTCTTTCTAACACTGGGGATGGAGTGGATGGGAGATCCTTTTAAATTATTTTCTGTCCTACATAAGGATGCAGGGCTCTCAGTTGTGCTGCCAAACAATGCACAAAAGAAGAAAAATTGACAAGTAAGAAAATTACCTTTCTTCAACCAAAATAAGTAATGTTATATTTTTCTATATTCAGTGTAATTTGCCATTTATCCTCCTATTCACTTAGTTCGTAGAAATATATTTTTGCAGTGAAAAAAAACATCATCTTCAAAGATTGAGGTAAAACTTTCAACGCCCACTTCTCTGTCATTACAAACAAATTAAATCACATAGTGTCCTCTACATTCTGTAATCTATCCAAATTTCTGTACATATATAGACATAATCCCGCTAGAGCAGGGGTAGCCAACCCTGGTCCTTAATCGCTACAAACACTGATTGATTCACCTGTGTTCAAGCAGAGAGATCTCAAAAACATGCATTGTTGGTAGCTCTTGAGGGCCGTGATTGGCTACACCTACGCTACAGTATCTCTTTTGTCTCTACTGAAAATCAGGTGGTGGAATCCATTATCAAACCCTATGCCTGCATAAAGTCAATTTACTAAACTGTGTTCTTCAGAATGTCTCCCCTTAACACTGCTTGCACTGAGGAGATGACTGAGAGGTAGTCTGTGGTTGCTTTCCGCTACACCTCGTTTAAGGCAATGTAGTAACAAGTCGTGGAGGAAATGGTGTGAATGTACGTCACTTCCCTGTGCATGCTATGGGACTGGCATATAGTGCTTTCTGGCATTAATATTAACACCGCCAGAGATGAACTACAACAATCATATTCAATAGTGCATAACCTGAAGTAGGGCCACGGGCATTAGACACTAATGCCAGTGGGACTGTGCTGATGAGTTCATACATTAATTCCAGTACCAAAATCCAAGTATACTATATCCACAGTTACTATTCAAAACTGATCTTGACTTAAACAGTAATACAAAGAATTGACTTCTGTATTTGCAGATGACACTAAATTATGCAGGGTAATAAATTCAAACAGAATATTTGTTCTCTACAGAGGGATTTACATAAAATGGCAGATTGGGCAAACAAATGGAATATAAAGTATAATGCAGGATAGTGTAAAGTCATGCATTTGGGAAGAAAAAATTCCAGTGCTACCTATGCACTTTAGTGGAAACATTTTAGGAGATTATTTGCTAGAGAAATACCTATAAATCCTTGTAAGCTACACACTTGGAAGCAGTGAGCAGTGTCAAATAGAAGTAGCAAAAAGCAAACATAGATCTGTCTTGCATAGAAAGGAGGTATTGAAGCAAGAGTTGATAACATAATTTTGCCACTGTACAAATAATTGATAAGCCCTCACCTTGAATATGCAGTGCAGTATTCGAGGATACTCTAGAACTGGAGAGTACAGTGAAGAGCAACATAATTAAGGGAATGGAAGACTATGTATAAGGAACGTCTAGACAAACTTTGTTTATTTACTCTAGAGAAAAGAAGGCAAAGAGGAGATTTTATCACATTGTACAAGTATATGAGCTGTCAATACAAGAATCTCTCTGGTGAGCTATTCATTCCAAGGCCCGACCAAATAACCAGGGGCACCCCTTGAGAAGAGAGGAAATGGGGTTTCAACTTCAGCAGAGGAAGGGTTTGTTTGTTTGTTTGTTTTTTTTACAGAAAGGTCTGGTAAATTGTGGACTTGTTGCTCAAGGATGTGGTAAAGGTAGATACAATGGACACATTTAAGAGAAGATTAAATACATTTATTTCAAGTGGGAACATACAGGGTTCAGATAAAGACTAATTTATTTGGCAGCAGGAAAGCTTATATGACTCTCATTTCTCTGGGCTATAAGGCAAAGGTTGAACTTGATGGATTTGTGTCCATGATGCTTTAAATTCGGGTTCATAGTTTATATATCCTCCATAGTCTACTTTGGGTACTGTTTTGTTATACCTGTTTACTGTATATAGGGAAACAAGAAAGAATAAAATGGAATAATGGTGAAAATTTCCTTTACATGTACATCAAAAGCGCTACGTTCAAGATATAATGTTTGGCTTACATTGTATCTAATCTAGACGACCGTTTGCAGTCTTCACAATATTTTAATCCAATACTCTCTGTTCCACTGTTTCCAGCATGTTGAACTTCCCTATTTTCTCCTCAATACTGTTAGCCCCACTTGTATTCCAATTCTCTGGAAAGGTGGAGCAAAAGCAACTTCCACCCAAAAAAGCGGAACCATGATAGGGTGATTAAACACTTTTATCACCCATGACAGCACATGCAAAATAATCCTTACAGAACTGGGAATTACGATTCATATATAAGGTTCAAATTCACCACTCTGGAGAGCAGCAGTCTTCAAATATCTGAATGCGTCAGTTGTCCCATTCCTCAATGTATTTACAATATTCTTCTAATTCTCTGATATAGAAACTAAAGATACAGAATAGAGTGATAGACTTTAGTTACTGAAATTAACGCATACAGAGTGTTACAAATTATAAACTTTCAATACATTTCTGTATTACTTCAAGTGCCTGTATTAGACAGTGGTATTTGGCCAAATGCTTCAAACAGTGCATAACCTAATAAGCCGATATTATTAGTACTTGCTGGAGTCAACACTGTGTATACAGGTTCAAAGTACAGTAATTCCAGTCTCTAAAAACTCGAAATGATTCAGCAGTGCGTTATGCCGCTGCTCATTTTTGGAGTCAAAGATGTCATGCTTACATGACAAAAAAAACCTCAAGCACCATCAACATTGCATCCTCTACTCCTGTATTTGATTGATAATGGTCCAGATGTGCAATCCAGGGATACTGAAGCACAAGGACATTATATTTTTGAAATAGGTATCAGAGGAGAGCAAGATTGAAAAATAAGTAAGACAACTTTCTATTCCAGCCTGCCAATTAATCAATAGGATGGAAGCTACACCAATTATGTGCTGGATTCCATTGCTGGTGATAACTTTATCACTTGTTTTATCCCAGATGACACCATAAACGTGTGTAGAAAATTGTCACACCCGTTACGCCCAATCTCGTACTACCGGAGCTGGGGATCAAAGCTTAGGAGCGATGATTGAGAGTTTAGAGGGGCATGTTTCGACCAGGCTGAGGTGCTGGGTACAAGCCTCTCAGGAAGGAATAAATCCTAGACAGGGTACAAGAGAGAGGATCCGCAAGAGCACTCACAGCAGAACTGATGATCAGATGAAATGTATTCTGCAGCGCAGCTTGATCAGCAGGAAACACTGTATCACAGCACGGCTGTAGACCAGATGAAATGTATTCTGTAGTGCAGCTTGATCTGCAGGAAACACTGTAGCACAGCAGGGCTGTTTATCAGATGAAATGTATTCTGTAGTGCAGCAAGATTGGCAGGCTATACGGTCACACATCGGGGCTGTAAATCAGACGAATTGTATCCTGCTTCGCAGCAAGTCTGGCCGGATACACTGTAGCAAGGCAGGGCTGATGATCAGATGCAGTATATTGTGCAGCTCAACTTGATCGTCAGAAACACTGTAGCACAGTAGGGCTAGATGAAATGTATTCTGCAGCGCAGCTTGATCAGCAGGACACACTGTTTCACAGCAGGGCTGTTGATCAGATTAAATGTATTCTGTAGAGCATCAAGAGTGGCAGGCTATACTGTAACACAGCAATGCTGTAAATCGGAAGAAATGTATCCTGCAGCGCAGCAAGTTTGGCCTGATACACTGTAGCACAGCTGGGCTGATGATCAGATGAAATGTATTCTGTAGAACTGTAAGATTGGTAGGCTATATGGTAACACAGCAGGGCTGTAACTCGGAAGAAATGTGACCTGCAGTGCAGCAGGTTTGGCTGGATACACTAGCACAGCAGGGCTGATGTTCAGATGAAATGTATTCTGCAGCACAGTTTGATTGGCAGAAACACTGTAGCACAGCTGGGTTGTTGATCAGATGAAATGTATTCTGTAGTGCAGCAAGATCGACAACCCAGAAACCCACGAAGAGGCACAAAAGGATGAATGCTAAGCCTCCAGGCACAGAATGCAGGATGAGGGTGCTAAATGCGGGGGAAGCCAGTGCCCGACACATGCAACAGAAGGACAGCTAGATCGCTTCTGTGAGGCGATGGAATGTACCAGCTAACCGCCACAGCCAGGAGGAGACTGCAGCACACGCGAAGAACCGGAGACCAGCCGGGCAAGGGTCCGAAGGAGAGGCAGGTAGAAAAGTCAACAAACGCGCCAGGTCAAAACTGGGAGATCAATGGAAGCAGGAGAAGGGGGCCGAGCAGATAAGCCAAAAATCAGAAGACGAAGACGCGGTCAGGAACAATCCAGGTCGGTAAACCAGGAATCAGAGCGCTAAGAACAAACTATGAAAACTAGCTCAATAATCAAGCCTTGAGTAGACGTGGCGCCCGGACTAAAAAGGGTATGCAACCAATAAGTTTCAGGGTCAAAGTCCAGGTCATGACCTAGGGTTGTGACAGTGCCCCCCCTTTAACGGGAACCCTCCGGGGGCCCAGGTTTATCAGGATGAAGTCTATGAAAGGCTCGAACCAGTGTAGGTGCATGGACTTTGGTAGCTGGAATCCAAGATCTTTCTTCAGGCCCTAACCTTTCCAATCAATAAGGTATTGTAATGAGCATCGTACCAGGCAAGAATCCAAAACCTGTTGAACTTCAAACTCCTGGTGACCGTCACGTAGAACCGGAGGAGGTTGACTAGCCACAGTAGTCTCTTTAGGGTCTGGTTTGAGTAAAGCTATATGGAAGGAATTAGATATTTTCCAAGTCTCAGGTAGTTGCAGGGTTACAACTACTGGGTTGAAAATCCTGATTACTTGAAAAGGACCCGCAAAACGAGGTCCCAACTTATCAGATGGTTGGTAAATATTCAGATGTCTAGTAGAAAGCCATATCATATCCCTTGGTAAGTATTTTGGACATTGGCGACGGTGGCGATCCGCTTGTTGTTTGTGTCTTACTGATGATCTCTCTAATTGTTTTTGTATTTTGGTTCCATAATTGGAGACAGTGATTGATAATCGAGTCAGCTGCCGGATTTCCAGAGGATGAAACTACTGGAGTGGTTCATGGATGGAACCCATAGACTGTGAAGAATGGAGAGTTCTGAGAAGATTCATGAAGATTATTATTAAAGGCAAATTCAGCGAAAGGTAATAGTTCTACCCAATTATCCTGTTTGTCTGAAATAAAATGTTGCAGGAACACCTCTAGTGTCTAGTTAGTCCTTTACGTCTATCCATTTGATTGTGGATGATAAGCTGAAGAAAAATGTAGTGTGATTCCCAAACGAGTACAGAAGGCTTTCCAGAACTTAGAAATTAATTGAGATCCTCTATAAATGGGCAACCATGGAGTCGAAAAATCTCTCAAAGGAATATGAAGGAAAGTTCCGTAGCTGATGGTAGTTTCTTCAATGGGATGAAATGCTTCTGTTTAGAAAATATGTCCACCACTACCAGTATGACTGTACATGATTGGGAGTTGGAAAGTTCTACAATGAAATCTATTGATATGTGTGTCCAAGGAAGGGAAGGCACCGGTAAGGGATGGAGAAGGCCAGCTGGGGGTTGATGGCTAGATTTAATTCTAGCACATGAAGGACAGGCTGCAACAAGGCTTTTGACCTCTAGATGAATTGATGGCCTCCAAAATTGCCGGAGAATGAGATCTGTAGTCTTTTTGACTCTGGGATGGCCCGACGTAGGGGATTGGTGAAAGAATGTAAGAATTTCATGTCTATATTCTTCTGGTACAAACTAATGTACCTTGAGATTGTCTCAGAGCTGGAGTAGACTGGGCTAGTTGGATCCTTCTTAGAGTCTCCATAGATAATGCTGACAAAAAGTGGTCGGAAGAAATAATGGGTTCTGGCTCGGGGGTGGGTCCTGGTTCAAATTGTGGTGATAATGCATCTGCTTTACCGTTCTTAGATCCAGGGCGATAGGAAATTTTAAAGCTGAACCTGGTGAAAAAAGAGCCCATCTATCTTGTCTAGGGTTAAGTCTTTTAGCCGACTCCAAGAATTGTAAGTTCTTGTGATCATCGTTGATCCCTCGAGTAAATGCTGCCACTCCTCAAATGCCATCTTTATGGCCAGAAGTTCCCTATTGCCGATGTCATAATTTGACTCTGCTGGAGAGAATCGCTTTGAAAAGAAGGAACAAGGGTGGAGTCTCTTAGAGTCTGGATCTCTTTGAGAGAGAATGGCACCTGCTCCCAGTTCAGATGCTTCCACTTCTAAAATGAATGGTAGGGAAGTATCTGGAAAGCGTAGAATGGGTGCTGAGGTAAAAGATGATTTTAATGATTCAAAGGCCTGGATAGCCTCTTCTGACCAGTCTCTTGGATTGGCCCCCTTCTTAGTGAGCGCAGTGATGGGTGCAATGATTCTAGAAAAGTTGCAAATAAATCTTCGGTAATAATTTTAAAACCCGATGAATCTCTGGATCGACCTGACATCTAATGGCAAGGGCCATTGTGACACTGCTTTAACCTTCTCTGGATTATCTCAACTCCTGTCACAGAAACGATGTATCCCAGGAAGGAGAGTCTGTCTCTTTCGAATTTGCATTTCTCAGGGTTGACACAAAGGTTAAAGTCTCTCAATCTTTGGAGGACAGTTCGGACCTGAGTCCTAAGAAGTTGTAGATTAGCCAAGAAGACTAATATATCATCCAAATAGATGATCACGCAAGTGAAAAGAAGATCCCTAAATATATAGTTCATAAACCCCTGGAAGATGGGCAGGGCATTACAAAGTCCAAAAGGCATTACCAAATATTCATAATGTCCATCCCGTGTGTTAAAGGCCATCTTCCATTCATCTCCCCCTCTGATATGGATCAAATTATATGCTCCTCTCAGGTCAAGTTTGGAAAAAATAGTTGCTCCCTTAAGTAATTCAGATAGTTCCAGGATTAGGGGATAGGGTAAAAGTTCTTAACCGTGATTTTGTTAAGTCCACGGTAATCAATACATGGACGAAAGGAGCCATCCTTCTTATGAACAAAAAAGAATCCTGCTCCGGCTGAGAAGGTATCACGGTGCCCGTGCTACTGCTGGTGACATTTTTGACAGTGCTACTTTCTGATGCCTTTTATTGGTTTGCGTGGCTTTGCTCCGCCCAGTGCTAGCCCTTAAAAACTGAGCCCTGTCACTTCTCTGGTGCCCTTTCGTGGTGTTCCCGTTGCTAAGCACTTGTTCCAGTATTTCGTGTGATTCCTGTGTATGACCCGGACTGCCTGACAACTCTGCTTGTATACGTTCCTGCTCTGTGTACCGACCCGGATTGGCTGACGTTCCTGCTCTGTGTACCGACCCGGATTGGCTGACATTCCTGCTCTGTGTACCGACCCTGCCTAGCTGACGTTCCTGCTCTGTGTACCGACCCTGCCTGGCTGACGTTCCTGCTCTGTGTAACGACCCGGCCTGGCTGACATTCCTGCTCTGTGTACCGACCCGGATTGGCTGACGTTCCTGCTCTGTGTATCTTCCAGGCCCGGCTCACTGCTCCATCCAGGATCCGGTTAGGGGCTGTCCTCCGGTGCCCTCTCTGTCCATGGACAGATCCTCTTGTTGCCTCGTTGCTGCTCAGGCAGCCTTGTTACTGTCACCGAATTGTGCCTTGTGATCCGACACCCCGGTGTTGTAGATCCATCCGGTTGCACCACGGTACGCTTGACCTATTATTGCTACAAGCTGAGGTTGGTCTATTCATGGGCGCCACAGGCTGTTCTCACTATCTGGCAGTCGACTCCAGGTCTGAGCATTCGTTAACCCCTTGTGGGTTGGTGCCATTACACATTGGGACACAGTCATTGCAGTCTCAGTTTGGTGTCACTCTGTGCCTACAGTTGCAGTACTCCATTACTGCTCCGGCAGTCTACCGCTTGTTCAGGGCCTTTGTTTACTCCTGTGGCCTTAGTAGCTATTGTGTCACTCACTGCGTAGTGAGTGTCCTTTGGGTCTCGCGCTATTAGGGCCTGTCTGTCCTCCTGGCCTAACAGCAACCATTTCACTGCTGTCTCGTTGGATTCACATGAACTGTACCTGACCTGTGTCAGTATTATATTTGCTTATATATATATATATATATATATATATATATATATATATACTGGACCCGTGTGGGTATTGATTACTGTAACCTGACCTGTGTCAGTATTATATTGTATACATATATTACTGGACTCGCAAGGGTTATTCTATTTCTGTGGTTTTTCAATAAAACTGTGTTTTACCTAAACCTTCTGTGTCTGGTTGTCCATAAAACAGTTACAGAAGGAAGAGGGTCTTATGAATCCTTTAGATAAGTTCTCCTTAATATATTCTGAAAGGGCCTTGTTCTCAGTAGCTGAAAGGAAGTAGGACTTGGTATGAGGAGGAGAGGAACCTGGAATTAGTGGCACAATCCCAAGACCGATGGAGAGGAAGCACTTCTGCCTTAGACTCAGAAAAGACATCCAAAAACTCTTGATATTGTGGGGGAACCAATATAGAGCCTTCTTTAAGGGAGTGGGTAGTGGATCCACCCACCACTTGCTTGGTGATGGTTCTGAGACAGCCCTGGAAACAGTCTTTGCACCAAGAGGTGAGTTGTCCCGATTTCTAATTGATGACTGGATTATGGAGTCTCAGCCAGGGTAGACCAAGGATAACTGGATTAATAGGAGATTTGATAATATCAAAAGATAGAGACTCTGAATGAAGGATTCCTGTAGCCATCTGGATGGGTCTAGATTCCTGATGAACAATGCCCTCACCCAAGGGAGGGCCATCAATAGAAAAAAACAAGAGTGGACTAGTCTTAGATTGAATAGGGATTCCTTGACTCTTGGCCCAGGCCTCATCCATAAAGACACCTGCTGCTCCGGAATCTAAAAAAGCTGGAACTTCAGAAGACTTCTCCGACCATGCAAGATGGATCGGTAATAATACACGTGAAGGGGAGGGGAAAGAATCTAGGACTGGCTTAACGGGTCTCTCCCATCTAACCCTTAAGCCTGGGAGTTTCCCGGTTTAGTCGGATACCAGAGGACGAAATGACCCTTGATGCCACAATATACACATAATCCCTGACAACATCTACGTTGTTTCTCTTCCTCAGAGAGTCTTGATCTAGTAACACTCCCGATCTTCATTGGTTCAGCAATGTTCTCCATCGCCGTTCGTGGTTGGTTGGACCAAAACTTGGGTCTAATTCATCTAGTTCTGTCCCTTTCTATCTGTCTTGAATCCTTGTATCAAGATCCAAGCATAAAGTGATCAGGCCCTCCAAATCTTCTGGGATAGGTCTACAGGTAAGGGCATCCTTCAATCGTTCATTTAGCCCACTCCTGAAGGCAGCTTTGAGTGTTCCAGTATTCCATTGTCTCGTAGGCTAGTGTACGGAATTCAATAGCATACTGACTCAATGTACGGTTTCCTTGACGAAGTTCTGGAGTGCTGCTTCAGCAGTTGTTCCTCTGCCAGGAGTGTCAAAGACAGATCTAAATGACTTGATTCATTCTTCGGTATTCCGTAGAATCGGAGAGTCTTGCTCAACTAAGGGAGATGCCCAAGCCATGGCCTCATCCCTAAGGAGGGAGATAATGAAGGTAACCCTGGCAGAGTCTGAAGCAAAAGTCTGTGGTAGTGTCTTGAAGTGTAAGGAGCATTGATTTAAAAAAACTCCTGCATTCTGATGGTTTGCCTGAGAATTTCTCTGGTAGGGGAATCTTTGGTGGTTTGACTTCAGATGGTGAAACTGGAGAAGTAGAACGTGCTGAGGGTCCAGAAACCTCTGCGGTTTGATGGGGGGTTGTCGCCTGCCCTCTCCAAAGGTCTAGGATAGCATCCAATTTTCTCTCTAGGCTTTAAAGATGGATCTAGTGAGAGGCAAGGAGATGTTCCTTCTGATCTTGATGAACCTGCAGTCTGGATAGCTCAGTGGGATCCATAATGCGGCTTGATTATTCTGTCACACCCGATACTCCCAATCTCGTACTACCGGAGCTGGGGATCGAAGCTGAGGAGCGATGATTAAGAGCGAAGAATGGCAGGTCTCGACCAGGCTGAGGTCCTGAGTACAAGCCTCTCAGGAAGGAAGAAATCCTAGACGGGGTACAAGGGAGAGTGTCCGCAAGAGCACTTGCACAGAACTGATGATCAGATGAAATGTATTCTGCAGCGCAGCTTGATCGGCAGGAAACACTGTATCACAGCAGGGCTGTAGATCAGATTAAATGTATTCTATAGTGCAGCTTGATTGGCAGGAAACACTGTAGCACAGCAGGGCTGTTGATCAGATGAAATGTATTCTGTAGTGCAGCAAGATTGGCAGGCTATACAGTAACACAGCGGGGCTGTAAATCAGAAGAAATGCATCCTGCAGCACAGCAAATTTGGCAGGATACACTGTAGCACGGCCAGGCTGATGATCAGATGAAATGTATTCTGTAGAGCAGTAAGATTGGCAGGCTATACAGTAACACAGCAGGGCTGTAAATCGGAAGAAATGTGTCCTGCAGTGCAGCAGGTATGGCCGGATACACTGTAGCACAGCAGGGCTGATGATCAGATGAAATGTATTCTGCAGCACAAACTTGATTGGCAGAAACACTGTAGCACAGCAGGGCTGATGATCAGATGAAATGTATTCTGTAGTACAGCAAGATTGGCAACCCAGAGACCCTCGGAGAGGCACAAAAGGATGATTGCTAACTCTCCAGACACGGAATGCAGGATGAGGGTGCCAAATGTAGGGGAAGCCAGTGCCCGACACATGTAACAGAAGGACACCTAGATTGCTTCTGCGAGACGATGGAATGTACCAGCTAACAGCGATGGCCAGGAGGAGACTGCAGCACACGCGGAGAACCTGAGACCAGCCGGGCAAGGGTCCGAAGGAGAGGCAGGTAGAAAGTCAGCAAACATGCCGGGTGAAATCTGGAAGATCAGTGGAAACACGAGAAGGGGCCGAGCGGATAAGCCAAATATCAGAAGACAAAGACGGTTAGGAACAATCCAGGTCAGTGAATCAGGAATCAGAACGTTAAAAACAAACTATGAAAACTAGCTCAATATTCAAGCCACAAGTAGACATGGCGCCCGAACTAAAAAGGGTAGGCAACCAATAAGCTTCAGGGTCAAAGTCCAGGTCATGACCTAGGGTTGTGACAAAAATCTGTAGGATAAAATTAGTGATAACATTTATCATCTGCAATATAATAAATCCCTCTGTTAAAAATGATTGTGTTGCAATGTATTGAATACATATCTAACATCAAGTAAATTAACACTATGAATAACATTTCCTCCTAAGTCTTCTAATACTATAAAGTAAACAGGTGCTGCACTGAACTATGGGTTTCTGGTATCTGTACTTTTGCAATAACATTTCTCTCTATAGACCAGGAATAGGCAACTCCATTCCTCATGTGCTGCTAACAGCACATGCTTACAGGATATCTGTACTTGAGTACAGGTGGATCAGAGGTGGTCACTTTTATTGATCCACCTGTTACTACGTAGAAATATCCTGAAAACATGAACTCTTAGCATCACTTGACAACCAGACTGGACTTTAGTTGTTGGGGCTGTCACCTCATCCCTTAAATATCATTCTCTTATGAAGTCTACATACTGCATTTCTGCTCAGGGGCCATTTAATTCCTTATGTTCAAAAGGAAAGTGGAAAAATTCTGGAACCAACCAACTGTACCATAGGAGACAAATACACATTTAAAAGCCCTTTTCATTTAAATGGGGATTAGAACAATAGTAGAGAGGTCCTTCTTAATGCATTGGAGACCTCTCTATCATACAAGGTTTTAAAAGCTTCAATTATATCAATAGGAATATGTATATGTACCCCTATAGTGCAGTTGGTTGGCCCCAGGATTACTCCACTTTAAGCTCCAGTGAGTAGGGCATATTGAGTTCCAAGTGTGACACCTGCCAAATTCTAATTAAATAAAGATACATAACTCTTCCCATGATGTTACTTGCACCAAAAGGAGGGTAGTAGGGAAGTTTATGGGCATTTTAGACCTAGTTCAAACAGGCTTTTTTAGTATGGCATTTTCCCATGGTATGTTAAACACACTGAAATGTTCCCAATTGCTGTGTATCAGGCTTTTTACTTGGACAATTTTTCCACTGTCAGCCTGAACACAACCTGCTGAAACCTTTTTGCTTTAAACATAGGAATGTTTTAGCACGTGTTACATTTATGTGAACACAGTTCAGCATTCACAGGGACTATTGCATACCTCCCAACATTTCAAATGGCCAAAGAGGGACACTTTTGTTTTAGGTTGTGTTTATGGGGGTGTGGCTGGTGGGCGGGGCATTACTGAGAAGTTTTAGGATATTTCTTGACCTATTGGCTCCTCTTTGTTTAACTGCATAAATTATTTAGAGCAATACCAAAGTATTTTATTTACACAAATTAATTTATAAACACATATATTAAAGATTAACTACACATTTATGTGAGTTTTATTGCTGTGGAGCAAAGCAATACACAATACTCATTCTGATATCATGAAAAGAGGGACAAAAGAGTAGAAAAGAGGGACAGAGGGATTTGGGTCTCAAAGAGGAACTGTCCCTCCCAAAGAGGGACAGTTGGGAGGTATGCTATTGGATCCATGCATTTCTCACCCTCTCAATGGCCAGTCCTCATGGGTGTCAGCCAATAACATTTGGCTGACATCTGTGAACTGTTCATTAGTACCACCATTGTAACCCCCCCCCAGTGATGTCATCACAGCGGAAATGCAGAAACAACGTACTAGTTTTAAAGGGAAAATAATACTTAATCTGTTTAAAAATAATGTGTTGTAGGGTTTATCCCCCTGAGTAAAACAAGGTTACCTCCACTGCTGAAAGGTGTTTTATTCAAAGGTTGTACAGTAGCACTGTTACTACACCATCCTATGGAGATCTATGGCCAAAATACCAGAGATGTCCATAGGATGGTGTAGCAACAGTGTCACTGTACAATTTCAGGCCACTGTGATACTGCACCTAAAAAAAAAAATTAAAGTTTCAGCTGGAATAACATTTGAATAAAACACCTTTCAGCAGTGGGTTTATCCTTGTACTCAGGGAGATAAACACTACAATATATATATTTTTTAACATACTATGTATTGCTATCCCTTTAAAGGGATAGTAATATTTCATAATAAAAGCAGCTCCAATTAATCTTCATAGTATTTGGGCCATGGAGAATGTTATGTTATTTCAGTACTGTCAGATTTGTAGTTCAAGAGTAATTGAATGATAAAATATCCCCCTCCCACCCCTTTTACTGATGTAACACTGCGCACCTCAGAGCAGCAAGGTGGTGTCCAAGTGGATTGCAGAGAGGGACAATCTTCAGTTAACATATGGGAAAAACCTGTCAATGGGGGCAGGGTTTTCATTGTTCTCACAGTAAGAAAATTGTCACTGGCTGTGATCTGTCTGGTCTGTGGACCAGATTCCACATCTGTGGGGAGGTGGCTTACACTAGGTAAAAGGGGAGGGAGGGGGAAACTTTATCATTCAATTACTCTTGAACTACAACTCTGATAGCATTGAAATAACACTCTATGGCTCAAATACTGTAAAGATTAATTGGAGATGCTGTTTTTGTGAAACATTACCATCCCTTTAACAAAGGTGATTTGAATCATGTTTCAACGCAGAGCATTCAAAACACCTGTGTGAACCTAGCCTTAGGGCGTTGATTTCCTCTTTGTTTTATGTTATAATATAACAAGATGCAAAGGAGATTAACTTTACTCCATTTCCATGAGCATGTTATAGGGGAGGAGTTCAGAGCTTGCTGATATTAAAAGCTTAACAACAGCAGAGTGTGTGAAATGGTATGTTCTGAAGTGGAATTCATCTCAGTCCACAAAATGAGGTTCTCTGATTCAATTGTACATTTATATTCCTCCTGGAGGAAGGTTTTGCAGTCCTTGACCTTCATAACTTATCTTCTTATGACCAATGCCTGGCTGAGGATGATAGGACTTTTAGTCCAACAACAGCGGGAGACCCAGAGGGTTACCCATACCTGCAGTATGCATATTTTGTAATAAGACAATTTTAACCTCTTAAGGACCCATGACGGTCCTGCACCGTCATGGCTTAAATGATAGAAGCGTGCCTCCGTGCACGCTGCTATCATTAATTCCAGGCTGAGACTGAATTCTCAGAGACTGGGACGTTCAGTCTCAGCCTTTCTTGCTTATGCCGGGTCACATGTACTGGCATTCTGAGTGTTAAAGGCAGTACTCAAAGCATACTGCCTCTATGTCTCTCCTCTGCCTCTTTCTCCCTTGCTATCAAAGTAAGGGAGAGAGAAGCAGAGGAGAGACACCTAGTGGAAAAAGAAAATACAGCAGCTGGGGGTATTAACCCCTTCACTGCTGGTGCTGGAGGCTGGCTAAATGCAGGTCAATTTTTGACCTGCAATGATACACTTTTTTCTTTTTTTTTCTTTTAAACACAACACTTTTATTACAAAAAATATTTTATTAAAAAAAAAAAAAAACAGCATCTCATTAAACAAAACTGGGAGTGTGACTGTTGTGGAGCCATGTAATACACTTATACACACCACCAAATGTCATAGATAAAAAAGTGGGAAAACAGGGTGGGAAAAAGGGACATGGGGGTTTTCACCCGGAGGGACAGTGGCCACTTTAAACTGCGCATTTTGTAGGTATGGCTGCAGTCTCCATAAAAATGTAACCCTTTGTGCCCAATTGAGCCCAAGAAAAAAAACAAAAATGGTGGGGGGGGTTTTTTACCTTTTACCTTTTTTTTTACTTTTAATAAAGTAAATGGTTTATATGGGTTATCCATATAAGTGGGGTATCAAAAGAAAGCTCTATTTGTGCTTAAAAAAACAGTATGTAATTTAGGGGGTGGAATAAAATACTTAGAGGGAAAACACTGTTGAACAAAGACATAGTCAATAGGGTCAGAATTGCTCTGGTCCTTAAGTGAAAACGACCTCAGATTTTCCCGGTCCTTAAAGGGTTAAAGGTATAAACTTTGAAACCCTATGAGCAGGCATTTGCTTTTTGCTGCTGAAGTATAGTCCTGCGTTTTTTCTTTAAATTTTGATTCTAGTTGCACCAAGTTTATTCCTGACATTTATGACTGGTTTAATAAATATTTCCTGTTATGTCACTATGCAAGGAGAAGAAATTATTCCTGTGTCAACTCTAACGGGTGAATCTACTCAGCCCCCATTGTACAGTGCAGCAGGTAGGTGTTATGATGTTTGAAAGCCACTGCCTATGACACACAGTCTCCTGATTCATGATTAAAAATAAGACTGGCCCAAATCCAGTTGGAAGGGAGGGAGGGAGAATGAAATCACAGCACAACACAAGAGGACACCCCCACGCTCCCTTCAAATCCAATTAACTGCCTAATTAGTCAGACATTTCTGCTATTAACTCTTTTTGTTCTCCCAAGTGGCTAACATATCCTTGTACATAGATACTGGGCATAAAATAGTTTTGAAAAATGGCTGTTCTCGCATTGTCATGATCCCACCACAGAAGTGATTCTATCGTGTGTCTGATGGGTTTTTTTTTATATCATAGGTTTACAAATAATATAGAGGATGTCTGCATATTTAATCCCAAAAAAATATTAAGGAGATAAAACACAAAATAAATGTTTAGCAATTATGGGGCAAAGTAACAGCATTGTAAGTGACCAATAAAATATCTCATTGATTTAACCCCTTCAGTGCCAGAGGCTTGGGCCATTTTCTGAACCCTGCAGGCCAGACACTTTTTCAACATTTTTGCTATCCTTCCGTTTAGGCTTGATTTCCTCTGGGGATTTTTAGTTAAATATGGAAAACTATATATTGTTTTTTTCAGAACGAATTGAGCTTTCTTGTGATACCTTACATGAAGAGAATTTTACATCGTGCAAAAAGCTATGATGTCATAATGACAAAAAAAAGTGAAAATTTACTCATTTTGCTAAAATCACATACTATGTATCAAAAACATTTACCTTGATTGAAAAAGTTTCAATTATTTGAAAAAGCCCAGAGTCCCCCGAGTAAAAAAAATACCAAATTTGTATAGTTTTACCTAAGTCCAAGGCTAGCGTAGAGCCCTAATCACCAGCAGCGCAAAATGACATTTTCAACTTTATAAACTAAAATGCACATTCTAGGGTTTTTGTGGTAAAACTACCCTAAAACAGTGGAATAACTATATAAAACTATATATTTCTGAAAAGTAGACAACCTGCCGCATCTAATGAGGGGTAACTTGCCTTCTTGCCCCAAGCCTGTGGTACCCAAATGCTTCCAGAAGGTGGCACTATAGGAAAAAAATGGCATTTTCTTACATTTCTGCCCCTTCAACTGTACTGAAATCTGTGAAAACCATGGAATTTACAACTGTATTCATTAGCTAGTGCTCTTGGGAGAAAAATTACACCCCATTGGTTTGGGTTCACCTACCACAGGGGATGCTAGAAGTGCAAAAAGACACCTACTACAATCTTTAAATTTTCTAACATTTTCTCAAACATTACTTGTCTATACAAAAATGGTTATAACAACTAGAGAATTAAAGAAAGGCTACACAAACCATACCATTTTGGAAAGAAGACAACCTGCCGCATCTAATGAGGGGTAAATTGCCTTCTTACCCCAAGCCTGTTGTGCCCAAATGCTTCCAGAAGGTGGCACTATAAAAAAAAATGGCATTTTCTTACATTTCTGCCACTTCAACAGTACTGAAATCTGGGAAAACCATGGGATTTACAACTATATTGATTAGCTAGTGCTCTTGGGAGAAAAATGACACCCCATTGGTATGGGTTCACCTACCACAGGGGATGCTAGAAGTGCAAAAAGACACCTACTACAACCTCTAAATTTTCTAACATTTTTTCAAACATTACTTGTCTATACAAAAATGGTTATAACAACTAGAGAAGTAAAGAAAGGCTACACAAACCATACCATTTTGGAAAGAAGACAACCTGCCGCATCTAATAAGGGGTGAATTGCCTTCTTACCCCAAGCCTGTTGTGCCCAAATGCTTCCACAAGGTGGCACTATAGGAAAAAAATGGCATTTTCTTACATTTCTGCCCCTTCATCTGTATGGAAATCTGTGAAAACCATGGAATTTCCAACTGTATTCATTAGCTAGTGCTCTTAGGAGCAAAATGACACCTCTTTGGTATGAGTTCCCCTACCTTAGTGGGCGCTACAAGTACCAAACTACACCTATTGCAACCACTAATTTTTCTAACATTTTCTCAAACATTACTTGTCTGTACAAAAATGGTTATAACAACTAGAGAAGTGAAGAAAGGCTACACAAACCATACCATTTTTGAAAGAAGACAACCTGCCGTATCTAATGAGGGGTGAATTGCCTTCTTACCCCAAGCCTGTTGTGCCCAAATGCTTCCAGAAGGTGGCACTATAGGAAAAAAATGGCATTTTCTTACATTTCTGCCCCTTCATCTGTATGGAAATCTGTGAAAACCATGGAATTTCCAACTGTATTCATTAGCTAGTGCTCTTAGGAGAAAAATGACACCCCATTGGAATGAATCGACATACCTTAGGGGTGCCAGAAAAGCATAACTACACCTACCTGTTTGCTTCTTCGAAAATGGCTGCTTGTACTAAAATGTTCATAACTGTTAGAGACATGATGGAAAGGTATAAAAGGTATACCATTTTGGAAAGTAGACATTCTCCCGCATCAAATGAGGGGTCACTTGCCTTTCTACCCCTGGGCTGAAGTGCACAAATATTTCCAAAAGGTGGCGCTATGGGAATAAATACATGTTTTTTTTACATTTCCACCACTTCAAAGATACTAAAATCTTTGAAAACCATAACATTTCCTGCTGTATTCAGTACCTGCTACCAACATGAGAAAAATGGTAGCCCATTTGTGTGGCTTAACATACAATATGTGGGTGCTAGGAACACGTACGTAAACCTGACACTTTTGTTTCTTAAATTATCTGCTTGCTCTAAAATGGTTATAACCATAATAGATATGCAGGAAAGGTAGAAAACAATGCCATTTTGGAAAGAAAACAACCTGACACATCTAATGAGGGGTCACTTGCCTTCATACCCAAAGGCTGGCATGCACAAATGCTTCCAGGAGGTGGCGCTAATGAAAAAAAAGGCATTTTCTTACATTTCTGCTCCTTCAAATGTATGGAGCTCTGTGAAAACCATGGAATTTTCAACTGCATTTGTTAGCTAAAGCTCTTAGGAGTCAAACGACACCCCATTGGTATGAGCTGAACTATCTTAGGGAGTGCTAGAAGTAGAAAACTACACCTACTACAAACTGATGTTTCTAACATTTTCTCAAATCTGACTTGCCTCTATGAAAATGGCTATAACACCTTCATAAGTGAAGAAAAGGTAGATAAACTATACCATTTTGGAAAGAAGACAACATGCCGCATCTAATGAGGGGTCACTTGCCTTTTTACCCCTAAGTTAGTTGGCACAACTATTTCCAGAATGTGGTGCTACAGGAAAAAAACCAAACATTTGTTTTACACATCAGTCACTTCAAAGATACTAAAATGGTTCAATGGCGTGGGATTTCCTAGGAGGACTTCTTGCCAGCCTAAGAAAAATGGTACCCCACTGCTGTGGGTTGACATACCAATTTACACTACAGGAGCGTAGCTACCAGTGAAACAGGAATGGGAAAGCAAACAGTGTATGTGTGATTTTATGGCTAACAAATGAAAGAAGCTAGGGCGTCAGCCAGTGTACTCGCGGACCTGTGACTACCAGTGTAACAGTGTGGGAGGGTGAGGGATTAGGCAGTGTGTGTGTGTATGAGCAGAGGAGGAAGGATGGTGGAGATGGTGGGGCAGTGTCTGAGAGTGTGTATGGGAGATCTGTGACTACCAGTGTGCACTGTATGTCCCCCTCACACAAAGTTTGATTCCCAGCCTGAATCTAGTGCATACTGGTACTTTGAGTCTACCAATAGGCAGTGGAAACAGGCTGGGGGTCAGGCTGGGGAATGGGACTGCCAGTTGGCTGTGGAACCAGGCAGGGGAATACGGTACGTGTGTGTGTGGGGGGGGGAATCGGAGGCATTTTTTGTGCATGCCACAAGGGTGCCCAATGCACTGCAAAGCAATGCGTTGGACCCTCTGTTGCACACAAAGAGGTTTTTTTTTTAATTATTATTTTGTATTCATACCTCGTTGGGGAGGCGGTGTCAGGAACATTCCTGGTGTCCCCCATCCAGGTCTAAAAACAGAATAATAAAAAAAAAAAAGTGTGTGTGTGTGTTACAGGGGGTCCAACGTATTGCAAAGCACTGCATTGGACCCCCCCTGTGGCACGTGCATTTTTTGGGGCTTTTCCCCCAATATTTTTGTGTAGACCTCGTTGGGGGCATCAGAACCCATACAATGAGGTCTAAATAAAAAATAAAAGGGGAAAAAAAATAATCCTTTGGGTGCCATAGGGGTGTCCAATGGATTGCAAAGCAATGCATTGGGCCCCTGTAGCACACAAAGGGTTAATTTTTTTATCGATACTTTGTATTCAGATGGCCACCAAACAAGCTCTGATCACAAAGTAATGATAAAAAGTCCTGTGTGTGTGCCACAGGAAGGGGGTCTGCATTGAACCCCTATCCCAGTGGCACACACAGGGTTAAATTTTTTTAAATTTATTTATTTTTTTTATTATATACCTGATTGAGGGGCATCAGGACCCCCTGATCCCTCCCCAATGAGGTCTTAGTAAAAAAAAATATATATGTCCACAAACGGAGTGACCCTGTGAGTGCCACAAGGGTCTCCAGCGCATTGCAAAGCAATGCATTGGATCCTTGTGGCACTCAGAGGGTTAATTTTTTTTCTATCATTACTTGGTAATCAGAGCTTGTTGGGGGGCCATCAGGACCAATCCTGATGACCCCCCCAACAATCTCTGATAACAAAGTAATGATAAAAGCCCTGTGTGTGCCGCAGAAGGGGGGCTGCATTGCCCCCCCCCCCCCGTGGCACACACAGGGTTCATTTTTTTTTTTATTTACTTTTTTTTATTATAGACCTCATTGAGGGGTATACAAACCCCCCTGATCCCCCCAATGAGGTCTTACCAAAAAAAAAAAAAAAGTTATCAAAAAAAGTTTCCCTGTGAGTGCCACCGGGGTCTCCAGCGCATTGCAAAGCAATGCATTGGACCCTTGTGGCACTCGGAGGGTTAATTTTTTTTTTATCATTACTTTGTAATCAGAGCTTGTTGGGGGGCCATCAGGAGCAATCCTGATGGCCCCCCAACAATCTCTGGTAACAAAATAATGATAAAAGCCCTGTGTGTGCCACAGGAGGGGGGGGTGCATTGGACCCCCACCTGTGGCACACACAGGGTTAAATTTTTTTTTTTTTTTTTTTTTCAATTATAGACCTCATTGAGGGGCATCAGGATCCCCCCTGATCCCCCCAATGAGATCTTTAAAAAAAAAAAAAAAAATCCCCCCCAAAGAATTGACCCTGTGAGTGCAACAGGGGTCTCCAGCACATTGCAAAGCAATGTGCTGGGACCCTGTGGCACTCACGGGTTACTTTAATTTAATTTTATTTTTTTTATTTTTTTTTTATATACCTTTCAGACCTCGTGGGGGACATCAGGACCCCTCCTGGTGTCCCCCCAGTCATTGATCTCCCAGCCGATAGGCTGGGAGATCAATGATGCGACCGCAGGAGAGCAAGAGCTCTCCTGCCCTTCACTCCTACCACCGGTAGGAGTGAACAGGATCGGGGAAACTTCCCTAACGTCATCGGTGACCATGTCACCGATGACGTTTGGAGGATTCCCCCGGTCCCGCCCACTCCTACCCGGAAGTTCGGGTAGGAGAGAGGGGGAAGGAGAAACTCTGTTTCTCCTTTGTCTTTATTGATCTCCCAGCCCGATCGGCTGTGAGATCAATAACTGGGGAGGCATGAGGAGTGATCCTCATGCCTCCCCATGAGTGCCAGGGTTTTTTGTTTTTTTAATGCGGCCACTGCATGCCGGTTATACCGGCTCATGCAGTGACCGCATTTCACTCTTACTCCGTACGAGCGTGGCACAGCAGGTACAGCTGTGTCCACTCGTACGGCGTAAGTAGCTGGCACTCTAGGGGTTAACCCCTTTGAGTGCCAGAGAGTGTTGCAATCCATTTAATGTATACCTGTCAGTTAAGATAAGGTTAGTTAATTTTAAAGAGAGTAAAATAATTGTGTATACTGTGTACTAGTCATTTGTGTGTAATATTGCAATATAAGCAGTTTTTGAGAAATTAGCCTTTACTTGTTTGTGGCACAGTAGGGCACTTTATGCTAATTTGTTTCAGTGTGCAATGAATGAATCTAGACAGAGCCCACATACTGGGTGCATTTATAATAGCATTGCCAGCAATATGTTTGACTGCTAACAGAACAAATTAGCATACTGTGCAGGGAATTGACATAGTCAATTAAATGTAAAGGTTAATTTCTCAAAAATGATTAATTTTACTAACAAATGACTAGTGCAACATACCAACAAATTTTACATTTATGTAAAACAAACTAAATGTGCCTTAGGGTGAAAGATAGTAACATAGTAACATAGTAGATAAGGCTGAAAAAAGACATGCGTCCATCAAGTCCAGCCCATGCCAATAACACCCCTGTTGATCCAGAGGAAGGCAACAAAAAAGCCCTCTGGAGCAATTTCCAATGTAGGTGTGTGTGTGTGAGTGTGTCAAATAGTTCCCCGGCTCAATATCCTATTTGCTTTGAAGCCATCTGTCATAACTGTCAATATTGTTCTGTGCTAGATAGGCATCCATTGCTTTTTTGAATGCAGTTACATTATCTGCAAGCACAGCATCCCGAGGCAAAGAATTCCATAGCCTTACCGCCCTTACTGTAAAGAATCCCTGCCTGTGTTTTAGTCGAAAGCGCCTTTCCTCAAGTCTTAATGGATGACCTCTTGTTCTTAGCTCAGCTCTTTGCATAAATAATTCATTGGATAGTTCTTTGTATTGGCCTTGAATGTATTTGTAAATGGTAATCATATCACCCCTTAGACGTCTCTTTTCTAATGTAAACAAACCCAGTTTGGCTAGTCTCTCTTTGTAACTCAGATCCTCCAATCCCTTTATCAGTTTTGTTGCACATCTCTGCACCTTTTCCAGTTCAGTAATGTCTTTTTTTAGAACAGGCGCCCAAAATTGTACTCCATATTCTAGATGAGGCCTAACCAAGGATTTATACAGAGGTAGGATAATATTAGCATCCCTTGCTTCTACACCTCTTTTTATGCAGGCTAGTACTCTATTTGCTCTTGCAGCAGCTGAGTGACTCTGCACACTGCTGTGAAGACTATTGTCTATCAGTACACCTAAATCTTTCTCTAATGAGGATTTCCCAAGTTGTTTCCCATTTAGAGTATATGTAGCAAGTTTGTTTCTACAACCCAAATGCATAACCTTACATTTATCTACATTAAATGACATCTGCCACTTTTCTGCCCATTCACTTAGTTTATCTAAATCCTTCTGTAGGGAAAAAACATCGAGCTCTGTATGTATTTCCTTACATAGCTTAGTGTCATCAGCAAAGATTGAGATGCTACTTTCAATTCCCACTTCTAGATCATTAATAAACAAATTAAAAAGCATTGGGCCCAGGACTGAACCCTGCGGTACCCCACTTATAACCCTAGACCAATTTGAAAAAGTTCCATTTACAACAACTCTCTGCCATCTATCATTTAACCAGTTCTCAATCCATGTACAGATACCACCACCCAAACCGAAGCCTTTTAATTTATGCAGTAACCTGTTGTGAGGCACTGTGTCAAAGGCTTTTGCAAAATCCAAGTATACTACATCAACAGCAATTCCCCTGTCCAAATTACTACTCACTCTTTCATAAAATGCAAGTAAATTAGTCTGACATGATCTGTTCTTCATGAAACCATGCTGATTCCTACTAATGATATTGTTTGTCTTCACATAGTTCTGAATACTATCAGTTAATAACCCTTCTAGTATCTTACCCACTATGGAAGTCAAGCTCACAGGTCTATAATTTCCTGGTTTGGATCTTGCTCCCTTTTTAAACAATGGAACTACATCAGCTTTCCTCCAATCACAGGGCACTATGCCTGATGAAAGCGAATCAATAAATATTAAGTATAATGGTTTTGCTATTACTGAACTAAGTTCCTTAAGTACCCTTGGGTGTATACCGTCCGGTCCAGGCGCTTTATTCACTATAACCCTTTCCAGTCTCTTTTGGACCTTGTCCTCAGTAAGCCATGTAGATGTTGGAGGAAATTCCATGGTTTTGTCTGTTTGCCCATAGCTTGTCATTTCTGCTTCCTTTGTATATACTGAAGCAAAGAACGTATTTAGGGTCTCAGCCATAGCTTTATCCTCACTAATCAATTCACCTGTTTCAGTCCTAAGAGGACCAATATCAACCTTAACTTTTTTGTTGTTAATATACTTGTAGAATTGTTTAGGGTTTTTCTTGCTCTCGTTTGCAATGTTTCGCTTATTTTCTATTTTAGCTAGCTTAATTGCTTGTTTGCAGATTTTATTACATTCTTTATATTTTTTAAATGATGCATCTGACCCATTTGACTTAAACACCTTAAAAGCCTGCTTTTTATTTCTCATTTCCCTGCTAACCACATTATTAATCCACATTGGTTTTGCTTTACTTCTCTTGTGCTTATTCCCCAATGGTATATATTGACGTGTATATTTGCCCAAGAGCATTTTAAATACATTCCATGACTCTTGTGCATTTTTATCTTTGAAAATTACATCCCACTGGATATCCTTTAAAGCTTCTTTTAACTTTGTAAAATTAGCCTTTTTGAAATTGAATGTTTTGGTTAAACTCTTGCTATTGGGTTTCTCATAACAAACTTCAAAGGATACAATATTATGGTCACTGCTGCCCAAATGTTCCCTTACCTGCACACTGTTTACAATGTCAGAATCGTTTGAGAGCACTAGGTCAAGCAAGGCCTCTTTTCTACTTTACACCAATGGAAATGTTTATTCTTCCCCTATGGTGCAAGCTGCCCCACAATTACTGACCTTTACTTGCCTAATAGTGAGCTCCATGCCCTCCTCCTGCTGTATTTTCCTTTTCACTTTCTGGGTGTCCACACAGCTCAACTCATTCTCCAACCAGAGTAATAGTCTTTGCTAGGCAACAAGCCTAGCACACTTACAGGTGGTCTTAGTATCTCTATATCACGGTGCCCGTGCTATGCTGGCGACATTCTGTCAGTCTTGTTCACAGCTGGCTCTTATTGGTTGCAGTGGTATTGGCCCGCCCAGTATCTGTCCTTAAATACTGGGCCCTGTCACTTCGCTGTTTCCCTTTCGTGGTGTTTCTGTACCAGAGCTTGTTCCAGTTTCTCGTGCAATCTCAGTGTATGACCCGGACTGCCTGTATACCGACTTGGATTGGCTGACGTTCCTGCTCTGTGTACTGACCCGGCCTGGCTGACGTTCCTGCTCTGTGTACCATAGTAACATAGCAACATAGTAACTTAGGTTGAAAAAAGACTTGCGTCAATCCAGTTCAACCCTTTTCCTATTCCTGTTTACCATCGTTGATCCAAAAGAAGGCAAAAAAAACCCCTCAATATAGCAATTTCAAATTCTGCCTTGAATGGGGGGGGGGGATTCCTTCTTGATTCCAAATGCAATCAGATTTCTCCCTGGATCAACAAGCCCTAACTAAATATTAATCCCAATACTAACGTACATGGCCTTCTATGTTATGCTCTTTTAAATAAGTATCCAGGCCCCTTTTAAAGACATCTAATGTATTTGATAGCGCCACCTCCTCAGGCAGTGAATTCCATACCTTTATTGTTGTTACTGTAAAGAAACCCTTCCGCTGTTGTAGATTAAATCTCCTTTCCTCAAGTCTAAGTGGGTGGCCCCTTGTCCTGTGTACTGTTCTGTTCATGAACAGGTCTTTGGAGAGCCCTTTTATGGGCCCTGAACATATTTATATAGTGTTATCATATCCCCTCTAAGATGCCGTTTCTCTAGTGTGTACAAGTTTAACTTTTCTAGCCTTTCTTCATAACTAAAACTTTCCATTCCCCTTACTAGTTTTGTAGCCTTCCTCTGCACTCTTTCTAGTCCCATAATGTCCTTTTTCAGAAAGGGCTCCCAGAATTGAACAGCATATTCTAGGTGGGGTCTTACCATGGACCTGTAAAGAGGCATAATTATATTTTCCTCCCTTGAGTCAATACCCCTTTTAATACATGCCAATATCTTATTGGCCTTTGCAGCTGCCAGCTGGCACTGCATGCTACTGCTAAGTCTACTGTCTACCATAACTCCCAAATCCTTTTCATTTGTAGATTTCCCCAGAGAAACACCATTTAAACTATATGTTGCATTTTTATTATTATACCCAAAATGCATAACTTTACACTTGTCTATATTGAATCTCATTTGCCATTTGCCTGCCCAATTACTCAATTTGTCCAAATCCTCTTGTAATGAAGACACATCCAGTTCAGACTTTATTACCTTACTTAATTTTGTGTCATCGGCAAACACTGATACATGGCTCCCTATGCCCTCTGGGAGGTCATTAATAAACAAATTAAAAAGAAGAGGACCCAGGACAGATCCCTGAGGTACTCCACTTATCACGTTTATCCAACTGTGGAGAACTTGCCATTTACTACCACTCTTTGCATTCTTTCAGCCAATTTCCAATCCACACACAAAATTTTCCCCTAGGCCTATTTCATTCAATTTGTACAGTAACCTCTTGTGTGGAACAGTATCAAATTGGCAAAGTCTAAATAGATCACATCAACCGCTGCTCCCGCATCTATATTATTACTCACTTTTTCATAAAATGCAATCAAGTTAGTTTGACAAGACCTGTCTTTCACAAAGCCATGTTGGCTATTGCTAATCATATTCCTGTTCCAGCAGAATTCTTGAATATATTCCCTTAGCAACCTTTCAAACCGCTTCCCTACCACAGATGTCAAGCTTACAGGTCTGTAATTTCCTGGCTGTGACTTTGATCCCTTTTTAAATATGGGCACCACATCTGCTTTATGCCAATCCATGGGCACCATACCTGAATTAAAAGAATCCATGAAAATCAAATATAACGGTCTGGCCAGGGTCTGGCTTAGCTCTTTAAGTACCCGTGGGTGTATACCATCTGGCCCCGGAGCTTTGTCTACCTTAACACCATTCAATTGTTTTAACACTTTTTCTTGTGTTAGCCAGTCCCATGCTTGCTGTGATTGTTCTGTAAAAGTAGTTTGCAGATTCTTGTCCATTGGGTCTTCCTTGGTAAAAACAGAAGAAAATAAATTATTTAAAATATCTGCCTTCTCTCTGTCCCCCTTGACCATCTCACCCGTTTCAGATAACAAGGACCCAACATTATCAGACTTTAATTTTTTGCCATTAATGTATTTAAAGAATTTTTTTGGGTTGCTCTTGCTCTCCTTAGCAATATTTTTTTCATTCTCCAGTCTAGCTAATTTAATAGCCTTTTTACAGGTTTTGTTGAAATTTTTGTATTCTGCAAATGCCTCTGCTGATCCCTCAGCTTTGTAATGTTTAAATGCCGCTTTCTTGTTATTTATTTCATGAATTACTTTACTGGTTAGCCACATTGGTTTTAATTTGCTTCTTTTGTATTTGTTTCCAACAGGGATAAATTTATGTGTGTTTTTTTGCAATGTTATTTTGAAGGCATTCCACTTACCTTCTGTGTTTTTTCCTGAAAAATATTTTATCCCAGTCAACAAGACCAAGGGATGAATTAAACCTGCAAAAGTTGGCCTTTTTAACATTCAGTGTTTTGGTGGAACCCATACCAAATTGCTTTTTTGAATTAATCTCAGACGATACCATGTTATGGTCACTATTCCCTATTCCCTAACTTGGATGTTAGAGATAAGTTCTTAATTTTCAGTTATTACGAGATCCAGACATGCATTCCCTCTGGTTGAGGTCTGCACTAGTTGAGACACCAAAATTGTCATTCAACAAGTTCAGAAACTTGCTGCTTTTAGCAGAATTAGCTGTTCCATTTTTCCAGTCTATTTCTGGATAATTAAAATCCCCATAATTATAGTTCTCCCTATTTGAGAAGCCTTTTCTATTTGCATTAATAGCTTTGATTCTTCAAGGTCACCAATGTTTGGTGGTTTATAACAAATACCCACTAATATTTTCTGGGCAGTTTTACCCACAGTGACTATTTCAACCCGCAGGGATTCCACATGTTCACTACTGTCATCACATATATCTTCCCGCAATTGAGACAATAATGCTGGTTTGACATACAGACAGACGCCACCACCTCTTTTGTTTGACCTATCTTTTCTAAATAACATGTAGCCCTCCAAATTGATTGGCCAGTCATGTGTGTCATCCCACCATGTTTCTGTTATGCCTATCAAGTCATAGTTTTCAATTTCAGCTACCAGCTCCAGTTCCCCTATTTTACCAGTTAAACTTCTGGCATATACCGACCCGGCCTGGCTGACGTTCCTGCTCTGTGTACTGACTCGGATTGGCTGGTGTTCCTGCTCCGTGCACCGACCCGGCCCGGCTGACGTTCCTGCTCTGTGTATCGACTCGGATTGGCTGCCGTTCCTGCTCTGTGTACCGACCCAGCCCGGCTGCCGTTCCTGCTCTGTGTATCGACTCGGATTGGCTGTCGTTCCTGCTTGGTGTACCGATTCCGGTTGGCTGTTCTTGTTCTGTGTACCGACTCGTTGGGCCTCCACTCACTATCTGTCCAGGATTGCCTGCTGCTTCTTCTGTGGCTCTCGTTGGGCTTGGCATCCGGGCAGTGTTGCCTACCGCATTATCATTCCTGCAGCCTGGTCTCGGTTACATTCCATGTCGCACGCGCAACACTCTGGTGTGAGCCTTCCATTCTGTGCCATGGTACGCTAGACCTATACTCCTGCCATCAGCTGAGGTTGGTCTTCCTTGGGCGCCTCAGGCTACTATCCACCTCGGCAGTCGACGTTGGTCTGAGCGTTCGTCTATCCCCACGGGGGAAAGGGCCGTTCTCCACCGGTTGTTAGCATTGTAGTCTCCGTTGGGCATCCTCTGGGCATACAGTCTGTCCTCCGCTACTGCTATGGCAGTCTATAAGCTTACTAAGGGCCTTCGCTTACTCCTGTGGCATCACTCGCTGTTTATACTGTCCCTCCCAAGTGAGAGTCTTAAGGGCCTCGTGCTAATAGGGCCTGTCAGTCTTCCTGGCCTATTAGTAACCCGTTCACTGCTGCCTCGTTTGAGAATCACACATATTACCTGACCTGTGTCAGTATATTGTTATTACTGTCTGTACAATTGCTGGACCCGTGTGGGTATTTACTACTGTAACCTGTCCTGTGTCAGTACTATATTGTGTGCATATTACTGGACCCGTGAGGGTTATTTCCATTTTTAGTTTGTTCAGTAAAACTGTGTTTTACCTAACTTACTGTCTCTGAGTGTCAATAAAACCGTAACACTCTCTTTGCTCTCTTATCCAGTATAACCCTTTGCATAACAGATAAGTACCTTTTCAATCTTTATAGGGGCTTTGCCTTAAACTGAGGATATTTGATCTAGTTCAGCTATGTTTAGACACTTTCTGTTGGATGTATCTGACTCTAAGGGGTGTATGGGAAAATACAAGGGATTCAGGGGTTTCACTTACTCCCCTTACCCACTGTTCCAAATGAAATACTGGGATTCAGTTTATTGGGGTGCCCTCTGAGGAAGAACTGGACTTAGAGGGTGATGAGGACATGGACTCTTCCTTCTCTTCTGGAGATTCCTGTGATGTTGATCTGATCCCAGTTGTTGAGTGGCTCTTCAAGGTGGTGTTGGAGGCCCTTCAGGTTTCTGATACCGCAGATCTACCTCTTCAGGGATTTTCATGCCAGCAATCTGCCCAGGGGAGTATCTAGCCTCCCCGGATCTTCAGGATGCATACCTGCACGTCCCAATTTATCCTGACTGCCAACACTAACTGTGTTTTGCTTTTTGCTGAAATCACTACCAGTTCACGGGTCTTCCATTTGGCCTGGCTTTGGCTCTCAGAATCTTCACAAAGATCATGGTGGCTTTGGCTGCGTACATTCATGTCCAAGGCATTTCTCTGACAACATATTTGGATATTTGGACTCTCTTGATCAAGGCTCCTTTAGAAGACCTTTTGGCTCACCGTATCCAAGAGTGCACCCTCATTCTGATGCATCACGGCTGGATTCTCAGTCTCAAGAAATCCTCTCCACATTTTGGTGTCCCTGGGCATCAGATTCGACACCGTTCCCGGGAGGGCTTTTCTCACTGTGGAGAACATTCTGATTTTGTTCCAGGTTGTGTCACGGACACTGGAGTGGCCATTGGCCACAAACAAAGTTGGCTGGTTTCTGCTTTTGAGGCAGTCCCCTACTCACAGTTCCACATGAGGGAACTTCAGAAGGACATTCTCTGGACGTGGTCCAGAAATTCGGAGGACTCTCTCATCAGATGACCCTGTCTCTGGAGGCCAGGGAGGACCTTCAATGGTGACTTCATCATCCAGATCTGGCGAAAGGGAGGCCCTTTGTGGAACCTGGTAATGACAGATGCCTGCTTGGGTGATCCTGGGTCACGTGGGTGCCCAGGGCAGGTAAACAGTAGGCTCTCATCCCCTGCCCATCAACATTCTTGACTCTGGAGCTCAGAGTGCTTCATCTAGCTCTATTTCATTAGTCCTAGGTACTCACTGGACTCCGGTGAGAGTTCATTCAGACAGCTCCACAGCGTTGGCGTACATCAACTGTCAGTGGGGAACCTGCAGAGAAATAGCATGGAGAGAGGTAAAGGATCTTGCAACTTGGTAAGAAACTCACCTTCCAGCCATCTCAGCAGTACACATTTCAGGAGTGGAAAACTGTAACGGTTTGTTCGACACACAGACACAGTAGGTTTGGATAAAACACAATTTTATTAAACAATAAAGATCACAATAACCCTCACAGGTCCTGTAATATATGCATAATATAGTACAGCCACTAGACAGGTTATACAGAGGTAAGCCCACACAGGTCCAGTATAAGTAGAGAGTCCATAGAACAATATACTGACACAGGTCAGGCAGATCTTGTGTGAGTCCCAGTTTATCAGTACTGCAAGGGTTAATAGTAGGCAAAGAATGTTGACAGGCCCTAGTGTAGCAAGGCCTTTTAAGAAGCTCAAACAGAGGTGAGAGCTTTAATTCGAGTAACGCCCAAGATAATGGATACCAGACAATTGTGGACTGCCGTAGCAGTAACGGAGACTGAGCAACTTGAGCACTATAGTAGCAGTAATGGAGACTAAGTAACTTGAACACGGCCGTAGCAGTAACGGAGACTGAGTGACTTAAACACTGCCTTAGCAGTAACAGAGACCAAGCAACTTGAGCACTGCCATAGCAGTAACGGAGACTGAGAAACATGAGCACTGCCGTAGCAGTAACGGAGACTAGGCAACTGGACACTGCCATAGCATTAACGGAGACTGAGCAATAGGAGCACTGCCGTAGCAGGAGCGGAGACTGTGCCACTTGAGCACTACCGTAGCAGTAACGGAGACTAGGCAACTGGATACTGCCGTAGCAGTAACGGAATCTGATCAGCGTGAGCACTGCCGTAGCAGTAACGGAAAACTGAGCAACTCACCCTGAGAGGCACCCAACCTGGAACGGTTCGTAAGGCAAACCAATAGGAATGTCGCCGGGGCAACACTGAGGCAACTGAGACCAATCTGCAGAGCTGTCCAGAGACAGCAAGAGACAAGCACTACCCTTAACCGGAGACCGGTCAGAGCGTGCAGAGAAGGCAGCAACCCAACCGGGTGGAATCCACACAGCACAGGAACGTAGAACAGTCCAAGTCAGTACACAGAGCAGGAACCTCAGCCAATCCAAGATGCAGAGTAGTCAGGCAGGCCGGGTCGATACACTGAGAGCTCACAAGAATCATGAACAAACGCTGGTACTGGAATACCACTAAAGGGCACCGGAGATGTGCCAGAACCCAGTATTTAAGGACATACTGGGCGGGACAATCACAGTGCTGCCAATAGGCATTAGGCAGGAGTGGAAACTGACAGAATGTCGCCAATAGCACGGGCACCGTGATAAAAACATACTAGCAGATTTTCTCACACATCAAAACATAGATCCAGGAAACTGGGAGCTCTATTCAGAGGCATTCTACCAGGGAGAACAGAAAGGTTCTGACATTCTGTGCTCAAATGAGAGATCCTCTGGCCATCACAATACATACCATATCCATTCCATGGAGTTTTCACCTATACTGTGTGTTCCCCGATTCCTCTCATCCCCAGGGTGATCCAGAAGATCAGTATGGACAAGGAAATGGTTATCTTAATCACTCCATTCTGGCCCAGGAGGGCATGGTTTGCAGACCTAGTCAGTCTGTCTATTCAGGCTCTGATCCATCTGTCACCCAAACCTGATCATATCAATCAGAAGATAGTTGTATCTTCTTTTTGTAAAAAAAAGAAAAACACAAAAGCAGAGCAGAAGATTTCTTCTAATTGTAGTAGGTAATTATTAAAAGACAGCAACACCATCAAGATCTTTTACAATGTTACTCACACTTTCTAGGAGGCTATGACCTGCCTCCTGGTTCACTCACCTTCACTGGCTCACACCCCAGCATGGTGACTCTCTGCGTAGAAGTTCCACAGCTCCTTATAAGTTCAGTACAGATGGGTATATCAACATATGTGGAATCGGCCACTCTAAAGGGCTGGAACTCACCCAATATTATTACGGGACAAACCAATTTTTATCTATATATACTGTCGCTTAGATTCCAAAAAGGATTGGAGTTTCAAAATGAGCCAGTATTGTCAGGTAATTAAGAAACAAGTTTTATTTTTTCTAATAAAAAGGTAAGTATAAAACAGCCTTTCAAGCCGATATATAGGATACTAGACAAATGAACACATGTACAAAATTTAAGTTTTCTCTGTTGAGCTCTGGACGAAGTAACGTAGTCACAAAGGGCTCGATTTAAAGGCAGCCATTAGTAAAAAAAATCACTAACGGGTGCGTTAAGTGTCATGTTGCAATTCAAAGATCCGTCTAAAGAACAGCTAACGGCAGTTTCACAATCTTTACGGCCGATACACTTACGTGCATTCAGATGCATGGAACAACATACCCCAGAGCTATTCAAAGGCTTGCGGTACTGCTAACGGCTGAAAAAAAGACACACCTAACGGCTAAAAGTTAAGACCCACTTTTCTCACACGTTAGACACTTAACGGCCAAAACAAAACACCCGTTACATAGGAAAACACACAAAATGCTTACCGCACAACCATGTAAATGGGAAAATTAACCCCTGCAATGCCAAAACAACACAAAAACATGCACACACAACACAAATCACTACACACACAACAACAACCAACACCACAGGGACAACGACACACAAAAAAACAACAACACAACATAGCACGGAACAATGGGGGTTATCACACAAAGCGGACACCTGCAAATATAAGCTCACCTGGGCAACATCAACACGCGACCTGCACCCCACAAATGCACACCCGCAAATGGCACACACAGAACAAGCACAACACACCACATCTTATAACACACACACACACCTGCTAACACTTACCTGGACAAAAACAACTCACCATTGGTCAGCACTCACCTCATCACCACACCTACACAACGCCCTAGCAAGTACTTAAAGGGACAACTCAACACACTCACTTGTGGCTTGTTTTCCACTCGGAGGGAGAGAGAGATAGAGAGAGAGAGTGATAGATAGAGACAGATAGAGAGAGCAAACAGTATGTTGGGTTACATATTGTTGCGAAGGCTGCGGAGAAGGCGTGCAAGGGAGAGAGCTGGGGAACATCAGCAACCTCCAAGCACGCCTCGTCAACAGCCTCCACCTGTTGCAAGTGAGGAGGCTCTGGCTCAGCAGCCACACAGGAGCCCATCCCCACCCGGAGGACACCTGCCTGCAGATGCACAGCTGCAGCAACAGGATGCTCCCCAGCTGCCACAGGGACCCCTGCAGCAGCCCAGGATGCATAGACGACCACCAAGGCCCAGGGTATACCGCCCAAGGGTCACTCTCTTTGGAATGACCGATGACGAGGTTATTGATCGCTACAGGTTGAGGCCACACAGCATCATAGCCCTGTATGAGGTCATCAAGGAGCAGGTGGATCCCATATGCACCCATAACCATGCTCTAACTGGCCTTCAAAAACTCCTGTGTGCCATACACTTCATGGCAAGTGGCGCCTTTCAGTCGACAGAGGGTTACGCATCTGGCATGTCCCAGGCCACATTCTCCAGGGTGCTGGCCCAGGTCTTGCCAGCCCTCAAAGCCAAGGCCAGTACCTACATACATTTCCCCATCACCGATATGGAGTGGACACATCTGAAGCAGGGCTTCTATGCAAGGGGAGGCATGCCCAGGGTCATGGGTGCAATAGATTGCACCCATGTCCGTATCAAAGCACCAGCACGTCAGGGACATATGTTCCTGAACCGCAAAAACTTCCACTGCATGAATGTGCAGATGGTGTGTGACAGCAACCTGGCCATAATGAATGTCTGTGCAAAATTTCCTGGGAGCTGTCACGATTCACATATACTCAGAAATTCATCTGTGCAGAGGGATTTCGAAAATGGGACCTATACAGGCGGATGGCTTCTGGGTGAGTTAACAGCACCAAATGACACCACATACACATGTGCTAGTACGTTCACCACAGAAAACATCATTTACACAATATGTGCTCCTTGTCACACCATGTCACTCACTTTCCACAGGTGATGCTGGCTATGGATGCAAGCCATGGCTCCTCACCCCGGTCACCAATCCCCAAAACGATGCCCAGGAACGATATAACCAGGCTCATGCCAGAACACGGAATGCCATTGAGCGGACCTTCGGCCTCCTCAAGTCCCGATTCCGATGTCTGGACCAATCGGGGGGAGCATTGCAGTATGCACCAGGCAAGGTCTGCGACATCATCGTGGCATGTGCCATCCTACATAATATCGCGGTGGACACCAGACTTATCGACGATGTCCATCCCCCACCCAGACCTGAAGACCCTGTGGATATCGTTGAGTGTGAGGAAACCCCAACAGGGATGCAGACAAGGGACAGATTGATCAGGGATCACTTCTGCTGTGAGTATAATACATGTATGCACACAATCCATGCATACACACCCACCACAACACACATGTTCTATTTCACCCCACAGGATCAGTGACACAGCCCTGACACTGGCTGCAGTATGGACCACCAGCATCAACTATTCCGTGTACCAGTCAGATTGGGCCTAGAGATTCCGAATACATCTGACAACCGTCGTCCATGTTGATACTGCTACCTCAAGGATATCATGCATGCCCCCCTGGAAACCAAGGTACAACACTTTAACCTTGTTCAGCATATCCCACAGCTCCCTAGGCACCAACTAAAGTGTTCTGCTAGGATCAGACCCATAGCAACCATGGTACCCCTGTAGCAAGGGAGTCTCATCCAAGCCAATGCATCGGATAGAACTCTGTCATATAAGGGGTTCAGGGGGCATTCGTGAGGACATGGGACCAGTAGCTTGCTACAGTTGAAGAAAGCAGCAGAGGGGTGGATCGACAGTAATAGTGTGTTACACAACATGGAGCTCATGAAATGTGGATCACATCTCCATGGACACCATGCTGCCCTGTGTGTGTGTGTGCAGTGATATGTGCCCCAGAAAGAAATACACACATTAACAAATATATCCTATTAGCTCCATGAACCAAACATATTTGGCCTGTCTCTGACAGTGGCAGCCCAAATATATTGTTGTCAGGAAGCTATTAGGACATATTTGTTGATGTGTGTAACTATGTCAGGGGCAAATATCCCTAAGGATGGTTAACATCCCCTTAGTTCATAGACCAGTACACAACACATTACAAAGCAGTGGTTTGTGTAGACTTATGTAACGGGAAAGATTAAGAGGATCATGATGTTGTAGCTGTTGCATGACGATCACTTCGAGGTTGTCGTTGGTGGCGTGGGTTGCCTGGAGCTGTCCTCTTTGAAGGGCCATGCACTCAGCCTCCAGATCTGTGGTGCGTTGACTGCTGGAGATGGGAGTGGCCGGTGACACATGTGCTGTTTCCCCAGCTTCAGCTGTCTCCTCAGCCTCTGTTTCCCCAGCTTCAGCTGTCTCCTCAGCCTCTGTTTCCCCAGCTTCAGCTGTCTCCTCAGCCTCTGTTTCCCCAGCTTCAGCTGTCTCCTCAGCCTCTGCTTCCACAGGTTCAGCTGTCTCCTCAGCCTCTATCTCCCCAGCCTCTGCTGTCTCCTCTGCTGGTACTGGGTGTGCTGTGGCTGCTACTGCTGTTTGTGTTGGTGGAGTGGCTTGCACAGACGGTGTGTGGGTGCCCACCACATCAAGGGACCCACTGCTGCCCACTGATGTCTGTGCTGGTTGAGGTGGTGGGGTGAACAAGTCCCTTGGCTGAGGGCGCTGGGGCTCCCCAATCAGGCCCAGGTGTTGGTAGTCAAGTGGCCAAGGGTCATACCTTGGCCAGTGGTAGGTGCTTGGCCCCCACCTGGGATCATACCTGGGGCCATGCTGGGGAGCCATCCAGGAGGGTAGATCCATCTCGGTGGAATATGGCCCATATTGGCTGGTGGCCACATTCCCGGGCAGCCATTGCCTCCCTGGTGGTGGTGGTGGTGCTGCTGCTGGAGGGTAATAGCTCCCGGTGGTAGTGGGATGCATCCATCTCTCCCCCTGAATCCAGCCGCTGTACATTTGTGGAGCATCCTGTGGTGGGGCAGGCAGTTGAGGGGCAGCCAGTTGAGGGGCAGCCAGTTGAGGGGCAGCCAGTTGAGGGGCAGCCAGTTGAGAGGCAGGCAGTGGTGATGCAGCCAGTTGAGAGGCAGGCAGTGGTGATGCAGCCAGTTGGGAGGAGGTGTGGTGGTTGTAGACTTTTCCCAGTGGCTAGTCCCCTCTGTATACTCCTCACTGGGTGGTGTTGTCGGCTCCTCCACGGGCTCCTGCTGCGATGGAGGCCCATAAGCTGTGTGGAGAATTGAGATTGTGTGATTAGTAAACGTAGCCATGATGGGATTAATGGGATACTAATACATGAAATGCAGAAAGGGAAATATATGTTTTGTGGTTTATCACCCTGAGTGAAACAAGGGTACTCTCACTGTTGGAGGGGGTTTTTGTTCAAAAAGTCTCCCAGCTCAGAATAGAATTGCTTTGGTGCTATATCCCAGTGGCCTGAAGTTCTACATTGGCACTGTTGCTACATTATCCTATGAGAATTTATTGCGTCTGGACGTAAGCTGTCCATAGGATGGTCTAGCAACATCGCCATTGTAGAGTTACAGGCCACTGTGATATTGCCCCTGGAGTAGTCAACTATGAGCTCTGCTACATTTTGAATGAAACACCTTTCAGCAGTGGGAATACCCTTGTTTTGCTCGGGGGATGAACCCTGCAATATATTTTTCTTTTCACATGTTAGGTATTACTATCCCTTTAACGGAATAGCAATGGTTAATTTCACCATGATGTAATATTGTAGGCATTGTAAGAGATAGATGTGGATCGATGTTAGTCCTATCCCTCCAACCCACATGGTTAGACAGATATTGCTCTATTTGACAGTCATTTTGACATGTTTCACAGTCATTTCACCACACGGAGGCTCTTCAGCAGAGCCTAAATTGCCCCATTCAGAGATGTAAACTTCATTGGAATGGTGAACAGAGTGTGCTTGCAAACCTGGCACACTTTGTTGACCATCTCAAAGATGTATCCATCTCTGAATGGGGCAAATTAGGCTCTGCTGAAGAGCCTCCGTGTGGTCTAATGACTGAAATCTCCAGCTGTCAAATAGAGCGATATCTGTCTAACCATGAGGGTTGGAGGGATAGGACTAACATGGATCCACATGTTGGTGAAATTAACAATTGCTATGCCATTACAGTTACATACAAGGAGAAATGGTCATATATGCATGTGGATGTGTACCTTTCATATGGATATGAATATATACTTTCCAGATATGAAGCCAGAGATCATTTCAGTAGGTGTGATTGCCTTACTGGCTATATATGTGCACCCATCAAAATATACATTGGATTGATATGATGGATATGAACATACCTCGTATATCCCATCTACGTAGAGTGGGATATACTAGGTATGTGTATTTGGATGGTATCAATGTAAGTTAGTTTCTGATGGATGCGCATATCTGGCCAGTAGGACAATCACAGGCAGTGAGATGATCTCTGGGTTCACATCGTGTTGGGACATATTTTGAGCCATTTGAAAGGTACATATCTGACCATTTTCCTTTTGTGTGCATATCTTTTTTGAACAGATGTGCAGTGGGAATCAAGTGTTATTGAACCCTATCTTCTTAGCTGATCCCGTCCAGTTCACAATTTTTCATTACTTGACAGGTGACTCTCTGGTTGTCAGGATCACATCCTATGCATTGCATTGTAGGGCATGGGATACCACCCTGGCAATCAGAGATTGATGAACTGGACAGGATCCTGTCCATGTCGTGTGTTCCAGTTGAATCCTGAAGGGCAACAATCACGCTAGTAGTGAGGGATATCTCTGATTGAGGCCTGTTTTTCTTTGAGTATGAGCCCATCCATCCTTCTGAGTGAGGCAACCGTACTCAATCCGAGATATCTATCATTCATGGCCTGTTGGTGACCAAGGTACAATGGGTGATATTTGGTTCCCATGTGTATCCTGCAAACAGTGTCTGGTGTACCATCCATCCATGGCATCAGCACCCCTGAGGATCCATGTGGGAATCAGATGTGAGATATGTCATTTGAAGTTAGAGTAAATGATTGCAGACACAATACCAAGGCCTACTTTTTCCCCCTTTAGTTCTGGGGTATTGTTTGAGGCCTGTGTGTTGCACATACAAGCAGTTATTCTCAGTGACACTGTGATGTGTGACCTGCTCCATCCTTTTTGTGATTCAGTAAGCGGTGTTGTCGACATGATGGAGTGTACATGATGCTGACTTCTCCAGTGATCTCATTTCCCCATTTCCAGTGTTTTCTATGGAGTGTATACGATGGGACCTTAGCAACTTGATTCATGTTATTGCATATTCTCCATAGGCTAACACTGGTATTGGTGAAATGAGGATGTGTAAGGGTGAATTTCTCTCCACCATCTGTTTGTCACCGCTTAGTGAATGTCCCCTGTGTAGCATGTGATTGTTGGCCTATTGACTTGATTGTTGTCTGGTTAACCCTTTGAGTCCCAGAGGGGTTGCCAAAGCATTGTTGATCGATGCATTGATGATCCCTCTAGCACTCGAGGGGTTAAGTGCTGACATCCCAGTGGGGACATGGGTGACATTGTGTGTGAACAGTGATGATCTATGACAGTCGACATTTTGAACAGCATGGTTTGTGTATTGTGTGTGATGAGCACAGCGACAGGAGGGTTGAAGTAGGACTTGGACAGGTTTGTTCCAAGTTGGACCTTGATATTTGTCCTTGTGTTGTGTCCTGTTTTTAACCCACAGGGTGCTGTGTTGGTGCAGTTGTGTGCATGAATGATGGGCATGTGTTGAGGTGTGACTGTGTGTGCAGCTGGTGTTGGTTGCTGTAGTGCGTTGTTCTGTAGTGTTGCACTTACCGGTAGTGTGGAGGCTCCTCTCATCTCCAGTGTCAGCTCCTCCAACAACCCCCTCGATCAGGGTTGGGGACATATTCTGGCGCACCATCTCCTCCCAGCCGCAGAAGGTGATAGGGACAGGTGGGCCACCTCCAGTGCCTCGGGCGTGCTTGGCGAGTTCGGAGAGCTTTTTCTTGACCACCCTCCGGCAGTCGCCCCATCGCTTTTTGATGGACTCCACGTCCCGCCTGCATGGAGCCACCGCGTTGACCCGGCTGCAGATCTGGTTCCAGGCTGCCTTCCTCCTCGCTGACAGGCCAGGGACCTTCGCTGTCGGGTGGAGAACACTCTGCCTCTCCAGGACAGCTTCCACAAGTGCTGTGTTCTCCTCCTCTGTATACTTTGGGTCTCTGATCCTGGCCTCGTGACCTCCAGCATGGGATGACTCAGAGCCGGAGTGCCCTGCCTGGTCTGACCCTGACTGTGTGGGGTGCTCCCCAGCAACTACCCCTCGTCCCACTGCAGGTTCTGTCCCTGTCCTGCGTGTTCCTGCTCTTGTGGGCCGGGTCCCCCTCCGCCCTGCGGATCTCCCTCTCCCACCCCTGCTCTGCTGAGGGATCCCCTCCTCAGCTTCCTCCTCCTCCATTACTCTCCCCATCCCTCACTCCTGTCCTCCTCTCCTTGCCATCATTCACCCAGTCACACCCAGGCACTCCCACAGGCCCTCACAGACACACTCGATCCAGTCACTCTCTGTCACACACTTTCACTCCCAGATTCACACTGTCAAAATAAAAAGTAAAATGTGTAAGGTATTATGAAAAAAAAGGACTATGTGTATGTATGTGTTTGTATGTGTGTATGTAATATGTGCAAAGTGGTGATATGTGTCTAGTAAGTGCACCTATCTCCAAACTCCAAACTCAAAAATCTCCTTCTACCTCCAATGACTGCTCCTTTCTCCCTCTCTCTGATCGCTATCCTCCGCTCCTGGGTCCTGATATCTAGCTCTGAAGAACTCTATAACAGACAGTGTGTGACGGTTATTTTTGGGTATATATAGGTGTATTTGAAGTTATTTGATACATTGGGGCTTTGTGATTGGCTGTGTGTTTGAATTTGTTTTGGCATCAATCATGGTTGCTTGACAACGGCAGCCGTTATATTACATGTTGTTTTGAGCGCAGTTGTCGTGTGATTTGGCCACCCGTTGTGCATTAACATGAGCGACAACGGCTTTTGTGTTACGTGTTTTTTGTGTGCCTACGCTCGATAGCTATTCTTGTATAGTACCTATTGAATCTGCCGTAACTCCTGTATTATTTGTGAGCGATGTGCCTTTTTCACTTAGCGGCTGGTTTAACGGCTGCCTTTAAATCTAGCCCAAAATGCTTTAGCCGTTGCTTTAACTTTTACATTTAACTCTTCCTCTCTTTGCAGAAGTTATAAGGAGCTGTGGAACTTCTACCTATTTGTTGGACAGGAGAGAGTTGCCATACTGGGGTGTGAGCAAGTGAAGGCAAGTGAACCAGGAGGCAGGTCATAGCCTCCAGAAAGTGTAACATTCTAAGAGATCTTGATGGTGTTGGTGAAGGACTGTCTTTTAATAATTACCTACATGCTTAGAAGTGATCTTCTGCACTGCTTTTGTGTTTTTCTTTTTTAGTTTTCGTATTTGAGTGGAGACCCAAACCATATTGAGCATGCGGCATTTAATCTGAAGAAGGGGGACTACATTAAGTATTAATATATATCTACTGATATTGTGGACTTTAATTTTTATTTTTTTAATTTTATATTTTTTTTTTATTATTGTTGGATTTTATTTTCTTTTTACTTTCCACTGTCTACCCAGTTTTTGGGAAAATATATAATCTCTGCTTAAGTTTATATTGGAGGTGAACTGTGGAAAAGAGGCAGAGTTGATCTGGAGTTTTATGTACAGCTAAGAAGTGCTTGCACTACTGTTTTTCTCTATTTTTGTTGAAAAAAGTATGTTCTTTTTGTCCTGGCCCTTTGGCCACTCGGGAGATGTATCTCCACCTGTTGGATGTTTTATGTGCACTGCACTCAGCCCTTCCATAAGGCTGACTATCTTGTTGTCATCCCTGAGGGTCCACTGGATGGTCAGGCAACATCTTGAGAAAAAAGGGTTACTTGGAGGATGTCATCCCCACAATGATCCAATCTAGGAAGCCTATTTTTTCCAAAGCGTTTCATAGAATCTGGTTCATCTTTTACTAGTGATGCACTAATAAGGATAGGTCTTCTCAGACATTTAGCATTCCAATGGTCGTGGCATTCATATGGTTCTCGGTCCGGAGCTCTGTCAAGACCTATACAGATCTTAGCTCTTTCAGTTCTCTTCCAGAAGCTTATTGCTCTCTTACCAGATGTTAAGAGCTTTGTTCATGGGGTGACTTATGCGCCACCTTCCCCTCCTTTAAGGATCGCATGCTCCAGTGGGGCCTTAACTTAGTCTTGGGCTTTCTTTAGAGTCCTCCCTTTGAACCTTTCTCATCGTTTACTTGTGGTTTTTGACACTTAAAATGGCTTTTCTTTTACACAACATTTCTGTAAGAAAGGTTGCTGAGTTACAAGCCTGGTCTTGTAAGCCTCTTTTCCTAGTGCTTCACCAGGACAAGGCGGTGCTTCGTACTTCTCAGTGGTTCTTACCTGAAATTGTTTCAGGTTTTCACATCACCCAGGAAAATTGTCCTTCCTTCCTTTTGTCCTGACCCTTCACTCAAACAGTAAAGGATCTTCAACTGTTGGGTGTGGTCCGATGCCTTTTGTACATCATAAACAGCCTTTTAGAAAGGAAGACTCACTCTTTCCTGGGTGGGTCCTAGAGAGGGTCAGGCTGCATCCAAAGTTACTATTGAATCTTGGATCAAGGCTACCATATGACAAGTATATGTAATCAGAAAGAAGCCAGTTCCTTTCAGAGGCATGGCACACTCCACCAGGGCTGTGGGTGTCTCCTGTGTCTTCAAGAATCAGGAGTCTGCTGAACAGCTGTGCAAGGGAACAATATGGTCCTCCTTGCACACATTCACCAAACACTACAGAATCAATGTTCTGGACTAGGCTGCGGCCAGCTTTGGCTGGAAGGTCCTTCAGGCATTTGTTGCGTCTAGGTATACCCTGTTCAGTAGTTTGAGCCCTAATGGCTCTTGTTTGATTGTTTGCTGTGTCAGTTCAGTGTTTGTTGACACCTGAGGTTACATAATGCCACTTTTGGTCCTATGGGATACTGGTATTCTGTGGGGAGAGTTTTTTTCTCTTTTTCCTCCCTGGAATATTTATTGGTGCATTGGTATTTCTCCATAGTTCCTGTATTCTATATTGGACTTAATAGAAAATAGGATTTTAGTGAACTTACTGTTAAATCCTCTTCTCTTAGTCCATATGGAACACAGGGCTTCTACCCAGAGGAAAAAACTTGTGTTCCTTTCCCAGGCAGAGGAGTCCTCTTGGGGTCTTTGTTAACAAAGGGAGTTTACATCTTTTCTTCCAGCTTTTGGTACTTTCTCTGTGCCACTGTGCATTAGTTGTATCTATGAGGAGGTAGCCTCCCCCTCAAAAACCCTGTCTTTCTTGAGGTGCCCTGCCCTCTGTAGAGTAAAAGGACAATACTGTAACACAACATTGTGTATGTTACTATATTACTATGTTGTTGAAAGGTCCTCAGGTGGCAAGGTTGGAAGTTGCAAGACCCATTACTTGAAGGATGCAGGTTCAAACCCAGGAAGAGGCAAACCCAGAGGATTGTCTGAGATGGTTCCTGATTAAGCACAGCTGAGCTAATAAGTTGTTTGTTTAGATTAATATGCTTGTGTGGAAAAAAGAAAATTCATAAATCTTGTACTGTATACAGCCATTGAGGACTAGTATAGACAACTCTGGTGTAAGCTTTTCTGGGAAAATAATGACTCCTGTTTACAACTCCAGTGCTCTTTATCTTCCTTCTACCCCTCTGGGGGCCCAACGAAAGCCTTTCCCACTTCTTCTCTCTCCTATACCTCAAAACAAACCAACCATTATATAAACCTAACTGAAAAATAAAGACACTGACATATGTTAGTGGCATTTAAAGATGTCACAGCTTTTATTTAGGCATTTAATCTATTTAAGGGACCTTGGGTGAACCCTTCTAAAGCCCCCCAAATGAGGTACCCTAGTTCTGTAGGTGCTGCACCGGCCATAACATGTCTAACTGCACAGTGCTGGAGGAGTGGAGGGGAATCTTTTGAGTATTACTGTCTATCACAAGCCTGGGTAGGGGTCCCGTCAAACTATGAGACACAAATCTGACTTGACCAATCCATTGCAGACCATCGGTCATGTCTCCCTTATCTCAGTGCACTATGGAAATGGCACACTCTAACTGGACCACAGAACCAGTGACTTCTAAAAGCCATGACTGTCTTGTCTAAGCCACACTGGCTGGGCGTGGGAGTTCTTCATTACCATGGTCCTAGATGTTTACTGACTGCCTTCCTCCAGACTGTCAGCTCTCATGAGCAGGGCCCTCTGATCCTTTTGTTTTTTGTTTGTTTTTTGTTTAATATGCACTATATTATGTCTCTGTGTGTCTATTCTCTACTGTACAACTGAATAAGTTGGCACTATATAAATAAAGGATAATAATGATAATAATAAAATGGCCTCTTGCACTGAGTCAACAGCCATATTTTCTGTACTACACCGGCATTCATTTTTCTTTATTGCACCTGCATTGTTCAACTCTTTACCTATGTAAGGTGCTGACTATCTAATGGCACTATATAAATCAACTTACAGACACAATCATATACATACTTGTTGCAACTGTTTTATTGTCCTTTTATCCTGCTTCTGTGACCCTCGTGGTCTGACCCGTATGCTTCCTACCTGCTGGCTGCCTCTACAGTAGGATGGTGGTGCGCGTCCCCATTCTCTTCATTATGCCTGGCCGGCTGCCCACTTCCATATTCTTCAAGAGTTGGCTCTGCAGACTTCACTGCGACGTGGGATATCTTGATGTTGCGTCCTTCTTCTATATAAGTTCTGAGCACCATCGTCTCGGTTCTCACTGCTGTGTGCCTCACTAAAGGTAGCTCTGTGTTCTGATCTCTCATTGTACATTATTGACCTCTGGCTTGTCTGACCACTCTGAGCTCTGCCTGCCGTGATCTTTGGCTTGTCTGACCACTCTAAGCTCTGTTTGCGCTGAACTTTGGCTTGTCTGACCACTCTAGGTTCTGTCTGCCCTGACCTTTAGCTAAGTCTGACCCTTCTAAGAGCTGCCTTTCCTGACTTTTTCCCCAGTCTGACCATCCTTGATTGCTGCTTCCCTGACCTCTGGCTTCGTTTGACCGTTTTTCTGGATTCTCCCTTTTGGCTCTGTCACTTCGGTGCACCTCTCTCTCTCTCTCTCTCTCTCTCTCTCTCTCTCTCTCTCTCTCTCTCTCTCTCTCTCTCTCTCTCTCTCTCTCTCTCTCTCTCTCTCTCTCTCTCTCTCTCTCTCTCTCTCTCTCTCTCTCTCTCTTCCCCCCCCCCTGTCCTTGTTGGGCTTGAAGTATTGGACTCCACCATTGTTATAATAAAGCCAAGCATTTGGAGGCCTTTCCACCATATCTGCCTCTCTGTTCCTTTGCTTGTGACAGACCGTTACCAATTCATCTGTGATGGGTAGACTGAACCTTTATGGAGCCCACAAGTCTGCTCAAAGCTCTTATGGCACTGGGGAACCAGATTTCCTCCCTAGCTGCCACAGTACATGATCTCCAGACCAATCAAACCATCCTACAACATCAGCTCCAGGAGTTACAGGCAGGAAATGTACAGCCCCCTGCTCCTTCTCCTCCCCTGGGTTCTGAAGGGCCCAACATTCCAGAACCATGTGTCTCTCTCCCGGACACGTTTAGTGGCGATAGAGGGGCATACAAAAATGTCATTACAGCACGTGAACTCCTGTTTGCCTCAACCCTCATAACTTAGTCCACTGATTATATCAAAGTACGCTCAGTTATCTTACTGTCCGGAGAACCACAAACTTGGTCCTATCATCTGCTCCAGAATAATGGTCCCTTCTTGGACTCCTGGCCTTCCGGCAAGCTATGGATGTACTCTACAATGACCCTCTGCTGATGTGCTCAGCCCAGTAAACCCTTCAGGCATTAAGACAGGGTCGTCTCCCTGCTGAGGAGTATATGATGGAGTTCCATCGCCTGCCTTTACTGTGGCAGTGACTCTCATCTCCTCCGAGTCTGCCCCAAAAGCCCCAAATCCTCCAGCGGTAAGCCAATGTCCTCTACACCCAGCAGTATGCTCCCTCCTACTCCTTCTTCTCTTAATCTAACCATTGCTGTTTGTTTACAGTGGCCTACTCAACAACATAGCATGACTGCCATCATCGAAACCGGTGCTAGTGGCTGTTTTCTCGACCTCACCTTAGCTGACTGGTTGGTTATTCCACACCAACTGAAGAGACGTCCCTTATATATTCAGATGGTGGATGGTAGAAACCACCATCTAGGCCCTGTAACTCAGGAGACTCCGCCTCTTCATCTTCCTGTTGTCACAGTTTGTTAAGACTCTCAGACGTAAGGTTTAGGTAAAAACATAACTTTATTGAAAAGTTAAAGGCAATCCCATAGGGTTTTCATACACATACAAACAATACATAGCAGATAATGACAATAGAAAATAGGTTCTACCAGCCCAGCCAATATACCGGGCTGGGCAGCCTAACAGAATACCAGTGTAGTACGCTCTACCGGCCTTGCCAATACCGGGTAAGGCAACCTTAAGATGGAATAGTATGCGGTTCTACCGGCCTTACCAATATACCGGGGAAGGCAGCCTGACGGAATTCCAATAAGTAGGCTCTACCGGCCTTGCCAATACCGGGTAAGGCAACCTTAAGGTGGCAAAGTGAAAGGTTCTTCCGGCCTTACCAATATACCGGGCAAGGCAGTCCAAAGGAAGGTGACAACCACAGTAACCTAATGACTGTCAGATGATAATGACAGTAAGATGGAATATAGAGGATACCAGGTCAAGTGGTTTCACAGTAATCAGAACTCTCGTGCCCATATACTGTAGGAATAAATGCTGTTAGGACTGGACAGCACACTCGGAACCATCAAGAACCTGACTGCAAGTCAGGGAGTAAACCAGCGCCCTACGTTAGGAACATACAGGCAGAATGAGAGCCGCAAGGCTTAGTGGAGCAAACCAGCGTCCGCACGCTGGGACCAACAGACTGTAATGTGAGCCACAAGGCAAATGGAGCAAACCAGCGTCCGCACGCTGGAACCAACAGACTGTAATGGGAGCCGCAAGGCTAATGGAGCAAACCAGCGTCCGCACGCTGGAACCAACAGACTGAATGTGAGCCACAAGGCTTAGTGAAGCAAACCAGCGTCCGCACGCTGGAAACCAACAGGAGGAAATGTCGCTGAAGCGAATGAAGAACAATGTCGCCACAGATGCAGGAACTGGAAGCAGGAAACAGGAACCAGCAGAGAAGATCAGCCGGATCAAGCACGGCAGACTGGCAACAGGTGCATCAGCTACTGATGAGAACAACCGGAACCGGAACTCAGGAACTCAGCAACAGGCACAGTCAGCTACTGCAGCAAGGAGGAAGTGGATGCTGTCAAAGACACCACGAAAGAGCAACCAAAGGGTGCCCAGACTGAGTTTAAAAAGGCAATGTGAGGCGGGCTGAAGGCAGACAGCCAGTGGGAGCCCCCTACAGGTGATAGACACTGAATTGCAGCAATCAAGGGCACCGTGATACCTGTTGGTTCTCTGCACCACAAAGTTATACAATTGGATATACTACCTTCTCCTCTGATCTTCCGTGGCTACAAAGCCATAATCCTGTTATCAACTGGACCTCTGGTTCTGTGAAGTTTCTTCCCCATTTTGCAAAACCAATTGCCTTCAGCAGTCACAACAGCTGCTCCTCTCAACTACAGCTCTTGTTTCTCCTTCACTTCCAGAAGCATATCAACACTTCCAAGAAGTGTTTGATAAGAGAGGAGCTGACCTCCTACCTCTACACAGGCCCTACGACTGCCCCATAGATCTTCTTCCTGGAGCACCCATACCGTATGGGAGTATCTACCAACTTTCCAGTTTAGAATTATGGTATCTACAAAAAGGTTTCATTAGAACCTTCACTTCTCCTGCAGGGACGGGTATTTTCTTTGTTGAAAAAAAGATGGAGGCTTTTGTTCCTGTGTAGATAACAGGGATAACTTAAACCGTATTACGGTTAAAAACTGCGAGCCTTTGCTTTTGATACCAGAACTCCTGGAAAGGTTCTCTTCAGCCACCATCTTCACTAAAATTGACCTGCATGGTGCTTATAATCTGGTCCGCATGAGAGAGGGGGAAGATGAGTGGAAGACGACCTTTCAACTCGCTATGGGCATTGTGAGTACTGTGTTATGCCATTTGGACTTTGTAATGCCCCCATAACATTCCAGTACCTCATCGATTATGTTTTTAAGGACCTATTGGATCAGTACATCATATTTATCTAGATGATATTTGTGAACTTATCAACGGCATGCGTACAGTTCTACTACGTCTACGCCAGAATCATCTATACGTTAAAATTGTATGTATTTGAGGCCAAACAAACTGAATCCTTGAGGTTCTTGCTGTCCTCCTATGCATCAAGATGGATTAAGATGAGGTCTCTGCAGTCCTGGACTGGCCTATCCCTGCCAATAAAAAAGAGGTACAATGCTTCATTGGCTTTACCAATTTTTATTGACTGTTATCAGGAAGCCTTTTCCATGCTAAAAGAACAATTTAGGTCAGTACATGTCCCTCTACAGCCTGGCACAGAATGGCCATTCTTCTTTGAGGTTGCTGCATCTGACATAGCCACAGGGGCAATACTAGTGCTTAGGTGAGAAAGAACAGTTGCATCCAGTATCTAAATGGCTGACTTCTGATGAACGAAATTACACCATCGGAGACAAGGAGCCTCTAGCAATCAAATGTGCCTTGGTGGAATGGTGCCATTTGTTGGCTGGTACTGTATATCCTATTTAAGTATACACGGATCACAGTAATTTGGAGTACCTACGGTCAGCTCAACGACTACGTCCACAACAAGCCAGGTGGCCGCTCTTCTTTTCGCGATTCCAGTTACAAATTTACTATAGACCAGGGTCAAAGAATACCAGAGCAGATGCCTGGTCATGATACTATTCTCCAACCACAGCACTTGTTTCTTACCGGCTGTTCTTTCCTCGAAATTATTAAATGGCGCACTACCTTCAACCCATCTTTTATGCAGCAACATGGGCTTACATGAACTGATGGCTTACGATATAAACAGGACATGGTATTCATTCCACAACTTCTTCGCTGCAAAATACTCCAGGTGTGGCATGATTATCCTACTGCTGGACATGGAGGTCATGTGAAGACCCAAACCAGTATCCAGCAGTATTTCTGGTGGCTGGATATGCTCCATGATATTCAAGCTTACATATCCACCTGCGATGCATGTAAAGACAGGCACACCAGAGCATACAGTCTATTACATCCTTTGCCCATACCCTTGGAACCCTGGAATGATGTGACAAAGGACGTCATTGTTGATCTTGCTCTATCTAGGAAACATAACATTTATAATTGTAATAGATCGCTTCACCAAGATGACCCAATTTTGTCCTGCTACCAGCCTTCCTACAGCCTCTCAGTCAGCCTCCTTGTTTATTATAAATGTTTTCCGCCTCATGGAGTGCCAAGATCTGTGACTTCTGATAGGGGATAGCAATTCACATCCAGGTTCTGGACCTCATTCTGTGCCGACCTACACATCCAAAGACACCTGTCTTCTGGATACCACCCCCAGACAAATGGACAAACAGAGCTCACAAACCAAACACAATTAGCATACAAGACAGCAACAGATAAACACCATTCTTCTCATCCAACCCTTCAAGTAGGTGACAAAGTATGGCTATGAACATCGCATCTGTTACGGTTGGCAAGCAAAACCAGGAGTCAGACGGTATAGTTAATAGAACCTTTATTATGAGAATAATAACAGTCATGCAATATAAATATATACACACAGTGGGTGATCGAAAAGGCGAGTACTGTATCAGGAATAGCAGTCTCCCAATATCACCACCACACTGTCCGAGACTAGGACTCAGCCTGCTGGAGTCTCGCGGTAAGGTAACGCCCAAGAGTGATACTGACTCAGCCTGCAGTCAGTAGCTGGGAGTCTGCTAGCCCCAGGTCAATACTAGGAAGGATGTCTGAATAACAGAACCAACCCTAGGAGCGAACAGACAGGGCTTTCTAGTATGCACCAGATAGGATGGTCAGACGAGCCAAAGTCATACATGGAGCGGGTAGTCAACCAGAGCCATGTGTTTACACCAGATAGGATATCCACTGAAGCGATGGAATGCTGGATGCGCAGTGGATAGAGCTTTGGTCAACACCAGAGTGGGTAGTCAGACAAGCCTAGGTCATACACGGAGCGGGTAGTCAGCCAGAGCCACGGGTTTGCACCAGATAGGGCATCTGAGCCAAATCGGAACGCACAAGGAGAATAGTCAGACAGCATCATGGGTCAACACCAGAATGGATGGACAGACAAGCCGGATCATGCACAGGAATCAGGAATTCTAGATAATGAACTGCTCAGAACACCAACGTAAGGGTAACTGAGTCAGGACTCGGTCTGCCCTTTAAACCCCTCCACAGTAAATAGGTAGGCGGAGTAGCTAGAGGGAGGAAGTAGGTGGGAGGAGACTACAGGAAACAAACACACATAAAACAGAGGCCTGCAGCATGCTTGAAGCCTCTGCCTGCAGATGACGCGTGGAAAGATGCCAAGTGTCGCTGAAGAGGCGGCACTGGAAACAAGGTACTGTGACAGCATATCCACCTACCATGTCCCACTAAGAAATTGGGACCTCGCTTCTTAGGTCCCTTTTCAGTTATTAATTTGGTCAACCCAGATGCCTATCAACTGTCTCTGCCATTCTCTTTCAAGATCCATTCCAAGTTTCACGTCTCCCAAGTGAAAAAATGGCATCCACCCCTACTGTGACCTTGTCCTGCAGCACTTCTACCACTTGTGCTTGTCAGTGGGGAGGAAGAATAGAGGTTGAACAGATCCTTGACTCCTGTCTTCATAGGGGATGACTCAAACATCTTGTTCACTGGAAAGGCTATGAACCTGAGGAGCTGTCTTGGGAACCTCTGTCTGACATCCATGGTCCTGCATGTGTACAAGCCTTCCATCGTTCTCATCCAAATCACCCTTGCTCTCGGGGTTCGTGTCGGAGGGGGGGCATCTGTCTGGCCCGTGAGCTCCCTAACCTGATGGGTGCCTTCACTGTGGGATGGTGGTGCGCGTCGCCTTTTCTATTCATTATGCCAGGCTAGCCACCGGCTTCCGCGTTCTTCAAGAGTCGGCTCTGCCAAAGTCACTGCTATGTTGTGACGCTGCATCCTTCCTCTAAGTCCTGAGCACCATCAGCTCCCAGTTCAGTCTGTTGTGTGCTTCACTAAGCATAGTACTGTGATATGAGCTCTCATTATTTATTATTGTCTCCTGGCTTCGTCTGACCACTTCTCCTAGTCTCCTACATTGACCCTTTGTTTTCATCAACTTTTCCATTGACCTCTGTCTTGTCTGACCACTCTAAGTTCTGCCTGCCCTGACCCCTGGCTAAGTCCGGCCCTTCTAAGAGCTGCCTGTCCTGACCTTTGCCCCAGTCTGTCCATCCTTGATTGCTGCCTGCCCTGACCACTGGCTTCGTCTGACCATTCTTCTGGATTCTCCCTTTTGGCTCTGTCACTTCTGTCACTTTGGTGCATTCTCTCTCTCTTTTGTCTGTCTTTTAGGCTTTCATTGTTGGTCTCCACCACTATAATTATCAAGCCGAGCATTTTGGGGCCTGTCCTCCATACCTGCCTCTCTGTTCCTTTGTGTATTGCTAGGTTCCTGAATTCCACTAAAGATAAAGAGAGACACACACAGTGGTAGTGAGAACTATAATTACTGTTTATTGAAACATGCATACAAACTACACCCTAATTGATATTATATAAGCCTATCATAGTGCAGGATAAAAAGTACTGCAAAACTGAGTGTTGCATAACTGTTTCTCTGTTTATTCTGCTATGTGCAGAGAGTTAACCCTTGGCCGCCCATGAGGAGACCACAAAAAGTACCTCCCATTACACTCCACCCATGGTCTCCTCAAGTGGCCGCAAAGGTAATATGTCCACTCTGCAGACATAGAGCAATCTTCTGTAACAAAGCAAAAAGCAGCATCCTAAAGTTCAATGATCTCCTCCATAAACTGAACTAGAGCTTGGATGTATATGCAGTTCATAGTCCCGCAGCATCCATAATGTTCAGTCCCACCAAAACTGAAAACCACAAGATTCATACACCAAATCAGTGGGCACAGTGGCAAACAAAGCACAATGTTTTATTATATCAGGTGTTCCGGTATACTTGCCACTGGAGTGACCCCATAGCCTGTAAGTCTCTGGCAGCATGCCAATGAGGCTGCTAGCAGGGGTGTCACTTTGTTCAGTTCTTTATAGTCCACAGTTATACGCCTACTCCTGTCTGGCATCTTCACAGTCCAGACTAGACCATTGTAGGAGCTGGCAGCAGGCCTCAACACGCCAAGGCCTTGAATAGTCTCTATCATTTCTGTATGTTCTCCAGGAATGTGCTACTGCTGGAGATTGCTTGGTTCTACTGGCAGTGGGATGTACACTGGGGTTCATTTGGTACGTCCCCAGACTATTGGCTGAAGAACTGAAAGGGACAAATTACGGACTACAGTGCCGAAAGTGTAACACCCTGTCTCAGTGTATATAATCTGTCCCATAAAATATCCATTCCCAGAATATTATTTGGTAGAACAGAGAGCAGAATCTCTGCTGGGAATATAGGACCATTCCCTATCTGCATTCGGCACTGCACCCAGTACACAGGTATCTTCTGTCCTCCTACAACCCTTAGTGTACTTTGTCTTATTCACATTGCTGAGACACTTCTGCCCCAGTATCCAGCAAGGCTGTCACATCTTGTGGTCTCCTACGGTGGCCCCAATCACAAACATATGGGCAGTGGTCCCCTGATTTCAGTACTGCTATATGCAAAACAGTAGGGCTTGGGGATGGGGACCCGACAACACTTCATAAAGATTCAGGAATCATCCACGTCCGTGTGTGTGTTCATGTAACACATCAAATGCTTCCGTGTATGGAGTAGTCATTGGTAGAGGTGGAGCTGTGGGTGTCACAGGGAGTGTGTCAGTTGGTTCCACGTCACCCTCCCCCCTATTTCTACATCACTAGTTGCCACCTTTTTGGATCTGGCTGTTTGTAACTTCCCTTCCTGCTTCAGTTCCTGCCAGCATTTCAAAAAGGCATGTGTAGGTATCCCATCAATCTCCTCTTGAGGTACTCCACTTGCCAACAAGTCCATAAAGAGATGTCGACGAGAGACATTCACTCTGGACCCACCTCCACCTGCTTTGTTCTCTACGGGTCGATTCTTCGCCACTGGCTGTGTCTGATCCTGGTCAAGCGCACTCAATTGTCCCATAAGACCACTAGCTGAGTACACTGTCGCACCAAAGGTATGAGCACCCAGTAAAGCGAACAATGGGGCCCTGTGTCTACGTGGAGCAGACTGCAAAAGCTTGTTACACATCAAAGGCACAAACTGCTCTGCATCTGGTCCTTGCCAGTCTTTCTTAACTCCAATTCTCCTTGCTCATCCACTATCCTCTGACAACCAGCCACACATGTCATCTCCTGCAATCTCTGAATTCCATCCCCCAACGTGTTCCATGGTGTAAGATCTATTAATTCAATCGGATGTTCATGTGCCTGGGATATAGAATCACGCATCAAATGCAAGAGAGTGAAGGGCCCATTTGTATCCCTAGCTCATCGTATCTGCAATCTGACTAAAGGATCTACACAAATGTTACCCAATCCTACCGCCTGTTCTTTGGTCAGAGTAACACATTCATCACCAGCATCCCAGACACACAAAACCCATGCCAACAGATTTTCATGCATAGTTTGTTTGTATGCCTTGCCTAATTCTGCTAATTCTGTAGCTGAATATGACCTTGTTTCCTCAGTATATTGTTCCTGCGCAGCAGTAGAGGTAGCTGGCACAGCTGCAGCAACCTCATCCCCTTCAGCCACTGGTGCCTGAGGGGTTTGCAAACAATTAGTCAATTCTTTCCGCTGTCATTTAGTAACAATAGGTCGCGCCCCATACTCTGGAGCATCTGATCGACCGTCCGATTCACTTTCCTCATCGGACAGCCCATCCCATTGGTAAATTTCATCCCACTTCTCCTCTGCTACCAATGTTCGTACATGAGCAGTCTTTGGGGAGACATCACCCTTCTTTTCCCTCTTTGCCTCCTTCTCTCCTGAGCCACAGCACTCACTATATATGAAGCATAACTTCCCCCATTTGTTCTAGTCTCTTTTGTTGCTCCCGTAATGTACTTTGCATCATAATACATTTATCCTGTAAAGCTTGATATTCCCCTTTAACAGTTTCATATTCCTTGTAAGGCTTGCAACAAAATCCACCGAGTATGTGCAGCAGCTTTCTGCTCTGCTGCACAATACCTAGATAAATCTAATCTGAGAGCAGCTTTCTGCGGCTCTGCCAGCTGTTGCCCATCAACATATTTATACAATTCTTGGGGAACTGGGAACCATGGTCCCGACTCAGCCCATGTTGATAACGGTGCCCTATTGCACCTACTCCCTGCATGGGTCAGTTTCAGTTTCTTCAATGTTTTGAACATGCCGTCACTACCACAAAATCCCTTCTCTTTAGTGAAACCCTGCTCGCAGTGTATTGCTAGGTTCTGGATTCTACTAAAGATAAAGAGATACACACACACACACACACACACACACACACACACACACACGTAGTGAGAACTATAACTATTGTTTATTAAATATGCATTACAAAAAAGGATATAAAAGATACTTAGCTACCAACAGATTTGTTTTCATCAATGTGGGAGTGCCCTCCAATGAATCCCGCAGTGATAATTTTACACACAGGCTTGAGATCAGATACACACTCTCCAAGTCCCAAGATGGCTCTGAGAAGCTAGAGACGTGTCTCAAGTTGTTAAGTGAGGTACATATAAACTAAGCCCTAATTGATATAAGCCTATCACAGTGAAGGATAAAAAGTATTGCATAAATGAGTGTTGCATAACTGTTTCTCTGTTGTTTATTCTGCTACGTGCAGAGAGTTAACCCTTTGCCGTCCATGAGGAGACCACAAAAAGTACCTCCCCTTACACTTTGCTTGTGACAGACCTTCATCTGTTCGGCCTTGACACTCACCCAGGGGCAGCAGATTTGCTATCACCACATTCCCTAGGTAATGATTTCTACAATTCAACATCCCTTACTCTAAAAAACTCTTTTCTCTGGTCTTAAGGGGTTCTCCCTAGTAATTTGCTCAAACCTTGGAAATAAAGTTCCATTTTAGAGGTCCTTGTATAGATCTTTAATGTACTTGTATAATGTAATTATTCAAATCCCCTATAAGATTTTTTCCCAGAGAATAAATAAGGAATAGATTAAATTGCAGGTGATAAATGTTATAACTTTTTTCTCACAGATCACTGTTTAAAGCCCTCGGGGAAATTATACACACAGACACACACACACACACACACACATACACACACACAAACATTCCATACTCACACTGATGGCATTATGGGAGGAACAATGACTTCTGAGATGTATAACCCACCTTTTCTAACTTGTTTCATGGCAGCTCTTTACCTTCGAAAACTACATTGGGCAAAACTGAAAGAAAATTTCCCTTTTCTATATTATGGATTACAACCTCCAGCTTGGCAGCATTCTCAGACTGTCAGTAAAACACTTGCTGCTATAATTGTACAGACTATTACAGGACTTGGTACCTGTGGCTCTCAAGTTGCTGAACTCTAACTTCCATCATCCTTGGACAGTCAGAGAGACCAACAATGAGAGGTACTGAGAGATGGTGAAAGAGAAACTGACAGTGCTAGCTTGTGTGCTAACCCAACCTGGGCAATGCCAGGATATTTCTGAAGATGATAGAAAATGTAGTCCTCAAAAGCTGGAGGGCCTCATCTTATTCACCCTTGGGTTAGCACTTGAAATACAATTTTCCCCTGTCTCAGAAGAACAGTAGGGCACCCCTCCACCACAAACAAACAAACAAACAAAAAATCTTAAGCTGGTTACTTTTTAAAATAGTGGTTATATTTATTTTAGTATTTGAATTATCCCATTCATTTATATCAGAGCTGGATGACTTGGATAGTTGAAACTTTGGCCTAGAATACATCGCAGGTGATGAATGTTATCACTGGTAGCCAGTTAGGCCCCCTACACACAGGGATGTTGCACTGGTGATGTCATATATTGGGTCTTTCACACAGGTTACTATAGCCTTGTGTGAACACACCAAAGTTCAGCATGCTGCACTTTTATTGCATTCACAGAAGGAGAAAATATGCAGTAAGGAAGTTCTGCATGGAAGCATATGGGGCTTGCTATTGACTTTTCACACAAGCTTTAATGGAGGTTGCAATGTGCATCCCGACCTTCAATGAAAGGCCAACCAAAGTGGCACCATCAAGTAATATTGGCAGGCACTCACATGAGCCAGAGGTCACACACTTTTTCAGTTTCTGGATGGGAGGGGGAACACAGGAGAGGGTGAATGAAGGAACACAGGTGACAGATTTGTAGCAGAGAGTTATAGTTCTGTTGCCTATGTGAAAGAGCCCTTAAAGTCTATGGGAAAGTCGTAGATGAAACCAGCAATAATATTATCAACTGCCCTGAAATTCAGGCTATTATTGTGTGATCACTTTATTATTAAAAGCAGCACGCTTATATAGCAAGAACATGATCATTTGATGGTGTTTTACTATAGACGACCTTATGGTGAGGATAGCCACTGCTCTGTACTGATATAGGAGTAAAGGTTAAACAGGAATTGTCACTTTGTAATAAAAAGTTGATTTTCAAAGAGCTTTCAAAAGCACCTATATTTGAGTCAGTCATTTTTAATTTAAAACAGCATTTAGTTGTATTTATTTGGCAGTCAGTGCAAATCTGGCAGGGATGCCAGCCAAAAACTAACATTCCAGGCTGCTGTCCATCCCAACTGTAACTTCTTGCTGGCCAGTAGTATCTAATTTACATAAACCGACAAATTAATAGCTCTAAATATGTGAAACTGTTGTTTGAAATAAAAAATGGCTAACATAAATGTATCTAGCCTCTAGATAAAGCAGCCCCTCAGCTCCATTTGTGTTGGTTAACTCCACCTCTTTCCTTGGTTTTAAATGTGTCCTCCAAGGAGGAAAGGTAGTTCTTCTATGAAGACTTATTTTAAATGATTTACACAATGATTTGAACTTAGGAAAGCACGAGAGACAGGCTGTGGTCTACACTTTATGTGATGCTTTTTGTTACATGGAAATATCTCAACTTGATTATCTATCCCTCCAGTATGAGAGAGGATGAAACAAAACATGACTTACCGTGTTTTACAGATTATTAGATCCACAAAGGCTATGGTATTGGTCAAGTATGTTGTGACTAGACAAATGTATCAAATGCTCCTATTACATGACTACTGAATTCATGTTAAAAAGATACAGTTGTATTTATTATATATGTATTTCACTCAATGTGGTTGATAAGGGGATGGATGGTACAGAAGGATGTTTCACATATTCTCTATACTAATAACAAAGAAGACCGCTTTGGTATTATACTGACATTTCAATGCAGCTCCCATTGACAGAGAAGAGCAGTGCAACCACAGTCAATCTGCCTATCTTTATTGAAAAGAGAAGTTGTAACAGTAGTACACTGCCTAGAGGGCTTCCAGAATGCTACTACATATAGCTTAGTCCTCTTATAATAATCACCACTCCTCATATGTTAAGGACCAGAAATTGGAAATGACAGCCTGAATGTCTTAGTTTCTGGTGAATCATGTGGACTAGTATGGGTAGCTACCGATCTAGCAATTACATTTCCAGTGCACAATGCATTCATGGCTGAAGACATTCTCTTCTGTGATGTGGGACTTCAGCTGTTTTCATTCATCAATGACCATAGAGCTGTCACGGTTTGCCAAGTACAAATCAGGAGTCAGAACGGTATAGTAAAAAATTAACAATTTATTAAACTGATAACAACAATAGTAATAATAGCAATAATGATCATGAAAACAAGGAGAAGAAGTAGAGGTCCCACTATAGGTCAGCAACTCTATCAGAAATAGGAGTCTGCATAATAGGGAGAGCCCCTACCAGAGACAGGCCCACACCACTGTAGTCTCTGAATACGGGAAAGTAAGCAGCAGACACAGCAAGAGACAAACTGACTCATGCCTGCAGTCAGTGAGTAGAATGATGAATCTCCCAGAGGTGGTAGAGAGTAGGGAGATAAACATACGCAGTTCAGGTAGTCAGCCAGAGCCACAGGACTGCACCAGATTGGGTGTCCGCTATACACAGGGAGTAGGCAGGAGAATAGTCAGACAGAGTAACAGGTCAGCGCCAGGATGGATGGACAGACAAGCCAGGTCATACACAAAGCCCAAGGGAAATAGAACTGTAATGAACGCAAGGGCAACTGAGTTCCCTTTTATAGCCCAGCCCAGGAAGTAGCTGGGAGGAGGAACTACACAAAGTAAATAGAGCCCTGCGTCATAATGCTGATTCGCTCCCGCAGATGACGCATCTAGCCAGGATGCGTCCATCTCCAGATTTGTGCCTGCATCCATTCTACCAACAAAACATCTTAGGCAGGGGACATGGACGGCCAACAGCCTCGCCAAGCTCGCCCAGACCCAGGACCTTGAGTGACGCATTGGTAGAAGCAGAAGCGATGTTTCGACGCATCCAGCTTAGCCACAGGCTGCGGCGATGGAACTGAGGTAACTGTAACAAGAGCTAAGCAGATGGTTTCTTTCATTTAACTTTAATTTTCCCCAAATTCAACTTAAAATGTAACTTATAATGACTTCTCCAGTTTCAAAATTATTCAACCCCCTGAACATAATCTCTTACAACAGCACAAATATGCAAAACAGATATTGACTCAAGCAGTAAGCACACCTGATGCAACTAATCAAGGGCTTCATTAGTTGCACCAGGTGATCTTGAGCTGAAACACATGAAATACCCGAACTGGCTAGGGGTTTGTTGAGTGTCACTTTTGACTGCATGTTAGAAATATGGCTATATCAAAAGAATGGTCCCAAAAGTTAAGAGAAGAGATCATCGCCCTTTACAAACAGGGAACAGGATACAAAAGATAGCGAAGGCACTGAATGTTCCTAGAGACACCACTGGAAGCATAATTTGCAAGTTCAAAGTCAAATGAACAGTGGTTACACTACCTGGACTGGGCAGAAAAAGGAAGCTATCAACAGCTGCAACCAGATTTCTGAGAAGTCAGGTTGAGAAAAACCCTTGAGTAACTTGCAAAAGACCCTCAGAAAGACTTGGTGGCAACAGGCACTGAGGTTTCAGTGAGCACAGTAAGACACATACTAAATGTAGAAGGTTTCCATGCAAGAACTCCAAGACATATACCACTACTGACCCAAAGATTGTCTCCAATATGTTCAAAGTTATATAAATAAGCCACCCAAGTTTTGGGATTGTGTTCTGTGGAGTAATGAAACAAAACTGGAACTTTTCGGCCCGATGGATCAGCGGTATGTCTGGAGGAAGAAGAATGAAGCATATGCTGAAAAGAACACTCTGCCTACAGTTAAGCATGGTGGTGGCTCGGTGATGCTCTGGGGCTGCTTTGCATCCTGTGCCACTGGAAACCTACAGCATGTGGAAGGCAAGATGGATTCATTGAAGTATCAGGAAATCCTAGGAGAAAACTTCATGCCGTCTGTGAGGAAGCGAAGCTTGGGCGTCATTGGACTTTCTAACAGCAAAATGATACCAAGCATACATCATATTCCACCAAGGCTTGGTTGCAGAAGAAGTCCTGGAAGATTCTACAGTGGCCATCACAGTCACCTGACTTGAACGCCATAGAAAATCTCTGGTGGTATTTGAAGAAGGCAGTTGCAGCACACAAACCCAAGAATATTACTGATCTAGAGGCCATTGCTCAAGAGGAATGGGCTAAGATTCCTCATGAATGCTGCCAGAAGCTGGTGTCTGGCTATGCATCTTGTTTGCAGCAGATCATAACAGCAAAAGGGTGCGCCACTAAGTACTAAAGATGCTTGCCATGAAGGGGTTGAATAATTTTGAGACTGGAGAAGTCATTATAAGTTGCATTTTCAGTTAATTTTGGGGACACCACTTGAAGCATTCGTTGTGTTGAGCTATTTCAATTGCTTTTGTTTGATTTGTTAATGGCAAACAGCTGAAATTCTGCACATTTTGACAATAAACCTGATTTGCAATGGGGGTTGAATAATTATGATTACAACTGTATATGTTTGGTAGGTGAATAGAATACCTAACTGTGATTAAAAACTATTGCCGCTAGTTTCAAAACCCTAGCGGCCCTAATAGAATCTAGCCACTGGTGGTGTGTGCAACCTGATAGGAAACTTTTGCTATCTAAATGTTTTGATGATATATATTATTTTTTGGGGATTACCATAGACCAGTGGGGAGTTAGTATAGTGTTGGATCCAACAATTTCTGGTTTATCCAAAAAAATGCAATGACTATAGCTTACTCTGGGGAACTCAGTGGTCTGGTGGACAAATCTGGTGTAATCACTTATTATAAGCATCAGAGAAGACATCCAAACCAGACCATTAAAACTGGATCTCTTGAAAGAGTGGTTGAGTCAAATTACATATCTGCTCCTCCAAATTTGGTTGTTGGATGGTATGGAACAGAAGTTAAGGTGGTGGGTAGATGTGAACAATCAGAGACACAAAGAAAAATCCTTCATGAGAAAGGAATGAAAAATGTTTACAATAGGTACCAGCTTCATGTGTTGAGGTGCAGTGTTTCTAAACAACACCGTCCAAAGTCTATGGATTTCAAAAACAGAAATGTTGCTCCAGATCAACATCCTGTCATTTCAAGCAACAATGGCAAGAGAGTATCTAGTTTATACTGGTGATATTATGATTATATGATGGAAATTCAAACTGGTGTACACATTCCTACCAATATTGCTACTTCCAAGGGTTATTCACAAGATCAAGTTGATAGAGTACAGGCAATACTCATATCTCCAGAGTGGCCACAACAAGCATGGTACATAGATCTAATAAACCTTTCAAAAGGTAAACCGTGGCACCTGCCTCTTGTACCACATCTGATAACACAAGGCACCTTCTTCCATCCAAAGCTAAGCAAGTTTTCATTAACTGCACTTGCAGCCAACATACTGATACAATAGAGTTTCTCTACAAAAGTTATTGCTACCCAGTTGAAGGCTTGGAAGACATTTTCTTCCAAGATCTACCATTAGTTGGGTTTTCTACTTCAAATGGTACAATGAAAATCAGCTGTCTCCTAGATAATTGAATTTACCCAGGATACTTAATTTCATCCAAGGTGGTTTACAATTCTATTAAGGACAGATTTATGCACTATTAATTTTATTTCAGAGCAATACAACACTTATAAAAGATGTACAAGCACATGTGCAAGGAGTCACATATATTAAGCTTAACTTCAGGGTTCCTGAATCAGCTACAGTTTTGCAAAAACACCTATTCAACCCCATGGCTTCTAGTGATATCTGCTGTTTAAAGGGATAGTGATGTTTCATAATAAAAGCAGCTCTAATTAATCATCATAGTATTTGGACTTTGGAGAGTGTTATTTCAATTCTGTCAGAGTTGTAGTTCAAGAGTAATTCAATGACAAAGTGTCCCCCTCCCGCCCCTTTTACTGATGTAACACTTTTCAGCCAGAGCAGAAGGGAGGTGCCCAGGTAGACTGCAGAGAGGGACAATCTTCAATTAAGATAAGGTAAAAACCTGAAAAGCTTGTCAAGGGGGGAAGGGCTTTCATTGTTTTCATTGTAAGAAGATTGTCCCCTGCTGTTATCTGTCTGGTCTTACAACCAGATTCCCCATCTGAGAAGAGATGGCTTACACTAGGTAAAAAGGGCGGGAGTGGAAACTTTGGAAACAAAGTATTACTATCCCTTTAACTTTTAAAGGGATAGTAATACTTCGTTTTAACTTTATTTTATTTTGTAGGCATTAAAAAAACATGAAGAATGATCCTTTATGGTTTAAGAGATATTCACAAGCAAAGTTTCCCCTCCCGCCCCTTTTACCTAGTGTAAGCCATCTCTTCTCAGATGTGGAATGCAGTCCATAGACCAGACAGATAACAGAAGGGGACACTCTTACTATGAAACAATGAAATTCCTGCCCCCCTTGACAAGCTTTTCAGTTTTTTCCCTTATCTTAATTGAAGATTGTCCCTCTCTGCAGTCTTCCTGGGCACCTCCCTTCTGCTCTGGCTGAGCAGTGTTACATCAGTAAAAGGGACGGGAGGGGGATACTTTGTTATTGAATTACTCTTGAACTGCAACTCTGACAGAATTGAAAAAACACTCTCCAAAGTCCAAATACTATGATGATTAATTAGAGCTGCTTTATTTTGAAACATTACTATCCCTTTAAATTGGGCATCAGCTTGTAGAGTGTCAGAACTACATGCATTAACTTCCAAATAATTTTTTCGGATATTTAATTCACTTGAGTATATTACAGAGTTTCTTAGCAAAAGCAGTTTCCAATTTCCATTTGAATCAACAAACTATTGTTTGTTCTCTTTGTTCAAGTTAAACAAATAGCAAGTTATTCATACTCTGGATGTGGTTAGGAGTCTAAGATATTGTGTAGATCAGACTGGGTTATCCGAAAGTCAGATTCTTTTTTTGTCATTCTGGAGGATTTTAGGAAGGGTTCAATGATTTAGAAGTACACACTAGTGGCTTGGATTAATTCCACCAATGGACAGTCATACTTCTTGGATACGAAACCAGTTACATTTAGGATAACAGCTCACTTGATTAGAGCTGTTACATAGTGGGCACAGAAAGAAGCATCAACTGAGCAGCTATGCAAGGCAACTAGGGAACATCTCTGCACACCTCGGCAAAACATTACAGGGTTAATTTTTTTTTCCTCTGCTGAGGAGAGTGTTGGAAGAAAAGTGCGTCAGTCTGTGGTTGTCCAAAAGAGAGCGACTAATAGATGACCAGCATAATTAGTTTGGCCTGTAATGGATTTCTTTCAGTGTTGCAACTTTGTTCACATTTTGTCTCCACATTGGATAAGTTATAGGAGTCTGTTATGGTTTAAGTCATTTAAGTTTTCTCTCCTGCCATGATAGTAATATGGGACAGTGTTGGGATGTAGTCATGGTACCTGTGTTTCCCCTGGTTGATAAAGAAAAGATAATGCATGTGATACTTAATATTTAAAGACATGGGGGAATACAGTGCATCAGTCCGGAAGGAAACTAGTTAAGTAATTTATCTGGCAGGAGTGTCCTGCTTTTCTTAAGGTCTCTGGCGTGATGTGTTTTTATTAGGGCCCGTATGTTTTAATCCTATTTCATTTTCCTGATATGCAGAAGGGTGCAAAAACAAACGTTTAATAACAGTTTATGACATTTTATATCCTCTCTCATCTTTCTCAGAAATGTCACTCATACAAGGTAACTGATGATCTGATTTGTTTTGTGTCAAAGCGAACTCTGTATCAGAAGTATGACACAAAATGCATCAAGCTGTAAGTAGCCCCCCTATTATCTTTTATCATGTACCTCTGTAAATACATATTGTAATGAAGATGTCTATAAGTTCTTGTTATCAATATGGTTAACCCTTTGAGTGCCAAAGGGGTATGCAACTCATTGCTTTGCAATACGTTGTCTACCCCTCTGGCACTCGAAGGGTTCAGAAGTTTTTAACCCTTTGATCTCCAGAGTGGTATCCAATGCATTATATTTCAATGCAATGGATACTTTTCTGGCACTCAACAGGTTAAAGTATTTATTGGCCTAAATCAAAATTTGCTGTGACCAATCACTACTGTGGGGCACTGCTTTATTTTGTTTTCTTACCTCCTGGCTGATGTGAAGGTGTAAAATATGAAGACACATACTGTGATGGGCACACCTTAATGAATTAACATATTAGCCACTCACTCTGAGTGAGCTCTGCACCAAGCAGTAACACTGGGAAGTTAGCAACGGATTAAAGCATTTTAATTGCTTCTCCTGCAGAATGTAGATGAGAGTCCTAGTCTGCTTTCAAGGACTCAGACAGGAATCAATCCTCTCATTTATTTTTAACCTCGACTTTAGAGTTAAATCATTTTCTGGCCCTTATGAATAAGGATACAATGGAGAAATTCTGGAGCAAACTAACAGCATCATAAGGGAAACAAATACAACTTCCTGCTGGGGATTTTAACCTCTTAAAGCTAAAGAGGTCCCCAAAACATTGACAAGCAATCAGGGCTGTGCAAGGATTTTTGTCAACACAGGCGAAGGTGCCCTCCCCCGCCACCAATCCCTTCACCCCCCTACGACCCTGCCACAATCCCCTGCCCCCGTCCCGCTCTCTCTCCAGCTCGTATTGGACTAACATTTAACCCCTTGAGTGCTAGAGGGGTACAGAATGCACCCCTATGGCACTCAAACGGTTAATCCAGCAAAAGCTAAAAAGACGCAGATTGCTCACTCTGGCTCACTGCAGCTGCTTAATTTATGGCACTGCACACCAAGCAGAGGATATAATAAAAACCACTGCCAGCAAGGTGAGGGTGGGTTGGACATAAAGGATCACTAACCCCTTGTGCACCTGGGGGCTAAGCACTGCTAATCAAGCAGACATTGAATGCTAGAACCAATCACAACAATATTATCAGCTGAGCATGGAGCTGGGATGTACTGCCAATAATTGTACCAATGCAGCATGGACAGTCAGGGTGCCCCAGGTAATCTCCTACCTCCAGTACCCTCCAGGTTGGAGATGCTGATGTCAGTCATGTTTTGGACCAACTCACACTGCTGTAGAGCTTTCTGCAAAGTCAGAGGCTGCTCGTCACTGCTGGGCACATTTTCTTCTTCCATTCTCTATCCCTTGATCTCCAGCCCCCTTTCTTTCCCCTCCCTCCCCCCAAGATAATAACAAATATAAGGAGCCCCACTCAGTTATACTTTTTTTTTTTTTTTTTTTTCAAAACAACCCTGCAGATCGAGCTCTTAAAAGAAGGGACATGAAAATCTCACGCTGATATGTAGGGCGAGATTGTCATGTCGCCCTTTTCAACACGGCGGCCTACTTAATGCATCTCCATTCTCCAGGCAGCGCTCTCTTACAAATGAACTATTTTAACACCCCCTGACGTCGTCACGTCTGCTGTCACAGGCCACATATGCTGGCTAATCGTGTTTAAGTGAGTGAGTGGACAGTACTCCGTCTCCTGCTGCCTGCCTCACGAGACCAGAAGAAAACTGCCAGCCCAGGAGATGCAGCGAGAGACGGAGGGATCACTTGGTAGCGTAGCGTAGTGCCGCCGCAGCTTAAATCAGCCTCGTGGCAGATATAAAAAATAAATAAGTGGAAAAAAATTCTCCCCGTTTTGGAGCCCCTTTGCTGCGGCGCCCTAAGGCGGCTGCCTTAGCTGCCTTATGCTAGCACTGGCCCTGGAAGCAATGCATAGGAATATTCTGTAGTATTCAAGTGGGCACAAAATCCTAAATAAATCAATGTATCTTAGAAATGTTTATTTGTTCCCTGTGGTGCAGTTTGTTTGCTCCAGAATTGTTCCACTTTGCACTTCTTCATACTAGCCTGTAGTTGCAGCGTGCTGTCTGGCTTATTTATATGTTTGATATCTGCATCTTTCGTTTTATCATTCTCAGTTCCCTCTTCATTTCAGGTGAGTTCTACACCTAGAACTGTATGTACAAAGTAAAAGAGAAGCAATTCTGGAGCAAACCAACTGAATCCCCAAGTCATTACTCAAGCCTTGGAATGAAAGGTTCAATGTAGAGGTCCGCGTATTGCCCTTGCATATACTTGCACAATGTAGTATGACCCACTTCTAGGTGTCTTTTTGTCACAATGACATCTGTCTCAGTGGTACCCTGTAAGATGGAGCTTAATGTCCTCATGTCTGCCATGACTTCCATGAGCAGCTTCTATCTGAGAACCTAACACAAGGCCGTAACATCAGGTACTTTCACAACATAGTGGCAAATATTGTGCATTGGCACCTTACTACAGAAACACAGATGGATGACAATGCGAACCTGAGCAAATACATGCAAGGACGAACCCGAAGTATTTAAGGACAGACCAGAAGTAATCGTGTGCAGACAATTGTCCTCTTGGAGCCAAATTTCTTTTATAAAAAGCCACAGTCAAGCAGTTCTTTGTTGTCTTCTCTCATTCATTGCCGCTCAGAATCATTCTACAGTTCCTGACTAACTTATCATCACCTGCTTTGTTTCCTTGGATTCCTCTTGATTGCTGCCTGTCTACCAATTCTGAACCTGAGTTCCTTGCCTTTTACCTTGGACCATCTGGCTATACTTTTACCACTGCCCCTTTGTATCATACTACAGATTTACTTCTCTGAACGCTCATGGTTGCACAACATTTGGGGCTCAAAACCATTGTGCAAGTGGTTGCCCTGCATGAACTACAGCAGTGATAGTGAACCTATGGAACTCATGCCACCACTGGCACTCATAGGCCTGTATGGTGGGACGCGGACATGTCATTAAAACCAATTGAATTACCTTTAATATGGGGGCTCTGAGGAAGTGCATGTCGCCTATACAATGTTCATTGCCTAACCTTGCTGCCTGTTACTGTGGTCAGCCAACAGGCTGTATCACCATCCTCTTTCCCCCTGAAAATAAAAATGTACTTGATGAGTTGTCACGTGGCAGTGAGCACACTGAAGAAGCCAGCACCAGTGAGCAAGGCATTGCCGCCAATGTGGGGGAGCTATGAAAAAAAGTAAGCACGTAACCATAACGTGCGTGTATGTGTTTGTGTGCCTACTCTGTGCTCTGTATTGGGTAGCATAAAATATTAGCACAGGAAAAGGATTTTGCCACCACTTCATGTTGTGTCATGGGGGCACTAGACTGGTATGTCCATTCTGTCTCTCATTGCTATAACCCTGTCAGAGCTGGAGTGGTGTGATTAACCCCTATTCGGAGGAAACATTAGATTAAATGCATTTTTTGTAATAATGTTTCATACCTCCATTTTGTGTCTTGACATTGCACTGCACAGCATGACTGGGGTCAGTTCAACAATAATGTTCAGCATGGAGCATTGATATGTCACCTACAAAACCACACGCACATACACAGTCTTACACACACACACACACACACACACACACACACACACACACACACACACACACACACACACACACACATATACAGTCTTTCACACATACTCTCATGCATATACAAGCTTACACATACACACACATGACAAGGACTGAGTAACTTACCCACGTCAACAATTTCCAAGGCAAACAGTTTTCAAAGGCACAATGGCCCATATTTATAAAAGCAAACTAGTTATTCTGGAGTAAGTCACCTGCACTATAAGGGGACAAATACAATTTCCTCAATTCCCCTGTAGTTGAATAGAGCTTTCTAACCCACTGAATGCTAAAGAGGTCTAAAATGCAATGTGAGGCATTCAAGAGGTTAAAAGGTCAATGTAATATAATAGGTATTTTTAGATGTCCCCTATGGGGCAGTGGGTTTACTCCAGCAAAATTTGCAATATGGATTGCAATACTTTGATTAAGCATTATAGCAGAGCAGATGTAGTGTTGGTTAGACATCCAGTGAGGGAGCAAATAGGTGTTCTGCTGCTTTTGTGTGAGACATACCATCTTCCATGCTGCACATCTCAGTAAATAATAATCAGCACAAGAACTTTATTTCATATTTTTTTATTCTTAGAAAAGAACAGATTACATCTGTCTGATAACATAAGGAGCATTTGATTATGTATAGTTGTCTTTTAACATATGTATTTCTCAAAGAAATCACCTCTCCAAGCTATAATTCTCTGCACTGGCACATTATATATATATATATATATATATAAAACCTAGTCGCCCTGCAGAAACTCTGCCCCAAAAATGTTCACCATCACTGGACTAGAGTCACCCGCCATGGATTTCCAACAACCATTAATGTTATTTTTTTTTTTCTTTTCAGTAAATAAACTATGGACTGGATTACATTGTAGGTGATTACATTTAATCACAGGGAAGGAAGAGAAAAAATAGGGAATAAATTCCTTTTTAGTGGACAAACATATGGCATACCTCCCAACATTTCAAAAGGCCAAAGAGGAACACTTTTGGTTTAGGAGGTGTTTCTGGGGGAATGGTTGGTGGGTGGGGCATTACTGAGAATTTTTAGGTTAGTTCCTGACCTACTGATACCTCTTTGTGTAACTGAATAAATGATTTAGCGCAAGACCAAAGTATTTTATTTATACAAACTAATATATAAACACATATACTGATGTTTACACTATCATTAATGTGAGTTTTATTGCTGTGGAGAAACGTGATATACTTATACACACACCACACAGTCTGATCTCCTAAAAAGGACACCAGAGTGAGAAAGAGGGACAGAGGGATATGGGTCCCAAAGAGGGGCTGTCCCTCCTAAAGCGGGACACTTGGGGAGGTATGATATGGTAAAAATTACAAGTTTTCAGTATGCTGAAGCCAATGTACTAAGACCAAAACCAGTTGCTCCCTAGTGGATACATTCCTATTGAGTTAACTGGGACTTTTAAACCGCTTCAGTGCTAGAGAGGTCTACAACGCATTGCTTTGTAATGTGTCGAAGACTTCCCTAGTATTTAATAACCCTCTGAGTGCCAGAAGGGTATGCAAAGCATTGCTCTGCAATGCATTGTGTACCCCTCTGACACTCAAAGGGTTTTAGTGGTAACATTTAGCATTTGAATCAAAGAAAATTTTGAGAATTTTACTTGATCCAAGTGGTGCAGTTTGGTTACCCCAAAACTGCTCCAGTTCCACTTAGTACATCAGCCTCAGCATTTGTTTTTTTTTTTCAGATGGAAGAAACCAGTGAGGTTGGAAAGCTTTTCATTTCATTCATTTGTTGGTCCAGTGAAAAGCATCATTCTACTTTTTCCATCTTGCCATTCCACATTCCTTCGGAGAAAGCCCAATCATTCACTGCTTACATACAATTCGCTCTCTATGAAATCAATATCAATGTAAGCTATCTACCTTATTATAGTATTTTTTCTCCAGCAATTCTATAAGTGATTGGGCTTACTCACTTACTCACATCTCTAGGCATACTTTCCATTTGCATGACATGATGCTACTTTAAAGGGATAGTAATACTTCGTTTTAACTTTATTTTATTTTGTAGGCATTAAAAAACATGAAGAATGATATAAGTCTTATCTCTCAAACCTTTATGGTTTAAGAGATATTCACAAGCAAAGTGTCCCCCTCCCTCCCCTTTTACTGATGTAACACTTTTCAGCCAGGGCAGAAGGGAGCTGCCCAGGTAGACTGCAGAGAGGGACAATCTTCAATTAAGATAACGGAAAAACCTGAAAAGCTTGTCAAGGGGGCAGGGATTTCATTGTTTTCATAGGAATAAGAGTGTCCCCTTCTGTTATCTGTCCAGTCTATGGACTGTATTCCACATCTGAGAAGAGATTGTTTACAGTAGGTAAAAGGGGCAGGAGGGGGAAACTTTGCTTGTGAATATCTCATAAACCATAAAGGTTTGAGAGATAAGACTTATAGCATTCTTCATGTTTTTTTTAATGCCTTCAAAATAAAGTTAAAACGAAGTATTACTATCCCTTTAAAGGACGAGTAAACTTTTTGAAATTAAAAAATATGTAATAGTGATTTTCCTACTGGGAAAAAGATGCATGATTTCAAAGTTATTACAGTTGAAACTTTTTTTTGTTTGTTTTTTAGCAGTGCCATCTAGTGTCCTGACCCTGCACCTACAGTTCAGCTGTTGTTCTTAAAGGGGATCTATCACCCCAGTACAAATGCGTGTTAAACGTTAGATTAGCTAGCGATGAGGTGGCGTTCATGAATATTTTTTTTTTTTTTTTTTTAATCCTAAATTGTTGTTTCTAGACTGCACTTCCGGATAGACTGCGAGTACAGCTCTATACCCGCAGTCTGAAACTCTGCCTCCGCTCCACTCCCTCTAGCCAGCTAGACAGGCTTTCTGTCTGTAGGCTAGAGCAATCTCATTGGGTAGATATCAATCTCTGCCAAATGAGATTGCTCCAGCCTACAGACAGATGCCTCCATCATCGGAGGAGGCTGGCTAGAGGGAGGGGAGCGGAGGCAGAGTTACAGACTGCAGGTATAGAGCTGTACTTGCAGTCTATCCGGAAGTGCAGTCTACAGATGTTACTTTTTCTCCAATTTAGGATTAAAAAAAAATATTCATGAATTCCACCTCATCCCAACTAATCTAATGTTTAACACACATTTGTACTGGGGTGACAGATCCCCTTTAAAACATTCTGTTACATTCTATGGGAAATAAAATCCAAAACAAAAAATATGGAAATAAGGGACACTATACATCAAGGGCTTCCAAATGCTGACACTCCAGCTCATAGAAAGTAACTATATTTTCATAAGAAAAGTAATCTCAGAGTAAACCAAGTGCACCATAGGGGACAAATAAACATTTTAATGTTTCCATTAATTTAAATGGGGCTTTTAACTCTTTGAATGCTAGATAGGTCGTTAACACATTTTGAAGCAATAATTGTAGACCTTACTGGCATTAAAGGGGTAAAAATCTCAACTGGAATCAATGGTGATTTTTATTTGCCCTATAAGGAAGTTGTTTTTTCCTAGAATTTTTCCACTTTTCTTTTGAAAATATGGCCCTAAATGTCTGTCATTCAAAACAGCCAATCTAATAAAATAGTTGACCCATACATTCCATTCAATTGCATTGAACCCTATTATTTGTTACTAGTATTGAAGGCCCATGTACACAGTCTCTACTGCACATGACTGCATCGTTTGGGCAGTCTCTACTGCGCATGACTGCTTCGTTTGGGCAGTCTCTACTGAGCATGTGCAGTTACGCACACAGGGAGCTTTGCATTCTAGTGCTTTATGTTATTTAGATAGGTGAGGAGAAGTGATCTCTATTAGAGATCATTCTATACAAAAGACTGCAGTTACAATGCATAAAACGTATAAACAAATACAAGTGACTGCTGTATGAAAGGCACCCACTTAGGTAATCCTTCTGTTAAACAAATTAAGAGCCACTTATTTCTAAGCTACATATATAAAACTTTTTTAAATGATAAAATTATGCTTCTTTTACTGCACAGGCAAGAAAAAATTTTGCATCCCTTACATTATCCATTGGATGCTAGAGATGTCTATAGCATCCAAAGGTTTAAGTATCCATATTGTAAGACAGAGAGAAGAACATGCCCTATAAACCTTTATTAACCCTTACAGTGCCAGAGGGGTACGCAATAGCAGAGTTGCCATCACATGACCAAGACTTGTAGGAATCTGCTGGGAATCCTCCTGTATAATTAGAGTTTGGTATGACGCCCTTAGAGAATGATCCAATAACAATTTGCAGTGGGGTTTGTCTGTGTTGGGTCAGCCCTTTAAATTAGAGATGTGTTCTATGGACCTTTAATTAAACACACTCAAGCTAATTATAAGAGGCTGTACAAGTCATAGAGATTTTCAGGCAATGTGCTATCCCACACCACCTGCCATATAATTGCTTTCACCACTGTCACCATTTTGTACTATCACTTAACATTTGCATTTTATTTAGTTAGCATTCAAACAGAAAGGTTTTCCATGACCCACTTAAGACCTTATGCTCAAAAGAAAAGAGGATCAATTTTGTAATAAACCAACGGCGCTATATTAGACAGTATTAAGAACCTGTGAAGCTCCAGTTGGAGTTGTGAATGGAGGCCCTACATATATACTGTATATAAACATTTTGGATCCTCTGTTTAGTTGCAATGTTCCATTTTACTTCCTGTTTGTACTAAAGGCAGCCACATTTATGGTTTTTGCTCCCAAAACAGCCTCTCTCCTCCCTGACCAACTGACCACAATATTTATTAGGTTCCTTTCTGTAAATCTGAGACTTTTGAGAACCCAAGTTGAAGAGGCCCTGGTGAAAGTCATAAACACTCATGCATTAAAATTCCCATCTCACAACAGAGAAGTAAAAAACATTACATGGATTTAGATGGAGCTTTTAACCCCTTAAATGCTAGTGACGTCTCAAATATATTGTGAAACAATATGCTGGAGAATTATCTAGCTTTCAAGGGGTTAAAATCCCCATTTAACAAAATAATGTTTATATCTCTCCTATGGTACAGTTGGCTTGCCTACAAATTTTTACACTTTTCTTTTGATCATAAGGCCCTTAGGCTTAGTTCACATTGGCAGTTTGAACAGTGTTGCTGTGAATTGCTGTTTAGATTTACCTACATTGGCCCTGTGTTTCCAAAGCAATCCCACCATTACCAGGGGAGCGTGATGGTGGCATGACATATGGAGAGGTCCACATGGAGATCAGCCATATGTCACTGGCTGATGCCCATCTGGGCCAACCATTCACTGGACATTGCTATGCTCATTTCAGCATCCACATCAGAAGGTGTGAACAATCTGTGCCTTGGCCTGCAGGTCATCATGCAGATTGGCTCTGTTTAACTTTCCAGTGTTTATTGCATTAAAGTAGGAAAGCTACTTTTCCTACAAGCTGCATTCAGCTGTATCAGCATGGCAATAACCTCCAATGTGAACATCCACATGGGGGCCAATGTGTTCTAATCACTGGTGATTAGTGCAGCATTAAAAATGATGTGGTAAGGTTGCCAGTGAAAATGAGGCCTAGGGTATTAACCCTGTTAAGAACAGAGGTCATGTTCTTTCAATGGGCATTGTCTGCCTCAATTTACTATATTATGAGTTGCCTCTATTTCAGTGGTGGGTAACTGGGGGCTCTGTGGACTCCTGGGGTCCTCTGATGATTTTCCTCTGGACCTCAGTCTGTCCTGTTATGCAGTGAGAAGGAGATATAATTTCCCTCACCATATTTTCACTTGAATAAAAATAACACATCCTGTTTCTTTTGCCTCATTGCACTCTTGCCTGCACAAACAAAATGCTCCCTTTTAACCCCTTGAGTACTAGAACAGTCTTCAGCGGATTGAAGAAATGCAATGAAAAACTCTCTAGTATCCAAAGAGTTAGTCTGCTATTGTCATGCCTGTTTAGAAATTTAAGTCAATGTGTATCTCTTTCAAGAACTCAAAGGATGAATATGCAGCTCTTGGCGCAAATCTGGTTGTCAGTCAACTTTCTATCTGAAAGTGATAGTTTTCGGACTTAAGGGGTTAGTAATGTCAGATTTTAATAAAATGTAATATTGTAGTTATTAAAAAAATAAATTAACTGGTGCAAGTCCTGTCTCCCAAACATGTAGAGTTCAAGAGATATACGCTGATAACGTTCCCCCCTTTCACAGACGTCCGCCAAGGAGAGCTGAAGTAGCGCTATCTAAAAAGAAATACTTAACTGGAACGGTCTACAAAGTATGTCTGGTTTGCAAGCACACGTCGTAGACCATTCAAATGAAGTATTTCTGCCTAACTAGCATGATTACGGCTCTGCTGAAGAGCGCAGGATGGTCTGTTGAACGGGATCTCCTTCTCTAACACAGAAAGCTGATGTCAGCGCACAGGGAGGGAAGGGGAACTTTGAAATCTTATATCTCTCAAACCATAGAGGTTTGAGAGATAGGAGTGGGTGCAATTGATTTCATTTTTTAATACCTACAACATTAAAGTTGCTTTTATCTAAGTATTACTATCCCTTTAAGTAACAAGCCAGTAGGACATAACTAGCTTCTTGCCACTAATATTCTGTATCTGACACTCTACAGTTCTCAAGAACAGTTCAGCCCATAACATACCAGTTTTTTCATTGACTTGATCAATGACAAGCACTAGGTCTATTACTGCGCACTTCTGTGCCAATAAAATACATTTCTTACAAAAAAAAAAAAACAAACGTGGATACACCTGTACTAATATGTCTGCACCAAAACATGTACTGGAACTAATTTTTGTTTTGTGTTGTTTCTGCCCAATGTCTTTGTACTAAGTTATTTATGTCTATAATTCTCCTCTCCATGCCTTTTGTACCAAGGATAGGGCAGTGTTGGAGAGTATGGCCATTTCTTCATCTGCACCTTGTTTATTGCTATGTACTACAAGGTGCAGAGAAAATCACTGTAAAACGCATACATTTTCATGAACGTTCAGAGTTTGATTGCAGTAATGCCTTAGTAGTGACAGAGTGTACCATACGGAATGGACTTAGGCAATCATTCAAGCTTGAACTTGATTTTAATGATAGTGTGAAGGGCAAAAAATTAGATGCTACTAGAGTTGAACATTTGCACCATTAAGTTGTCACCAACATATTTTGTTTTGATGAACATGATGCATTGTGCATAAAAATAATATAATAAATAGGGAATTGTTAGCTATTAATGAATAATGTTTATTCCATAAAATTATTAATAAGATTTGGCCCCAAAGTATTAGGTCATGCAGGAGGGAGATTTGCTTTCTTGGAGACAACAAAATTTTTAACTTGCTGCCGCCTACTCAGTGCTCCGCTAGATGAAAAAGGATTGGTTTGGGGTTCTAATAAGGCACATAGTGGGATAATCCACCCCCCTCTTCCTTTAGGAATATTTGACATCACCACCTGTTCTATAATTTCTCCTCCTGCTTAATTAGCTCCTGGCTCAGATTCCATTTGGAATCTGAGAACAAATCACAGAAATCCTCAGTGAGGCGTCCAAGAAAACTGCAGCATTATTTTTTGTCTTAAAAAAAAAATCTTAAAACAGCTTAAATATTAGAGAGTTTATTATTAAAGGATCGGTTACAATAGGGACTAACTTGCTTAATGGCTCAATTGTCTGTCCATAGGGATCAAAGGGTCATATAAAATAAGCTAAAGATCAACAATTGTAGAGAAAATCAACTGCACTGGTGCGGTCAAATTAAAAATACTCATAGACCCAATGATTTAAATGGGGTGTTTATCCGCTTTCATCTTAGAGGGGTCTGAAATGCAGTTTGAAGAGGTTCATTGAAGATCCATATAGCATTTAACCCTTTGAGTTCTACAGCAATGCGTTTCATACCCCTTTGGAACTCAAAGGGTTAGAAGCCCCATTCAGATCACTGGAGGATTTTATTTGTCCCCTGTGGCATAGTTAGTAGTTGGTTGGTCTATGATTTTCCTCTTTATCTAAATAACTACAACCCACAGTGATTAAAAACAGCATAAAATGTTTCATGCTTTAAAACAGTGGTTCTCCACTCCCGTCCTCAGGACCCACTAACAGGCCAGGATTTGGTGAGTTAATCAATGTGAATGAGCCTCTGATCACTAAGTCCTGGCCTGTTAGTGGGCCCTGAGGACAGGAGTTGAGAACCACTGCTTTAAAAGGTCCGTGTCACAGGGGAGCAATGTGACCTGTAACATAATGGAGGGTTATTTTCACATGAGACCAAAGTGACCTAAATATAGGATGCCGTATCGCATATACTATGTTATACTGTAAATATATTAATTATCTGGTAATGATCCTGGTGTTTTCATACAGGGGTGGGGTGCTAAATATCTACACACTGATAACGAAATATATTCCTGTATATGATAATAAAGAACATCTATACAGATAATGAGCATGCTTTTCTATATAATGATGCATTGTATATTGATGAGGGGTATTTATACACTGATTGTGAACATTCTGCATTATATATTGATGCTGAATAACTATACTAATAATGAACATGCTGCATTATCAATAGAAACTGAGTATCTATGCACTGAATGAACATGTTGCGCTGTAAAACGATTATGACTATCTATACACTGATAATGAACATGTTGTGCTCTAAAATGACACTGAGTATATATACACTGAAAATGAACATGCCACTTGCTATAATGATACTGACTATCTATACATTGACAATGAACCCTCTGCATATCATAATGATACCGAGTATGTATACACTTTTAATGAACATGCTGCACTGTACAATAATAAGTATCCATACACTGGTAATGAACACACTGCACTGTATAATGATGCTGAGAATGTAGACATTGATAATGAACATGCTACATTAATTAATGATGCTAAGGAGATCATCTTCAGTGATATCCCTTCTCCAGTTCCTATGTTATTCTATAAAGCCTATGCACTAAGATCTCCAGTGTTGGAGAAATCACTGTAAAAAATAACTCAGCATTATCACCTATTTATCAACTTTAGTGTATATCCCCCCAAGTATCTATGAACTGATTATTAACATGCTGTACATGATTATGCTGAGTATCTGTACGCTGAGAATGAACCCTCTGCACTGTATAAAGATAAGTGTCTATACACAGTTAATGAACACACACTACTCTCTATAATGATGATACCTTTCTATACACTGGTAATGAACATGCTGCTTTGTATAATGATGCTGAGTATCTACATATACTGATAACGAACACACCGCACTGTATAATGATGCTGAGTATCTATGCAATAATAATGAGCATTCTGCACTGAAACATGATACAGAGTATCTGCACTCTGAGAATGAACACAGAGCATTGTATAATGAAATGGAGTATCTATACAATGAGAACTAACACGCGGTACTGTATAATTAGGCTATTTATTTGTACACTTCTAATAAACATGCTGCAGGGCCTAGTGATAATGAGTAAAAGTAGCAGTCAAGAGGGTTAATTCCTTCCTCGTCTTCCTGACGCCTTTTCTCAGAAAGTATTTTTCGCGCGGTTTGTGCCAGATGATCCTGTTTTCCGTGGGCAGAGTAATTAGTGATAGCTGAGAAAAGTGGGGAGGGAGATTGAAAGAGACAGAGGGAGGTAGAGCAGAAGAGGAATAGAGGGGGACAGACAGAGGGGGAGAGAGAGAAAGAAAGAGAGAGAAAGAAGCATAGGAGCAGAGAGGAAGAGTGGGAAGCTGAGGTGTGTGTGTGTGTGTGTGTGTGTGTGTGTGTGTGTGTGTGTGTGTGTGTGTGTGTGTGTGTGTGTGTGTGTGTGTGTGTGTGTGTGTGCACGAGTGCTCAAGCATTCAGGGAGGAGGGGTAAAGAAGCCACACTAATTAGCTGACACAGTAAACAATGATTCACACTTTCTTGAGGATCCAGACAGTTACCTGTGAGCAACAGCAAATTATAAGGAGACAAGATCAAGGATGTGATTACTGGAATGTGATAGGCAAGATATAGGTATAAGGTCAGACAGTCCCATGTTAAATATAGACAGGAAAACTCTGGAGCAAACCAACTGGATGATAGGGAATAAATAATCATTCCCACAAAGTCCACTGACTTAATGGGACTTTTAACCACTTGAATGTTACAGGGAAACCAACACATTGCATGGATCTCTCCAAGGGGTTAAATGCCCAATTACAATCAATGAGAAATTTCATTGGAGTTATTTTGCTCCAGTACTCCTTGGTACATCAGCTTCTGTGATCTAATCACTGCAGTTTACAGACACCGTATCAGACAGTCCTGGGGGGAGATTTACTAAGCTGTGATAAAAAGGTGATACAGTGGAGATGACTCTCCAGTTTATCGCTTCTCCAATTCTTATGTTAGTCTATGGAGCCTATTCTCTAAGATCCCCATAGTTGAAGAAATCTTAGTGCATTGGCTCCCAGGGTTGGATTTGTCAGTAGGCCAACTAGGCACTGGCCTAGAGCGCCTGATTTTCAGGGACTCCTAGAAATTATCCTGTCACGCCCACCAGCCCTCCCACTTTAGATGCCCATAAATATAATTAAATACATATATCTTTGAGGGCATCTGGCTTAATTTTAAATTAGCGATAGACTGTTCTGGTGCCTGTTGCTTCCCTGACCTGCTGGATCTGATTTTTTTGCCTACACTGCGACAGTCATGACATCACACTGCATGCTAAAACATAGTCATGCACTACACCTTTCATCATGGCATAGCTTGCAAGGGCTGCATATATAGTAAACCAGCTATGCATGTGGATTTTGCTGTACTTAGTTGGAGAGATTGTGCACAGGGAGGATATCGGTGAGGGAGATCAGACCACACCAGCAAATGTCATTGGCAGCAGGCAGGCAGTGGCAGCAGCAGCCCCTCAATAGCCAGGGACATATATACTATATGCGTGTTGCCTCCTTCAGCTCAGAATTTTATGAAAAATAATAAATGTTTTCCCCATCCCAAATAACCCACTCAAGAACTTTGTTGGATTACAGAGTGGCAACAGAAGAGGTAATAATAGTATAAACATTGTACCTTTTTATAGATTCTTATATAAGTTGTTGTCAGTTTTATTCATAAATATGTCATTTGAGGGTGTCGCTAAGTGATGGGGTGTGGCTATGGGTGGGGTAAAAGTGGGACTATGGGGCGCCGGAAGGTGTTGTGCCTAGGGGAGCCTGAGATGTACATCTGAACCTGTTGGCTCCATAGAATAACAGGAATTGGAGAAGTGATAACGTGGAGATGACATCTCCAGTTTATTACCATTTTATCATCACTGAATCTCCCCCCGGGTGTATGTATGGTGATGTCCTGACTGTAGATTACAGGGCAAGAGAAAGCAGAGAGTGCAGCTGTAATTACACTAACCCTCGTAATGTCATTGCCAGATAAATACTACGTGCATTACAAATCATTATGATTGGCACTCAGAAGGGTTAATAAAATATAAAAGATGCTGATCCTTCTGTTCTCCCACATCTGATTGTACTATTTAATACCTCTGTATGTCTATTCCCAATTGTACAGCGCTGCGGAATTATTTGGTGCTATATAAATAAAGAATAATAATAATGATATTTTATTGGACCAACCGATATTTAGAATTGGAATGTGGTGAATTGTATAGTGCTCTTTTAAAGGGATAGTAATACTTGCAAATTACTAATCCCCATATTGTAGCTTTGTTAAAAAGAAACTTATTGCCCCTAGTGTCATCTCTCAAACCCTTATGGTTTGAGAGATGATAGCGCTCAAAGTTCCCCCCTCCCTCCCCCTTCCCTGACTGAACTCTGACTGCAGGGGAAGCTGTCGTACGACAGTCTTATGTGCATCAGGCGGCTCTGCAGCTGAGCTGAGATCCCGATTTTAAAAATGAATTCTTTCACTGAAATGGTCTTCTACGTGTGTTTGGTTTGCAAGCATACGTAGAAGACCATTTTAGTGAAAGATTTCTTTTTTATAAACGTGATCTCAGCTCAGCTGCAGAGCCGCCTGATGCAAGTAATACCGGATATCCCTGCAGTCAGGGTTCAGTCAGGGAAGGGGGAGGGAGGGGGGAACTTTGAGCACTATCATCTCTTTAAAGGAAATTATAACCTTGGAATAAGAAGGTGTTTATTTGCTTAAGAAAATGATTTAGGCATGCATCATTCAAATAGCAGTCAGGTATGTCTGTCTCTATCTATCTATCTATCTATCTATCTATCTATCTATCTAATTTATCTGCCTGTCTTTTATTTATTTATTTATGGATGTATGTATGGATGTATGTTTTCCATTTTATAACTGCTATAATCTCTAACTGAACAGGGGCATTTTGCTATCTTGAGAATGTTTATATGGTTCTTCACCTCTGTGGCTATAGCCAGGCTCCCCCATTATTCTGAAGGACCATATAAACATTCTCAAGACAATCTAATCTCTCTGTACTGTCTACAACAGAAAAATAGGCAACATCAGAGATCAAATATAAAAAACAGTAAATATATATATACGTCAGGTATATATATCTATGAATGATACTTCATTAATTAATCCTCCTTTTAAACAAATTGAGTGATTTTATTCCAAGGGTAGTGTTTTTAAATGAACTCATGCAGTCCTGGGTTCAATAGGGATATTTCCTGACTGCAGATTTTTGAAGCAGGCTCACACATTCCCAAGACTGAAGGTTAAACTCATAACTGTAGATTGTCAAATACTTTCCTGCTGTCTTCTACTTCACAATCTGATCTCCTCTTTTTCATTACCCTCTTATTCACTCTCGCTGTCCCCTTCCCTTCACTGTCATTCATTCAATGGCCCTTTCCCATATACTCTACCTGACACCTTACTTCAATTACTTCAAAAACTATTTGTTTTCCATCATACATTGTTCCTTTCCTCCTACATGTCACTGACTCCTTTCCTTAAATATTTTCAGTGTCCCCTTCCCTTATACACTGCTACTATCTCCTTTCCCCATTAACTGTCACTGTCCCTTATGCACTGTCACTGTTCTCTTCCCTTATTCACGCATACTGTCTAGTGATGATCGAGCACCCAGATGCTCGGGTGTTCGGGTGCTCTGGCCGAGCGCCCCCGGAGGCTCGAGTGCTCGGCCGAGCACCCGAGCCCCATTGAAGTCAATGGGAGGACTCGAGCATTACACCAGGCACCCCCTGCTCTGATGAGGGGAGGGTGCCTGGTCCATAGGAAAAGGGCAGAAAATGATGGAAACACCACAGAAATGGTTCAGGGACAGCATAGGGAGGATGTCTGGATGCACATTGCCCCTTCCTCAATGCCCCCTTCATCTCCACACTGCCCCTTCATCTCCACGATGCCCCTTCCACACTGCCCCCTCATCTCCACACTGCCCCTTCCACAATGCCACCTTCTCCACACTGCCACTTCCATCTCCACACTGCCGCTTCCACACTGCCCCTTCCATCTCCACAATGCCCCCTTCATCTCCATCTCCACGATGCCCCTTCCACAATGCCCCCTTCATCTCCACACTGCCCCTTCATCTCCACGATGCCCCTTCCACACTGCCCCCTCATCTCCACACTGCCCCTTCCACAATGCCACCTTCTCCACACTGCCACTTCCATCTCCACACTGCCGCTTCCACACTGCCCCTTCCATCTCCACAATGCCCCCTTCATCTCCATCTCCACGATGCCCCTTCCACAATGCCCCCTTCATCTCCGCAATGCCCCTTCCACAATGCCCCCTTCATCTCCGCAATGCCCCCATCTCCACTTCACCTCCACATTGCACCTTCATCTTCACATTTCCCCTGGTGGTCTAGTGGTGTACTTGACAGATCTGTGCCTCCTTCGCCACAGATCTCTTTGACTGAAGCTCCCGGTGCCGCTGTAGTAATGCAGAGGCTGGGAGATGATGTCATCTCCCAGCGCTCTGTATTACTAGAGCGGCGAGATGAGTGAGAGATCAGGTAAGCTGCGGGCGAGGGGGTTGAATCTCCCGGCCAAATGAGGGGGGCCCGGAAAGCCTCATTCAAGTTGAATGAGGCTTTCCGGGCCCCCCTCATTTGGCCGGGCCCTAGGCAGGCGCCTTGTGCGGGGAGGAGACATGGCGGGCGAGCACATGCGGTACTCGTACGAGTACCGCCATGTGCCGAGCAGAGCGATGCTCGAGCCGAACCGAGCTTCGGCCGAGCATGCTCGCTCATCACTAATACTGTCCCCTTCCCTTATACACACTTATTATCCCCTTCCCTCATACACTAACACTGTTTCCTTCCATCATTCACTCTCACTGTCACCACCCTCATCCCTCATATACTTTTACTGTCCCCTTCCCTCCTTCACTATCATTGTCCCCTTCCCTTATTCACCTTATTTAACTGTCCTTTTCCCTCATACATTTTCAGTACCCCCTTACACCATCGCTGTACCCTACCCTCATAAACTGTCCCCTTCTTTTATACATTTTTACTCTACACCTTCCCTCATAAGCTGACACTGTTCACTCCCCTTATACACTACCCCCTTCCCATTTGCACTCTCACTGTTCCCTTCCCTTACATACTGTCATTGGCCCCTTCCCTTACACACTCTTATTATCCCCTACCCTCATACACTCCCATTGTCCCTTCCCTCTTACACTCCCACTGTCAACTTTCCTTATACTTCAGTAGTCCCCTTCCTGTGTACACCATCACTGTTCCTTTCCCACATACATTGTCACTGCCCCTTCTATCATACACGGTCACTGGCCCCTTACACTGGCCCCTTCCTTGAGACACTGGAACTGTCCATTTCCCTCATACGTTGTCACTGCCCTCTTACACCATCACTGCATCCTTCCCTCATACACTGTCCCTTTTCCTTATATATTCTTACTGTCACCTCCCCATATACACTGTTACTGTCCCCTTCCCTTATTCACTTTTACTATGCTTTCACTCATACAATGCCATTCCTGTGCCCTTTCCACATATACTGTAACTGTCCCCTTACTTCATGCACTCCCACCCTCAACTTCCCTCATACTCCATCACTGTCCCTTTCCTGCATGCACTGTCACTGTTCCCTTTCCTCATACATTCACTGCCTCCTTCTCTCATACAATGTCCCTGTGCATTTACACCACCGCAGCTGCCTTCCTTCATAAACTGTAACTGTCCCCTTGCCTCATGCATTGTCATTGCCTCCTTACACCATCACTGCCCCGTTTCCTCATACACTATCATTGTACCCTTCCCTTATAGATTCTTAATTTATCATACATTCTTACAATCCCATGTCCTCATACATGCTCACTGTCCCCTTTCCTCATACACTCTCACTGTCCTTTTCCCTCATGCACTGTCCCTTTCTTTCTCTCATACACTATCACTGTCACTAGTGTGGCTTCAGTTCAGTTTTGTGGTATCATTAGTGTAGCTCAATTTCAACTTTAAAGGGGAACATTCACATCCTGAAAACTTTTGAGCAATTGTTTTATCACCAAAGAAAGTTTAGGAAATGTGCTATCTTTTTTTTTTTTTTTTTGCTTACTTTTTGAGATATTAAACTTAAAAGTTATCCACTTCCGCATAGTGTGGCACAATGTCGCTGCGGCACGGCTCTCAGGACTTCTCAGCAGTCTGTCATTCTCCTCCCAGCTGCCCCTGGGAGCTTGTTCACACTTCACTTCGGTGTGGTGTGAAAGGCTCGTAGAGTTACAGGAAGTGGCAATTAGCATTATACTGAGGCTGCAACCTCAGTATAATGCTAATCACCACTTCCTGAAATGCTACTAGCCGTTCACACCACATCGAAGTGAAGCATGAACGTTCTCCCGGGGGCAGCTGGGAGGGAGATGGGAGGAGAATGACAGACTGCTGGGAAGTCCTGAGAGCCATGCCGCAGCTAAAGTATGCGGAAGTGGATAACTTTTAAGTTTAATAACTTAAAAATTAAGTAAAAAAAAAAAAAAAGAGAGCACATTCCTAATGTCTCTTTGGTGATTAAACAAGTGCTCAAAAGTTTTCAGGATGTGAATGTTCCCCTTTAAAGGGTAGTAATGTTTCACAAAAACTCCAATTAATCTTGATAGCATTTGAGCCATAGAGTGTGTTATTTCAATACTGTCAGAGTTGTAGTTCAAGAGTAATTGAATGATAAAGTATCCCCCCCCCCACCCCTTTTGCCTAGTGTAACACTGCTCCCCTCATATGTGGAATCAGGTTGCTTGACCAGACAGATAACAGCAAGGGACAGTCTTCTTACTGTGAGAACAATGAAAACCCTGCCCCATTTGACTAGTTGTTCAGCTTTTTCCCTTATCTTAATTGAAGATTGTCCCTCTCTGCAATCTACATGGGCACCTCCCTGCTGCTCTGAGCTGAGCAGTGTTATATCAGTAAAAAGGACACGAGGGGGATATTTTATCATTCAATTACTCTTGAACTGCAACTCTGACAGAATTGAAATTACACTCTCCAAAGCCCAAATTCTATGATGATTAAATAGAGCTGCTTTTATTATGAAACATTTCTATCCCTTTAAGCTCTGTGGCATCAGTTGTATACTCTGTGGTATCACTAATGTAGCCCTATTTCAAATGTAAGCTCTGGGGTATCACTTGTGTAGGTCCATATAAATTGTAAGCTTTGTAGTATCACTAGAATAGCCCCTTTTCGTTTGTAAGCCCTGTGGTATCACTAGTGCATCTCAATTTCAGTTGTAAGCGCTGTAGTATCGCAAAGCAAATTAAAGGTATAGTAACACCTAATATTTAGATATATTTATATTGCATTGTTATCCTGTTGAATAAAACAAGGGTACTTCTACTCCTGAGAGGTGGTTTATTCAAACTTAAATTTTTTAGGTGCGATATCTCAATCTCAATGGCCTGAAATCTTACAGTGGTGCTTTTGCTACACCATCATATGGACAGCTCTGGTCAGTTGACTATAAATTTCCATAGAATGGTATAGTAACAGCACCACTGTACAATTTCAGACCAGTTAGATATTGTTCCTAAAAGATTTAAAGTTTGAGCTGCAATAACTTTTTAATAAAACACCTCTCAGAAGTGGGAGTGCCCTTGTTTTACTCAGGAGGATACGTATTACATACATATTAAGTGTTACTATCCCTTTAATTTGAATATTAAAATAATTCTGCTATATGAACAAGTAGGCACTACATGAGACAAAGCACACTGGAAGACAGTGCTGCTCAAAGCGTACTTCTGGTTAAATGATGTTAAACACCGTTAAATTATTGATTGGTAACTTCAAAACTTGTGAAATATAAAATTAATAAAAGGTGGTGTGCTGCAGCTGTAGTAGAAATTGTTCAATAGGGTTAGGGGTTAATATTACAGTATATCTGCCACTTATTTAACCATCTTGCCTATGTTCTTCTGCACATAATGTGCTTCACTATTTGTGCCTATGGACACCTGGGGCATAACTTCTGACATGGGCTTTAGGACTTACCCTGATTTTGGCTTTGCCCCTCCCTGCTGAATTTCTGCAGATGCCAATGTCACTATCACTTTCCTGCATAGACTCTCACTGTCCCCTTCCCTAATACACTTTCATTATCCCCTATCCTTCTCACTCTGTCTGATTTCCTTACACACTCTTGTCACTGCCACCTATCTTCAAAAGACCATTAAGAATGTTACAGTACAATAACACATAATACTGGTCAACAGGAAAGGAATTTGTACCCCTCACATTAACAATCTGATCCAGTAATCAGAGTGCACTCCAGGAGATAGTGAACCTGATGTAAAAAAAAATAACTGGAGCATTTGTAGGGCAAACCAACTGTACCACAGTAGAGAAAAAATGCATAACAATAAGTTAGTTACCACTCTACTGTTCAAGGGGTTAAAAGCCCCATTTAAATCAATGGGAATGTGGGAGATTTTTATTGGTCCCCTATGGAGCAAATTAATTACTCCAGGAGTGCTCCATATCATGTTAGTACATCAGCCTTGTTGTGTAGCTGAGAGGTTGTGTTGTAGCAGGGTGTTCTGTGGAGTGTGAGCACCTCACTGTGGCAGAATGAGTAATAAAGAGAAAGGGTTGGAAAATGGAAGGATATGGCAAAGAAAGAGATAGTGAAAAGAGTATATATTGAAATACAGGATTGTGGAGAAGAAAAAGTAAATAGAGACCCAGAATGTAGAGAGGAGAAGGAGGGAAATGTCTTCTCCCCTGTCCCACCATTCTGGCATGAGGAGACACCGTAAGAGCTAAAAAAAAAAATGAGACTATGACAGGGCCAATCTATTGTAAGCCACTGCTGAGACCTGGGAAAAAGTATAAATTAGTGGGCCTTCTTAGCCCCTTGGAAGCTAAAGAGGTCCCCAAAATAATGAGTTTCCACACTTATCTGCATATACTGTGGAGTTTTCATTTGGAGCAGCCTGAGAGAGAGAAGGATCCAAATTGTGATGTAACAGAATCATTTTCTGACTGTGGCCTCTGGGCAGCTGGCACTGTGCCCTATTGTTAAAGCTGCCCTGTAAAGAGAGGGAGAAACATACCTAAGGATTTTGTGCCAAAACATAACTGCAAATAGTGCCAGATTTCCAGAGATAACACCTAGTTTTGTCTTCCTGTCCCAGGATTCTACTGTCACAACTTTTGTCCTAGGATTTAAATGTGAATTTTAACCCCATAAACTTTGTCGAAAGTCATCTGGAGTAGTGTTGTTTTACTTCCGGGGCATACCCAGCGTATGTCTGCAGTTTAAGGCTCAGGGGGACCTCAGCACTTTCTAGGTTGGTAACCTGCAGCTTGTGAGACACATTGTCTGTGGCTTCAGGTACTCTAACCGTTACTGGATGGTTACTGCAGGTTGTGGTTGAGAGCACTGCATGGTCTGTATCTCATTCAGTGTGGATTTGATCTTTGAACAATACACTGCCTCCTCTAGCAGTTCCAGGTGCACTAGGGTCACCGAACCTCACTGTACCCAGAATTGCTGGCGGAGTGTGTTTTCAGTGGATTGGCTACAAACTAAATGGACCACGCAGGGCACTCAAACACTGCCTACAAAAAAAAAAAAAAAAAAAGCTAAACGGGTGTCATGCAGTGTATGGCCGACAGTGGAACAAGGCTGGAAATAGAAGGTGGAACAAGGCTGGGATGTCAGACAGTATAGGAGTATTTCTACAATTACCAATGGACAGTGGAACAAGGCTGGGGAAGCAGGCAGTGTATGTTTGATACTATGGCTACCCGTAAACAGTGGAACAAGGATAGGGTGTCAAATACTGTATATGCAGTTCTCTGTCAGTGGATAGTAGAACAATTCTATTGTTTTTAAATGGTAATGTGAAGGATGGGTTTGAACTATGTGCTAATGGGGGTGGGAGATAAATAGTCGTGTTCAAATCACCTAGAGTACAAAATATATAGATAGAGGGCCTCCTCTTGTCTGTATACCTGTGGCCTTAGAAGTTCTTAAAGCAGCCCTGATCTGGGGCTCAATTAATTTAGGGCCATTAGGGTAATGAAACTGGTGACAGGAGTTTTAAGTCACAGTTTGGTATTTTGCTACATGTGCTTTGACAACCACCACCCCCAGTTAAGATTTCAGCTGGAGCTAGATGAGCACCAATTTAAATCAATGAAACATCACGTCCATTTGTGATTCTGTTGTATGAAGTGGCTGTTAACACGCATTAAGGGGAGTGCGTTCTCTGACGGTAATTCAGCACCTACCAAACATGGGAGCTGCGTCCCTAATGCATGTTAAAAACCACTGACGAACAACAGTACAACTAGGCATCCCTACTCTAGTAGCCCACAGATTAATTGATATTGGAGCCAAAGCAATGTTACATACCCCTGTGGTGCTCAGAGGGTTAATCCCTCACCTAGCCCTAACACTAACCTATGCCCCATGCCTTCTCCCTACACCTGTAACAAGTAACACACTTACCGTGATGTCAGAGGTCTTCTACTCCCTCGTCCTCCTGCATTTTCTAACTAAATAAAATAAACCCTAGTACCAAGTCTCCATCATCTCTGCCACCTCTAAAGCATGAAAAAAATGTTTTCCTTCTTTGGGCATTGCCCAAGCTAGTGTGAGAAAAAAAATTAACAGGAATTGATTTTTATATGGCCAATCCCTGCTTAAATTATTTCCCACGCTCCCATTGGCTGGAATGTGGGGTTATGCAGGGGGCTTGGAAAGTGGCCTACTGTAACTGCACTTCCCAGCCAATTGGCATCTAACACTATATCAAACATCCAGGGTTAGCTAGCCTTGTTTGATGTACCCGCTTCACATGCTATTTAGCATGAGTTGTGATAACAGAAAGCCATGACGGGTGTTTGGCTGCAACATGAGTTCATGTGACCAATGCTTGTTGTGGAGGATGCTGGCCAAGGAAGAGAATTCTGACGGTACAGCAATGTGTGTGCCAGCTAGAATTCTTTTTGTCACTAACATGTTTTATCAGGCCAAATTCAGTAAGCCAAAGAGGTGCAATTGTGGAGTAACCTAACGGTACCAAAGAGGGTACAATTAAATGGGGCTTGAATACAATAGATATCTCCCAAAGCATTGCTTTGCCATGCATTTGAGACCTCTCTAGCATTTAAAGAATGAAGTCCCATTTAAATAAATGGGATTTTTTTGAAGTGTTATTTGTCTTCTGTGGTGTATATGGTTTGCCCCACAACTGTACCTGTTTCGCTGATTGAATATGACACTTAATCTGTTATCTAATTTTTTTAATTCTTATTTTTATAAAGGCAGACTCGGATTGACATCCCAGATGCCCCGATGCCAGGCATACTAGTTGTCCTTAGCTTCTCCTATGGTCACACCTCCAGTACTCACATGACCCTACTCTCAGTCCCATAAACTATTTTCTGGCACAGAAATAGCCTTGGTCTATATCAAGCAAGGACATGAAATAATAAAAAAAAGAAGCTTTAACCTCTTGCTTTTCAATTCACTGGAGATGTCTCTAGCATTCAAAGGGTTAAATAATAGCCTGCTAATGGGTATATAAACTGGTGCAAGGACACAGAGATTGCTCAGCACAGGTAAATGTGCTCCTAAAAATCTGGCACTCTAGGCAATTGCCTAATCCGCCTACTGAGAATTTTTAGATCTTCTATGTTAAACTAGTGTAAAAACATGTGTACAAGGGCCAAGGTCTGGGTAATGTTAACCCTTTGAGTGCCAGAGGGGTACGCAATACATTGCTTTGCAATGCCTTGCGTACACCTCTGGCACTCAAAGGGTTAAGAGGCCGCTACCTCACTGCTCCACGCAATGCAATCATGCGTATCACTGCATTGTGACAAACATCCTAGCTAATTATTATATAGGATGTAGTTTCCCTATTGCATACCTCCCAACATTTCACATGGCTAAAGAGGGACACTTTTGTTTTAGGGGGTGTTACTGGTGGTGTGGCTTGTGTGCGGCTGCATTACCAAGAATTTATAGGTGATTTCATGACCTACTGACACCTCTGACTGTAACTTAATAAATGATCTAGAGCAACACCAAAGTATTTTAGTTACACAAACTAACGTTTAAACACATATAATGATGTTTAAACAATCAGTAATGTGAGTTTTATGGTTGTGGAGCAATGTTATACACTTATATACACACCACACAGTCTGATCTCTCATAAAAAGAGGGACATCAAGGTGGGAAAGAGGGACAGAGGGATTTGGGTCTCAAAGAGGGACTGTCCCTCCTTAAGAGGGACACATGGGAGGTATACTATTGGGTGACATTCTGCAGTGTTGCTAGATAAGCATTTTATTAAAATGTGTATCATTCATTATATTCCCTTTTTTTAGTGTTTTTCTGTACTAATAGTTAAGCATTACTTTGAGTGTTTTAGGGGCACTGTTCTGGTGCTGAGTAAAGAGGTATAGTGTTGCAGTGGCAGTAGAAGCATTCTTTGGTGTGGTGTTTGTTGGTTTTGTCCAATGCCATTGCCGAAAGAATACGTGCTTTGTTGCAGGGTTAGTCTTTCTGGTTTTGTAGATTTAATCAATAATGTCAGTTGTAATGTTATATGTGATGTAATAAGTATGTCACTGATTATGTCATTTGTAGTGTCATGACTGATGTCACCAGGAAAGGAAATGGGGATGTGACGTTTAGTTGGAAGAACGCATACTGTATTTCCTAGCTTTTGTGTGCTTGAAAGAGAACTTTTGCTTTAATGAAAGTTTTTTGTAGTTGAATATTTAGTTGGCTTTTTTTCCCAGATGTTGAAATTGGTGCAGTTTGCGCCAGAAATGCACCACTTTATATATATATATATATATATATATATATATATATATATATATTGCAAATCTGGAGCAAACCAACTGTACCCCAGGGTTCAAATACAAAATCATGTCTCTTTAAATGGGGCTTTTAACCTATTGAATGCTAGAGAGGTCTCACAGTTGAGCAGAATATGTTGGTCAGTGACTACCAGTGAGCAGTGAAATGATGCTGGGGTGGTATCAGTTTACATAACATTACAAAATGTATGAAGCCAATTCCATAAATTACCAGTAGATGGCAAACTACCATAACCTAAAGAACCCTACCTATAGTAACCTAGCTTTACCCATACGTCAACCTACTCGCTACAGGACATGTATACCAATTAAATTATGGCCATAAATTAATATGCTTTCTAACTATAAAAGTTAATATCTCCAGTTCTACTGAACCAATTTACTACTTTAAAAAAAAACTCATCCAGTCGCTTCACACTGGATATTTTGGTAAGAATCCATAAGCGAATGCTGTAAGTCTGAATTAAATTTTGCCAAACTGGAGAAATTAATTTTTTATGCTGTTTGGTATTATGAAACAAAATTTCAACTGCAATCAAAATTCTGGCCAATATAAAAATGGCAAATGACTTAGAACCTTTGTTCAAACGTAACTATGTAAGCCTTATTGGACTTCTATAACACTGAGATGTACATTAGTCATTAATTTTATATACGGTCACATATATTATCCACCCCAAACGAATATGTTCTGCTTCACAAGTGCAGATTAAAGTGGGCCTGTCACCCTAAAACAAGTTGAGTTTGTTTTACAGAAAATTAAAATCTGCCTATATGTGTCTGTGAGTGTAACACCATGTACAAAACCTATGGCACCACCAAAAGAGGTGGAAAAGTCTAGTAGTGGTGATGATGATAGTAAACAACATACAATGGGATGACTTTCAATTATAATAAACATCATTCAACAACATAAAGATAATTAAACAATGAAAGGCTGAATTTAAGGAGGTGGATGGTGGTGAATATATTATGAATAGGAATGAGTGGTAGGCACATTATATGCAGTATGTATGATTCCAATATAACATCACATTATTTGTCAGTCATTCATCAATGATCATAGCACTAGCTCCAACTGGAAGACTGGTAGATAGTGGCAACTGTGCAAATTACTCATCCTCTTCCCCTGGCTATTACTACCACGATGTGTGCCTATGCTTTTTTTCCACTTCTGCTATGTGATTTTCAAATGGTATTAAATGCTGGTGCATTTTTAAAATGTAGGTCTTCTAACACTGCTGTTGGATAGATGTTTCCTATGGTCTTTAACTATATAACCATCTGCAAGGAAACCCCATGCTTACTGCATGCATGCTGGTAAGAAGCTAAGATTTTTCACAACAGTACTTACCGGTGCAAGCAATACACAGTGTTTTGTTTCCCATTACTCAGGTAGGTCAACAATTTGGCCTAGAACACAATTATTTTACAAGTATACTGTAACCATCTCACATGCAGTGGGGCCACTCCTTGGAGATAAACAGTGTCCATGTACATCATTTACCAGCCCATATTCTGCCAACATAGAGACCTGCCAGTGCCACCACCACAAATGTTAGACTGCCAACTTAGAGACACATTCAATGCTATCTGTGATGATGATGTTGTTATTGCCTCTGTGCTCTGCATTCATAAAAGGAATGTCGATGGTAGGTAACCCTGCTGCTTGCCTTTACTACTGTGCCAGAGGCAACATCACCAGTGACTTGATGCTGATGCCCACTGATATGAATATCCAGTAAGCAGTGACAGTCATATACTCTGTACTCTGGCCACCATATCTGTGGACTAGTGATCTTTCTTGTCATGTGATGTTTGCTGCCATTTTCCGACAACTCTATCTACCTGCTGATACAGATCTGGCATAGTAGCCAGCAGCTTGGAATATGCCAGTGAGATCAACACATGACATTGGTTCTTTAAAACCTCTGTTTTCTACAAAAGACTATGGCAGCACCTTAACTGCTAACATTTTTACAAGTACCATTCCACAGGTGTACTGTCTGGATTATTTTGTGCATTTTTGTCTTCTTTCAATATGTGTGGTTTGACAGCACAAAGAAGAACTCTGTACTTGATTGCTTTAACATAAGTAATGGTGGTGGTGTGCTATAAAGTGGCATCCTCTTTCTCTTACATCCTATGTGGAACACAGGAATCATGAGATAAAGTATCCTCCTAGGGCAGGGCACTTGCATTCAGCTGTGGAGACTCTCTCCCTGCTTCACTTTACCCCACCAGTCTAATCCAGACTAATCCATTTTTAAAAGTGACATACATGGAGTGTGCATGGGCAAATATTCTCTCTTAATTATCATTTTTTCTGTCTGTAGGATGGGGCTGTGTAATCCCCCATTAGGCCTGTTCCTATCTCTAGCCCCTTGGCTTGGTTTGACCAAAACATAGAATTAAGGGGCATGGATCCGTTAGAGGATGGCTTACATTACCAGCCTACTTCTCTCAATTTCTGCTTAGCTGGACAGAGCAGACATTTGCATGGTACATAAAAGACTGAAGAGGACAAGGTTTCCTGCATTCTGAGTGAGTATGTCATAGTAATTTAATTTACTATGTTACTGTGACATACTCACGCAGAATGCAGGAAAGCTTGTCCTCTTCAGTCTTTTATGTACCATGCAAATGTCTGCTCCGTCTGTGTACCAATCCAATATGGCCACCATGTCCCTGTCTGTTTGGCAGCCACATTGTCATAATATGTCAGACTTTGGCTGGACTGGCTCTCTGTACTCTCTGTCTGCCCCACTATCACACTCCTTTACCAGAGGGATATTTCATTAATTTTCATAAATTTTACATATGTATTCACTTGCATACATTTGAATTAATGTTTAATTATTTTTCTTTCATTTTTCTTCAGTTGAACTGATGTGTATTCACTTTATTTTATTTCATTCAGTTTTATTTAATCTTGTTTTATTTTTTACCTTATTCTATTTTTAATTTCTATCTTTTAACTTATGCTTTATTCGCCTTCGGTATTTGGGGCCATGGTGCTTTTAAGAATGGGCACACATGGTGGCCATATTGGATTGGTACACAGACGATATTAGAGATTCTCTGTTCCAGAGGATATACCCGAGCTTTAGGACATGGGAAGATGAGGTGTTATACTGATCCTCATCCATTTTTCACTTCAGTGTGAAACACATGAGATTTGTCTGTTGTAATATGTTTTAAAGCAGAACTTTCATCCTCTATAAAGTCGCCCTGCTATAATTAAGCAGGTAATGACTAGCTTTACAATATATATTTTACCTTTGAAAAGTAGCCCGTAGGAGCAAAACTCATGAAACGTATGACTGTAATAATAAATGTGCTTACCAAATACCAGCTTAAGAAGTTCTGTCAGTGTATAAAAAACAGGGGTCTGAATGTTACTGATGAATGTTATAACAAATGTGCTTCTCAGCTATCAGACGGCCCACTCAACTGCAGCTTAACACCTTGACTTACTTGACATCCACACAATTGTATAACTCATATATGCATGCACCTTTTGCAAAATCATAAACAAGCACATTACTATTCATGTTTTGAATGGGTCAAATTGAACTATCACTCCATACCTGCACAGTTGTCATTTTTGTTACTTCTCAGCATGCAATTAACCGTGACAACTATGCAGGTATGGCGTAATGGTCTAATTTAATCAATTCAAAACATGAACAGTGGCAGAACGATACAAAACTGTACTTACTATTCATGTTTTGAATTGATCAAATTAGACCATTACGCCATTCCTGCACAGTGGTCACTGGTAATTGCACACTGAGAAGTGACATAACTGACAACTGTGCAGGTATGGAGTGATGGTCCAATATGATCCATTCAAAACATGAATATCCATGTGTTTGTTTATGATTTTACAAAAGGTGCATGTACATATGAGTTACACAATTGTGTGGATCTGTCAAGTAAGTCAAGGTGTTAAGCTGCAGTTGAGTGGGTCGTCTGATAGCTGAGAAGCACATTTGTTATAACATTCATCAGTAAAATTCAGACCCCTGTTTTTTATACACTGACAGGACTTCTTAAGCTGGTATCTGGTAAGTACATTTATTATTACAGCCATAAACACAGAGTGAGAAATCCACTTTTGTACCACAGCTATTCTATAGCTGGCCTGGTACATGGACCGACAAGCATTGGTAGCTAAAAGCCACGTTTTGGCCAAACACTCGCTGTTGATTTTTGTTCCCACAACACATGCTAAATAGCGTGAACTGTGAGAACATCAAAGAAAAAAAGCCAACACAGTGTCAAACAATGAGAGTGAGCTCAAAACACAGTCACCCTCCCATTCACTAGCCCTACACTATCCCTAACATGAACACTTAAACAGTACTACCCCTAACACTAGCATAACACCCACAAATGTAACTGTCATCCATTGTCCATCTTCTTCAATCTTCTCTTCTTTCTTCATCAAAATCTTCTTTAAAAAAAACAAGCCAATTAGAGTTTGTTGTAAAATAAAATAATGCCCCCAAGAGATGTCACAGAGGGGTACCCCTACAGCACTCAAATGGTTAAAAGAAGTGTGGCATAGCTCTTCAAAGTAATAGTTTGTCCTTCCTTTGTTTAAAATATAATTATTTCTTTTGTGGTCAAGATAAAAATAAAAAATGTTCCACATTGAAAGGAAATCTCCACTTCCTCTGGTTCCGCTGGCGGCGGCAGCAATGTGTACTGGCATAATCCCCCCTGCGTTGCCCAAGTCCAAATGAGGGAATTTTGAACAGAGACTGACTTTTTATATGGCCAGTCTCTGTTCAAAAAGAATGCCAACCTCCAATTTGCTGGGATGTGTGCTAGCACACATCCCAGCCAGTCAACTGCTAGTGGGAGGATGACAAAACCTGCTAGCAGCTCATTGGCTGGGAGGTGCGTAAGCATGCATCCCAGCCAATTGGAGGCTGGCATTCTTTTTGAACAGAAACTGGCCATATAAAAAGCCAATCTATGTTCAAAATTCCCTCACTGGGACTCGGGTAACAGCCTGGTATGTACACAAGGGGGATTATGCCAGTAAACATTGCTACCACCTCCAGCTGACATTACCTTACAGTGTGGAACATTTTTTTATTTATATCTTAACCACGAAAGAGTTCATTATATTTTAAACAAAGGAAGGGCAAACTATTACTTTGAAGAGCTATGCCACACTTCTTTCAACCCTTTGAGTGCCTGAGGGGTACCCCTCCGGCATTCAGAGTGTTAACTGTGGCATCTCTTGGGGGGGTACTAGTTTATTTTACAGTGAATTCTAATTGGATTATTTTTGGTGTACCCCTCTGGCACTTTTAAGAGTTGAAGTACTATATTAACCCTTTCATTGTTGCTTTGCTCACACATGCTCACCTCAGAAGGTAACAATGATACCCATCATGTAGCAACAGAAGCATGTGTAACTATATGTACAAAAGTCATACTTTGTGCTAGAGATAGTTGTGTTAAAAAGCTAGCAACATTCAATAGTGCACCAAAAATGTCAATAAGGATCATCATGCTGAGTGAAAAGAGGATGCCCCCATAGAATACACGTCTGTAGTGAATTGAAACTGGAATCCAACAATAACAGCAGTGGGAGTACATGTTTCACACAGCAGGATGAAACCCTGAAACACACACAGAGATGTATCTTCTGCAGACTTAGCATGCTTTCAAGCCAAACTTGTTCTCTCCAGCTGTTGTGAACTTGACATGATTGCTAAACAAAAAACGGATAGTTGATGATCACGCGATATGTAGTCCCCAACAACTGCAAAGGTAAGATTGCTTACTTCAGGGGATATACAATAATATTGTTAATCCTTTCCATGTCATCTGTCCCAAATAATGCATGCTGAGAAGTTAGGAGCCCTAGCTACCCTTTTCCCAAAGGACGTTCAGTCACCCTTGCTACCTAACTTGTAAGAGATGAATACCCTACCCTTACATAAGATGCATGACAATTTCCCATGGTCTCATTGTCAAGGACAAGGTACAGTTGAATGTCACATTAAAATATGTTGTTGTTGCCCATTTAACTAATTTACATCTTTCATCCTTCACTTACAGTGTCCTGTGGGGATCCTGAAGAAGGTAGTAGCTGGATGCCACCTCCCCAGTCTCAGCAATGTATACAAGCTGCCACCTTCCACCCATGGATGCCCTTGCAACATTCACAGTAGTGGCTTCCAAGACAGGCCTCTGAGCAGTGGGTAATAACACTTCCTGCTCTTCACTGTATTCCCCCACCAACACCTCCACTGACACAGTCCTGGATGTCAAGCACACAGCCATACTCCTCATTCGGCCCTTCATCTGCACCACCAGGCCAAAGCTGAATGCTAGCATAGCCCCATGGCAGCCTGCAGCCTTAATACAAGTGGGGCATGACATCACCATGACCGTGTGTCACGGTTTTAGATGAACACTCAGACAGATTGGTAAGGTTAAAATAGCTTTATTAGAACAAAGTGCATACAAGAGGGTAGGTTCTAGACCTATAAACAGAACAATAGGCAGTCAGGAGTACAGTAATAAGATATGTACGATACAGTAGGGTACTGACAATACGTCCAACAATATTTGGCAACCTATGAGGAGTAATGTACAGTCCCAAGCGGACGGTAGGATGCCAACACAGGAGGTACACAAATAGGACAGACTGCCCAGATGCCTGGGTACTGGAACCCGTACAGATAAATGGAAAGAACTGGTACTTGCTGACAATCAGACTTCTGGCAGAACCGGTAAGGCAACGCATGCACAATCCTGGAATGACAACAGGACTACAGTGGCAGGGAGCCCACAGTAGAGGACTGGCACAACCCAGACGCCTGGGTACTGATCCAACAGGAGTGAGGCAACACTGACCAAGGCCCTAGCCGACTGACTGGGGGCAACCCTGTACATGCAGCTCAACCCACAAAGGATTAACGGAAACCTAGGCAGCTGCTACAGGGAAGCCCTAGAACAATTGGGGTGGATCAAGAGGAGGTAAGTACCGGAACGCAACCAGTGTCTCTCAACCTGTAAGCTGGAAGTGCAATGCTGGCTCCTGAGTCCAAGACTCTGCAGTCAGAAATGGTAGAGTTCTTGTACCTGGAATCCCCAGGTACATACAGGGTTAATGGAAAACCCCCAACTAAACTGCGACTCCCAAAAGGAGTGAGCCCAGCGATATTGGTGAGACAGACACAGAGAGTGATCAAAGTAAGTAAGTCGGCATGGCAACACCGCACCGGTTCTTCAATTGTACACACTACCAGATGGCAGTAGAGCAGCTTGAGCACACAGCTCAGCCTAAGGTCGACAGAAAACAGCGCCCCGTGGCGCACACCGACAATCGCTGCACGGTAATGGAAATCGGTAACCACACGGGGTCATCTGTATGCTCAGACTAACACGGTACCAAGTGGATGGGTATCCACTGAGGACAGTGGCCACAATGTGGAGGCAGCACGCCACCGTCAGCAGCGGAACGGTTCTCAGCCAGGATACTGTCAGCAACAGAGTGAGTACACAGCCAGGACAGTCAGCAACAGAGCAAGTTCTCAGCCAGGATACTATCAGCAATGGAGCGGTTCTCAGCCAGGATACTATCAGCAACGGAGCGGGTTCACAGCCAGGACAGTCAGCAACGGAGAGGTTCTTCAGCCAGGATGCGGTCAGCAATGGTGCAGGTTCTCAGCCAGGATACAGTCAGCAACAGATCAAGTTCTCAGCCAGAATAGGTCAGCAGCAGAGCGGGTTCTCAGCCAGAATACGGTCAGCAACGGAGCGGATTCTCGGCCAGAATAAGGTCAGCAACGGAGCGGGTTCTCAGCCAGGATACAGTCAGCAACGGAGCGGGTTCTCAGCCAAGATACAGTCAGCAACGGATCGGGTTCTCAACCAGGATACAGTCAGCAACGGAGCGGGTTCTCAGCCAGGACACAGACAGCAACTGAGTGTATAAACTGGAACACAGGAACAGGAGCGTAGTCAGGCAGGCCAGGTCATACACAAAACAGCAAAGATACAGAGCAGACTCAGGAACTCGTACACTACGAAATGGCGCCTAAGGAAGAACGTCCCAGAGTATATATAGGCAAGCCCTAGTGGTAGCAACAAGGACCAGCCAATCGGAGAACGGCAGTGATAATAATGTTGCCGTTCACAGAGGGAAAGCACGGGCACCGTGGTACCGTGGTTGGATTATGGTCCATGGTTTATAGATTACCATCACATTGAGCTCATGGATGAGCCACAGTGCCCACAGCCAAGCTACACAGACCAACTCAGGTAGCGGCATGTGAAGAGGATGTCACTGGTGGTGAGGAGATAATTGATATGGTGGTGGCAGAACAGACCAGCAGTCTCAACACATGCAGGCCCTGGTTCCCCAGCAGACACCACAGGACATTCCACAGCAGCATCTGCATCACCCACAGACCTGGCTGCTCCCACAGATCTTGCTCCACCCACAGACCAGGCTGGTTCCACAGAAAATGCAGCATCTTCATATTCCTCTCCCTCACCATCTGCTGCAGATGCGGGACAGGGAATACATCCAAATACAGAGGAGAGATCCTAGCTGTCAGAATGGCAATATGCATGCCAACTGACAAAATCAGACAAACACCACACTCCCAAATCACATCAGGTGCAAATCACTGAGCCAGTGTTTACCAAACCCATTGTCAAGTCTCCACAACAATGCATGTATTGTTTATCTCTTCAGTAAGGCACATATGGTTCTGTCATCAGCAAAGGTGAATGATCAATCAGAGTTAATAGGGCAGCATTCTAGGGCATGAAGAGATCCAGAAGCCTGAACTATTGGGGTGGCTTAACTCCAGGTTGGGGAAACACTGCACTCAAACAAAAAGGTGAATGTCTGAGGTAAACAAACAATACCACATGGGACATGTGGAGATTCAACCATTGTATTTCAGACATTGCTACCATTCAACAGGTTGAGAGCCCAGTTCAGTACAATGTGGCATGGTGGATGTTTGTCAGATCTCCCCTGTGGTGCAGTTGCTTGCTCTGTCTTATTGTATATGACTTGTGTTGTTCATATGACATGACATGTTCCCATGCATTTTATTTATTATCAGTCACCAAGGAAAACACAGCATTTGCGGGAGGGTATTACCCCCACACAGATGTCTTCTGCTTCCAACAGCCTCATGGTTCTGTGATGGGAATTGCAATGAATACCTACAGCAGGAAATAGAAATTAAACATGTTGTGTAATATGGCACATTCAAGAAATATATCACACAGTGTAGGGGTGGAGTACTAAAGGGCTCCACCAGATTTATCAAGACAACAGAATCTTATTTTCAAGAGGCTAAAAGTGCTTTCTAATGCATTTCTTGTCCTTATGTGAGCCTTGTTGAACCTGTGCTGTACTGGTGTCTGGGGATGAGCAACAGGTGCCACAGTCTGCAGCCATATCCTGCATCCCCTAGGACATAGAGGGAATAAAAAGGATGGTAGTGTGTAATCATGGGAATTGATGGTGTGTAATCATACCTTGATGTTTCCTCTTATTGTGTGGGTACCCCCATCTCTGTTGCAATTATGTGAGGTTTATGTTCACATTGTTTATTCACCCAGCAGCCATCCTCCTGTTAGGGTCCCATTCTCAAAATCATGGAAGACAGAGGAGTGCCTCAGGATGTAGAGTCATGAGTACTCCCAGGAAAAGCTGCACACACAGATCTTCAGGTTGCCATCACAGACTATCTGTGAATTGATGGAGTGGAAATGCTTCCTGTTAATGAACAAATGTGCCTCATGTGAAGGAGCTCTCAAGCGAACATGTGCAGGTGATAGCCCCATCACTCTTCACATGCCTCCACTTCTGTAGAACTCCTGCTTGACTCTCTGCCACTAAACCTGAGTGGAGGATAATTGAACTTACCTCCTGGCCTTCCTCTACAAAGCTAGGAGCACCTCACCCACCACCCTGGAACCTGCCGGCTGGGACATTCCAGATACATAGCCTTCAGTGGACAGAAAGGATCCTGGTGCCATGAAACGGATCACACACAGCATTGTCTCCATGCCATATAGGACATGGTTGGTGGTTGCAATGGGGTCGATGTCCTCTTTTATGACCTCAAAGAGGTGAATGATACTCTTTGACATAAACCTGTAACAGTCTATGAGCTCCTCCTCCCCATGCTGAACAGTGTGACCCTGGTCTGTTATATCCTGAGTGTTTGTGATCTTCTTCTACTCCTGGGTTGACCCACAGGTCCCTCTGGCGCCTGTGGATTTGGGATATCTGGAATGGATGAGTAAAACTGTTTGGAAGTGAAAATTGGACTCAGCATGGCAACATCTGATGAGGTAGACCATTGCAAGTTGTGAAACTACGGAGGATGAATGGAAGGTCTGGATAGTCTTAGTAACACGGAACAAGCCAGGTGACAATGATGGAGAGATGTCAGTGGAGCAAGCAGGGAGAAGAGAGCACAGAGACAAAATGGCAGAGTGGACCAATGGGAACAGGGGGCTCATCTGGGTGGGATAGCTGGTGATTGGTTGTTACATGTTATACATGGATATGGTGTGGAGCAGGACCTGATGTTGTTGCATCTCCATCTCAATGCAGTGGACAGGTGTGCATGGCTTTTTATGGCCTCGGATTTATGTCTTGTGAAGCAAAAGTTGATTGATTCATGATGTTTTGCACACCTCTTTGGTATTCAGGGAGTTCTTGTATTGATAGTAGCTGTGTGGGAGATGGAGGCCCTTGTGACACATTTCAGGACTGTTTTCTTGGGATTTCAGAGGTTAACGTGACAGTTCTCCCTTTGCTGGTGGATCAAGGAGCATGCGTGTGTGGGTTCTAACCTGCTTGCTTTTACTCAACAATGGTTTTTAACATGTGTTGTGGATTCTATGCCTGGGTTTTGTAGGAGCAGGATTACAGGTAGAGAATATATCCCCTTAACGTATGTTAACATTTATCACATACAATAGTATGGATCATTGATAGTACTTTTCCGTTGATCTGCACGGGCTCATTTCTACCAGATATTGTTCTAATTTACCGCACATTGAATGTGACAACACGAGTAATAGAATGCTGTAACTATAACTCTCTACCATTGACACTTTTCTCGGCGGTGGGAATAGGATTGAGCAGCTGATGTATAAACTCAAAGGCGAGCAATCTTGGAGACTGCATCATACGGGCACAAGTAAAAATACCCAAATTATCATTGATTTAAAAGGGACTTTTAAATCAATGATATCGAAGCAAGAGTGGATAACATTATTTTGCCATTATCCAAATCATTGGTAAGACCTCACCTTGAGTATGCAGTGCAATTTTGGGCACTGGTTCTGAAAAAGGATATACTAGAACTAGAGAGGGTACAATGAAGAGCAACAAAATTAATTAAGGGAATGGAGGACTTGACATATGAGGAACAACTAGACAAACTTGGTTTATTTACTCTAGAGAAAAGAGGACTAAGAAGAGACCTTATCACATTGTACAAGTAAATGAGAGGTCAATACAAGGATCTCTGCTGTGAGCTATTTATTCCAAGGCCTGATCATGTGACCAGGGGATACCCCTTGAGATTAGAGGAAATGAGGTTTAGACTTCAGCAGAGGAAGGTTTTTTTTTTTTAAGTAAGGTCTGTTAAATTGTGGAATTCCTTGCCCAATGAGTTGCTTATGGCAGGTACAATGGATACATTTAAGAGAAGATTAGACACATGTCTTTCAAAGGGAACATACAGAGTTATACAGTTTATCAGTAGGCAGATCAGGAAGGTCTGATATAGATTAACTTAATTAGTAGCAGGAAAGCTATAAAATTCTCAGTTACTGGGGTATGAGGAGAAGGTTGAACTTGATGGGCTTGTGTCTTTATTCAACCTAATTTACTATGTTACTATGTTACTGTCTCCATGAACGCTATAGACATTCAAGATATTAAAAGGTCCATTTAAATCAAGGGAACTTTTTGTTTGTACACTTATAATACAGTTGGTTTACTGCAGAATTACTTTGCTCTTATTCTATAAGTTAGAGGCAAAAGGGGGGATAAAGACGAAAAGGCAAGGGGGGGGATAAAGAGAAAGTGGTGGCTCAGTGGTTAGCACTGTTGCCTTGCAGCGCTGGGGTCCTGGGTTCAGATCCCACCAAGGACAACATCTGCAATGAGTTTGTATGTTCTCACTGTGTTTGTGTGGGTTTCCTCCGGGTACTCCGGTTTCCTCCCACACTCCAAAAACATACTGATAGGTGAATTTAGATTGTGAGCCCCAATGGGGACAGGAACCAATATGAGTGTAAAGCGCTGTGGAATCTGTGTGCGCTATATAAATAAAGGATTATTATTATTATTATTATTATTATTATTAAAGTGGCAAAATGGGGGAATAAAGAAAATGATGCAGTTTGTCAAAGTCCCACCACCACCCTAGTACTATTAAAAAAAATCTAAAAAACACTGAAGATATCGAGCCACATTCAAGCATAGCATAACGGAAGAAGGTGTAGCAGCTCAACCAACTGCTGCATTTGACAGTGAGACAAACAGGCACATCTGTCCTCAAATTAGTAACGAACATTGTGCAAGTAAAAGTAAAAAGAAATTGTATGAGACCTATAAAAGCTTAGAGGAATATAAAAAAGCAGCAGACGATGCTGAGGATGACCTAATGATGACTGATGACCATGATGATGATGATGATGTAGGTCTGGAATATATCCCTTCGGCATCCTCCTCTTCCTCAGATACAGATGAAGTTGAGAGTGAGAGGATGATGACATTGCCAGAAAGTTAGCTGAAAGGCAAAAGGCTCAGTCTTCCACCACTGAAAAGGAACACTGTGTCTGTCTATAAAGTAGCAATTGGAAAGATTGACCCAGGACAATCAAAGCTGCCCAAAAATGCACAGTCATCCTGTCAGTTATTATCAGCACCGTCACCGATTCCACATCCAAGCCCCACTCAGCCACATACACTAGTGTTGAGTAACCAGCAGCAGCAACAACTTAGGTTATTTTCATCTATAACCTTCACTATGATGAGTACCTCTGGTGCTGCTGGATATGCTGCAGTAGTAGTACAATTATATCAATATCTAGCCCCAGTAGTTGTAGCAACCTGTCAGGAACCCTGTAGTCCATGAAGTAAACAGTATGGAGATACTTCACTCATAATCCAAAAGCTAAGCATGTTGTTATCTGTTTGTGTAAGAAGTATGTGAACAGGGGGAAAGAATGCTCTCAACTAGGCACCTCCTCAATGGGATGCCACCTAAAGCACAACCACAGCCCAACTTGGATACACACGATCAACATGTCAGGGGTGCCACAACTAGCTGCAGCGGAAGCACTCCAAAAAGTCACTGGGGCTTAGGGCAATTAATACTAGTGATGTTATTGATGTATCAGAGTGTGCCAATAATTAGTCCATTCCAAATAGCAACTATGGCTCTTGATGCAGAGGAGCATTATGACTCTTAATATGTTGTAGGAGATGGCATGAGTCATACACTGCCTGTACATGCTGCCTCCACCTCTACCACATCCTCTAGTCATGTCGTTGAAGCTATCAAGTTACAGGGTTCTACTGCTATATACTGCCAACCCACACTTACCGAGTTCTTGGGAAGGAGTCAAAAACTTCACAAAAACAATGCCAAAGTATGCCTGTGGAATGGCAAGGTTGGCAAGATGTTGGCAGTGGACATGCTGATATATTCTTTTGTTGAAAATCAAGGATTTATAGAACTTATGTTGTGCGTCACTCCTCTCTAGCAAATCCCAAACCGCAGTTGTTTTTCCAAAACGGCTGTGCCAGAATTGTACAAGCAGGTGATTAACATGATGGGCAAAGGGCTGGAAAGCTCATAAGGCAGGAAAATCCACCTGACAACAGATATGTGGAGAAGTGGGCAGAGCACAGACTATATGACTGTGACTGCTCACTGGTGACAGCCAGTAATCTTGCCTCTGGTTCTGGCAGAGTGATTAAAAGGCAGCAGCAGCAGGATTGCCCATACCATCGGCAAGCCACCTTGTGCATGTTTTGAGAGACCGTCCTAACAACCTGTAGATGTATTATGTAAACTAGAGCAGGTGATAGAGCAATGGCTTGTACCCCACTCCTTAAAATCTGCTTTTGTGTTTACTGATAATGGTTCCAACATAATAGCTACATCGAGAATAGGTGATATGGTTCATGTTCCCTGCTTTGCTCATGTGCTAAATGTAGTTGTGACCAGATTCTTGGCAGAATCTGAAACTGTCAGAGAGATGCTGAATATTGCCCACATAATATGTACCCATATTGGACATTCCTACAGTGAACATGCTTTATATTCCGTACAAGAGTGTAACAACCTGCCCCATCACCAGCTGAAAATGGAAGTCCCTACCAGGTGGAATTCCACACTGTACATGCTGGAGTGTTTGTACGAGTAGAATAAGGCCATTAGTTAGTACACAATTTGTCACCTGGGCAATGTGAACTAATGTGTGATATATGTGAGCTGCTGAAACTGAGCAGGCAACCATGCTGGTTAGTTGCGTAGGGGCAGGAATTTGCTAAATTCTACAATTGATATATTTATTGCAGAAAAAAGAGGAGCTTGACTGACAACACACACATGCACCAGCTGGTCAATGACATGTTAGAGTGCTTTGATCAAGATCCTTACAAAGCAATGAGGATACATTTTTGCCACTTAGGTGAATCCCGCTTTAAACACAAAATTATAGAATTGCTGCCAAAGCATCATCAGCAGTTTGTGACAACAAATGATGATCAGCAGCATCTCTCTGAGCAATCTGATTCTGTCAAGTAATATAGAGATATGTTTACTGATCAAGTGGAGAGTTGCATTGTAGAGTATCAGAGGGATAAAGGTAGGGCCAAAAAACTACTAGACAGTATAGTGTAAAAGATGACAGCAAAGGGTTTATACTAGCAGCAGCTACATCATCAACCAGAATATTCCATTCCCATTCTGAACACAGGGTGATTCAGGAGCTGCAGTTATCTAACATTAGGTGTGATGGTGGTGGTGGCGACACATCTATGTGGGACTTGCTCCTTCAGTGTGGGTTGTTAACCGATATTCAGGAACATTGTAAAGCTCCTGAGAGTGGTCACACTGCATGTGAGATGACTTTAACGTATTTGCAGGATAGTTACGTTCTTGGCAGAAACAATGACCCCATGGACTACTGGTAAATAAAACAAAGTGTGTGTCCAGCTCTGACACATACTGCAGTGAAAACCTTTAGTTGCCCTCCAGCATGTGTTTTTTGGGAGACAAGCATTCTTAAAAATTAACCAACATCTAATACCATCTGAATATCAGGTAGCAGAAATGGATAAAACCACACATGACAAAAAGCCAGGGCACATGAATTATTAACAGCAGCACAGGTGATAATGAGGAGGAGGAGGGAAAGGTGGCTACCGTCTAACACTGCTATGACCAATGATTAACGTGTGTCAATATTCTGAGAATAATGATAGCTTACATTTGACTCAGATATGGTAATGGTAATAATTGCTGTAGGAATCATGACTAAACATATACATCAATCACACCACACCAGTCTATCACCACCATACACATCTGCCACATTAATTGTAGGTTGTACCCTTTTTTTCTTTTAATCTCTTTTAAAACAATGGTTAGCCAACATATCAGCAGGCTTCACAGAGAACGGCCAGGTTATTCAAACAAAAGCCCTGGGTAAATGTTTTTGTTGTTGCAGGACTAGACTTTCAATCCATAAAGTGGAGCGGGAGCACACCCGGCTTGGGTGATAAAATTGAATAACGGTCATCAAATGTTATGAGCTGTTAAAAACTTTCCTTTATTGAATACTTATAAAAAACATAGAGACATGGCATGAAAGTCAGCTACAAGGAACTGTCTGACACGTTTCGAGTGTACTTAGCTCTTACTCATAGACTGAGGACTCAGGCTTGCGACATATACAAGGCCAGAGGAATCTTCTTGTTTCTATCACAGTGCCTGTAATCCTTTCTGTCACTCTCGCTTGTGGTGTATGCTGATTCGCTAATATGGTTTGGCCCGCCCCTGGTGACCTTTTTATGCCTGACCGTGACACTTGTCAGGTGCCCTTTCGTGGTGTTTCAGAGCCAGTGTTGCTGTTGCTGAGTTCCTGTGTTCCGGTTTTCCGTGTACCGAGTTGGCCCGTCTTGACTATGTTCCTGTGTTCCTGCTCGTGATTGACCCAGCTTGTCTGACTAACCGCTCCGTGTTCCGACCCGGCTTGGCTGACGTTCCTGCTCGTGATTGACCCAGCTTGTATGAGTACCCTCTCTGTGATCCGACCCGGCTTGGCTGACTTCCTGCTATGTGACCTGTTAACGGACTGTTCCGGTGACCATCTAGTTCCTGCTCTCCTATCCGGTTGTCGCTGTGGCGACATTCTGACTTCCGCCACTGCCGCTTGCCTGGTTGTTCGTGTGACCTGCTCTTGTCCGGGCTTGCTTGCTCCCAGTGCTGAGTATTACCTGATTTCAGAGTTGTGTTGCTGTCCTGAGCCTCCGTATCGCTTGCAGAAGTTACACACTTCTCTGAGCCTCCGATCCGTAAAAGCTGCATTTAACCCTAGCTGTGCCGCATTACCTTTCGCTAGCCTCTTTCACTGGTATAGAGCCTCCCTCTTGTATTACTTCTGCTGAGCTGGCCGCTTATGCTCTGGTTGGTCGGCGGCTCAATACACCATTGCAGACTAGTGCTGTCGGTAACGGTTCCGGTAGGGCTCTACTTGGCTCTAATGTTTACATTAACACCATTGAGGCTGAAGGCACAAGCTAATGTACTGAGGGTGAAGGGCTATTGGCTTCTCCGTTGCAGCATATGTGGTCCGTTGTTATGCCTGTGGGGCTATTGGCTCAAAGTTCTTGCAGGTTGACTAGGTTACGCCCGTTGGGGCTATTGGCTCATTACCTCTGTTCCGCTGGTCTCCGTTGTATGCCCGTGGGGGCTATTTGCAGCTCTTGCAATTCAGGTCATACTGTGGTGACGCCCGTGGGGGCTAACTACTCAAGCACTTGCAGTGTCAGTCGTACCCTTGGTTATGCCCGTGGGGGCTATTCTGGGCACTGTGTTGCTGATATTACCTCTGGTCACGCATGGCCTAGCAGTAGCATCTCTCAGTGCTATAAGTGTGATTCCAGCTACACTTACTGCTTCCAATTAACACCTTGGGCGTGCCAGACTCCACAACTGAGACTGTTCATCTATACATTTAACCCTTATCGGGGTTTCTCTCATGTGCCTGTCCTGAGACAGTATATGTATTTCTCTTATTTCAGTATACTGGGCCTGTGGGGGCATATCTATTATTGTCTTGCTATTATTTTGTGTCGCCTGTAGAGGGCGATCATTTGCCTTATTATTTTTTTTTTTTTAATAAAACTGTGTTTTACCTCACCCCTGGTCTGAGTGTCTTAAAAAACCGTTACAGTTTCTTAATAAGGGCATTGTTGTGCCAAGGTTTGTCCCCTCCTTTCCCTTTTCAAAACATTGTCACAATCATAAATAGTGCACAGTACAGTCGCTGATGACTGCACTATGCCTGCCCCAAGGGAAAAATATTCACACATCCATGATTTCAGGGAGGGGAGAGGTAGAGAAGAATGGCCTTCTTCCTCTTCTCTACAATCACCTTCACTGGTTGGAGTAGGTGATGCTGTTGCCTCAACATCATCACTGCAGCTAGGACCAGGATTTTTGGGGGCATGGGGGAGAAGGACCATATCCCACATCACTGCTTGAAGAAGCCAGTTCCATGGTTTTCATTGTACTTTGACTGAGGCAAACTAGCCCTCTCATCACCATCCTGCTGCTTAGAGGTGAAGCAAGTTTACTACCCTAGGTCACAAGGAAGGTATGATTCTGGGAGACTCTGCCTCACTGGATCTGGGAAATGTGGGTTCCCAGTCCTTTAAGCACTGGTGGCGCCCTGCTAATGTTAGTAACACATCTTCTCAGCAACTGAGTCACTAGCCTAAGGGTCCATCCAGCTTCTTTAAAAAAAAAAAAAAAAAAAAAAAAGCTGGTGGTGGTCTGGGGAATGTGGGCTCCCAGTTAGTGATAAGTTACTAGCATGGGTGCCTTTGGGGGAAGGGTGGGGGCGAGAGGGGGCACTTGCCACTCCCCTGGAAGGGCACCAGTCAGATTGAGGCAAGAGAGAGGGAGTGTGTGATGGTGGGGTGAAAAGCAGGCTACCCAACCAGCTTCTGGGCTGAGACCTTCCATATCCAAGCTATCACATGGGGAACAGAGTGGGAGCAGAGTGAGGGCTCACTGCAGCAGAAGAATTCCACTGGTTTGGATAGATCCCGGAGAGAGGTACTAGTATGCTGTTGTCTGTGTACTAGTAGAACATTTGCACCAGCAGCTCCCTGATCAGTGCTTCTATACTGCATGGAGCCTGTCTGCCAGATTGCTTAACTTGCAATTAGATGACAGACTCCCCGCCCCATGCAAGCATACAAGCACCAAGCGGAGAGCTGCCTACACAGTGAGCAGTTCACTTTCTAAAAAACATTAAATGAATTGGGACAAGGGGAGTGCTGAGATCACGTAATGAAAGGGGTCAGGTGACCTGGTGAGTACCTAACATCACACATGCTTCCTTCCTGTCCTCTCAGCCTCCACACCAGTAAGTGCTGACTGTCAGATCAGGTAGAGTGATTATTATGTGACCTTCTCCCTTATTTTATTCGGCCTGTGCTCTTTACCCTCTATTTGCTTCTCTGGTAACTGTCTTTTGCCCCACATTTGACTCTCTGATCTCCCATTGTCCTTTTTGTGCTTCTGTTTCTCCTGTTTTGCCAATCAATTGCTCCATACGACACTCTTGTCCACTATGCCCATCTCGTTGTTGTGTATAAAGGTAAAGTGGAGTAAAACACCTCTCTAGCATTCTAGGGGTTAAAGCCCTATTTATATGATTGTGAATTTTGAAAATATTAATTTGTCCCCCACAGTTCAGATGCTTTGCTCCAGAATTTACTTTAACTCTTTGAGTGCCAGGGTGGTGCACAAAGAGTAACACATTGGTTTGCAAGATCTTGTGACCTTGTTGTTAGCAGCATAGACCAAATGGTCTTAACCCTTTGAGTGCCAGAATGATGTACAATGTATTGCAAAGTTAAAGTCAAAGGTGTGCAATTCTGGAGCAAACCATCTGCACTGTGGGGAGCTGGAAGTAATATTTCTAAAACTCACATTTATTTGGACTGGGCTTTTAACCCCTAGAATTCTAGAATTTCCCCTACTGTGCAGTTAGTTTCTACCTTTACCTATAATTGTGTCACTTTGCTTTTATACACAATGCCATTGTGCTTTTCATTACTTAGGCTCAATCAATTGTGGAGCAAACCAATTGAAATAGGGAAAAATAAAAATTTCCAAAATGCAAACGGATTTAAATAAGGTTTTTAACTCCTAGAATGCTAGCAAGGTCTCCAACACTTAGCTTAGAGGGGTTTCCCCTCTAGTATTCAAGAAGTTAAATATAGGGGAGAGTGCCCAGGGCATTGTACCTATTGTGGGGTCCCTGACACTTGCACTTGTCCCAGGCCCTATAATTTCTGATGGCAGCCCTGACTGAAGACACAAGCAAGTTGCGGACTGCCAGAACAAACCAAGGGCAGATCTTTCTGTCAGGGGATCAGGTGTCACCCAGTAGACTGTGCAGTCGTGGGCCAGTTGGGGAAAATCAGAGGATCTCCCCTTGAGCGGCCCACAATGTTTTGCTCACCCAAAGCAATAATGGCCAAGTCTCATTCCTCACTAGCAGTCACTCAGAGCAGGGGTTAGCCCTAAGTAGTAGCTAAGTCTGTCTCATCCCTCCCTATCTCCAACTCAGCGAAGGGTTAGCCCTGAAAATTTGTCCAAGTCTGTTTCATCCATCCCTAGCACCCACTCAGCACAGGGTTAGCCCTAAGTTTTGGTCAAGTCTGTTGCATCCCTCACTATCTCCCACTCAATGTAGGGTTAGTCCTACACTATTGAACAAGCCTGTCTTAACCCTTCCTAGCACCCACTCAGTGCAGGTTTAGCCCTGCAATATTGTCCAAATCTGTCTCATCCCTCCCTAGCTCCCACTCAGTACGGGGTTAGCCCTGCAATATTGGCCGACTCTGTCTCATCCCTCCCTAACTTTCATTCAGTACAGGGTTAGCCCTGCAATATTTGCCAAGTCTGTGCCATCCCTTCCTAGCTTGCACTTAGTTCAGGATTAACCCTCCCATCCCTTGAAAGTAGTTTAAAGGGATAGTAATGTTTCATGATAAAAGCAGCTCTAATTAATCATCATAGTATCTGGACTTTGGAGAGTGTTATTTCAATTCTGCCAGAGTTGTAGTTCAAGAGTAATTCAATAATAAAATATCCCCCTCCCGCCCCTTTTGCTGATGTCACACTGTTCAGCCAGATCAGAAGGGAGGTGCCCAGGTACACTGCAGAGAGGGACAATCTTCAATTAAGATAAGGGAAAAAGCTGAAAAACTTGTCAAGGGGGGCAGGGCTTTCATTGTTCTAATAGAAAGAAAATTGTCCCCTGCTGTTATCTGTCTGGTCTTACAACTAGATTCCACATCTGAGAAGAGATGGCTTACACTAGGAAAAAGGGGCGGGGAAGGGAAACGTTGCTGGTGAATATCTCTTAAACCATAAAGGTTTGAGAGATAAGACTTATATCGTTCTTCATGTTCTTTTAATGCCTGCAAAATAAAATAAAGAAAAAACTAAGTATTACTCAAAAAGTATACAACGTACAGAAAAAAGACTTGGATCGTTTTATTTATTTATTTATAAAAAGTATTACTATCCCTTTAAAATTAAACAGTTTGGTCATATATTTTAAATGTCTTTAATTTGTTGTTGCTAAAACCAAACATGGTTTCTAGACCCTGGATGAACATTTTTATATGTTAGCCACGTCTCAACGTACTGCCATTTATTAACCGGGCCATGCTCCACCCCATTCTGCCTACGCCTCACCCCTTTGTGACATCAGCAGAATTGGGCACAGTTTGGGTAGGGATAACATTTTGCCCTTACCCCCTGGAAACATTTCTGCAGACAACCATGATAACTAGCCTCAGAGTTCATCCAGCTTCTTTTTTTTTTTTTTTTTTTTTTTTAAAAACAGTGGCGGTGGTCATAGTGTCAGCCAGCACTACACTCCATTATGTAAACATTTGCACACAGCTTTTTAACCCCTTAATGACAATGGACGTACATGTACTTCCAAGGTGGATGTCCTTTAATGACAAAGGGTGTACATGTACGTCCCGTGGCTGCACGCCGTTCTGAGACTCAGGATTCATTTGCAAAAAAAAAAAAAATGTTCCACTGGCATTAACTGATGGCTGCATGCGTAGTGGCCAGTCACTAAGGGGTTAAGGAACTCAGCAGGTAGGTTGTTCCAAATATCTTGAAAAACTAACCACAGTTCTTCTGTGGATTTAGACAGCCTCAGCTGCTTCTCTCTCTTCATGTAATCCCAGACAGACTTGATGATGCTGAGATCAGGGCTCATTTCCAGGACTCCTTGTTTTTCTTTATGCTGAAGAAGGTTCTTAATGACTTTGGTTCCTAATGTCCCCCAATGAGGTCTATAATTAAAAAAAAAATGTAAATTAACCCCGTGTGTTTCATGGGGGGGTCCAGTGCAGACTCCCCCCTCCTGTGGCACACACACGCATTTCAAAGTCTGTCAACTTCTTCATCCTATACCTATTTCCTGATGAAGAAGTCAGCAGACTTTGAAATGCATTGGAAACTATAAACATACTGAATCATCTATGGTATGAGATGACCTGTTAGCCAATGAAAAATGTTATCTCCACTCCAATGATAACGGTGTACACAGCAAGAACCACAGATTGCAACAGTGGGAAGGTTGAACGAAGGAAAATGCCAAGTTCACATTTGTACAACTGATAGAGAAGGAGGCAGAGTGTTGGAGGAGTCTGGCTGGAAGGACAACTAATGGAGACATCTAATTTGCCGGTGAAAGTGTTCTATATTACTGTTCTCCACATCTGATTGTACTATCTAATACCTCTGTATGTCTATTCCCAATTGTACAGCGCTGCGGAATTAGTTGGCGCTATATAAATAAAGAATAATAATAATAATATTATATATGCTTGAATTATAGATTTGCTGGGCAGATTGTCTACCTAATATATCAAAGTGCCAGTGAAGTACCACTTGCCATATTGTTTCAATCCTTCTTTGGAAATTGAACATAAAACTGTGTACGGATCAGATGTTAGAATGGATTGTGTCATTGGACATATGGAAACATCGTTTTAATGCATGAGATACCGTTGAGAGATCAAATTAAGTCTGGGACATATTTTATTAATCAAAACATTGACATTAGAAGACAGAATTGATCTTGCAAATTATTACCTTTTTGGATATTGGTACATTGAAACAATGTCAATACATACCAAGGATATTAACATCATGTGTCCCTTTTTTAATTTTAGATAGATTAGATGGTAATAGGATTAAAGTTTCCAGTTCTAGTATTGTCTATATGGTGAGAGTGAGGTCCCTTTAAGGCACTATTGAGGTGTTTGGAGAATTTTTTCTGTTGCGATGTTGTCCTGATAGCATCTTTTGCGACCTTATTTGCCTTGTTGGCACAGCGACAGGGAAACAATAGATCGTGAGACACACTTTGGTGCACTGGGAACCATCACAGCCTACATATTGACAAACAGTTTAATGTTTTATAGTCCATGTGCTGATGGTGTGGTCCCTGTAAGGCACTACCAGGATGCTAATGTTATTTTTAGAACATTAGTCTTTATAACAGAGTATTGACTGAGGGGCTGGAACATCTATGTTCTTTGGCTAATGTGCTGTTTTTTAGGCAAACAGGTTAATATCATTTTCAGCGGTTCCAGTCATCATGATTTTAAATTAAAGTTCAAATGTATTATTATATGTTTGTACATTCTGTCTCCCACAGATGCGTGCAAGACTTTGTTTCAGATTTTATACTTTTTATTAAACAGTATTTGTTTACTTATCTATTATGCTAATGTGAAATTTAGTCAGATATATAGCTCTATTCATTTCTGTTCGAAGCTACGATCTATGTATATTAATATATATATAGTTATCCATATGTAACTAGAAATTTCTGAGAGGAAATCAATCCTAAACAGATGGATAGCAAAAATGCTGAAAACGTGTCTGGCCTACAGGGTACAGGAAATGGTCCAAACCTCTGGCACTGAAGAGGTTAATGTAATTTATAAATTTAAATAAAGGGGATGGGCTGTGACGGTACACTGGAGCAATTTTATAAATGGACCACTTGATGAATGTGGGTCTGGTATCCCATTTTTTTCAGGTCTGGTTTTTATGCCCAGTCCAGCCCTTTCATTCCCCTCTGACCTGAGGAAGCATTAACAACACTACAAGATTGGAGTGGTTTGGAAGCCACAGAGATCCCTTGTTGTTAAAGTTAGTGTGAGACAACAGTGTAGTTAGTTAATCCCTAGAGTGCCAAGCGCTTACAACGTACGAGATGGCACAGCTGTACCTGCTGTGCCAAGCTCGTACACTGTAAGTGTTAAATGCGGTCACTGCATAAGCCGGTATAACCCTGCTTCAAATGGGGCTATCATATATTGCCATGTGTATGGAATGTGATGATGGAAATAGAATGACACCCTGCCTGATAACCACAGCATTGTTCAAGAATGGTTTATGTCAGTTATCTGACATCACATCTCCTTCCTATGTCCCTCCATTTCCACACCACGTGACGGCTCTGTGACTCCTACAACTCACATGGCTGACAAGTCATTGTTAAGCTCAAATCCAGAGCAAGCAGCAATTGCAGCTAAACATGAACACGTTAGCATGATTCCAACCCAGTGAATTTGTGGTTGTGTTAATGTTCCACACAGGGTCTGGATTCCATTTCAGATGTTTACCTCATCACTGGTTCAAGTGTGGAAATGGATTCCACTGCAGGTGAAAACTGTCATCTCGTGTTGTAGCTCACAATTTCCTCTTCAAGGTTATGTTCCAAGTCCTGCACTGATTGTTTTAGTCCAACTCACATGGAACATGTCACGGTGAATTCGTAGGACTATGAAGCTGTTGCTTGAGAGCGACACTGGCGATCATGGCTCGGGTTCGGAGACGGCCAACCCCATCCCTTGCTGCGGCCGAAGCCGAGTTAAAGGTGCTGGCCGCAAAGCCAGATGCCCGATCCCGGTTGAGCTGGAACCCTGGCCAGGATGGGAGTAGAGAAGAACCGTAATGCTTCAGGTCCTACGAGGCTGAAGAATCCCTAATGCAGAGGATAATCTGATGCCCAATTTGGCCAACTTGATTGTAGACAGAAGCAGATACAACTGAGGGCTGTGGTACCCCTACCACCTTTCTTCACAAGACAAAAATAGGGTGATTGGACTGCTAGAACCAGAGAGAGACCCTTATTGCGTGGCTTAGTCCAAGACTGGACATCTAGTACCCTCCAGGAAGGCAGGGTAAGCCTCACCAATCCCAGTGACCCAGGGTCTATCGGACCAATCTGTCCAAAGGGAGCATCCCTTACTACTAAGGCCGGCAAGAACAACCCCAAGGCGGAGTAAGACCGCTACAACAAAGGATGGGTGACCAAAGCAGGAAGGTCTAAATACCCTGGACAACCCTAGAATCAGGTCCTAAGAGGACACGGCTGAGCTCTGACCTACACCCACCTGGAATCGGCTACTACAGGAACCGAGCGCAAAACCCTCTGGCAATAGACCGGAGGTACTGAGCACCATTCCCCTCACTCCTCCCGCAGCCCTGAAAGCAGCCAGCAGAGAGGGTAGGCGACCGAGATCATCAGCAGCCAATCCCTCGCTTGGCCCGTCAGCTGGGAGGAGCTGAATCGGTAGCAAGACAGCAGCCCACTAACAGCCGAAAGCCGAATCCACCGGCTTTAGCAGAGTGGCTGACCAATGTCCGCACCTAGCCGGGGATGCCGCTCCGATGGGGTAGACCGCAGCAAGGCAACAGCCGGGGCTAGGGACGTTCAGCGGGATCGGACGATCCAAGTCACCGGGGCGTCTCAATCCGGGAGGCGGAAGCAGAAGAAAAGGTCAAGGAACAAGCCGAGGGTCACCAGAAACAGGCACAGCATAGAAGGCAAGCCAAGGAAGAAACAAAAGAAACGGAGCAGGGTCGACTGGAACTGGAACTGAGACACAGGTAACGCTAACAGCTCGAATAATCGGGCGCCCAATAGACCTGGAACAGGAAATATAAAGCAAACCTGCCAATAGGAAGGCCGGCCTGACGCTGCACTGAACAGCATAGAAAAAATAAATAAATAAATAAAAAGAAAAACAAAAGGTAGCATCATGACAGAACAGAATTCCATCACAGGTGATGTATCTCGTCACTGACTGCACATCACACATTCCCAGATGTTTCCATGTGGAACTATGTTGATGCAACCAATGAAGACATCATCATCTGCAATGAAATCCAGGCCTTGAGCACCACATTTACACACAACCTGTTGGTGGATGAAGGAGAGATAGCTGGTGCCCACATCAGCATTAAAGAAGCAGTAAACTTTTTTAATGAAAAAATATATATTGTAGGGCATTTCCTCTTGAGTAAAATAAAAGTACCCCCATTGCTGAGAGATGCACATTTCCAGAGTTATTACAGTTTAAACCCACATTTTTTTTTTTTTACATTAGCAGTGCCCTCTAGTGGTCAAATGCCAGTTAGTTATCCTTTTACATTCTAATGGAGAGAAAATTCAGTGACATAACAGTTCTCCATAAAAAGTGCTAGAAACTGCTGAGTCTCTTCCTGTCAGAAGTTTCAGGAAGTAAACACACACAGTAAAATCACTTTCTCTGTCGTCCAGTATAGGTTACAGGTAACTTGGGAAGGTGACCTCCCCTTTAAATAGGCAAGAACAATTCTTGAAAAGAAGTGCAGGGTGGAGCCTTCCTTCTCTCCTTAGCTGGGTCCCAGCCAATCCCATCCAGTAAGATTTGTTCCTTGATCAAGCAATGCATGAGAACAGTTCTGCTATAGTTTTTATTTATATTTATTGTTTTCTGTTAGATATGGAATACTCACCATTAGGCAGATTACCATTACTGACATCCCAGTGGTAGAGTGCTCAGTTCCCAGATGCTGCTCTGGATCTTCCAGCCCTGAGGGGAAAATCTCGTGTAGCATGTTTTTTCCCTAGGAGAAGCCCACTGAGGCTTCTTCTTTACAAAATGGTAATATGAAGACAGAAGACCTGCTAAAAAGGTGAGCAAACCTTTGAGTGCTGAGGACCATTTGTCTCACGCTTCCCCTCCACACAGGGTTCTCCTTTGGAGTTCCTACTACATACTCCTGCACTCAAGATGTTCCCTTTCTCAAGATAAAAAAAAAAGGGAAAGGGAACATCGATTCCCGAAAAGTGTTGATATTACAGCACCAAAGTTTTTTATTTTATTTATGTTGTGAACCAATTTGTGGACCAATATTTCTACTGAACGAGAAGAATCTCAGTGACAGCATTATTCCGGAGACGGGGAGCTTGGAGAACAGAGAGAACTGAATCAACAACCAGGCGGCAGTATTATTCCGGAGACGGGGAGCTTGGAGGACAGAGCGAACGACGGTGACACGCGCCTAGCCAGCGAGGTGTTTGTACTACGGGCCCGCTATTCAAGATAACATCCGGTGAGCGCATAGCATGAATGTTACCATTATGACTACTGTGCATGTCTCCATTACGATCTAGTGACCATTGGTTATTCTTTTAGTCCATATACCAGCTTCACAGATCCCGTCCGATACTGCTGCCATAAGTTGATAGATTCAGAACTGTTTCCCTATTAACGCTTTATGAGATTCCTGATCATACAATGATGTTTTGGCCACACTATTAGCAATTTTTATGTATCAATAAACCATATTATTTACATGATTTATTTGCATATATTTTTTCTGTTTTCTAAAACCACTACACTTAGAGGTCTTGTTGTGCGCTGTCTTTTTTGCTTTTTGTTTTACATATTTCCATTGACCCGAGAGGACTCCGGGAACATAGACAGCAGCCGGATCTCTTGTGATTGGGGTGAATGACTAACAGGAATGTTTGGAACCATCATAATCATCCATCCATCAAACTAACCTTCATCAGACGTTTTTACTTATTCTATTTATCTCATTCCATCCCATACGAAGCCATCAAGTACTAACTTTTTTACTATTACTTTTCAAGGTATTTTTGAACTGAGCATACTGACTTTGTTCACACTTTTGGACTGTGATATCGCTACAATTGTCTATCAATTAATTTGGTACTCTGTATAGCTTGTCGATACTCACTGATCTCTTCCAATTGGGTTTGATTACAATTGCTGTATTCTGAGTATACATAAGTAACCTTTCTATATTTGTGTATCTAATACCCAACTAACGTTCCCAGTGAGCGCCACTTATAATTTTATTTCTAGCCTTTTTGGGAACGTCCTTATTTGGGCCGGAGCTTAAGGACCTCATCAGTGAGGCCACTAGGGGCAAGAGCACCCTCTTGCCCTTAGTTTCCAAATAGAAGCCTCAGGTCAGACGGAATCAGCGTCAACTGGCAAGGCAGAAAAAGAAGTCTCACAGCTTGGTTGGAGGAAAAGGCTATCTTGTCTTGGGAGGAAGAACATGTTTCTGCCATTTCTGCCGTTCATATTCCTGGTGTAGACAAAGTTCTGGCAGACTTCCTAAGTTGTCAGAGAGTGGGAACTGCATCGAGATGTGTTCGACCTCATTGTCAGGAAATGGGGACTTCCTTGCATCGACCTGATGGAGACTGAGCACAACCAGAAGGTTCCATTGTTCTGCTCCCGCTGGAGGGACACGCTAGCTCTGGCAGCGGATGCCATGTCGATTCCATGGCACTTTCTAGTGTACGTTTTTCCTCCCATCCCCATGCTTCACAGGATGTTGAAGAAACTACATCTGTAGGGGTCTCTGATCACTCCGTACTGGCGTTCTCAAGCATGGTTTCCGGAGCTCCTGGATCTCTCAGTGGCGGAGTATCACGGTGCCCGTGCTATGCTGGCAACATTCTGTCAGTCTTGTTCTCTGCTGGCTCTTATTAGTTGCAGTGGTATTGGCCCGCCCAGTATTTGTCCTTAAATACTGGGCCCTGTCACTTTGCTGTTGCCCTTTCGTGGTGTTTCTGTACCAGTGCTTGTTCTAGTTTCTCGTGTGATCTCAGTGTATGACCCAGACTGCCTGACTACTCTACTGCATCTGTTCCTGCTCTGTGTATCGACTCGGATTGGCTGACGTTCCTCCTCTGTGTACCGACCCGGCTCGGCTGACGTTCCTGCTCTGTGTACTGACTCGGATTGGCTGACGTTCCTGCTCTGTGTACCGACCCGGCCCGGCTGACGTTCCTGCTCTGTATATCGACTCGGATTGGCTGACGTTCCTGCTTGGTGCACTGATTCTGGTTGGCTGTTGTTCCTGTTCTGTATACCGACCGACTGGGCCTCCATTCACTATCTGTCCAGGATTGCCTGCTGCTCCTTCTGTGGCTCTCGTTGGCCCTGGCATCCGGGCAGTGTTGCCTACCGCATTATTGCTCTTACAGCCTGGTCTCGGTTATGCTCCGTGTCGCATGTGCGACACTCCAGTGTAAGCCTTCCATTCTGTGCCACGGTACTCTAGACCTATACTCCTGCCATCAGCTGAGGTTGGTCTTCCTTGGGCACCTCACTATCCACCTCGGCAGTTGACATTGGTCTGAGCGTTCGTCTATCTCCACGGGGGAAAGGGCCGTTCTCCACCATTTGTTGGCATTGTAGTCTCCATTGGGCATCCTCTGGGCAGGGCCGGATTTCCCGTAAGGCAGAGTAGGCATCTGCCTACAGGCACACCCTACAGAGGGGCGCCTGCCACTACAATTGATTATTTATTACTAAAGGGAAGGCCGCGCGGGAGCTCCAGCAGCTCCATGTCTGTGCAGAAGCACAGATCTCTCCAGCCGCTGGACCACCAGGGAGGTAGGAAACGGATGTGGAGGGAGAGAATAAGGCTTAACACTTTGAGTGCCAAAGCGTTGCGTACCACTCTGACACTCAAAGGGTTAATTTGGAGATAATGGGAGCAATGTGAGGTCAATATGGGGATGATGGGGGGGAAGGGATGTAGAGCTGATGGGGGGGCAATTTGGAGCTGATGGGGTCAATGTGGAGCTGACGGTGATGGGGTCAATGTGGAGATGATGGTGATGGGGTCAATATGGAGCTGATGGGGGTCAATGTGGAGCTGATGGTGATGGGGTCAATTTGGAGCTGATGGGGGTCAATGTGAGTGCAGTGTTGAGATGATGGGGCAATGTGGAGCTGATGGGGGCAATGTGAAGGTGATGGGGGGCAATGTGAGGACAATATGGAGATTTTGAGCATTGTGGAGATGGCGGGGGGGGGGGTTTCAGATATCTGTGCCTACAGGCTCCTGAGATGTAAATCCAGCCCTGCCTCTGGGCATACAGCCTGTCCTCCGCTACCGCTACGGCAGCAATAAGCTTACTAAGGGCCTCTGCTTACTCCTGTGGGATTACTTGCTGTTTATACTCTCCCTCCCAAGTGAGAGTCTTGAGGGCCTCGCGCTAATAGGGCCTGTCAGTCTTCCTGGCCTATTAGTACCCGTTCACTGCTGCCTCGTTTGAGATCACACATATTACCTGACCTGTATCAGTATATTGTTATCACTCTCTGTACAATTGCTGGACCCGTGTGGGTATTTACTACTGTAACCTGTCCTGTGTCAGTACTATATTGTGTATATATTACTGGACCAGTGAGGGTTATAAAACTGTGTTTTATCTCACTTACTGTATCTGAGTGTCAATAAAACCGTAACACGGAGCCCTTTTAGCTTTCCCGCAGACCTGGATCTTCTTCTACAGGGTTATCTGTGGAAGGAGGACTAGGATCGTCTGGGTTTGATGGCATGGCGGTTGAATCCTCAATATTGATGAGGAAGGGTTTTTCTTCTGGAGTTGTCGCTACTATGCTTAGTGCTCGGAAACCTGTATCCTCTAAGGCATACCACAGAGTTTGGTCTACCTTGCTTTCTTGGTGTGCTGATAAGGATCTTCCCTCCCAGGACTTCGACCTTCCTACGATCCTGTCTTTTTTTACAGGACGGAGTTGACAAGGGGCTTAGCCTGAGATCTTTGAAGGTTCAAACTTCTGCGCTCTCTGTTTTCTTTCAGAGATGCATCGCCATTCTTCCTGATGTTAAGGTTTTCTTTCAGGGCATGGGTCATGCTCGTCTTGCCTTTAAGAACCCCGCTCCTCAGTGGGATCTTAATTTGGTTTTGGGAGTCCTTCAGCACCCTCCCTTTGAGTCTTTGGCTACTATTCATCTCCACCCGCTGACTTGGAAGATGGCTTTTATCCTAGCGATAGAGTCTGTTCGCAGAGTCGCTGAGTTGCACGTCTTGTCCTGTAAACCACCCTTTTTGGTTTTTTACAAGGACAAGTTCTTCGCATTTCTCAGGAATTCCTCTCGAAGGTGGTCTTGGAGTTCCACATCAATCAGGAAATAATTGTGCCCTCCTTCTGTTCTGACCCTTCTTCTGACAAGGAGAGGTATCTTCACTTGTTGGATGTAGTGCGCTGCCTCAAGTTCTATGTGCACCGCACTGAGTCCATTCGTCAGTCTGACGCTCTGTTTGTCATTCCTGAGGGTCCCAGGGCAGGCAAACCGGCATCCAATGTTACCATAGGCTCATGGATTAAGTCTACTATTCGTAAGGCTTACGAACCTAGGAAAAAGCCTGTTCCATTTCGTGTCACAGCTCATTCCACTAGGTCTATTTGGGCCTCTTGGGCCTAATAGAATCAGGCCTCAGCTGATCAGTTGTGCAAGACGTCTACTTGGTTGTCTGTGCACACCTTCTTTAAACACTACCATGTTGATGTCCTGACATCGGCCAATGCCAGTTTTGGTAAGAAGACCCTAGAGGCAGTCTTGCCTATCTAGGGTTTTCCACCTTACTTTTTAGTACTTCTTAACTGTTGAGCTCCGTTGGCCCTAGTTCTTGTTGTGTTATACTCCAGTTTGGTGTATGTTGACACTTTATTCATTATAAGGGCTGTTTTATGATCTGATTGGTTCATATATGCTCTGGTGACTTTGGGAACCGGCGCCTGGTCCTTGCCTTCATATCCGCCTCTGGGAAACTCAATGTTGGTACATCCCAAGTTACCTGTAACCTATATTGGATGACAGAGAAAAGAGGATTTTAGTCTTTCCTGGTAAATCCTTTTCTCTTAGTCTATATAGGTTACAGGTCTCCCACCCTGTCAAGGGACCATTCTTGGTTCTCCTGTGACTGAACATGGGAGTCCTTTTCGGTTCATGCTCACAGGAGTCTTCTTTTCCCTTCTTGCTACCTAGTCAATAGTTGCGTTTCAAATCTAATTGGATAGGGATTGGCTGGGAACCAGCTAAGGAATGAAGGAAGGCACCGCCCTGCACTTTTGTTCAAGAATTGTTCCTGGATGTTTTGCGTTGTAATGCAGATTAAGTTGGCAGTGGACCCCTCCATGGTTCACAGACATCTTCTGTGGAACCTTTGTGCATCCCTCAGAAGCCGACTCTGGTTTTGTATGACCTGCTGGTCAAAATATATGTTTTGCTTTTCACTATCACCATCATATGGTCTTGTGGATTCCTCCAGTTATGCTTCATATCCTGCTGTACCTGTGTCTGCTGCTGGATCTGTCCCCTCTGCCGCTGGAACTGCCTCATATGCTGCTGGAGCTGTGTCTGCTGCCTACTGGAGCTATGTATGCTTCTGGCTGGAGCAATGTTTAGGCTATCTTGGCGCTCTAGCTGTTGAGGATTGCAAAATCTATGAACCCCACACAGCCACTGGCTGGTGGTGGATTATAGGAATTACAGTCGCCAACAACTGGAGAGCCAAGGCCTCCGGGTGCCACTAACACCTGCTGATGGCATGCGTCCTATGAGTCATGACATTTAGTAATGCATATTAACATCTATCACATGTGCCATGGACATCCTAAGAACATGATATAGCCCTGTGCTCTGTAACTCCAGAGTTAAAGTCCATCACCTGTGGAATGGTTTTCACTTGTTTTGGCTCCATATTTTGCATTGTGATTTATGGTAGCTACAGTCCAGTGAGGCACTTTTCACAGGTGATGTCATACAGCCCCAGCTGCTGTTTGCCACATGTAAGATGTCCTGTTCAGACAGCATTGATTCAATGTGTTTTTGTTTGTACTGTTTGTATCGTACATTCAGGGATAACCAGCAATGAACCCTTCCGTTACCAAAGGGATGACAAACTCATCGCCTTGGAATTTGTTGGTTACCACTCTGGCACTGAGCGGGCTAGACGTTAAATATGATGTGTGCAGGGGGCCCACTCAAGGCCGGATTTACATCTCAGGAGCCTGTAGGCACAGATATCTGAAGGCCCCCCCCTTGGCCATCTCCACAATGCTCCAAATCTCCATATTGCCCTCACATTGCCCCCCATCACCTTCACATTGCGCCCATCAGTTCCACATTGCCTCATCATCTCAACATTGCCCCATTCAACTCCATATTGCCCTCACACCCCCCCATCAGCTCCACATTGCCCTCACATTCCCCCTCATCAGCTCCACATCGCTTGCCCCCCATCATCCCCATATTGACCTCACATTGCCCCCATTATCTCCAGATTAAGCCTCATTCTCACATCCCACCCACATCCATTTCCTACCTCCCTGGTGGTCCAGCGGCTGGAGAGATCTGTGCTTCTGCACAGACCTGCAGCTGCTGGAGCTCCCGCGCAGTCTTCCCTTTAGTAATGCAGAGCGCTGGGAGATTCATCTCCCAGCGATCTGCATTACTAAAGAGCGAGGAGAGCTCAGCAGCTAAAGGCACAGCTTACAATGTGGCGGCGGGCGGCGCGGCATGGCAAGCTGCGTCACGTAAAAAAAAAAAAAAAAAACGCAGTGGCAGGCGCCCCTCTGTAGGGTGTGCCTGTAGGCAGATGCCTACTCTACCTTACGGAAAATCCGGCCCTGGGCCCACTTTGCCCATCTTGGCCTTGAGCTTGCAGTCAACCCAGCATTTCTTGATGGAGTTGATGGCGTGCTCCTGTAGCTGGACACATTGCTCACTAACTCTTTGATCTGTCACCAGGCTTACTTCTTCAATGTGCTGATGACTTTGGCCTTTTCAGTGGTTAAGAGGATTCTCGTGTGTGTACACAGGGCCCTTGAACCTATTCTCCTCAGCTCCAGCCTCTGATGGTTGAGCACCTTGTGTGTTGGTTTAAGTGTCAAGTAGTGATGAGCGAGCATGCTCGGCCGAAGCTCGGTTCGGCTCGAGCATCGCTCTGCTCGGCACATGGCGGTACTCGTACGAGTACCGCATGTGCTCGCCCGCCATGTTCGGGTCTCCTCCCCGCACGTTTCGCGGCTGCTGCGCAGCCAATAAACGTGCAGGGAGGCTCTGACATCAGTGTAATGCCAGCAGCCATGTTGGCTGCTGGCATTACACTGATTGGCTGGCCAGAACCCGTGATCGGGTGCTGTATAGCACCTGACCAGCGAGTTCGGCTCAGTCTTAGCCAGGGAGAGATGAGGATAGGAAGGGAAAGTCAGTGTAGGGAGAAGAAAAGCGATTTTGAAAAAAAAAAAGACCCAAAAGTCTTTTTTAGGACTACTGTGTGTGGGGGCAGCAGTTTATTTTGTTTGGGGGGGCAGAGATTTAAAAAAAAAAAGGTCACATATTCCGTTCACTGTGCCTAGCCGCAGATTAGCAGCACATTCTGTTTAGTGTGCAAAGTTGCAGATTAGCAGCACATTCTGTTTAGTGTGCAAAGTTGCAGATTAGCAGCACATTCTTTTTAGTGTGCAAAGTTGCAGATTAGCAGCACATTCTGTTCAGTGTGCAAAGTTGCAGATTAGCAGCACATTCTTTTTAGTGTGCAAAGTTTCAGATTAGCAGCACATTCTGTTTAGTGTGCAAAGTTTCAGATTAGCAGAACATTCTGTTTAGTGTGCAAAGTGTAAAATATCAGTCACATATTCCATTCACTGTGCCGAGCCGCAGATAAGCAGCACATTCTGTTTAGTGTGCAAAGTTTCAGATTAGCAGAACATTCTGTTTAGTGTGCAAAGTGTAAAATATCAAAGTCACATATTCCATTCACTGTGTCTAACCGCAGATAAGAAGCACATTCTGTTTAGTGTGCAAAGTTTCAGATTAGCAGAACATTCTGTTTAGTGTGCAAAGTGTAAAATATCAAAGTCACATATTCCATTCACTCTGTCTAACCGCAGATAAGAAGCACATTCTGTTTAGTGTGCAAAGTTTCAGATTAGCAGAACATTCTGTTTAGTGTGCAAAGTGTAAAATATCAAAGTCACATATTCCATTCACTGTGTCTAACCGCAGATAAGAAGCACATTCTGTTTAGTGTGCAAAGTTTCAGATTAGCAGAACATTCTGTTTAGTGTGCAAAGTGTAAAATATCAAAGTCACATATTCCATTCACTGTGTCTAACCGCAGATAAGAAGCACATTCTGTTTAGTGTGCAAAGTTTCAGATTAGCAGAACATTCTGTTTAGTGTGCAAAGTGTAAAATATCAAAGTCACATATTCCATTCACTGTGTCTAACCGCAGATAAGAAGCACATTCTGTTTAGTGTGCAAAGTTTCAGATTAGCAGAACATTCTGTTTAGTGTGCAAAGTGTAAAATATCAAAGTCACATATTCCATTCACTGTGTCTAACCGCAGATAAGAAGCACATTCTGTTTAGTGTGCAAAGTTTCAGATTAGCAGAACATTTTGTTTACTGTGCAAAGTGTAAAATATCAAAGTCACATATTCCATTCACTGTGCCGAGCCGCAGATAAGAAGCACATTCTGTTTAGTGTGCAAAGTTTCAGATTAGCAGAACATTCTGTTTAGTGTGCAAAGTGTAAAATATCAAAGTCACATATTCCATTCACTGTGTCTAACCGCAGATAAGAAGCACATTCTGTTTAGTGTGCAAAGTTTCAGATTAGCAGAACATTCTGTTTACTGTGCAAAGTGTAAAATATCAAAGTCACATATTCCATTCACTGTGTCTAACCGCAGATAAGAAGCACATTCTGTTTAGTGTGCAAAGTTTCAGATTAGCAGAACATTCTGTTTACTGTGCAAAGTGTAAAATATCAAAGTCACATATTCCATTCACTGTGTCTAGCCGCAGATAAGCAGCACATTCTGTTTAGTGTGCAAAGTTTCAGATTAGCAGAACATTCTGTTTACTGTGAAAAGTGTAAAATATCAAAGTCACATATTCCATTCACTGTGTCTAGCCGCAGATAACCAGCACATTCTGTTTAGTGTGCAAAGTTGCAGATTAGCAGAACATTCTGTTTACTGTGCAAAGTGTAAAATATCAAAGTCACATATTCCATTCACTGTGTCTAACCGCAGATAAGCAGCACATTCTGTTTAGTGTGCAAAGTTGCAGATTTGCAGCACATATTCCGTGTAATATGAAGAAGGCGGGTAAAAAGGGACGGGGAAGTGGACGTGATCCTGATAGTTCAGGGCGCGGGTCAGGACGCGTAGAAACTGTGCCTGGTGCCAGAGCACAAGAAAGAAAGACATCCACCATACCTAGCTTCATGTCTCAGTTTACAGGGCGTCGCAGGACATCACTCTCGAGGTCAGACCACTGCGAACAGGTGGTCGGTTGGATTTCAGGTGATACTGCTTCCAGTCGGTTAAGCACCACCCTGTCTTCCACCAAGTCCACTCTCAGTAGCCAAGAGTCTGGTCAACATAATCCTCACCCTGATCATCCTTCCTCCCACCATAGAGGGTCTGGTCAAAGAAGTGATCCCACACTGGGATATAGTGAGGAGCTCGTCTCATCACCAATCCTTAATTTGAACCTCTCTCCAAGCACGCTTGCAGAGGAACATGACATCTTGTGCCCTGATTCACAACCTCTAGAGGGTACCCAATCACAAGAAGATGACAGAGGGGAACGGCATTTAAGGTCAAAGGAAGTGGATGATGATGATGATGAGACACAGTTGCCATTAAATCAACCACTATTACTGTCTCAAGACCTTGATGAGGAGGATGATATACAGTTGTCAATGACTGAGTATGTGGTGGGATCAAGACATGAGGAGGATGATCAGAGTGAGGAAGTGGAGGAGGACTTGGTGGACGATGAGGTGACTGACCCCACCTGGGAAGGTGGAGAGCCGAGCGATGACAGCAGTCCTGAGGGTGAGCCATCTGCAGCACCGCAACAGGCTGGAAGAGGCAGTGGTGTGGCTACAGAAAGAAGGCGGACCGCACCAAACCGGCCCGCAAATGTTCCACGGAGCACCCCCTTGCGTAAATCTCCCTTGCCAAGGGGTAGGTGTTCCGCGGTATGGCGTTTTTTTAAGGAAAGTGCGGACGACAAAAGAATTGTAGTTTGCAACCTGTGCCACACCAGAATGAGCCAAGGCATGAACACTAGAAACCTCACCACCACCAGCATGATCCGACACATGGCATCCAAGCACCGTAATAAGTGGGAGGAATGCCCGGATCGCCAATCTGTGTCTGCAGGCCACACCACTGCCTCCTCTTCCCCTGTTTTCGGTGCCGGCCAATCGCCTGTCGAAGGCGCAGGCCCGCATACCTCCCGCCCTGCACCTGTACCATCTGAAGCACCATCAGCGACCACATCCACTTCCCTGTCCCAGCGCAGCGTCCAAATGTCGTTACCCCAGGCATTTGAGCGCAAGCGAAAATACCCAGCCACCCACCCACAGGCCATAGCACTAACCTCACACCTTTCCAAATTACTGGCCATCGAAATGCTGCCATTTAGGCTTGTGGAGACTGAGTCCTTCCGCAGCCTGATGGCAGCAGCTGTCCCTCGGTACGCAGTCCCCAGCTGCCACTACTTTTCCCGGTGTGCCGTCCCCGCCTTACACCACCATGTGTCCCGTAACATCACCCGTGCCCTGACCAACGCAGTTACTGGGAAGGTCCACTTAACGACTGACACATGGACAAGTGCTTGTGGCCAGGGACGCTACATTTCCCTGACGGCACACTGGGTGAATGTCGTGGAGGCTGGGAGCGACTCGGACCCTGGGATGGCACAGGTGCTACCCACGCCGAGGATTGCGGGCCCTACCTCCATCAGGGTTTCCGCCAGCACCTACGTTATTGGCTCCTCCTCCTCCGTTTCCACCTCCGAATTCTCTGCGCGCAGCGCCACTCACCCATCAGCCGGTAGCTGGAAGCAGTGTAGCACTGCAGTGGGGAAGCGTCAACAGGCCGTGCTGAAGCTGATCTGCCTTGGGGACAAACAGCACACGGCCTCAGAGCTGTTGCACGGGATTAGTCACCAGACCGAGCAATGGCTCTCGCCACTCAACCTGCAACCAGGCATGGTTGTGTGTGATAATGGGCGTAACTTGGTGGCGGCTTTGGAGCTCGGCAAGCTCACACACGTACCATGCCTAGCGCATGTATTTAATTTAGTGGTTCAGCGATTTCTAAAAACCTACCCCAATTTGCATGATCTCTTGACCAAGGTGCGCCGCGTGTGTGCACATTTCCGTAAGTCATCTACAGCTTCAGCCGGCCTGTTGAAGCTGCAGCAGCGCTTACAATTGCCAGCTCACCGGCTGCTGTTTGACGTGAGCACGCGCTGGAACTCCACCTTCCACATGTTGGCCCGGCTTTGTGAGCAGCAGAGGGCAGTAGTGGAGTACCAGCTGTTACACGGTCGTCGCCTCTCCGTTCAACTTCCTCTAATCAGAAGTGAGGAGTGGGAATGGATGTCAGACCTCTGTGAGGTTTTACGCAATTTTGAGGAATCGACACAGATGGTGAGCGGCGATAACGCTATTATCAGTGTAACCATCCCACTTCTGTGTCTACTGAAACGCTCGCTGCTCACAATTAAAACCGACGCTTTGCATGTGGAAGAGGTGGAAATGGGGGAGGAAGAGCTTACACAAGGTGATAGCCAGAGCACCCTCACTTCGTCTTCTCAGCGACAATTGGAGGAGGAGGAGGAGGAGGAGATTGAGAGTCATCCTCCTGGTGAGGACAGCGAAATCTTGCCTGTTGGTACTCTGGCACACATGGCTGACTTTATGTTAGGCTGCCTTTCCCGTGACCCACGCGTTATACGCATTTTAGACAACACGGATTACTGGGTGTTCACCCTTCTGGACCCCCGCTACAAAGAGAATTTCTCATCTCTCATTCCTCCGGTGGAGAGGACAAGCAAAATGGTGCAATACCAGAAGGTTCTTGTTGAAAAATTGCTCCAAAATTTTCCATCTGACAAAGCTGGCGGCAGAGTACGTGCTACCTTGGCCAACCGAGAAGGGGAGAAAAGGGGAGCACACAGCAGTTCTGACAAAGGCAGGGAAACACTCTCCAAGGCATGGGACACCTTCATGACACCCCGCCAGCACCCTCACCCTGATGCGCAGCCTAGTGTCACAAGGAGGGAAAAGTTTTGGAAGATGGTGAAGGAGTACGTAGCAGACCGTGTCAGCTTCCTCAATGATCCCTCTGTGCCATACAACTACTGGGTGTCCAAGCTGGACACGTGGTATGAACTGGCACTCTACGCCTTGGAGGTGCTGGCCTGCCCTGCCGCCAGCGTTCTGTCTGAGCGGGTATTTAGTGCTGCTGGTGGCATCATAACAGATAAGCGTATCCGCCTTACCGAAAATGCTGATAGGTTGACACTTATAAAAATGAACAAGGCCTGGATTTCCCCTGACTTCTCCACTCCACTGGAGGAAAGCCCCGGGGGAACATAAAGTCACTTTATATATGTTATTTACAATGATGGGAATACTCTGTATTCCCATTCACCCCTTCCACCCAAAAGACGGGTATATGGTTGACTCTCTTCCATATGCCCAGTGATATAATTTTTATATAGGGCCAGCTCACCAGCGGGCCCAGTGATATAATTTTTATATAGGGCCAGCTCACCAGCAGGCCCTGTGATATAATTTTTATATAGGGCCAGCTCACCAGCGGGCCCAGTGATATAATTTTTATATAGGGCCAGCTCACCAGCGGGCCCAGTGATATAATTTTTATATAGGGCCAGCTCACCAGCGGGCCCTGTGATATAATTTTTATATAGGGCCAGCTCACCAGCGGGCGCAGTTTGTCAATTTTTGTATAGGTCAGCTCACCAGCGGGCCTTCTCATATAATGTTTTATTGGGTCAGCTCTCTAGCGGGCCCTCTCATATAATGTTTTATAGCGTCAGCTCACTAGCGGGCCTTCGCATATAATGTTTAGGATGGTCAGCTCCGCAGCAGACCCTCACCCATAATGTTTTAGATGGTCGGCTCAGCGCACGTTTCCCTCTTAATCATGGCCCCAGTTCAGAAAAATCGAGGAAATTTTTGTGAGAATTTGCCTCTGCGCACGTTTCCCTCTTAATCATGGCCTCAGTTCAGAAAAATCGAGGAAATTTTTGGGAGAATTTGCCTCTGCGCACGTTTCCCTCTTAATCATGGCCCCAGTTCCGAAAAATCGATGAAATTTTTTGCAGAATTTGCAGATGATATACAAGTAAATATACAGCAAATACTGTTTGGTAACAATTTTTCGCCTAAAGTCGTTTTTATCTTCCTTTTTGTGTGTTTTACGGTCAGTCTGTAAAAATGGCGTACTACGGGCGAAACATCGTTCCCAGCAGCGATGTTGGAGTCCAAGATGCATCCAGACATCCTCCCTATGCTGTCCCTGAACCATTTCTGTGGTGTTTCCATCATTTTCTGCCCTTTTCCTATGGACCAGGCACCCTCCCCTCATCAGAGCAGGGGGTGCCTGGTGTAATGCTCGAGTCCTCCCATTGACTTCAATGGGGCTCGGGTGCTCGGCCGAGCACTCGAGCCTCCGGGGGCGCTCGGTCAGAGCACCCGAACACCCGAGCATTGGGGTGCTCGATCATCACTAGTGTCAAGCCCTGCCTGCACTGTCCCTGGCTGTGTTTGCCCCCTCCAGACCCTTCTGAGTCCCACTGCCATCTCAGTCATTGTGTGTTGTGTACCTGGCAGAGTACCTCTCCAGTCTCTGACTTCTCTCCCTCTACCCCTATCCCTCTTTCTCCCTGACCGAAAAACCTGTCCTCTCCTTCCTCCTCTGCTGTTCCTTTCCCCATCCTTCTTGTGTCTTCTCCTCTCCCAGCCTTTCTGCCTTTCTCCTACTTCCATCCCTTACTCGCTCAGTCGCACATAGTCACTTGTTTACAGTCATACTCTGCAAAATCCTTCTACTCACACAGCCTTACTGTATTAAAGTAAAGATAACGTATGTATGGTGTGTGGAAAAAAAGATGTGTGTGTGTGTGTGTGATTGTGTGTGGATTTTATGTGTGCAGTGTTTACAAAAGTGTAGAATGTTCCTCGACCTACTACTATACCTCAGTGTATGCCCCTCTCTAGCTGTCATTATCACTATCCTCTGCTCTTGGGGCCTTGTATGGTAGTTTGGTGAACTTCCAAACATAAGTAAGGTGTGTTGGTTGTTTTGCAGGTTATATAGTGTGTTTTAATTATAGCTGCAACTTTGCTAGCTTTTGACTGTATTTGTGTTTTGTTACAGAGACATCACCCGTTGCCATTAAATGTTAAGTGTAACCATTTTCCTTTGAATTTTCATTGTTCTCCTGCGGTTAAGCTTTTGATGTCAACATGCAACAGCTGTCAAAAAACCTTTGACTCACTTTATCCAGTAATGTGAGTTAATACTTCCTATGCTTGTTGTGGAGGATGCTGGATAGGTAACAGAATTCCTACGGTACAAAGATGTATGTACCAGTCGCAACTCATGTCAGCGCTAGCACTTGTTTTACTGGTGAAAACAGACTCAGCCTCCTGGTGTCCTTCTTTTTAGGAGCTCAGACTATATGGTGTTTGTGTATAAGTGTATCACATTGCTCCACAACAATTAAACTCATGTTCATATTTATTTAAACTTCAACATATTTGTTTACATATTGGTCTGTGCAAATTAAATACTTTGCTCCCTTGTAAATCGTAATTCATTTACATTAAGAGCTGTCAACAGGGCCGGTGCAAGGATTTTTGTCTACACAGTCAAAGGTGCATTTTGATGCCCCCCCCGCTGCCAATCCCACACCCCCCTCCACACACTGTCCACCTCCACACATTGTCCACCACCTCCACACACTGTCCAAACTGTTGTCCACCACTTCCATATTGTTGTCCACCACCTCCACGCAGTTGTCCACCTCCACACACTGTCCAAATTGTTGCCCACCACTACACACTGTTGTCCACCTCCCCACACTGTCCGCACTGTTGTCCGCCTCTACAATTCCACACTGTCGATACTGATGTCTACTTCCACACACTGTCCACATTGCTGTCCACCTCCACACGTTGTTGTCCACCTCCACACTGTCCACATTGTTGTTCTCCTCCACACATTGTTGTCCACCTCCACACAATGTCCACGTTGTTGTCCACCACCTCCTTGTTGTTGTTCACTACCTCCAACACTGCTCACATTGCTGTCCACAATCTCCACACCCTGTCCACCACCTCCATACACTGTCCACATTCTTGTTCACCTCCACACATTGTTGTCCACCTCCACACAATATCCATGTTGTTGTCCACCACCTCCTTGTTGTTGTCCACCACCTCCAGCACTGCCCACGTTGCTGTCCACCACCTCCATACACTGTCCACATTGTTGTTCACCTCCACACATTGTTGCCACCTCCACACAATGTCCAATTGTTCTCCACCACCTCCAACACTGTCGTCCACCACCTCCACACACACTGTCCACATTGCTGTCCACCACCTCCACACACTGTCCACACTATTGTCCACCACCTCCATACACTGTCCACATTACTGTCCACCACCTCCATACACTGTCCACACTGTTGTCCACCACCTTCACAACTGTTGTCCACCACCTTCACACACTGTACACAGTTGTCCACCACCTTCACACACTGTCCACACTGTTGTCCACCACCTTCACACACTGTCCACAGTTGTCCACCACCTTCACACACTGTCCACACTGTTTTCCACCACCTTCACACACTGTTGTCCACCTCCATACACTGTCCACATTGTTGTCCACCACCTCCACGCTATTATTGTCCACCTCCACACTGTACGCACTGTTCACCTCCTCATTGCCCCTCCATTGTCCATCTCCACATTGGCCCCCAATTGTGCATCTTCCATCTCCAAATTGGCCTCCCACTGTCCATCTCCAGATTGGCCACTTCCACATTTCCCATCTCCACATTGGCCCCCCACTGTCCATCTCCACTGTCCCAAACTGTCCATCTCCTCACATTGATGGTCAATAGGGCATGAAGTAGACTACAAATTTCTCTGTAATGCCCACCCACCAGCCACACCCCCTAAAACAAAAGTATCTCCTTTGGCCATCTGAAATCTGGGGAGGTACCCATCAGTGAGGCTGATAATAAAAAAGTGGTGCAGGCAACCCATATGATCCATAGGGAACAAATACAATTCCCAAGATTCCAATTGATTTAACCCTTTGAGTGCCAGAGGGGTAGTTGGCTACCAGAGGGTTAAATTATCTTCTATCCTCATGATGGCTAGACAGGTTTCCAGTGCATTGCAATCTGTTATTGAGCTTTCCGGTATTCAACGTGTTAAAATTCCCATTTAAGGCTATAGTTAAGTTTACTTGTTCCCTTTGGTGCAGTTGCTTTGCACCTGAATTGCACCACTCTTCGTTAGTACATCAGCCCCAATATCTTTTTACATGGTGTATTTTTAATATTGTATCACTGTACTTGATTGCATAGTGCCTGCCAAAAGGCTCACTGTTAGACATGTAAGAGCAAACCAATAAAAGTTAAAGCATAGGCAATCTGACAACATATTATGCACTTGCAAAACGTGTAAAGTCAAAATAAAAGGTTTCCATCTCTTTGACGTGGGCTGTTACGCCTTATGCACCCTGCTTGGGAATCACTGGTGTAGTGGAAGGGTTAAACCCATTCAGCCTGCTTTCTGGACAACAGTCACTAGGTGTCCTTTTTGGTAGAGATGAGAGAGCGAGAGGAAGGAGGAGTGGAAATGAGGAAAGAGGGAGGGTGTCTGTCTGTTTTTACGTCTGGTTGCGTAGGAAAGATCATGGCGGCTGGAGACTGATATCCCCCCCTTCTGTATTAAAGCCCGGGAGAAAAACAATCAGGTATGTAAAGACCAGCGTAGTAAGAGAGGAAGAGCAGTGCACGAAACGTGTGTGATAAGCTATTGCTGTCCTGGAATGCCAGAACAGAGCCAGTGAATGAGACCTGACAGGCTGTGCTGGGCCTGCAGGGAAGGAGGAGGGCTCAGTCCTGGCTGTGTGTGTGGAAGGAGGAGAGCAGAGAGAAGGGCCAGGGAAATGGCTGTTATTGGGCTGCTTGTGTTTGGGTTGTGGATTAGGGGGAAGGGAGAGGGGGAGGGGAAAAGGAGAGGACAGAAGGAGGGAGCTGGGAAATTGGACAGAGAGTAAGAAAAGCTCACAGTGGAAATGTCATCTGATTAGAGTGTAAGCTCTGGTGGGTATCACTGCCTTCTCTGTATTATGTCTGTATCTCTGTATTGCAGGAGTAGTCAAATATTGAACCTCATGGTGTTAGGACAGGATAGCGCTCTTCCTCTAATTTTATGTAAACACCACAAGACATGATGGCTTTCTCTCTGTTTTGCACTTCTATATATTTGAACACTTCAGGCCAGCATTCATCTCTTTCTGTATTGTGTTTGTATCACCTCATATTCCAGTGTACTCTTACTTGGTCCCCCTGTGCTTTTTATCAGTCTCTCTGTATATTACAGCGTGGTCTGTGAAAGTGACAGTTCTCTTCTTTCTGTATTGTATCAGGGTCTCTGTATTACATTGTGTACTGTGCAGGCTGAAATTCTCTTCTCTCTGTATTGTACCAGTGTCTCTCTGTATATTGCACTGCAAGCTATGAATATGACATTCTCCTCTATCTGTGTTTTGTTAGTATCTCTGTACATTACAGTGTGACATCCCCTTGTGTCTATATTGTATCAGCCTCAACTGTCTATTACAATGTGAGCTGTGCATGTGGCATTCCCTTCTCTCTATATTGTGTCAGTGTCTGCATATTACAGTGTGAGCTGTGGAGGTGACTTTCTGTTCTATCCGTGTTTCTTAATAACAATGTATATTACAGTGTCAATTCCTTCTCTCTATACTATATATTACAGTGAGAGCCGTGCAGGTGACATTGCCTTCTCTGTATTGTTAGTGTCTCTGCATATTATGGTATGAGCTGTGCATGTGACATTCTTGTCTCTCTCTCTCTCTCTCTCTGTATTGTGTCTGGGTCTCTGCATACTACAACGTGAACTGTGCAAGTGACATTCTCTTCTCTGTACTGTATCAGGGTCTTTGTATAAATATGATGTGAGCTGTGCAAGTGAAATTTGCTCCTCACTGTCCTGTATCGGGTTCTCTGTATATTACAGTGAGTGTTGTGCAATAAAGTTATTTAATGTCATTGTGTCATTCTCTATGTATATTTCAATGTAAGCTGGACATGTTGACCCTTCCTTCTCTGTATTGCATTAATTTCTATATATTACAGTGTCAGTTGTGCTGGCAACATTTCCTTCTCTCTCTGTTGTATCAATGTCTCTGTATATTACATTGTGAGCTGTGCAGTTTACATTCCCTTCTCTCTGTATTGTATCAGCCTCACTGTATATTACAATTTGAACTGTACAGGTGACATTAATTGTTCTCTGTATTGTCAGTGTCTGCATATTACATTGTGAGCTGGGCAGGTAATATTATTTGTGTCTGTCTTGTATTAGTGTCTCTGTATATCACATTGTGAGCTGTGCAGGTTGACATTCCCTTCACTGTATATTACAGTGTGAACTGTACAGGCTGACATTCTTTGTACTTTCCTTGTTTCTGTATATTAGAATGTGTACTATTCAGGTGACAATATCTTCTCTCTGTATTGCATCTATATATTACAGTGTGAGCTGTTCAGGTGACATTAACTTATGTCTCTGTATATTAAATTGGGAGCTGTGCAGGCTGACCTTCCATTCTATCTGTATTGTATCAACCTCACTGTATATTACAATGTGAACTGTTTAGTTGACATTCCTTTCTCTCTGTATTGTGTCAGTGTCTATATATTACAGTGTGAGCTCTGTAGATGACTTTCTGTTCTGTCTGTATTATATTAGTGTGAGTTGTATATGTGGCATGCCTGTCTCTCTGTATTGTATGTGTGTTTCTTTATATAACAACATGACATTCTCTTCACTCTCTGTATGGTATCAGGCTCTGTATATTTCAATTTGTATTGTGCAGGTGAAGTTCTGTTCTCTCTGTAGTGTGTCAGTGTCTCTGTAAATTAGTGTGAGCGCTACTGGTGGCATTCACTTTTATCTGTGTTATAACAGTGACTCTCTATTACAGTGCAATATTCCCTTCTCTCTATATTAGGGTTGCCCACTTTTGATCCTCAAGAGCTACCAACAGGCCAGGATTTAACCCTTTGAGTGCGAGAAATGCAATGTGTATCCTTTTGGCACTCAGATTAAGGATTTCCCTGTCTGAGCACAGGTGGGCCAATCAAAATGAATGAGCCGCTGATTAACTCACCTGTGCTTCATCAGGAAAATCCTTAACCCCTTAACGACCCTTGACTGTCATGGCACGTCATGGGTTGTTTTGAGTTAACGACCCATGACGTGCCAGGACTGTCATGGAATTCTGGGCTCCCCATGTGGCTGCATGCCATTCGGGGAGCCCAGAACCGGATACTAAAAAAAAAAAAAAAAAAAAAAAAAAGTCCGTGGTCCTTAAGTGCTTGCTGTGTGTGCGAATGGCTGGTCCTTAAGTGGTTAAATACCAGCCTGTTGGTGGCCCTTTAGGATCAAACTTGGACATATTTGCTCCATATTGTCAGTATACTACAGTGTAAACTATGCAGCTTGTAATTCTTTCTGTATTGTATTATGACTTTCCATACTCTCTGTATATATTACATTATGCACTGTGCATATGACATTTGCTTCTCTCTGTATTGTATTAGTGCTTCTGTATATTAGAGTGTGAGCTGTGCAGGTTGACATATCATCATCATCATCATCACTAATAAAGGGCCAGATGTATGTTTGTCCGATGTGATCATGCGCAGTAGAGGCTGCCCGAATGCACAGACTTTGGCCCGTGTACATGAGCTTTTACACTAGTGTATATATAAAACTAGAGTGAGAGTGCCATACATGTTCATAGTGCCTTACAGGAATAGAAATAGCATAATACAGGACAGGGTAATGGCATCAGGCTAAAGTGCATTCAGGGGAAAAGTGCAGCAAAGGGAATCATACATTGGGAAGGTGGGGGGACCCTGTCCCAAAGAGCTTACAGTCTAATTATTAATTGTGACAACATACAGATATTAGGAGGAGAATGAGAGGTGCAAGTACTGAATATGTATTTCTTTATAGAACAGTGTGACATTCTCTTCTCTCTCTATTGTAGCAGGCTCTGCATATTATAATGTGTACTGTGCAGATGACATTCTCTTCTCTCTCTAGTGTGTCAGTGTCTCTGTATATCACAGTGTGAGCTGTGCAGGTGACATTCTCTTCTCTCTATTATGTCAGTGTATGTGTATTACAGTGTAGGCTGTGCATGTGGCATTCCTGTCTCTTTGTATTGTATCTGTTTCTTTATATAACAGCGTGAAATTTTCTTTCACTCTCTGTATTGTATCAGACTCTGTATATTACAATGTGTAATGTACAGGTAACATTCCAGTCTCTCAGTGATATTCCTTTCTCTCTGTATATTACAATGTGAGCTGCGCAGCTAGACATTTTTTTCTCTCTGTATTGTATCTGGGACTGTATACTATGGTGTACACTGTGCAGGATAAAGTTCTCTTCTTTGTATTTTACAATGTGAACTGACTTGAGTTGACTTTCCCTTTTCTCTGTTTTGCATCAGTCTCTGTATACTGCAAAGTGAGCTGTACAGGTGACATTTCCTCTCTGTATTATGTCATTGTCTGTGAATATATTACATTATGAACTTTACAGGATGAAATTCTCTTTCTTGTATTGTCAGTCTCTGTCAGTAATGTGTGTGTGTGTGTGTATGTGTATAAATTTATATAAATATATGAACTGTATAGGTTTACTTTCCCTGCACACTCTATCATATCAGGGTCTCTGTATATTACAATGTGAACTGTACAAATTACATTTACTCCTTTCTCTCTATTGTATTAGGGTATCTGTATATAAAGAGTGCACTGTGCAGGATGAAGTTCTCTTCTTTGTATTATGCCAGTCTCTCTGTAATTTACACTGTGAGCTGTACAGGTTGCCTTTCACTTTTTCTCTGTGTCCGTCTCTCTACATTGCAGTGTGAGCTGTGAAGAATGAAATTCTCTTCTGTCTGTATTGTTCCAGTGTCACTGTATATTACAGTGAAAACTGTGCTGATGAATTCTTTTCTCTGTGTACTGTGTCAGTGCTTTCATATTACAGTGTGAGTTGTGCATATGACATTCTCTTGTCTCTATATTGTAACAGTCCTGTAAATTAAAGTGTGAAACTGGGTTTGCATTGTGTCAGTGACTGTTTATATTACAGTGTGAGTTGCGCAGGTGACATTCCCTTTTTTGTTTTTTACCAGTCTCTCTGTATATTACATTGTGAGCTTCATTATATTGTATATTTCAGTGAGAGTCTCACCCCTCTGTATTGTATTATTGTTTCTGTATATTACAGTATGAGCAGTGCAGGTGACATTTCCTAGTCTCTCTCTAGTACCAGTGTCTCTGCATATTAGTGTGAGCTGTGCTGGTAACATTGCTGTTGTGAGGTGATATTTCAGAGCTTAAAATTGAAATGCTGATATAGTAGTTTATACCACAGAGTTTACAATTAATATTCAGATACACTAGTGATACAACAGAGGTTACAGTTGAAATGTGTCTTCACTAGAGATACAATGGAGCTTACAACTGAAATGGAGCTTCTCTAGGGATACCACAAAGCTTACAAATCTATGACTACCAATGGGTAGTTACTTTCTTTTTTTCCCCCAAGTTAAAATAAAAGTACAAGAGGGTAAATTGGGGTAATGAAAGGGCATAGTGGGCTAAATGAGGGAAGAAAGACAAGGTGAGTAAAAAAGGCAAGAGGGAGAAGTGGGAGAGAGATGGACAACTGAAGGGGGAGAGATACTGTGGTAGAATGCATACAGTGGGGGAGAGGACATTACACACCCTTCCCTCTACCTCATATCCAGGAGGAAGCCTTGCAAAAGATGTGTGTAGCGGATGGCATGTCTGAATATGCCTCCTGCTTCCATTCATACATAGATTTTTGCCATTTTCTTGTCTTATGGTTTAGGTGGAATATTCTGTCTGTGGGTACTTGGGTGGGATGGATGCTGAAGGAATCATTCTGGCTAATTTTCATATTTTACTGACTAAATCAATGGATTTGTTGCAATTCATATTGGTATGTGAGTGCTTGTTACATCTCTTTTTGCATGATTAATGCTAAGTTTGCTGGTTTGTTTTATAAGTATGCACCTCTGTTAAATCTATATAACAATTCCACTATATGTGAATGATTCCCTGTGAGCAGAAGGGATAAATTGAAAGTTTTTTCAATCTCTGTATATTACAGCAGTACAGGTTGACATTTAGGGTTGCCACCCAGCCGGTATTTTACCGGCAGGCCGGTAAAAAATTGGCTTCTGTCCAATGTTAAGTCTATGGAGGGAATGCCATAGCCGGTATTTTTTTGGAGAAAAGGTGGCAACCCTATTGACATTTCAGTCTCTCTGTCCGTGGTATCAATCTTACTATGCAGCTGACATTGCTCTGTATATTTCGGTGTGACCTGTGTGAGACATCATTTACTTTTTTCTGATTATTGTGTTTTGCTGTTGTTTGTTTAACCCTCCCCCCTCAGTATTATATGTAAATATTTGGGTAAATGCCTTTAAAATATATACATGATTCAGTTATTGTGATCTTAAAGGGACAATAATGTCTCATAACAAATAGTTAATTTTTTTAATCTGTATAAAAATAGAATATGTCCCACAAATCACATCTCTGAAACCGCTATGGTTTGAGAGATATTTGCACTGAAAGTCCCCCCCCCTTCTCCTGATGTCAGCTGTAAAGCTTGACAGCAGATTTGAGTTGTGCGACTCGAGGAGGCTCTTCAGCAGAACCGAAATCGCGTTATTTAAAAATAATTGCTTCATTGGAAAGGTCTACAAAGTGTGCTTGCAAACCAGGCAGACTTTGTAGACCTTTCCAATGAAGTAATTATTTTTAAATAATGTGATTTCGGCTTTGCTGCAGAGCCGCTGGCTGGTCCCCAGACCGGGATCTCCTGCTGTCAGCTAAACTCTGACATCAGGAGAAGGGGAGAGAGGAGAGAACTTTCAGTGTGAATTTCTCTCAAACCTCTGTGGGATATAGTTTATTTTTTTAAGCTCTATAAAAGTAGAAGATTTTTTTTATGGGACATTAGTGTCCCTTTAAGTCCCAGCCATCTGTATCCCTCAGCTGTATATCACCCCTTCACTAACCTTAACTCTCTGGTGTTTTAAATGAATGAATATGTTTATTTATATAGCACCACGAGTTTACTCAGCTCTTTACAATATATGTGATTACACAATACAGTGCTTAGGAAAATGAAACACTGGTAAGGGATCTCTACTCGAAATCTTACAATCTAAAGTGGTAAAGGGAGGCCTACAGAGAACATAAGAGTTAAAGGGATAGTATTGTCAAATTTGTACAAACATGAATCTTATAGCCATTAAAAAATTAAACTAAAGGACCCCAGTCCCATCTCTCAAACCTTTATGGTTTGAGCGATATTGTGCAAACCAAGCACACTTTGTAGACCGTTCCAGTGAAGTAGTTCTTTTTCGACCTCGCAATCTCTGCTCTGCTGAAGAGCCTCTGTCGGTCCTGGGACCGGATTCCCCTGCAGTCAGCTAGAGCGCTGACGTCAGGAAAAGGGGAGGGAGGGGGGAACTTTAGTGCCGATTATCTATCAAACCATAAAGGTTTGAGAGATGTGACTGGGGTCATTTAGTTTAATTTTGTAATGGCTACAAGATTCATGTTTGTACAAATTTGGCAATACTTTCCTTTTAATTCCTGAATGATACTGGACTGCAACACATTGTGAAACAATGCATTGGACACCACTATAACATTTAAGGGATTAATTACAGTTCACCATCACCTGCTGAAAACAATAAGCCACCACATCCGCTGCTTTATTCAAAATGTATTTAATTTCAAAGTTGAATGAAGCAGTGGTGTTGTTATAAACACATCCTATATAATAAAATGCTAAGATGTTTGTTCGATGCAGTCATGCGCAGTAGAGACTGCTCGAACGCACAGAAGCAGTCATGTGCAGTAGAGACTGCCTGAACGCACAGAAGCAGTCATGCGCAGTAGAGACTGCTCGAACGCACAGAAGCAGTCATGTGCAGTAGAGACTGCCTGAACGCACACAGTCCACCCCCAGAGCAGCACGGCAGTCCAGCTCCTCATCAAGTGAGTCCCCAAGCGCACTGATCCACAGTGTAGATGGGTAGTAGGATCAGGCCCAGTATCGAGCGTGGCCAATGGCCGCACTACAGACTGGGGCTCACCGCACTGTGCAGGATGCAACCCATAAGCCCGTCATTCTGGTCCCAGAGCTCCGAGTTTTAGCGCACTTTGGCCCATGGACATGGGCTTTCACACTAGTTCTTTGTATAATTGTAACCAGTGGCTCACCTCTCCAAAATAATGAAATATAATACCTTTTTGCACATCAGCTGGCTCTGCTGTTGAGAGTATAAATGGGGGAAAAAATTGTTCAGTAGGAGCACTGTTGTTTAACCCCTTAGGGGCCGACAGTTAAGGACCATGGAGCTTTTTTCTTTTTTGCACAATGAATTCAGGGATCCCTGAATTCCATGATGTTCAAGGACTGTCATGTGTCCTTAAAACAAGTTTACCCATGAAGGTCCTGGCATGTCATGGGTCAATAAGGTATTAATCCCAAAAGTGTGTATTCTTTTGTATAAAAAGTTTACTGCTACTTTTGAAGCAGCCAGGTGGGCCATTTAGGTGTCAGCATTACCTGATTGGCTGCAGGCCACAAGAGCCAGCCTGTGATTAAATATTTGGAAATAAAATTGCATTGATTTAATCACCCATGTGAAAGGCCTACATGGTGGCCACATTGGCTGTTGTGCATGCCTTCACTGCTGCATCTCCCAGCAAACACTGATAATTGCAGCGAGCACACACACACACATATATTACTTTGGCTGATTCCTCTTTGAATGATCCTACCGAATCACTGAAATAAGTTATTTGGTCACCCCTCAGGCACTGAAAGGGTTAAAAGTGTGTGTGTGTGTGTGTGTGTGTGTGTGTATGTATATAAAATATAGACATGCTTTTAACCCATTTCAGTGCCTGATGGTGACCAAAAGATTGCAAAGCAACTTTTATTTCTGGGATTTGGCAGCAAGTCTCCAGCTCATGGCTTCTCATTATGTTGGAGACCTCCCGACACAAATACAATATGCATATTTCAGGACTGCACTGAAGTCAAAGCAGTCTTGGAGTGGGCATTTTAAAGTGTGTCCTCACTTAAAGATGCAGTCTACTCAGCTTAGGTTAAAGGGATAGTAATACTTTGTTTTATCTTTATTTTATTTTGTAAGCATTAAAAAAACATAAAGAACGATATAAGTATTTTCTCTCAAACCTTTATGGTTTGAGAGATATTCAAAAGCAAAGTTCCCCCTCACTGACCAAAACGGTCAAGTCTGCTATCTAGCTGTCAGATTTGGAATCCGGTCCACAGATCAACCGGTGGCTCTTCAGCAGAGCCGAGGTCACAAGATATAAAGATAACCATTTCATTGAAAGGGTCTAAAAAGTGTGCTTGCAAACCAGGCACACTTTGTAGACTATTTGAATGAAGTAGTTATTCTTATATCTCACAATCTCGGCTCTGCTGTAGAGCCACGGCCGGTCCGCGCACTGGATTCCAAATCTGACAGCTAGATAGCAGACTTGACCATTTTGGTGAGTGAGGGGGTACCTTGCTTTTGAATATCTCTCAAACCGTAAAGGTTTGAGAGATAAGACTTATATAGTTCTTTATGTTTTTTTTTTAATGCCTACAAAATAAAATAAAGATAAAACAAAGTATTACCATCCCTTTAACGGCCTAAAGTTTAAATCAATGGGATGTTTTATTTATTCCATATGATACAGCTGGTTTTCCAAAGAATGAATCCACTTACTTTGTGATATGCTCCTAAATGTTAATATTTGTTTCAAGTTTCCATTCTTCTATGTTTTCTTGACAACTTTTTTCCTACATCTTTGTAGGTCCAGCAAGAAGCAGCTTGGGGAGGGTCCTCTTGGTTATTTGCAGTCACACATTTCCTGATTCTGCGCTGCTGCCATCTGGTTGCTGTGGTACATCTGCCCTGTCTGTAGAGCCTCTCCTATGCTGTTGACAAACACTTCCTTTTCCATATTTATCAGTGGCTTACAGAGCATTCTCCTGGTTACAGAACTCTTGCCTGACTGTGGAGTCTTGGTCTTAGCTGTTTGTGGATCCTCCTGTCTATCTGCGGAACTTCCACCACCTCAGCACTCCTTGGTGCTCTGGGATCATGCGAAAGCCCAGCCATCTGAAGGGTAACTAATGGAAGGATTGCAAGCTACAGAGGTGCAATTCTGGAGCAAACCAACTTCATTACAGGGGAGAAATGACAATTCAGTCATTTTAACACCTTGAATTCTAGAGAGGACCCCCAAAGGAATGCTTTGGAGACCCCTCTAATATCCAAGTGGTTAAAATCTCCATTTAAATCAATGTAAATGTAGGGAGTTTTTTTTATTTGTTTCTTATGGTGAGGTTGGTTTTCTCTGGGATTGCATCTCCTCAAGGATTTGCTAAGCAATGTTTTGATAAGATAATTAAAGTGATGGTAATGTCTCAAAATAAAATCTGCTCCAGTTAATCTTCATAGGATTTGGGACATGGAGAGTGTTATTTCAATACTGTCAGAGTTGTAGTTCAAGAGGCGGGGGGGGGGGGGGCAGGGGTTTCATTGTTCTCACAGTAAGAAGATTGTCCCTTGCTGTGAGCCATCTGGTCTCAAGACCAGATTCCACATCTGAGGGGAGGTGTCTTACACGTGGTAAAAGGGGAGGGAGTGGGAAACTGTATCATTCAATTACTCTTGAGCTACAACTCTGACGGTATTGAAATAACACTCTCTATGACCCAAATACTATGAAGACTAATAGGAGCTGCTTTTATTTTGAAACATTACTATCACTCTAAGTCACTGGGGATTTAGAGGAATTTTATCTGTCTCTTGTGCAATTTGGTTTTTGTTTTTGCCCCTTTTTCTTCAAATGAGCAACATATAGAGTAAATCTTTACATTATATTTAGTTTTAACCCTTTGAGTGCCAGAGGGACCCCTCTGGCACTCAGGGGGTTACATCCATTATAATATGGGTTAGAATTTCTCCTTGGCAACAAACCATCTGCACCATTGGGAACAAATCTAACTTCTTAACCCTTTGAGTGCCAGAGGGGGTGCTCAACGCATTGCAGATCCCACTGGTAGACAAATGGTTAAATCCCCCCCATTTTTAAATGGGGTTGTTAACCCCCTGAATACCAGAGATATCTCAAATTCATTGCATTGTAGACCTCTTTAATATTCGGGGGTTAAAATCCCCATTTTGCACGAAAGGGGAATTTTTAGTCATCCCAGAATATATCCACTTTATATTTGTCCATATTGCCTATAAGGCTATAGCTTGGTCTGTAACACAATGCAGTGTAATACACACAACTGCTGACTAGCACTGATACTGAGGCCATGAGAAGGTGGGTACAGGAGACATACAAATCTTTGAAACTACTTGAAAACATGACTAAGGCAGATGTAGAGCATGCACAGCTGGGGAGTAACTACATAGGGTGCACAGGTTTTTTTTCTTTTTTTTTTTTTTAATAAGGACCCTCCAATGACTCATTTCATCACTGATGCATGTATTTCCTGTGGAAGATTCACTAAACTGTCATAAAGTGGAGAAGACTTCACCAGTTTATCATTTCTCCAGTTCCTATGTAATTCTATGGAGTCTATTCACTAAGATCTCCAGCTGAAGAAATCTTAGTGCATAGGCTCCATAGAATAACATAGGAATTGGAGAAGAGATAAACTGGAGAAGTCATCTCTACTTTATTACCTTTTCATCACCACTTGGTGAACTCCCCCGCCCTTGTTGGACTGCAACTTCCAGCAGTCAAACCAGCCAATTATGGCAGTTGTAGTCCAACAGAGCTGGAAGGCTGCAGTTTATCCACCTCTGCCATAGAGGAAGCAGGTAGCCTTCACAGCTCGGTGTAGTCCTCCTAACAGCAGTTGTTGTTTAACTCTTTACATGCCTGCTAGTTTATAACTCTGATCTATAATAAGAGGCACAACTCTGGGGCAAGGGAAACTGCACCATACGCAGCAAATAAAAGTTCACCAAATTCCCATAGATTTAAATGGGGATCGTAACCCCTTAAATGTTATAGATACCCCCCCTAGTATTCAAGGGGTTAAAAAGCATAATTTAAATCAATGGGTATCTGAGTGTCTCCTGTGGTGCAGTTGGCTCATTGCAGTGCTTCTTATTACATCAGTATTTTTGTGTATGACCATTAGTATAGACAGAGCAGAACTGTAAGCAGAAAAATTTATATCCAGCTAATGAGTACAGGCCAGTGATTCTCAACCAGGGTGCCGTGGCATCAACTTGGGGTGCCCTGTGTTTTCTATAAAGACTAAAAAAAAAAACTGATTTTTAAATGAAGATTTATAGAAATTGTTATGCACAATATGTTTAGTTATAGTATTCTGATTATAAGACCTAATAATACTGTATATTTATGTATTGTACCCTTCATTATGCCCTTGATAAAGTACATTAAATATGTTAGGGGTGCCCCAAATGTTCAAGATTACGTGTTAGGGGTGCCCTGAGCAAAAAAAGATTGAGAACCTCTGGTGCAGGCACACAGTAGATGTAAAATGTGATAATTTCATTGTGGGGAATACACAACGGGGGTTATGCACTAAGGCATGAAAAAGCAGGTGATGAAGCAGAGATTACTTCTCCAGTGATACCACATCTCTAAGACACAATATCAAGCGCTCACTGGATCCGATATTGATTCTGGTATTAGGGAAAGAATAAATATATATACTCCAGTTCAATCGCAAGTGGTGGAAAACTGGTAATTGCAACAGCAATAGAAGCAGGTTTGTTGGAGAAAACTTATATTGAATAGTAATTTTAAACAAAATGTAGGCTATAAAGGGCAAACGATTATATATTTCTGATTTTTAAATAAGTGAACATCCCATTGTATATCCTACTATTGTTAGTGTTGTTAGTCCACCTTTAGTGTTCATTGAGATTCTTGCGAAACAAGTTGTTTATATAAAGGTCCAAAAGTCTTTATAGGAGCACTTATATGTCACAGTTCCTTAGTGGAAAAAATCCCACACAGTAGAGATAAATCGTAGAAGTCACAACCTTTGGGGAGGATCACTTTAATGTCTCTGCGCTGCTGTTTATAGATATCAGCATTCTCTCGGATATTGGTAACATGAAAAAAAGGAAAAACAGCGCATTCAAGAGATCTAAGTGCAATATCCTATATTATAATTCGCTAGGATGTTTGTCAGAAGCTGTCATGCGCAGTAGAGACTGCTGCACGCGGTGCAGTCATGCGCAGTAGAGATTGCCCGAACGCGACACTACTGATACGATTCGGGGCGCTCAGAATTCAGACCGTAGTCCTCTCTGGGCTCATTCCTGGGACCGCTTGGTCCCCAGGAAGGTGTGCAGAGAGGACTACGGTCTGAATTCGGAGTGCCCCTCTCAGTATCACCCGCGGCGTGTTCCGGCAGTCAGTACTGCGCATGACTGCAGCACCGCCAGTGAGAAGAGAGGATACGGCCACCAGCCGAGGTTGCTGGGTGGCACTGTGGCCCGTGCACACAGGCTTTAAAATTAGTGTTTAACCCCTTAAGGACCAGCGGTCCCGGGGTGTGCCGTCCCTTAAGGAGCACATAGGAAACTTTGGCGTGTCGTCCCACGTGATTGATCACGTGGGGCGGCACGTCAAACGGGGCACTGGAAGAGATCGCTCCGGTCTTGGAGCGATCAACTTCAGTGCCCGGTATTACTCACCGCGCTCCTATAGGAGCGCGGTGAGTAAAAGTACGTGACGTGACAGGACCGTCACTGGTCCTTAAGTGTCGGACCAGCGTGACGGTCCTGCCATGTCAATGGTACTTAAGGGGTTAATATATTCACAATATAATTGTATCAACACAAGAACAATGCATAATAAAGAATAAAATACAAAAAGCAAAAACATAAAAATGTACATGGTGTATGGAGAAAAATATAAAAGGGTGGCTATATTGGTCACTGATTTTTTTTAAATGTCACAAGTGTTTATTTGTAAACTTTGAGTTGTTTATTTTCATCTATTAAAGTGAGAAAACTAAACAAACACGTAAGAAAGGGAAAATTATCGTCTTTCATTTAGTTGCATAATAATTCTGCACACTAATAGTTGCCCAATAATTGTGCACACACAGATATTCTCCTAAGAAAGCCAAAACCTCACCTTTACTTCCTTAAATATTCCGGTTTAAGGTTTCTTAACATTTTGGATTGAAAGAGAGCACTGTAGTTGTTCAGTAATAAAATTAATCCCCAAAAATACAACTTGCCTAATAATTGTGCACACTTTTTGAGCCTATCCAAGACCATCAGCTAACAGACCTGAAAAAGTCATGGTCACATAACTGAAGATAATAAACCTTGTAAAAATAATTATCCTAACAGGATATATTGGTAAATATATCTTAAAGATTGTAATAGCTTGAAGAGCATACTTCTAAAGCAGGAATAGAATGCAAGAACAACGTACTATATGAAATTTGAACAGAGCAGTTTGTAATGACCTGTAGCAAGCCTAAACTCATGTTAACCCCTCAGATGTCCAAAGGGAACAACTCATACTGTGCTGGACTTACCTCCGGCACCCAATGGGCCAAACACCAAATTAACGAAACTGCTCCATATACCTAAACCTATGCACAGATCAACAATACATTACATGGCTAAAAGTATTAGTGGATTTGGCTATTTCAGCCACACATTGCTGACAGGTGTATTAGCAGGAAAGCTATATAATCCTAGTCTGTGGGTTGTGAGGCAAAGGTTGAACTTGATGGACTTGTGTCTTTTTCAACCTAATTTACTATGTTTCTATGTTACAAGCTCACAGAACAGGACTGCTGAGTGCTGAAGTGCATAGGGCATAAAAATTATCAGTCCTCGCTTGCAGCATTCAGTACTGAGTTGCAAACTCTGCAAGCAACTACAGTACAAGACATTTTCATCAGTAGCTTAATGAAATTTGTTTCCATGGTCGAGCAGCCGCACACAAGCCTATTACCACAATGCCAAGCATCAAGTGGAGTGGTGAAAAGCTCGCCTCGGTTGGACTCTGGAGCAATGGAAACACATTCTCTGGAGTGACAAATCATGCTTCACTATCTGGCATGACTCTGGATGTGGCGAATGCCAGAAGAACACTACCTGCCTGACTGCATAGTGTCAACTGCTAAGTTTGGTGGAGGAGGAATAATAGGGACTATTTTTCGTGGTTTGGGATTGGCCCCTCCCAGTGCAGAGACATCTTAACTCTACAGCATACAGTGACATTCTAGATGATTCATGCTTCCAGTTTTGTGGCAGAGGTTTGGGGAATGCCCTTTCCTGTTTCATCATGACCGTTCTCCAGTGTACCAAATGAGGTCCATACAGAGATCAGTGTGGAAGAACTTGACTGACCTCAACCCCACCAAACACCTTTGGAATGAATTGGAACACCATCTATTAGCCAGGCCTAATCGTCCAACATCAGTGCCCAACTTCACTTACGCTTTTGTGGCTAATTGGAATCAAATCCCCACTGTAATGTTACAACATCTAGTGGAAAGCCTTTCCAGAAGAGTGGAGGCTGTTACAGAAGCAAAGTGGGGACTAACAGTTTTTTTTATGTGTCCTCCCCCCCCCCCAATTGGGTATTTGAATCTATTTCAGGTCTTGCCATCTAAGTTGTACTGTTTGTTTTAGGGGTGCACAGAAATTTCAGTGGCCGAAATGTTTCGGCCGAAAATGGCCTTTTCGGCAAAAAGCCGAAATAAAAAAATGGCCGAAAATCCTTGGCACTGAATTAGATGTTGTCAGCCCGCATCATCACGCGCCCCTGCGGGCCGTGATGACATACAGACAGAGAAGAGGGCAGAGGCACCGGAAGAGAAGCGCTTGCTGCCAGCAGACTGATCGTTACTGTCTGGCAGCAAGTGCTTCTCTTCCGGTGCCTCTGCCCTCTTATCTGTCTGTATGTCATCACGGCCCGCAGGGGCGAGTGATGATGCGGGCGGGCAGGAGGGAACTCAGAGCCAGCCAGCCGCAGGGGACCGGGAGAAAGAGAGGTACAAAGGGGGAGAAAGTACATAGGGGAGAAAGAGATGCACAAGTGGGAGAAAGTGAGGCACAAGGGAGAGAAAAGTACATGGGGGAGAAAGAGGCACAAGGAGGAGAAAGAGAGGCATAAAGAAGTACATGGGGGAGAAAGTGAGGCACAAGGGGGAGAAAGAGAGGCACAAGGGGGAGAAAGAAGTACATGGGGGAGAAAGAGAGGCACAAGGGGTAGAAAGAAGTACATGGGGGAGAAAGAGGCACAAGGGGGAGAAAGAGAGGCACAAGGAGGAGAAAGAGAGGCATAAAGAAGTACATGGGGGAGAAAGTGAGGCACAAGGGGGAGAAAGAAGTACATGGGGGAGAAAGAGGCACAAGGGGGAGAAAGAGAGGCATAAAGAAGTACAAGGGGGGAGAACGAGAGGCACAAGGGAGGAGAAAGAAGTACATGGGGGGACAAAGAAGTACATGGGGGAGAAAGAGAGGTGCATAGACCCCATAGTAAAATAATAACAATGATGCATGTTAACTGTGTAAAGTTTTTTATTCTACTGTTTGTTTTTAACACTCAGTTTGTTCATTAAATAATGAAAAATTAGCATATTGTTTTTTTTATCCGATTAATCGAAAAAATAATCGGCCAACTAATCGATTATCAAAATAATCGTTAGTTGCAGCCCTAGTAATCCTGGTACTGAGCAGCCGCGCTACGTCACAACGTAGCTAGCGCGGGCTGCTTAAAATGAACAGACACAAAAAAAACAGCTAGGTGGTAAGCTGTTACCACAGTGCTCCCCTGCTGCTGCTTTTGGACATTTTCCGTGCCGAGAGTGACAGGAGACCCTGAGTGGCTGCTGTTGATGCCCAGCCTGCATTCCTCTGCTGGACCATAGAAGAGGTATTGGTAATACACATCCAAAATACCAAAAATGTTTAGAAGAACTAAAAGCTATAGAAAAAATAAATAATAATAATAAAAAGCCACACTAGATGTAAAAGGATAATTTTATAAAAACCTTTTTCAAAGTCAAGGTTTAAATACATTCATAATGCATATTTTAAAACCCTATCTCTGACTTTGAACCAGTTTTGACAAAATTATCTTTTAAAATTTGTTTTTGTTTGTAAAATAGAAACATCTTGGCCATTAATGGGCAGTCATAAGAATCTCATTTCTCCACTACCAGAAATGAGATTCTTATGTTTGCCCAACCCTGGCCAAAATATTTTTTTTCCTTTTTACAAACAAAAACATAATATAACAGGTTAAGTTTATGAAAACTTTTTAAAAGTCAGGGTTACGGTTTTAAAATATGCATTAAAGTCATTTTCGGTTTCGGTTTTCGGCCAAGTGCATCCTGACGTTTCGGTTTCGGTTCAAAATTTTCATTTCGGTGCACCCCTAGTTTGTTTGTTTTCATACAAATGAGTCCTCACAAACAAATGTGTTCTTTTTCTCTGGATCAAGGATGTCCAAGTTCAGTCCTCAAGGGCCACCAACAGGCCAGGATTTAAGGATTTCCCTGATTAAGCACAGGTGAGTCAGTTAAAATGAGCCATTGACTAACACACCTGTGTTTAATTAGGGAAATCCTTAAATCCTGGCCCTTGAGGACTGAACTTGGACATTGTTCCTAATTAGTCCATTAAGCTTTTCTTTTACAATCCTGGAGGGCTGTCCATTGTACCCTAAATCACAGGGCATTACCACACTTGAGTCTTAAATGGTGGTTTTTATTTCTTATAATTTTTGTATAGTAATTTTGGTATTAAAACATATTTCAGCCGTTTGTCAACTTATACCTGATGAAGGGCTGAAATCCGCAGCCTGTTTTTTAATCCTCACAATAAAATGATAGTTTTTGTATACTTAACATCTATTGTATGCCTATATTCATTAGTGCATATAAAGGTATGAAATAAGGACTGTGAGTGGCAACCCTCAGGTATAGTTTTGCACCAGTACACCATTTTGCAGTTGTCGATGCACTCCCATTTTAATATCTGGGTACTCAAACCTTAACTAGAGACACATATAACAAATATATTTTGTTTGGCTGCTTTGATTTCAATGTCCCAGTCTGGTCAGCTTAAGGGCAGAAACCATTTTTATTAATCTATGTTTCTGCTGAGTAATTCAAGGGTACTCCCACTGCTGGAAGATTTTTCTTCCAAAAGTTATCACCAATCAGATTTGTTTTTACTAAATTAAACCATAAGTTTCTACTCTGATCACTAGGTGGTGATGTACTTATAAATAATTATGGAAAGTCATAGCAGAAGACAATGACTCAAGCTTTCTCTAGAGTATATTGTAAAATATATTGCCTTTCATACACAATTTGCTAAAAAAATAAGTTTGTCATATAACTTTTGTTTGGAAATACCATTGTTTTTACTCTGCATAAAATCCCTATAACACCTATTTTTATATAAAACACAATTTACTGCTCCTTTAACTTAGCAATATGACAGTCACACAAAGACATGCTTTTTTATTTATTTATTTATTTTTTTTTTTATAGCAACAGACTGGAAGGATGGAAGGAGACATGGACGACCAGCAGAGGCACATACACATCAAGGTATGGACTGTGTATAATTCTTCTGCACACACCTGCTAATGTGTAAGGTTCTCAAAATCTACTCTGTGAATGGATCCCAGCTCTTCCAAATGGACCACGGAAGTGCTTAGAGTAGGGGTGTGCAACCTGTATCCCATCAATTCTCATGATCATTAGCTGGCCAATGGGACACTACGGATTATGGGAGTCGTAACCCAGCAGCAACTGGAGCACTGCATGTTGTCCGCCTCTTGCTTAGAAACTTTGGGCCTTATGCTTAGAAGGAAAATGGAGGTTGAGGCATTGTGGGCAATCATCATGGTAAAGGTAGGTCATACTAATAATATTGTTTCTCATTGTTGCCATTGGAGTGGCAACAGGGATAAAGGTTATGTCACCATGTAAAAGGCATATTCTTATTAGACTGGTAGCCAGCTTTGAGATTTGAAGGACACTTCTCTTGTGCAGCTGGGATATTATCGATTATTGACAGGGAGTTAAAGTAATGAAATTCGGCATGCCGTTCTATGTGGCTTCTGTGCAGATTTTTGGATAATGGGAATGTTGTGCTGCTCATCACCAAAATCCAATCACTGGAAGGCCCACATGGACATCAGCAAGTCCTGTAAACTGGCTTTCACTGAAGTGCACATCTCTGCTATTAACTAATAAGATGCACTGCACTAAGAAAATGGGGGCATGGCCAATTCAAACTTGTAGAGATGGTGCCTCGCCCATTTTACCATAGCCTTAACTGAATGTTGCTTATAATTTGTATTAAAAAAAAAAAAAAGTCAGAACAGCATGTTTAAAGTATTTATTGCGTCAAAATGGCATTTAAAAAAAAAAATCTCATTATGAAAATTGTCTAAGCATTGAATGATTAAGGGGTAGGTTAAGATTTGGTTTGGGTTAATTTTTACGACATTTTAGATGTGCCATAATGATTCATTGATCTTTGAATTAAGCAACATTTTAAAAGTGTTATTGTGAGATTTACATAGGAAAACCAGAGGAAGTACCCTTGTTTGTTGTTGGGAAACGCCCCCCCCCTCAAAAAAAAAAAAAAAAAAAAGCATTCATCTTGATTGCCCAACAAAGGCCTAGATTACATCGCAATTCAGTATTAGCAATTGGTTTTACCCATGAAGATTGACAATTGAAGTCTATGTAGAGATTTGTATATAAACCCTAAAATGTGCATTTGGGTTTGTTTTATTATAAAGTTCATGGGACTTCATGTGGACCCTTTACCTTGATTCAAGTTTGCATATTTGAAAACTTCATTAACACAGCTCATGTGTCATATCAGCCAAAACAAACTACAGTTAAAAGGATAGTAATATTTCAAAATAAAATCCGCTTCAATTAATCTTCATAGTATTTGGGCCATGGAGAGTGTTATTTCACTACTGTCAGAGTTGTAGTTCAAGAGTAATTGAATGATAAAGTATCCCCCCCCTCCGCTCCTTTTACCTAGTGTAAGCCACCTCCCCTCAGATGTGGAATCTGGTCTTAAAGCAGAACTACCATGTCACAAAATGTTTAGCTTAACTAAGTCACCTTCTGGCGACTAGCTGCTTAGTAGCGCTCGCCGCCAGAATAATTACCCAATTTAATAGATATATGCTTTATTCCCCAGCTGTCAGTAGCATGGAGTGCGGACATCTTGCCAGAATGACGTCCGCGCCTGCGCCGTCAGTCCCAGCCAGAGCCGGCTGGCTCCTAGCAATGCCTCCTAGACCCGACTGGGACTGACAGCGCAGGAGCGTGGACGTCATTCTGGCAAGATGTGTGCGCTCCATGCTACTGACAGCTGGGGAATAAAGCATATATCTTTTAAATTGGGTAATAATTCTGGCGACTAGCACTATTAAGCAGCTAGTCGCCAGAAGGGGACTTAGTTAAGCTAAACATTTTGTGACATGGTAGTTCCGCTTTAAGACCAGAAAGCTCACAGCACGGGACAATCTTCTTACTGTGAGCATAAGGAAAACCCTGCCCCCCTTGACAGGTCTTTCAGGTTTTTTTCCTTCTGCTAATTGAAGATTGTCCCTCTCTGCATTCCATCTGGACACCACCTTTCTGTTTGAGGTTAGCAGTGTTACATCCGTAAAAGGGGTGGGAGGGGATACTTTATCATTCAATTACTCCTGAACTACAACTTTGACAGTATTGAAATAACACTCTCCATGGCCTAAATACTATGAAGATTAATTGGAGCTGCTTTTATTTTGAAACTTTACTATCCTTTTAAGGATATATTTATACTTGGCATGTATGCTAATTGCAGTATTCGTGCAGTACCAATGACATTTCATATGATAATTAAGCTTTTCAGTGATGTTTCATATGCTAATGAAGCCTTTGCATTAATGTTTCTGTTTGTTAATGAAGGTTTTCAGTGACATTTCTTATGCCAATGAAGTGCTGTGCTGCACCAGGAGACTAATTTTCCCAGAAATAAAAGTGTGAATATTTCCTAAACTATACATCTGCTGGACTCTATTTAACATGACACATATGGAGAAAAAAAACATCAAGGTGACAGGTCCACCTGGTGCTATTTATTAGAAATCAATGCTTTGGTCCAGCAGGGAATGAAAATAGTTTAAATAATTTTACTCGTGATATACTAAAATAAATACGTGTTCTAATGTATATTTTAACTCCTTTTTATCAAGCTGAGGTTTATTTTAATGTTGTCAAATTTGCCCAGCCCTCTAAGATAACCACAATAAATACAATTCCTAACCTTTTATAATGTTCATATTTTACAGTGTTATTTCAGCTGAGTCTTCCCTAATTTACCAGGGGTGTGGACATTTTAAAAACTACTTGTCCAAGGGACTAAAGCAGGAGCCCAATCTACTTGTCCCTTATGACAATCCACTTGTCCTGATACACAAAATTATTATTTCGGTACAGCCACCAAAATACGTGTACCCAGTTAAACAGGGTGTTATCTTTTTAACTTTTAACTTATGGTTGTCATCATAGTCTATTCATCCTACCCAATACAGCATGCCCAGTTAGTAACCTGATTATGTGGGTAAGGCACGTACTGGACAAGGCACATACTATGGAGTGCTGCACTAAAACTTACCAGTAAGAAATATGTCCCCTTTAATCAGTCATTGAACTGGTAAAAAGAGACACTTCATTTTTACTGAGCTATTAAGTGAAAAGCTACTAAACCGCAACAAAGATCTGTTTCTGAAATAACAAAATGCTGCAGAATGTTGAAAACCTACCCAATGCATCTGCTAATTTTTTGTACCTATAAGCTAAGTTCACATGGGTAACTTGACAGAACTGCATTGTAACACCGACCCAGTCGCCCCTTTGCTAGGTGAGGTTTGACTGATGGGGAGCGATACATCAGCATGGCCAAACATGATTGGTTGAACACTTTGGCCTCTATTAATCTGATTGTTGAGGTGAGCATTGCAGTCTCCCAGGAATGCGGTTAAGCTTTCCCACTTCTTTACCACCCTGCAATCTCCTATGAATGCAGTACCAAGTACTGCAAGGAAAATATTAAAGTAGCACAACAGCAAGCAGGTCTATTTTGGGCCCTTACCTCTGTGTTACAAATGTGCCAATTTTGCCTATGTGAATCATATGCACAATCGAACTTACACACACACACACAATCTTAATTTCAAAAGCTTACAAAAACTGCCCCGAAATGTAAATATGGTACAGATGATAACTGCACAGCTACTAAGTTACATGCTTCTGAAAGAGCAGGCAGCCCAGAGAGCTTTAGATTAAATCCAATATTCCTAGCTGTCTAATTTTCTTCCCTAAACAGGAAAAATGAAGCGCTGCCACCTGAATTGGTGTCACATAATTGGGAACAAGTTGATGAACCCCAATTAATGTCATGTTCTTGCTTCAAGAAAGACTTTTAGTACCACTAGCATACTATAAGTAAACTACAATCACATCACCCTCAAAAAATAACCAGCCAGTCAGTGCCACAAAAAATGGCATCCACCTTATCTAGAGGACCTAGTAGTTGCCCGCTATGCCCTGTCAAAATAATGGAAGTGTGAGAATTAGTGATGCACGTGTGTTTCTGAAAGCATAATCGGGCTCATCTTGACCTCCGTTCTCTTGCATTGTAACTTTGATAATGATTACGACTGGCATGTTTTTGTCATCGACGTAGAGTCTTTAGATATTAACCCCTTAGTGACAAATGACTTACCAGGTAAGTCATGAAAAAATGTCAGTTAGTGACAGACGACTTACCTGGTAAGTCCAGGAAGTCATTCACTATAATGGGGAAAAAAAAAACCATTGTCATTAAGTGCCGGCCACGTGCGCATGCGGCCGGTCACTAAGGGGTTAATGAATAGTGGCATCTCCCAACAAAAAAATCCTTTACCTTACCTTCCTTTTGCAAGAAAATCCTAATGGTCATGAATATTGCTGCTGCACATTGCTGCAGGTATGATTTGTATCATGTTGGCAATTGCTAGAGTACTGTTCTCAGTGTTAGTGCAGGTGTACCAATAGATCAGCGTTACAGGATACCCATGCATAATGTGGCCATATATGCACCCGCATGGCTTCATGAATGCTAGGAGGAAGTGATCTGTCGTGCAGCAGTGAAGGAAGATTAGAACTGTTTCCTGAAACTCAGTGGGGCTGTCGGTCCGGCTCTGCTTGCCCGAAGCAGGGCTAAATGTGAGAACAATTTACCTGCCCGGCGCCCTGGAACTACCTGTCCCGGGCGTTGGGCGATATAAATTCCACAACCCTGTTTACTCTTTAGTTTCACAGAGAAATATGTTAGAATTTTTGTCAATATTGGCTTCTAACACAGTAGATTATAACAGATGTCATATTTTATCTCCAAAATGAGGCTGCATTACTCAGAATAGGCAAACCCACTTATAGGTTAAGGCAAGTTTGCCTCAAAATTAAATTTGCTACAGGGTGGGCAAAAAAAGGTTGCCCTCCAGCTGTAGTTTGACTAAAACTCCCATCTTCCTAAGACTGCCAACTTTTGTCTGAGGATAATTAACCCTTTGAGTGCCAGAGTGGTACAGAATGCATTGCCAAGCATTGCATTCCATACCACACTGGCACTCAAAGGGTTAATAAAAATAACTGGGACAAAAGTCACCAAGCTTGAAAATAAACAAGCATTCAGGGTATGCATTCGATTTAAAATACATGTCAATTTATTTAATTGCCATAAAAATATTTCCTATTATCATGAACATGAGAAATCGCTCCAAAGGTATGCTCCCAAATAACTAAATCTGAGAGATGGATAGGGCAGAGGGTGGGAAGAGGGAGAAACTGCCTCTATAATAAATATAACTTTATAGTGCTATAAAATACATTGCCTGGGATCCAGCCCATCAGTGCATGCTTTCTTCAAGAGAATACGTCCCCAAAATCAAGGTGATGATGCCTCTGATGACTGAATAAACCACCTGAGCCCCTGTCTGAAACAAGCACCACAAAAGAAGACCATAGCTATGCATACTTGCAGGAGCACCTCGCAACAACAATAGGAAGATAATCACTGATGACTCACGAACACCCACAAAGTGCGAACACCATATCACTGGGAACGTTGTTATTTCCCCTCTAGAACCTCCTCCATATTTAAACTCAGTCCATATAATAGGGCTGTAGTACAAGTCCCAAGATGTTAAGTAGGCAAAAGTGTTACCGTGTTAGCTGTAGGAAAAGCAGGAGACTGGTAGAATGAAAGTGATACCTTTTTTTGCTAACTAACTAGCTCTAAGATGCACGATTTCAAGACAACTTCAGGGTTCTAAATATGCCTGATGAAAAGACCTAAGTTGTCTCGAAAGCTTGCATCCTAGAGCCACTTAGTTTGCCAATAAAAGTATCACTTTTACTCAACCAGTCTCCAAGATGTTGAGGTAAGAGCCAAGATAGCTCTCCTATGACTTTTGTGTCAAACAAAGTCTGTGCTCAGGTGAATCAAAACATAAGATATACTTTAGAGTCTGGGGTATAAACCGTGTCCATACCTGTGTAACTCAGTACTGGACTCCAAAATCCCCTATATTCTTCACCTCCATGTAGGCCTCACACCTCTCAGTAGTTATTGTGACTCTTTGGTGTGTTAATTGGTCCATGGCACTGGCGTATGTTTTCAAATGAGCTCATAAGGATAACAGATGCATGACTCCCTTCCCCCATACTTATTATTTTTGTACTGAGATATATACATGCAATAAATGTGGAACTTTTGATCATGGTCATTATAGTGACAGTTTTGGCAACCTATAGGTAAAACAGATGGTCCCATCTCCTCATTCATTTCAAACTCCGATGTACATTTCTCCCCAGTGTATTTCTGCTCTTGGGGCTTCTTTGGGGTTACTTGCTTCCACTAGTGGGCTCCAATTTAAATCCTGAATATCCAGAGCATGTGAAATGTTAACCTCTTGGTGTCCACGACTTACTATATGTTGCAAAATATAAAACTCTGGAAAGACTATTCTTTTAGTTGTCATTCCCTGCATATTTACAATGGTGTCTCAGTCATAGCTATATTTTGTCTTCTCAAGTAGACCCCTCAGACTAAGAGTGCACAAATTAGTATCCAGCTCTCCTCTGCTTTGAAAAGGGCTGTATCAATATTTCGTCCTCTTCTAATATTAATCCTTTGAATTCCCCTCACTTTTAAATTGGAATTATCATGAGGGTGGCATTGTCTAAAGTGTCTACTAGCACTAGTTTTTAGAGAGAGTCTTTCTATGTCACAGATATGTTCCCCTATTCTTGCCCTCAAATCCCTCTTGGTCTTCCCTTTCATGTCAAATGCAAATACACATAAGGGCAGCATGCCCAACATTTCCCATCAAGGAGCACCACAACATTAGTTGCTAGGGTCCGTGTATAAAATCTGCGAATGTTGTTAATAATGATACACTGTCTGACACCCCCTACCTTGATCCACTGGTATGCACAGTCACCCATACACTGCCTGCTTTCTTTCATACTGGGACACACAGGTGACTCGATTAACCCTTTAATGTCAGAAGTTTCCAAAGTTGCAAAGAAATGGCATTCAGAGGGCTAAAGTGACTGATAAAAATCCCTTTTATCAAAAAATGGACTCATCTCTCTGATACTGAGCTGCAGAGCACTTAAAAGGTTTCTCATTATGGGGGGCTGCACTTTTTTGGCCTGTCAGCCACACATGTTTGAAATTGAAATGCCTGTTAGTATTCCTTTAGTCCTATGAATGCTTCAATTTTGTTTCCTATGCTCTTTTCCATCAAAAGTTTTCATTGCTATCATGTGGTCATATATTTGACTATTTACAGGCATGTCCAACACATTATTTTGTAATGCTTTGAATACCCCTCTGGTGTTTTATACATTTACATTTTTTGCTTCCCAATTCTTGTTCCACTGTCCATTAGTAGTCACAGAACCCTCAAATACACTACCTGACTACTTAGCTTTATTTCCACTCCACACCAGTGGCCCCAGAATCACACATACACTATTTACTTTCCCAGCTTTTGTCTACTGTCACACGCACACTTTCTCAGCATTGTTCCATTGTTAACTACAAAACCCACACATGCTATTCCTGTTTTCCTAGCCTTGTCGGAATGGTAGCCCCAAAAAGACTCATACATTGACACCCCAGCCTTTTCCACTGTTCATTGATGGTCAAATGACCATGCATACATTGTCTGACTCCCCAGCCATGCTCTGCTTTCCAACTGGTAGCCATAGAACCATACATACACTTTTTGACACCCAGTCTTATTCCGCTGGTAGCCCTAGAATTGCACATACACTGTTGGCTTTTCCAGGCTGGTTCTGGTAGCCATGCTCATGGCCCCCCTGTGGCATGTCAGCCCATACCAGTGGGGTAATATTTTTCTCTAGCTGGTACACAATACACTAGGAAATTCCATGTTGTTGAAAGATTTCAATATCTTTGAATTGACTGAAGTATACGAAAAGCATGTTTTTGTTTACTATATTCTTGAAAAAATTGTGCATGCTAGCAAAGGGTACAAAGGCAAGTGACCCTTTATGTGGCTATTTCCAAAATGGTATGCTTTGTGTTCCTTTTCTTTGTTTCTGTAATTGTTACAACCATGTTAGTACAAGCAAATCATGTCTGAAACATGAAAAATAAGAGATTGTTCTTGGCGAAGTTTTGCTGTTTTGGCATTCAGTACAGTATGTCAGCTTTGTATCAGTGTGGTGCCATTTTTCTTAGAAAAGCAGTAGCTAATGCACAAAGTAGAAAATTCAATGGTTTTCAAACTTGTTATCTTTGAAAGGGTAGAAAGGTAAAATAGCTCTCTTTTTTCCTATAGAGCCATTTTCTGGAAACATTTGTGCACACCAGTTTAGAGGTAAAAACGCAATTAACCCATCATTTGATCCCAGTGGAGGTCTACTTTCCAAAATGGTATGCCTTGCATACTGTTTTCTTAATCTAATGCTTATGAATATTTTAGTTCTGCCATGCAATTGCAAAAAAGAAAAAGCAGCATGTGTAAGTTGGTGCCCCTGGCAGGTTTACTATCGATGATGTTGCCTATATGGTGACAGTAAAAAGGGTGACCTCAAAATGTTGCCCAGGTAACATTTTAATGTCTGCCTTTTGAGGGTCACCATCTAAGCAAAGCCATTCCGATAGGATACCCCTCTGGATTGCCCAGCACCTCATTTTTGTGTTCTATTAGTTTCTTTCTTGTGTTTATTCACTGTTTTTGATTTGTGATGGCTCTTTCTTCCGCATTCTGCACATCTTTCCTTTTCTTCCTATGAGACAAAATGTTACTTTTCATATTTTTAAATGCCTCTTCAACCGCATTTATGTTTGTATAAGCTTTATACTGTGCACACATGGGTCACACTGCAAGCATTGCAATGTGCTGATTAATCCAGTGAGTCTGCCTCCCTGTCAGTGGTTGGTATGCTCACTTATGTTTATTCTTTATATTGACCAATTACACTAGTTGTTTGTTTGAATAATTCCTCACGGGAGTTTAACACAGCAGATTCCAGTCACTTTTTCTTTATCGCCACTCTACCACAACATTTTAAATATTTTCTTTTAGTACCATCTTCTGGAAACATTTTTGAACACCAAGCAAGAGGTAGAAAAGCAAGTAACCTCTCATTTGTTACAGAGGACTATTTTTTTTCAAAAATTGTTGCATTGTCTACCTTGTCTTCATTTCTGTAGTTGTTATAACCATTTTACTACAAGCAAGTCCTATTTGAAAAATGTTAGAAAAATGAGAGATTGTAGTTGGAGTACAATTTGTCAACTGAAACCAATGAGGTATCATTTTTCTTGGAAGCTAATGAATACAGCTGGGAATTCTATAGTTTTCAACGACTTCAGTACTGTTGAAAGGATGGAAATGTAAATAAAAAAAATTCCTAACTTGTCCTTCAGCGCCATCTTCTGGAAACATTTGTGCACACTATCCTAAGAGTATAAAGGCAAGTGACCTCTCATTGGATGCATTGTGATATATACTTTCAGAAAATGTATGCTTTTAGCAGGGAATTTTGATATTTTGGAGTGATTATACCTTCAATCTATGTATAGTGAATTTTGGGCAGTTTTACCATGTAACCAATGGAATGTAAATTTTAGTTCATAAAGCTGAAAATACACCTTTGCTCTGCTGCTACTTTGAAGGTCTGTGCAAATCATGTATGTAGGTAAAACTATACATAGTTGCACAATGCCAAATTTACTTGATACCATGAAAAAGCCATATCTGTTCTGGAAAAAATATTATATAGTTTTCCATATATAATTAAAACATTAACTAAAGGAACCATACCCCCCCTCCCCCAAGAGTATAAAACAATTCCCCAAGCCTCTCTCACTGAAAGGTTTAATGTTAGGGCCCTTCTCGGGGTCAGCAGTGATTATTGCTCTGATGTTTTTATCAAAAGTTATCACAATCCAGTGTTTGGATAGACTACCTCTTAGCTGGTTCTATTCTTAAATGTATTTTGTAATAAGTCTAGGTATTTCATCCTTCTTGTCACTTTTAGCATTAACTAGAAGATTTCCATCTTTTCTACCTCTCTTTGCCCTATGGCATGCTTTATTAATCCATTGGAGTCCAGATTCTCTCTCCTGAAATGTACTTTTTAATCTGAAGCTTGTTCTTCAAAAAGGTAATGTGTGTAGAAGTTCCTTCTCACTCTGAGAAACTGCCCTTCAAGTATTACCCTAGTGAGCAGCAGGAGGTGATGGCTCCCAACAGACTAGTCCTAGCTTAAGGTTTTCTATAAAAGTTGGTCACTAGGCCATCCACAAGATGTTCAGATCCCAAAATTATATATGATTCCTATTCCAGTAAATGTGTGAGGAAAGGGAAATTACATTTCAATCAGTTTGCCAGTGTTTTATTGTGCAGTTTCACATTCACAATATTTTTCAGTCTCCACTGGCTATTTGAAAGACTATTTATTCTGAAGCTTCTGGTATTGACTGGGTTCTCCAGAATCCTCATCACTTCCCTCACATATTGAGATTCCACATCAATACCAGATTGAACATACCAAAATGGCAACATTTTATATTGTACCCAAGACGCATAAAATAATTAAAACAATCCCCAAAGTAAGGTTGAATGTGTAGGGAATTGGACACCTGCCAGGATCTAGAAGTGTCTACATAGCACTGAGACTTTCTTTAGGGGTTACTATCTTTTGTTAACGATACAATGGATGCTGAGATGCTGTAAACTAAAATACCTTATTAGATGTAGAATCATTCTATTCAAATATAAGGGAAGAACTTTTTTTTTTTTTTTTCTTTTTTTTTTTTCCTCTCTCTCCAGCCTCGTCAACTATGTTATTATGTAAATTAGTCTCAAGGCATGCCAAAAATTCCTAGAAAGTTGGGGTCATCGTATTAAACTTCAATTAGACTTTGAGGTTAAGTCATTAGATTTCCTGTTATAGAAAAACAGGTTTTTGTTTAATGTACTGTTCCCCCACGTATGCTGGATTACACCTGGAATGATTGGAGTGTGTCGTGGTATATGATCTTATAGTGCTTTGGGTTGCGGGTGGCCCTCTGGATAAGAGACAGTGATGACATGCTACTTCTTTGAGAGGGCACTTGTATGGAATGTAGACATTTTTAATACTCTCAACCACTATAACAGGAATCTGAGTCCCACATACAGGTATTGTAGGAATCTTGAATTTGAACATCTTGTGGGTGGCTAATGGCCTGGTGATTTTTTCTATAGAAAAACTACAGCTACTACTAGCCTGTTGGAAGCCAGTAGTCCTCACCCCTTTCTACTCACTTGGGGGATTCCTATGGGGCAGTTCCTCACAATGCAGTGCAACTGCTGCACAGATAACCATTTTGAGGTATAAATTTAAAAAGCAGATTTTAAGAGAGGGGCATTTAGACTACAATGGATTAATCAAGGCTACCATAAGGCAAAGACAAGAAGGAAGAATCTTCTATTTTATAAGTGGCAAAAAGGACAAGACACTCAGATTTATTATAAAATACAATGAACTGTGGAACCAGCCAAAATGTATTCTAACTAAACACTGGAATGTGTTAAAGAGGAATAGAAGAGAATAGACCACTGACAGCGGGAAGGGCCCCAGCATTAAAAAGTTAAGTTGGTTCACAGCCATTTTCAGACCTCAAAAAATGAATTGGCTGGAGAATAGAATGTTCCCAAAACAAAGTTTCATTTGCAAATAGTCAAGTATGTGTCATGAGATAAATACATACCTGAAGGAAAAGAATATAGGAAGCATAATATCAGTAAGTTCAGTTGTAGGACTAAAGGAATAGTTTATATGTTACAGTATAGCTGCCGACTGAAATATGTGGGAAAGACCAATTTTAAAAGTGATGGAAATGCAAAAGGAATAATAGGGGAATAAGAGGAGGGGGCCAATAATAAATTCCTCCTCAAAGCATAAGCAATTTTTGATGTTTAATCTAGGTACTCCTAACCCAAAGAGTCTAAGGGGTAGATTTAAAGGCAGCCGTTAAACCATCTGCTAAGTAAAAAAGGCACATCGACTGCAAAGAACACATGATTTACGGCAGATTTAAAGGAAAGAGTACAAGAATAGCTATCGAGAGTAGGCACAACAAAAACATGTAACACAAAAACCAGCGTCGCACCTGATTTCGCATCACTGTGCATCCCAAACACCCGTTAAAACACAACTTAAGTAAAAATGTAACATTACGGCTGCCGTTGTCTAGCAACCCTGATAGATTCACAAACAAAATTCAAACCTACAGCCAAATCCAAGGCCCCAAAGTTGCAACATGCAAAAATGTTCAAATACACCTATATATACCTCAAAATAACGGTCACACCCTGTCTGTGTTTCAAGTTTTAGCATGCTAGATCACAGGACCCAGGAGTGGAGGATAGTGTTTAGAGAGAGGGGGAGAGGGAGAGAGAGAGAGAGAAGCATACAGAGAAGTAAGGTAGAAGGATTTTGGAGAGGAGAGAATTACATTTAGACACACAGTACACTTTTGCACATACATACATACACATAGTCTTTTTTTTTTTTTTTTTTTTCCATCACACGTTACACATTTTAAACTTAATTTTTACAGTGTGAATCTGTGACTGAAAGTGTGTGACAGAGAGTGGGATCGAGTGTGTCTGTGAGGGCCTGTGGGAGTGCCTGGGTGTGAGTGGGTGAATGATGGCCAGGAGAGGAGGACAGGAGAGAGGGATGGGGAGAGTAGTGGAGAAGGAGGAAGGAGAGCAGGACATCCCTGTTGAGAGCAGGGGTGGGAGAGGGAGATCCGCAGGGCGGAGGTGGACCAGGCCCAGAAGAGCAGGGACAGAACCTGCAGTGGGACGAGGGGTAGTTCCTGGGGACCACCACACACAGGCAGGGGCAGAGCAGGCAGAACACTCCGGTTCTGACTCCTTGCATGACGGAGCTGAGGGGGACAGGGATCCCCGATATACCAAGGAGGAGAACACGGCCCTCGTGGAGGCTGTGCTGGAGAGGGAGAGTGTCCTCTCTCCGGGGGAGAGGGTGCCTGGAACCAAATCTGCAGCTGGGTTAATGCGGTGGTCACCTGCAGACGGGATGTGGACTCAATCAAAAAGAGATGGGGCGACTGCAAAAGGCAGGTGAAGAAGATTATGGGGGATGCCGCCCTGCACGCCCGAGCCACTGGAGGTGGTCCACCTGTCCCCATCACCTTCAGCACATGGGAGGAGAGGCTGCGGCAGACCCTGTCAGCTACGCTGATTGAGGGGGTCCCTGGAGGATCAGACACTGGGGATGAGAGGAGCCTCTACACTACTCTTAAGTGCATCACCCCAAAACCACACCACCTCAAACCACACACCCATCACAAACAAACACAGTCACATCCCAACATTTGCCCCTCATTCATCCACACAACTGCACCAACACAGCACCCTGAGGGTTTAAACAGGATGCAAGACAAGGACAAATGTCAGGGTTCAACAAGGCCCAAACCTGTCCAACTCCCTGGTTAACCCTCATGTTGCTGTGCTGATCACACACAATACACACAAACCATGCTCAGAAAAGTGTTGTATGTCAAACATCACAATTGTTTGCACACAATGTTACCCATGTTCCCACAGGGAATCCAGCACATAACCCAATGAGTGCTAGAGGGATTATCAATGCATCGATCAACAATGCTTTGCCAACCACTCCGGTACTCAAAGGGTTAACCAGACAACAAACACATGTCGATAGGCTAACAATTACATGACACATAGGGGACATTCACTAAGTTGTGAAAAAGAGCTGATGTAGAGAATTTTACACTTACATACCCTCACTTTACCAATTACATTGTTAGTCTATGGAGAATATTCAATAACGTGAATCAAGCTGCACAGGCCCCATTGTATGGACTCCATAAAAAACATTGCAGATGGGGAAATGAGATCACTGGAGAAGTCAGCATCATAATCAGTTCATCAGGTCTACTTAACCACTTACTGAATCACTAAAAGGATGGATCAGGTCACAAATCACAGTGTCACTGAGAATAACTGGTTGTATGTGCAACACACAGGCCAAAAACAATTACACATAACTAAAGGTGAAAAAGTTGCCCTTGGTGTTGTGTATGCAATCATTTACTGTAACTTGAATTTACATATCTCACATGTGATTCACATATGGATCCCTAGGAGTGCTGATGCCATGGATGGATGGTACACCAGCCACTATTTGCAGGATACATATGGAAACCAAGTATGAACCATTGAGGTTTGGTCAATAACAGGCCATGAATTGTGGATATCTATGATCGGGTCTGGCTGCCTCACACAGAAGGATGGATGGGCTGATCCAGAAAAAAAAAGGCCTCAATCAAATATATCCTTCAATACTGGCTTGATTGTTGCCCCTCAGGATTCAGCTTGAACAGACCTCATGGACAGGATCCTGTAATGTACATCAATCCCTGATTGCCACGGTGGTATCCCATGCATCACAATGCAATGCATAGGATACCATCATGACAACCAGAGAGTAACATGTAAAATCAGACAAAATCCAGCGTGTGGTTACGCGTTGACAAATGTGTAATCCAATATATCTTCATACAGACACAGATTGAATAGTGATGGTTCTTCTTTATTGTGTCTCAGAGTACATTAGAACGTGCATGTGTTTTCTGTGTGTATTGCCTATATGCATTAAACACTTGTATGAGAACACTAAATGTACTTTGAAACTAAATCGTACTACTTTAGTAACACTGCTGTCCTGCTCATGTGTTGTCCACAAGGTTTGACAACTCTGTAGATGAGCATCCTAACTGTACAGGTTATTACACTTGTGAATTTGTGTTTTCTGTGTCTATATGAGAATGTTCCAGTAGAGGTTGCTGTGAACCTCAGGTCAAACATTGCATCACCAACACAAACACTTAGAACACCAAGGGGTGAGCTTCATAGAAGTGTTGTCAATACATCAGTCCAGTCACATGGAAGATCTTCAATTCAAGGAAGGATCATGCTATGGATGCCTGTGGAACAAGAAGACAGGATTTTGAGCATTAGACCGGAACTGATCATCAAGCAACAACAATTTCACTTTATAATCCCCTCAATTTTCTTAATTACAGGTGAGTACACAAACCGTTGCTTGGTAATGTGTTGTGTACTCATCTGTAACCAATTATGTGGAGAACTAAGGAAATGTGAACCAGCCCTATGGATATGTGCCCCTGACATGAATACACACATCAACAAGTGTTCTGAGAGCTCCATGGAAGTAATGAATTTGGGTTGCCACTGTGAAAGTGACAGTGGCAGCCCAATGTCATTTGTTCCATGGAACTATTAGGACATATTTGTTGATGTGTGTATTCATGTCAGGGGCACATATGTCTGCACACTCACAGGTCAGCATGGAGTCCCTGGTAATCTGATCTACGTATCATGACCTCTACGTTGTGTAACAATACCACTGTACATCTACCCCTCTGCTGCTTTTCTCAGCTCTAGCACAATCCAGGTCCCATATTGAGTCCAATGGCCCTTTAACCCCTGATGTGACTGAGCATTATCCAGTGCATAGCATTGGATAATACACTTTTGCTACAGGACTAGCATGGTTGCTCAGGCTATGATCATGGCAAATCAAGTTAGGTGCTGTCAATCAAGCCCTGTAAGGTGATGAACATGGGTTATGTGTCGTACCTTGTTTCTCCTGGGGGTGTGCGTGATATCCTTGGGGTCTGTATGTCAACGTGGAGAGGGGAATGGAGGATGGTTTTGGAATCCCCACACACAATATGCCACGTCCATGGTATGGTTGATGTTTGGGGCCATGCTGCTGCCAGTGCAGTGCTGTGTCAATGTTCCTGTGGGGTGAGACAGAACATCATGTGCAGTGTGGTTAGTGTGTTGGCACCAATTCACAGGACTGATGGGGGGCTTGCATGGATTGTTTGCATGTCTGTGTTATACTCACAGGTAAAGTGTTCCGTGATGAGCCTGTCTCTGATCTGCGCCCCTCTCAAGGTCTCCTCAACATGGCCTATGTCTATGGGCACTTCAGGTATGGGGGGGGGGGGGTCCTGGAAGTGATCCAGCAGCCTGGTGTCCATTGCGATGTTGTGCAGTATTGCGCACGCCATAATTATGTTGCACACTTTTCCAGGTGCATACTGCAGTGCTCCCCCCAAGTGGTCCAGACATCGAAATCGTGACTTGAGGAGGCCAAAGGTCTGCTCAGTGGCATTCCTTGTTCTGCCATGAGCCTGGTTGTACCTTTACTGGGCATGTGTTTGATGATTGGCCACAGGGGTCAGTAGCCAGGACTTGCAGCCATAGCCAGCATCACCTGTGTAATGTGAGTGACATGGTGAGACAGGGAGCACATGTTGTGTGAATGATGTTTTGTGTGGTGGACGTACTAGCTGTGGGTCAAGAGCATTCTGAGCAGCGTTGTGTGTACACCTGTGGATGTGGTGTGATTCTGTATTGTGAACTCACCCAAAAGCCATCCCCCTGTATAATAATAATAATGTAGGAATCATGTGAGCTGCCAGGATACTTTGCACAGACATTCATAATCATCATATCGCTGTCACACACCATCTGCACATTCATGGAGTGGAAGTTCTTCCTGTTGATGAATAGCTGTGCATCACGTGCTGGGGCTTTAATACGGACATGGGTGCAATCTATAGCACCCATGACCCTGGGCATGCCTCCCCTTGCGTAAAAGGCCTGCTTGAGGTGTATCCAGTCCATGTCGGTGGTGGGGAAATGTATATAAGTAATGCCTTGCTTTTGAGGGCTAGCAAGACCTGGGCCAGCACCCTGGAGAATGTGGCCTGTGACATGCCAGATGCATAACCTTCAGTTGACTGGAAGTCCCTACTTGCCATGAAGTGTATAGCACACAGTAGTTTTTGCAGGCCAAATAGGGCATGGTTGTGGATGTAGATGAGATCCACCTGATCCTTGATGACCTTATACAAGGCAATGATGCTGTCAGGCCTCAACCTGTAGCTATCAATGACCTCATCATCGGTCATTCCAAAGAGGGTGACTCTTGGGCGGTATACCCTGGTGGTCGTCTATACATCCTCTGCTGCTGTGGAGCATCCTGTTGCTGCAGCTGTGCATCTGCAGGCAGGTGCTGTCCTCCAGGTGGGGATGGACTCCTGTGTGGCTGCTGAGCCAGAGCCTCCTCACTTGCAACAGGTGAAGGCTGTTGATCAGGTGTGCCTGGGGGTTGCTGGTGTTCCCTAGCTCTCTCCCTTGCACACCTTCTCCGCAGTCTTCGCAACAATATGTAACCCAACATACTGATTGCGCTCTCTATCTATCTCTATCTCTCCCTCCCTGAGTGGAAGACAAGCCACAGGTGAGTGTGGTGAGTTGTCCCTTTAAGTACTTGATAGGGCGTTGTGTAGGTGTGGTGATGAGGTGAGTGCTGACCAATGGAAAGTTTGTTTTTGTCCAGGTAAGTGTTTGCAGGTGTGTGTGTGTGTGTGTGTGTTATAAGATGTGGTGTGTTGTGCTTGGTATGTCTGCCATTTGCGGGTGTGTAGTTGTGGGGTGCAGGTTGCGTGTGCATCGCGTGTTGATGTTGGACAGGTGAGCTTGTTTTTGCAGGTGTCTGTGTCATGTGATAACCCCCATTGTTCCGTGCTGTGTTGGTGTTTTTTTGGGGGGTCCTTGTCCCTGTGGTGTTGCTTGTTGTGTGTGAGAGTGATTTGTGATGTCTGTCCATGTTTTTGTGTTGTTTTGACATTGCACGAATTAATTTTTCCATTTACATGCTTGTCCGGTAAGCATTTTGTGTATTTTCCTATGTAATGGGTGTTTGGTTTTGACCGTTAAGTGTCTAACGGCTAAGAAGAGTGGGTCTTAACTTTTTCTCGTTAAGTGTCTCTTTTTTTCAGCCGTTACCAGTACCGCAAGCCTTTAAATGGCTCTGGGGAATCTTGTTCCATGCGTCTCAATGCACGAGGTGTATCGACCGTGAAGATTATCAAACTGCTGATAGCTGTTCTTTAGACGGATCTTTAAATTGCTACATGAAACTTAACGCACCCGTTAGTGCATTTTTTTCATAACGGCTGCCTTTAAATCTACCCCTAAATGAGGAGATAAAATATGGTTGCTTGTATTTAAAAAAAAATAATAATGCTGGAAAAAAAAAAAAAAAAAAAAAAAAAACCTTCTGGGGGAACATTATAGAAATTGGAGTGGGTGATTTGACTATAAGCATGGTCTTTTGGAGTTAACATTGAGCAATAAAACGGTAACATTCTTCATATTTAAGATTTCAATTGGAGCCCTCTATGGAGAGCAAGAAATCCCAGAAGTCCTATTAGCGGAAGTGCGCTGTAGTTGAAACATGTATCTGAGTTTGCAATGCATAAGAAGTTGGAAACCATCCATTCCACCTGCATGTTGCCAAAAATTCCACTATTATGATCATGGTCATGGGTGCGTATATCTCAGAATAATATGAGGAAGCTCCAGGTGGACTGAGGAAGAAGAGCAGGAGGCAATGAGCCCTATATATATCTGTTCTACTCTTATGTATGTTTAAAAATACACATCAGTGCCATGGACCAGCTAACATGCCATAGAGGCATTATAAATACTGAGGAGTATGAAACGAAAGTTGAGGAGTATTAAACGAAGGTTTAAAAATACAGGGGATTTTTTACTACAGTATTGACTTGCCCTAGCAGAAACTATATTTGACCCTTAAAGCCTGGGAGTGCTACTTTGGAGCTTACATTGACACCCACTGTAGTAGCCTGTTGTAAGGAATGAGTTTATTAACTTTGGAGAAACTGTTAGGTGGAACTAACATTATTTATGGCAGTAATATTGGGGTAGGTGGATGTGGGTCACCGGGGGAATTTTCGCTATTTATGTGCTCCCAAGGAATATGCACACCTGTGATCTTCTGTTGAATATTGTGTGTGGAGCCTATTTCAGGAACAGTCCTGGGAGTTCTATAGCTGTCATCAGGGGTGTCGGTACCCTGGTTTTGCGGAGGTGCTTCCCCGGAGACAGCATGCACAGATGGGCTGGATCATAGACGATGTATTGTATAGAGTTATCAATTTCTGTTTTTTGGAGAAGCTATTGCTCTTTCCTCCATCTATACACTCAGTCTTTCTCAGATTTGGTGCCTTTTTTTCTACATGTTTTAGGATAACGCCACTGTTCATGCCAGTAGAAAATAATTTAAATGCAATTAATTAAGTTGACATTTGTCAGTTTCTTTAAAACTTGGCCCGGCATTATACACTATATTTAGATCTTTAGAGTAATTAGGGATTTTTAAGTGTCTGCCTGAGAATTATGTGAGTTGTATTATCAGCAGCTGTTGGACTGCTCCTTGCACACCCCTTGTACTAAGCAGCAACATTGGATATACAAGCCCATATAGTATATGTGAATGAGTTTTTGCTGTATATACTATGCAGAGGAAGGGCCATATGTACAAAGAAAATTGGAGCATTACTTGACCAAATCAACTGCGCTGTTCCCCACCTCAGTGGGTTTAAATAGGGTAGTTAACACTTTGAATGTTATATAGGTCTCTAAATGTATTGCAATGCAGTGTGTGAAAATCTGTTTGCCATTCAAGCACTTAAGAGCACAATTTAAGCCAACATAATTTTTGGTTGTGATGTCTACCAGAATTTCTCCACTCTCTTTGTGTATGTGTTTAATTATGTTTGATCTGTGTACAGTCTGTATAATCCTTTCCTGTGTAGGTCACTTCAGCTGGGAGAAATACCTAAAGGAGACTGGGTCCCAGCCAGCCCCCCCTCACTGCTTCAGGCAGGTAAGAAAAGTGGGATTTGTGATTGTTATCCTTCTTTGTGTTTATACTTTTCCATATATCTTTCACACATTACTTTCTAAATATCAGTTTTCTGTGAACAGTAGTGATTACAGGTGTTATTTTTTTGGTCCTAAAAAACAGAACAAATATAAAATAATAATTTGGTGCATTCTGAATAACTACTTGATACATGCCCCTGCACGTCCCATAGTACGACTTGTGTTGCCCATCAGTAAGAGGGAAAAAACAATAGGGGCTATACAGACTGGGCCATATTCAGAAATATAAAGAGGAGCAAGTCAGCTTCACCATAGCAAATAAACAAAAGTACAAATGTCCCCTTGAAAGCCAGAGAGGTCCCCAGTGCATTGCCAAGCATTGTAATGCATTGGAGACCTCTTTAGCGCTCAGGGGCTAAACGCCCCATTTAAATCAATGGAAGTCATTTCTGTGGCGTCAATGTGGACACAGGAACCATGGAGGAAAATTCCAGGAGGCTGGGCAAGAATCAGTTTAAAAAAAAAAAAAAAACAGATCTGCAACTCCTCCCCTTTTCCTATTTAATCCCTCCCTTCCATATTAGTATCAGTTTTTTATAAGCATCCCTAGAAAGTTTGTCTGTGGGCCGTCTCCTCACAAAGAGTTTATATTACTTATTCATCCTCTGCAGGGTGTCCATAGAAGCAGCCATTATATAGTTACTCCCTTTTGTTTATGGTTTTATATTATTAAACCATGTACTGATGTGCTTGTGCACTCTTTTGTTTATTTTACCCACTGACTTCAAGCCAGAGACAAGTACAGGTTTGTTAACAGATTGATCTTGGTGTCAGTTGTTTGCTATAGGACATCTGGTTCATTGATGTGATCAGAGCAGATAGGCATTCAAGACGATTCCTGCTGGGGTGGATGACTAGTTCCTTGAAAAGACCCTGTCATTACTACTAGAGACCACATATTTGTAGGGCATTTGTTTTATGGATGTGTGATAGGATATCCTTGGCATATGAAGCAAAAGGAAATTGCAATTGCTGTCATCCTTTGGAGTATTTATACCTAGGACAGGGGTCAGGTTTTGGTTTTTTTAACCACACTGTCCTGTAATACCCTCAGGTGTCATAGTTTCCATTCCCAAGAGTAAAAGGCTCAAAGGATTTTATTCCAACCTTTTTTAAGGTTTCCGATAAGGATGGAGGATTCAGGTCAGTACTAGATCTGAAGTGCCTCAAAAATTTCTAAATGTTCCAAGGTTCTAGATGGAATCCTTGAGGTCTGTTCTAGTTACTTTGGAACCAGAATAATTTCTTTCTTCATTAGACCTAAAGCAGGCATACATCCACATTCCATTAAATAATTTCCACATCATGGCAATTCCTTTTGGGTTAGCGTCCAGACTATTTAGAAAAGTGATTTAATCATTAGCAAAAGGGATTAACATCACCTCTTACCTGGATGACACAAAGACCAACACTATTTCAGACACATCTACAGATGGCTATTGATATCCTCAGAAAACATGGATGGGTATTCAATTTGGAAAAGTTTAATCTAATTTCAAACAAAGTCATGGTTTTCCTGTGCTTTCAATTCAATGCCAATCAGAAATGTAGTTTTCTTCCTTCAGAGACGAATTAACTAATCACATCTAGAGTTAATGCAATGTTGATTTCAGACATTGCATGTAGGTGGTAGGTACGGTGTTGTCCACATCAGAATCCGTTCCCTTTTCCCAGTTTCATATGAGGCATTTAAAATTGGATCTTCTTTCAAAACCATGGGACATTGTTTCACGGTCCCTCTCCACGCCCCCTGTGAGGTTTCCTCCACCCCGCCCCTTTCTAGCATCCCGATTGTTGTATCTCCTCGGCGTCCGAGCTGCATCCACCACGAGATCAGCTCAGTTGTATTGATGCAGATTTACACTATAATTGCATTACAAGTACTATCAGTGGCTGACATGGTTCTTTAAGATATCGGTGACTTCACCGATCCAGGAACAACGCTGCACCATCCAGGAGTATCCTAAAAGGAAATACTGAAAGGAGTTAGCAGGAGGTTGTGAGGACACAGAACGTTGACGACACATGAGAAGTACCGTATGATATGCATTAAGCCCAAGAAGGGCAATTGTGAGTGCAAACTTGTTACTGTTTTTATATTTATTATTCTACATTAAACTACTACACTTAGATTTGCTCTTTCTACTTGTTTCTTGCACTGTGTTGTGAGTTGTTACAGATCCAGACTTCTTTCAAAACCAGGACAAAGAAATTCAGACTCGGGCGATACTGTTATCTCAGGTGACTCATTAGCCATTAAAATGATGGCTGAACTACTAAAACCTGAAGGGGAAATCCTTCTTGGCCTTGGCCTGGGAAGTGGCCACTACAGATTCCAGTCAGGATGGGGAACAGTTTACAAAAACCTGTCTGTTCAGTGATAAGTCAGAACAGGAGTGATGTCTTCTCTTCAGTGTGCCTTGCACTCAAGGCAGCGTATATGGCCTTTTCCACTTGGATGATCCTCTTGAACGAACATCCCACTCAGATTCTATCCAACAACAAAAGAAAAAAAAAAAAAACTACAGTGGCTTACACAAATCACCAAGGTGACACCAGAAGCAAAGCAGTATGGAGGGAAGGCCATTATTCTCAGGGTGCTTGTGAAGCTCAAACAGAAAATAAATGGGACATTATTTTAATAGCACGAGTATGGATTTGCTGAGTGTGCCATCACACTCAACAAAGTCTTACTGTGGAAGATCTATGGGATCTTTGAGTATTTTCTAGATTTTCTGTCCCAAGGGCCAGCTCGTAATCCAAATCCAACCAATCTATCTTTGTTTTGGAGATTCAGTCATTCAAATTATGTTAGGAGCCCATGAACCAGTTTCTGTCTTCCGTTTCTGCAAAAGGTAACATTTTCATCCATATGAATTTGTTACCCCTTCTTTTGTCCTTTATCCAAGCAGGGTTAAATGAAGGCCTCAAACGGAGTTCTTTGAAGATCTCAGATTAGCAGTTTTCTTCAAAGGAAAACACATATTCTGAAAACTTTTACCTTTTTGAAAAGCATAGCCTATGTGACACTTTTCTGTAGAGAATCAGATTCTCCTTGGGATCTAAATCTGGTCCTTAAAGTCTTTCAGAAGGAAACATTTGAACCTATAAAAAGTTGTTTCTAACTGCGATCTCTTTACCTAGAAGGGTTTAAGAACTCAATGCCCCATCATGCAAATCTCCTTATTTTTTTTACAAAAATAATGTAGTTTTAAGAACGAATTAGGAGTTTCAACAAAAGGTAATCTTATATTTCCACATTAATCAAGAACTGATTTTACCATCTTTGTTTCCTAGCCCATCTAATCTAGTAAAAAAAAAGACATCATTTGAGCTGTAAAGATTTGAAGAAAAGAATGTTTTAGGGGATAAGAAAAGTTCAAACTGCATCTAATGTCACTGTTGCTTCTTGGATAAAATGGACAATTAAACAAGCCAATATCCTTAGATCTCAACCATTTGAGTCTAATCTCCTAGATCTGTCAGTTCCTCAAGGTCCTGTAAAAATCATGCTTCAGTAGATGTAGGGCTTCCACCTTGTCCTCTACCCATACTTTTAAAAAGTTTGACAAAGTTAATGTGCTTGTACACATGGACAAGAATAGCACGCACAAGTTTTATCTCTCTCCTGATACTATTTATTATATATTTATTTATGAGAAGGTTTTTGGACTTCCCGATGGTCCATGTGTCCCGAATGTTGCAAGAGAAAAAGGATATGTTTACTTACCAGCAGATCCTTTTCTCTTAGTCTTTTGAAAGAACAAAAACTCCTTTTGTCTCCATGGTGCATTTGATTTTCTATTTAATTGCACCTTGTTAGCTTCCTGAGTAGTTGTTTTTGTTTTCTATTCTAATGCAGGAATGAGAAACTTTCCCTCATTGGGAGCTTGAATACTATTTAGTACATATCCTTCCATTTACTATAGCTGCATTCTGCCCAGGTTACTATATCACTCTACAGTGAGAGGCACAGACTGCATGACTGATGTACTAAGAAGAACTGGAGCAATTATTCGACAGGTTAACTGTATCATCGGGGATAAATAAAAATCTGGTTGATTTAATTGGGATGTTTGGGCCTTTTAATGTAAGTAGTCTGCAGTGCATAGACCTCTCTAGAATTCAGTGGGTTAAAAATCCCCTTTAAATGGGCATTTAGTCAGTTTTATTTTCCCTAGAATTACTCGACTTATTCTTAGTACATCAGCTTTCATGTCCAATTCATCCACTCTCTCTGTCATAAGAGGATGGAGAATCCTTGCACCATACTTCATTTTTTTGTATATATCGCTCAAAGACCAAGTAACAAAAGGATTCCATGGTTTTAGACTACTTGTGATTTTCACCATTTAATATGTTTTGTGGTGCTTCTTCTCGCCCTTTGCAGTCCTGCTCACCCCCATCCAATGATTATAAGATTGGGATGAAGTTGGAGGCCCAGGACCCGAGGAACACAACCTCCACCTGCATTGCCTCTGTTGTAGGTCTCACGGGAGCTCGGCTCAGACTTCGCCTAGATGGGAGTGACAACAAAAATGATTTCTGGAGACTGGTGGATTCTTCAGAGATCCAGCCTATCGGGACATGTGAGAAGAGTGGGGGCATGTTACAGCCTCCTCTAGGTGAGACCCCTGGATTTTGGTACTAGCCAGCCTATATATTTAGGGTCTGATGTACTAAAAAAAAACAACAACCCCCCCCCCCCCACAGAATTGGGGCTAAAGAGGTTTACAGCCTATGGGTGGGCCATTATAATCCCAGTAAGACAAAGGTGCTGTAGTCCATGGTCCCATTGAGTCTTCTGTATAAAGACAAAGTGGAGATATTCTGGGGCACCCCAACTTCACTGTAAGGGATAAGAACATTCCTGTTAATTAATATGGGAATTTCATCCCCTTCAGTGGTCTCCGACACATTTGCATTTTTTTTGTCCCTGTAGTGCAGTTAGTTTGCACCTGAATAGTTTTACTTTGCCTTTATACATAATCTTGCATACTAAAGACTGGGTTAGAGGAGTTTTGGCTAATTAGTCCATAATAGTCACCACACAGGCTGCAAACCTATTCAGTTCCAAGATCTCCTTCCCATGCAGCGTCGCCCATTATGAAAGGTCCTATGCTGAGCTATGGTGCCTCTCACACAGGTGACTACTGACTTGCGTGAACTTACCAAAGTCCAAAATATTGTACCATTACTTTGTCCACACAGTAATGATGTGATAAGGTATGTCTGCACTGAGGTCTATGGGGCCTCTGGGAGACCTTCTAACACAAGTGATGATGTAGGTTACAGTGCTTAGCGCAACCACCAATGAATGGCTGACTCATGGGTGCCAGCCAGTAATATTAGCTGACACTCACATGGGCTGACCATCAGACATGCTTCTCCTGCCTCCGGAGCATCAGAAGAACACAAGGTGTGAATGAAAGAGCACAGATGAATTAACTGTAGCAGGGTGCTGCAACAGTTCTCTCACCCATGAGAATGATCCATTATTTACTGCTTGCACTGACCCAGTTAGTGAGTTGGTACATAGGCATCTTATCATTATTACATAGTGAGGAGAATGTATGAATATAAATACACTACTATAGTAACATTGTTGATGAGGCTGAAAAAAGACATGTATGCATCGAGTTCAGCTCAAAGGACCGCTTTTGTGCTGTGCAGCTGCTTAACAACTAGTTAACAGAGATTTTTATGTGAAAAAATAGCAACTTACAGACGGGGTAGGTAGTGTGGGCATGTATAGGGACAGTGCCATACCTCTGCACTCTAGTTACTATTGAGTACTAACAGGTTATAGAGAAAACTGGCACAAAATTGTTCCTTTCACATATACATGCTATAAGCATTTGGTCATAAGCAGTGGGGCAACACTAGATTTTAAAGTCTGGTTATTATAGAAGCAAATGGGTTGGGGTGGTAGATTGAAACCTAATTTGTTCTTGTGGTGTCTACATTGTCATTGTAGCAATACTTCTCATCAGGGCCATAGTTACATATTATGCACCCTTAGGTAAAGGCGCACTAGGTGACGGTAGCACTTCCCATGGCCACACTCCACCCCTTGCATCACCTCAGACTCCTCAACTGTTGTTTAGCATAGAATAACATTTTATACAACAGAAGGGCTATTAATCTTTTGGATACTAGAGAGCTTTCCAGGGAATTGCTTTACAATGCACTGGAAACTTCTCTAGCATCCAAGGGCTTAAATAGTGCTCAGCAAAGAGTTATATAAACTGGTAATTAAAGTAACCACTATAAACTGGTTGCAGGTGTGTACTGCAGGGGACATTGTAGTTTCTCTGGCCAGATTTCTAATTCAAAATGTGGGTGTGATCAGCATACCTGAGAAACCTCTCAATGTGAACCTCCAGTCTGTTACCTGCAGGACCTAATGGGAAATCCTTCTCGGCTCCTCATAATCTAGTGCAGTATATTGTCTTTGTTTTAGCCACACAGTGAGGCTGATGTACTAAGAAGAGCTGAAGCAGTTCTCAAGCAAGCCATCTGCACCAGAGAAATAAAAATTCACTATATTCCCTTTTATTTAAAGGGATAGTAACACTATTTTTGCATATTGTTTATCTCCAGAGTAATTGTAGGGTTTATCCTCCTGAGTAAAACAAGGGTGCTCCCTCTTTAAATAGGTGTTTTATTCAAAGTTAAAGCAGATCTAAGACCTGAAAGTGATGCAGTTGCTACAGCTCTGGTCAGTTGACCATGGACCTTCATAGATGGTGTAGCAACAGTGCCACTGTTGAATTTCAGGCCATTTAGATATTACAAAGCAATGTGTTGAAGATCCCGCTAGCATTCAAGGGGTTAGAAGCCCCATTTAAATAAAAAGAACAAAACGTTCATTCATCCTCTGCATGCAGTTGATTTGTCCCAGAATTGCTTCCGTTCTTAGTATATCCCCTTTGGTGTGATTATAGAGTGTGTTGTCTGTTTACAGCTGGGCATGAAGAGCACTGTAATCCAGCAACAGCTGAGGGGCAGGTTGTATGTGGTCACTGAGTCCTGCAATGAAGAATTATGTCTACCTCCATGAATATTCTTTATGGATGTAGGAATAAAGCCATACATCATGGATTTATAGGGCCGTTATGGTTTTCTTCACAGATTAAAATAGCTTGGGTTTGTTATTAGGAGCATACCTTTGAAATCTCCAGATTTGACCCTGATACTCCGTTTTATAATTAACTGAATTACCGGGTCTCTGGAGGCTGACTCCCAGGACTCGGTGAGTTTCTTTGTAACTCCACCCACTTCACAGCCAGTTCTGGTCACACTCCTCCCTGTTTTTCCCACGCTCTTAAGCACAACTCGCTCTTCCCAGTCGTCTGCCCCCTTTGAAGTGAACTGCGTCATTTCAACCCACAAATCTTAATGGACCTTTTGGAGGACTGGGACAGAAAGGTTCCCAGGTATGATTAGGAGCTGTTAATGTACCTTTTTTGCATCTCCTTTGCCACTGATTTTTCTCATCCAGGGCACCATAGCACTTTAGTGTGCCAAAGGCATTGACTTAGAGTGACCCCTTTTTTTCCCATAAAGCTTTGAGATAAAAGGAAATGTTAAGTTTAACTTATGGAAACTGATATTCACAGTAAATTATGTTTTTATTGTTCTGATTGTCAGAGGTTATAACTATATGTATAAACTTGTAACCGTCATTACCCCTTGGCAAATTGCATATTATTATGTATTATTATAAATCAATGGGAATTTTTATTCATTTCGTATAGTGACGTTGTTTCTGTTTTTTCCAGCCTCAGTGTGTTTATTATCAACTTGTTCTCAGCATTGCTATACCATGTTTAGGTTTCAGACTTAATGCGTCTTCATGGCCTATGTTTCTTCTGAAGACCCTAAATGGAGCTGAGATGGCACCTTCCAAAATATTCCACAAGGTAAGAGACACTACCTCCAGATGTCTGTACCTTTTATGTAAACAGGGAGTTTAAAGGAACAGTAAACCTTAAGCCTAAACTACCAAAAAAGAACGGTCTTAGGGGAGATGCCTTAAAATGATAAAATGCAGATGACTTCTCTAGTGATAGCTTTTCATCAATTCCTATGGTATTCTATGGAGCCAATGAACTAAGATTTCTTAAGTGGGAGAAATCGTACTGCATAGGCTCCATAGAGTGACATAGAAACTGGAGAAGTTATATCTGGAGAAGTCATCTTCACATTATCACCTCTATATCATACCTTAGTGTATAACCCCTAATGTGTCATAGGCTACTGTCAGTGACATAACTACAGGGGGAAAGAGGTTGCAACTGTGACAAGACCCAGCATCAAAGGGAGCCGGTTTGCTTTGCACTATCCTGCAACTGCTTGCAATCAGACCAGTTTCCTTTCTTGGCTCATGGCTGCTGATACCATCACACATGGCTTCCGCTAGCCAACATAATAAGAATATCAGCCTTGAGCCCCTTCCCATTTCTTCATTAACCCTTTGAACAATAGAGAGATGTCCTACAGATCGCTAGACATTGACATAGTGCAGAATCTCCCTGGCACTGCAAATGAATTACTTTTTAATCTTTCCCTGTCACTTGAAAACCATCTGAGATCCTTTGGTGGTGAACTGTACTTTGGGCCTGTGTGAGCATATGATTCAGACTTGCTCCAGGACTTCAGATAAGGCCTGTATCTGTGTGGATTTATTCATACTTTCTCCAGACCGTGTGTGTGTTTACTGGGGCTGCTGAGTCACTTGCCCAATCCTGTGCTTATTTCTGCAGGGTCAGCTAAATCCTCCTGGCTTTATCAGTGACTAGAAATATGGGGTCTGAAAAAGGAAAAACTTCCTAACTTCTCAAACCCAATATAACCACTGTGGTTGCTCACTGCTGAAATTCCTACTCTGTGTGATCACAGTAGTTGAGCTTGTGAATTCAGAAAGTTTGTCCCTTCTCAGGCCCTATATTCTCCAGTCACCAGTCAAGCCCGAAGATGAAGCCTTCAGGAGACACTGCAGAAATCTGTGTTAGATCGGGTGAGCACCTCAGTATTAATCACTGCGCTAATAAAATAGAATACTGGTAGCAGTAGCGGTACTTTAGACAGTTTAGATTTAAGAATTACTACTCTAATGATTTATGACATGTATTTTAATTGCTGTCATTTTCAGGAGCCTCCATCTCCACCCCAGAACCACTTTGAAATGGGGATGAAATTAGAAGCTGTGGACAGGAAAAATCCTCATTTTATCTGCCCTGCTACCATTGGGGAGGTGAGAGGAAGTGAAATCCTTGTGACATTCGATGGTTGGAGAGGAGCCTTTGATTACTGGTGTCGATATGATTCACGTGACATATTTCCTGTTGGATGGTGCTCTCTTACTGGTGATAATCTGCAGCCTCCTGGGACCAAAGGTACAGTGTTTGACAAGTGACAGTACACCTGTCAGTTATGTTTATTTCTCAACACAGTAACCATTAAGGTTGATGAACTAAGTAGAACTGGGGGGGGAGGCGCTAACATTCGCATGTTTTTTGTGATGTGATGCAGCCAGTCCTTCATGGAGAATAAGACCTACTTTGCCATTTGTGCACTAATAATTATGTATTCAAGGAGAGGAGTATACACATTTGGCATTAGGGTACGATGTTGGTATAAACCTATGTATTATACCTGTATAACTCTACCGTCAGGTTAATGACCAGGCAAATATCAAACTATTCAGTAATGCATTTCAAAGTTCTCCATAGCAGTGTAATGTTAAACTTCATTTTTTCAATCTTATATGAGGTTTCACATTAGACAGCTATGGGGAAGGTTGAAATACACTTCTATATGAAAAACTTTGGGGGAAAAAAGGCTAACTATCTCCAGTATACTAAAGTTACTTGTGAGGTGGTACACTTGAATCTGAGGTCAGCATAGAGACATTGAACATTTTCCTCAGAGATGCAAAGATGTTTGTGTGTTCTGACAGTATTGCCTGCTATGGGACTTGAACGCATAAACAAGAAAACAAAAATAACTCATTAAGTGTAAATATTCATCTAAAGCACTGTCAAAGAATATAGTCAAGTTTTTAAAATGAGTAGATGATGAGGGCAGATCTTAATGCATACCACTAGGCAGATTCAGGTCAAATTCAGATTCTCATTTGTATTACCACACGGGGGTGCAGCTAAAGGGTGATAAAGAGGTGATAAAGTGGAGATGACTTCTCCAGTGATATCACTTCTCCAAGTCCTATGTTATTCTATGGAACCAATGCACTAAGATTTCTCCAACTTTGGCTCTATATAGTAACATAGGAAATGGAGAAGTGATATCACTGGAGAAGTCATCTCCACTTCATCACCCCTTTATCACACCTTAGTGCATAACCAGCAAGATGTTTATTGAACTTTAGTTTGTCCTCCACTAGAGTAATTCTGTACTAACCCAAGTGCACCATAGGGCTGCAGATAGTTTGCTGCAGAATATCTCCACTTTACCTTTTTATATATAAGGCTCAGTGTTGCACAGTAAGGACTAAAGCAATTTTGGCTGATTTAATATATAGTGGCTACAATGTAGGCAAAATCATGCTTTGAGACAGTGGAGTAACCAGTCATTGGAATGCCCCTGTGCAAATACTTTTTGGGCCCTGAAACACAAAAATATTTTCACAGATACATAACTAGAACCTATTGGGCCCTGGGGCAGATGGGGACCCTTGGATACTGTGTACAACCACACTCCCTGCATCTCTTGTAGATACACCCTTGATTGCAGACATCTCTGGTGTTCAAGGTGTTAAATTGACTATTTAAATCTGAATTTTTTTGTCTTTTGCGGTGCAGTGGGTTTATTCCAGAATGACTCCAGGACATCAGCCTTATTGACACAGTTAGAATGGATATGTGATATAGGGTCTGTCCTTTGTACTGTGTGATGACATAGGCAGAAAGGGGCTATGGGAAAGAGGGTCTGTCCCTTTTTATCCACAGGTTATGAGGGATACTGTGGATGGGATTTAGGGTAATGCATCCTAATAATACATTCTCACCTTAAATTGGGCAGAATTTCCTACTGGCCTCTGTGAATCAATCCTGAATGGACTGGAACCCCACAATTAGTTTTTAATTAGTACTGGATATAGCCATGGAGGCAGACATAAATATGTGTTGCTGGTCTCCACAATCCTAAACTCCTTCCACTGTAGTGTTTCAAGGAAGGAAGTGGGAGGAAGTTTGGGTCCTTTGACAAAGGATTATGGGCCTTGTGTATAAAAGGGGAGCAATGGAATTCCATGGCAGACCAATTTCTCCTTAGGGGACAAATACAATTTCCAATTAATTTTAAATGTGGCTTTTTTAAACCCTTTGAAAGCTATAAAGGTCTCCAAAACAGGCCTCTCTAGCCTTCAAAGAGTTAAAAAGACGCATGTAAATCAATGGCAATCTGAGTAATGTTCATGTGTTCCCTATTGTGCTGTTGGTTTGCCCCATAATTGCACTGCTTCACTTTTATGAATCAGGTCCCATATTTGGACATGATTTCCAGTGCTAATTAAAGACTGATTTGGTTGAACTAATCCATTCAGAATTGATTCATAGTGGTCATTAGGATTTATGATGATCCGTTTTGCACCTTGGTTCATGATGGCCACTGGGCCTTATTAACCCCTTAAGGACTGGCCAATCTTGCATGCAGATGGCACTTAAGGACCACTGACCATTTTTTTTTCTTTTTCTTTTTTTTTCTTTCACTCATCCGGTTCATGGGTCCCAGAACGGTGTGCAGCCGCGCTGGGAGCCCTGAATTCCATGACTGTCCTGGCACCTCATGGGTCCTTATGGCTCACCAACCCATGATGTGCCAGGACCATCAAAGGTCAGTAAGGGGTTAAGAGGGTAAAATATGAGCATGTCAACTGACCCACAGGAGATGAAGAGATACCAGATAAAATTTCCCTTATTCACATTGGCTTAAATGTAGCTTTTAACCTCTTGAATGCTAGAGAGTTCTCCAATGCATTACAAAGCATTGAGATAGAGACCTCTCTATCATTTAAGGGGTTAAAAGCCCCATTTAAATCAATGGGAATTCCCTCCTATGGTTCAGTTAGTATGGTAGGTGATTATTTTTTGCTTTCTCTACATTTATCTCATCTCCCCTCCTCTACAGTAGCCATTCCAAAGAGCCCGCTGCCATCTGCAGGAATCGCTATGATGCGGGGTCCCAAGAACCTATTGCCAGTATTACCTGGGCGAAGACGCCGAAAGCCAGGCAGAAAGAAGGGTCAGCTGCCCAAAGCTCTTGTCCACCAACTCGCCAGCCCACCTCCCAAACTCTGTGAGCCCTTCCGTTTCCCTAAGAAGAGGGGCCCCAAGCCTGGAAGCAAGGTGAGGGAGCTTTTGTCTGATCTGCAGAAAAGTTTTATTAATTCTTTAACCCCTTAAGGAACCTTGACAGTCCTGGTACGTCATGGCTGGATTTGCTTTAAGGACCGATGACGTACCAGGACCGTCATGGAATTCCGGGTTCCCCGCGCGGCAGCACGCCGTTCGTGGAGTCCGGAATCGGATTCAATTTAAAAAAAAAAAAAAAAATATATATACATTAAAAAAAATGCTACGTGGTCCTTAAATGACCTCCTGGTGCATGCACGGCCGATCTTTAAGGGGTTAAAGGAGCAGTAATGGTAAGGGGAGAGGACATATCTAGGGACATATCTGACAGCTATGGAAATAGAGCTAATTTGCCCTGCAGATATCTGTGATATGCAAGGTTGGGTTATGTGAGATCTTTACTCTGCTCTTATGGCAGCAGAAACAGCACTGCTTGTTGTCTCCATTGAAGCACAGTGATAGTAAAATGGCAGCCAGTGGGCTTCAATGGAGATCATTTGCAATTCTAAGAGATTTCTATTAAGTGCCAACATCACCCAAACATCAGATCAGAGATCTGCAGGTCAAACAAGGGAGCATTGCAGATTGTTTTAGGACAACTGTCATCTGATAGTTGCCCTATTTGAAAATCTGCAGTGCTGGAAGCAGACCTCCTGATTATTGTAGGCTGCATTGTGAGACCTAATAAACCAGGAGGGGAGCAGAACAGGGATATGAAAGGAGACCGCTGATGCTCCCCAAGTGTACCTCTGCTGCATTATCACAAAGGACAGTCTTCTCCCCTTTGAGATGCGGTGACCCTTAGCATCTGGCTTGAATGCTCAACTGATTGTCATAGCTGTCAGTTATAAAGCCTCTTCCTCTAGCTAGCCCTTTACTACCACTATAATTTAAACTGTGAAAGAAGAGAGAGACCTGGATCTTCAAAAGGACATAAACAGGTGATTCAAACAGGAGGTTAATTGCTAAGGTCTCATCTCCAGATGACATAAATAAATTAGAGGCAGTTCAATCAGATGGTATTAAAATATTGCATATTATACAACATGTGAAAGCTAGTCGGAAAGAATAAATATGTTCAGAGGTTTATTAATGTATTTTTTTTCCTGTTGTTTGCCCTTTAATCTATCCTAAGGGAGCCATACTTTGGATTGACGGGAGCCATCATTGTCTTTTAGTAATGTGTAATTAAACTGCACCCTAGGTAAAAGAAAATAAGGTATTCTTTCTTGTCAGGCCTTATGCTGGGGGGTGGAGATCCAGAGGCCCTCCTGCTGCTATTGAGTTACAACTTTTCATCAGCTGGCATTTTGTACACTGAAGATTGTGCAAGTACTAGTCCAACAGCAGATGGAGGACCACAAATGAACCAGCACTGCCTTAAACCTGTGAGTGCCAAAGAGGTATCCAACGTATCTCGTTACAATGCATTGGATACCTCTTTGGCACTCAAAAGGTTAAAGATACTAGCGTATTTGCTTCAACGAAAAACATGCTAATTAGAATGTGTATTGCCTTATGCAGAAAGCAAAACATGAGGAATTCTGATATAAACCAGCTGTGCACCATAGACGGGCAATACGCTTTCCCACTGGTATAAATAGGACTTTTAATCCCTTAATTGCTAGTGGTCTCTAATGTATTGCTTTGTAATGTTGGAGACTTTGCTAGTACTCAAGTGGTTAAAAGCTCTATCTACATGAAAGGGAATTTATTATTTCTCCTCAGTGGTATCATTGGTTTGCTCCAGAATTGCTCATATTTTCCTTTCACCATAAGGTCCTTGTTTTATTGTAACCAAATATCAACATTTTGTGTTTTTGCAGAGGAAGCCCCGGTTGTTGCTAAACCAGGTTCCTACATCCCCAACTAACAGTACCCCTGAGCCAGACACCAGCACAGTGCCACAGGATGCTGCCACCATTCCATGTGCTGCAATGCAGGCACCCACAGGTACCAGAAGAAACCCCCTTTTATACTAAATAGATAACCAAATGGCTAACATCTCGCTGTTGTCCTGGGACACTTTGCAGAGACACCACCATAATTTATTCTAATTGCATAGTTCGGTGAAGTGGTTTCCAGAGGTAAGACGGAAAAAGTCTCTTTGTTTAACCCCTTGGATACTACAAATGTGTCTTTTTCATTGTTTTGCAATGTGTTGAAGCCATCCCTAGCATCCAACGGGTTAAAGGAAGCAAACAAACAAGAAGTATATTGTAAACGTTTCCATTCCTTGACAGGACAAAAAGAGAAAACGTAGTTTTATATGAAAAATAAATATTGAACTTTTCCTGCTTGGTATAACAAGGGTGCTCCCACTGCTGGGAGATTTTTCATTAAAAAGTTGTAAACCTATAATTTGTTTTCTAAATGAAATTGTAGTTTTCTATTCTGGTCACCAGTGCTTGCCATTCCTGTCACTTACTATGGGGAGCTGTTGTCAGTGATTTTAAAATAAAAAAACACCTTTTGGACAGTAAAAACACTTAAAGGAAAGAACAAAATATGAGCTGGAAAACTTTTTGAAATAATATACCAGCAATGTGAATAGACAGACAAGAAAACAATCCTGCGCAGGATTGTTTTCTTGTCTGTCTTTTCACTTTGGGTTTCTGGCCTAATGTTTGGGGGTCTGGAGAACCCCCTCATTCCATGCTGCTTTCTATATATCTATCTTTATAAGTTTCTTAAAGTTGTATTTATTGTAAGGATATGTTAAGGTGAGTTGGCGCTGTGAGTTTCCTCTTTTTTTCTTTGGTTCAGCAATGTGAATACCCTTGATTACTCTGTAGGAAAAATCCTATAACATATATTTTTGTCACAATAAAAGTTTAGTACTCCTTCAAGGCATGTATTACTATTACATGTTCGGTTTTCACTTGAAGACATGTTATGTGTACTCTTCGCTTCCTGTTGTATATGGTGCAAAGGAAATGGTTTCCTCCAGCCAGATGAAAAACACATGCAATGTTCCATATTTTGGGTTCCATCCTAGTACAGAAAATGTTTAATATATACCTGTGAATGTTACAGCATGTATTTTTTAGATTAAGTAATGAGTATTTTAGCCTGACTAACATTAACCCTTTTAGGAGCAGAGGTGCGTGCAATTGCTTCTCAATGATCCACTGAATATCTCTTCAGGAATAAAACAGACTTATATATAACCCATTGTGAACATTTTATCCCCCCCCCCAACAGAAGAATATTCTCTCAGGGGTGTAACTAGGACCTATTGTGCTGATGGGCAGAAAAGGTATATGCTGGACCCAGTCACAATTGGTACTCTTGTAGTTGCACCCTTGAATCTTAGTATTTCCTACACTTCCATATGCCTGGACAGTTATGGATTCTTCTTTTTTTATATGTCAACTAGTAGAAGAGACTGTGTACACGGGCCACAGTGGCGGGTGGTCGCGGTGCAGTCATGCCCAGTAGAGACTGCCCGCGCCGCAACTGACACTGAGCTGGACGCTCTGAAGGTCTGACTTCGGTGTGCCCAGCTCTGTATCAGTCTCGTCACAGGCAGTCTGTACTTTGCGTGACCAGCAGTCTCTACTGCGCATGACTGCGTCATTACAAACTTTGTAGCAAAATATTGTATAGGATTACACTTTGTTGCACTTTCTCTTTGGAGATATAATAAAATTGGAGATAAGCAACTGGGGAATGATAACTTTTATCATGTAAGGTAACACTGATATTTGCTTTGTGGCACAGAAAAGACAGTATAATGAATTGGTTTATTCACAATAAACAAAATGCAATTAAATCTTGTAAATATATCTGCAAAAGGTTACGTTTATTTCAGTAAATAAAAGGGATATGGGACATCAGGGTTTGATGAATTAAAACAAATGTTGGCATAATGTCAAAAAGTTTGGAAATCCTTTTTATACAACAAAGTCAATCAACTAGCCCCATGCTGCTCAGACTCCTTAGGTCAGGAGTGCCCAAACTAGGGCCTGGGGGTATTAGCTACCCTTGGGGGTATCCAGTCTTCATGTAAATTGTTACTAAAAATGATCTGCTGCAGTACTGCAAAAGCATACTTTATCTAACCTGATGTTTAGCAATGAGGTGGATATTTAATACTTAGTATGTAAGGTTATATAACAAATATAAGGTAACTTATTAGCCTAGCTATGGATTGCGTTTAATATACAGTATAAAGTCTCATTGTCTACACTGATTAATGCCATTAATCTATATTCATTGTTCTTTTCACAAACTGGCCCTTGGGGGGGGGGGGGGGGAAGGAAAGAAAAAGTATGGACACCCCAGCAGTAGGTTGAATCAACTGTCTGGTCGGTGGGTTGATTTGTCTTATGCATTTCCAACCCATGATTTGGTGTATGTAAGATTTACTTCCTATGTTAACCTATTAGGAGACTATTGGCTCATTTATGATTTTGTAATTTTGTTGAGATCTCACATTTTAAATTTCACTTTCAAATGAAATATATATTCACTTAATAAACACAGCACTTCTCTCTCCCACCCACTTGACCGGCAGTTCATGTGGCAGGAGGCACTTACACCCAATAGCACTTACTCCTTCTGTGTCCAGCCCACCTTCCTCTAGACTGTAAGCTATCACAATCAGGGCCCTCTGATCCTTCTGTTCTCCACATTTGATTTCTACTATTTAATATCTCTGTCTATTCCCTATTGTACAGCACTGCAGAATAAGTTGACACTATATAAATACAGAATAATAACTTAATAAGGACATATAAGTAAAATAAGGGAACTCGCAATGCTGGGAGATTTTCCATTCAAAAGTTATTACAGCTCAAACCATTTTTCTAATTAAAGGGATAGTAATATTTGAAAATAAGTTTATTTTATATTGTAGCCCTTAAAAAACATGAAAAATGATACAAGTCTTATCTCCCAAACCTTTATGGTTTGGGAGATATTCAGAAGTAAAGTTTCCCCTGGAGTGACGTCATTGCTCCACCCTTCAGATTTGGAATCCGGTCCCGGGACCGACTGTGCCTCTCCAGAAGTGCTGAGATCACCATCTTTAAAAAGAATTTCTTAATTGGAATGGTCTACAAAGTGTGCTTTCAAGCCAGGCACACTTTGTAGATAGTTCCAATTAAGTAGTTCTTTTCAAAGATCGTGATCTCGGCGCTGCTAAAGAGCTGCCGGTTGCTCTGTGGACCGAATTCCAAATCTGTCCACTAGATGGCAGACTTGGCTGAAACACCCAGGAAAAGAGAATTTTACTATATGTTACATGTGAATATCTCCCAAACCATAAAGGTTTGGGAGATAAGACTTATATCATTTTACATGTTTTTTTAAGGGCTACAATATAAAATAAACTTATTTTCAAGTATTACTATCCCTTGAAATTGCAATTTTCTATTGTGGGACCAGGTGGTGCTGTTCTCATCACCTACTGCAGAGTGCTGTAGTTGGTGACTCTGGCTCCTTTTGAATACCATATGGTGCTTCTGCTAACAGTTTTATTAAAAAAAAATAATTATGTTTGAATGAAAAATCTTCCAGCATTGGGAGTTCCCTTGTTTTGCTCAAGAGAAAAACCCTGCAACTCATGGTGCCTCATCTTTGCCTTTCAAAGGTCCCAGATTTTGATTTTCAACAACTAACCAGTGTAATTCAATGATCAGAAAAGACAGAGGGTGTCCTGAGTGCCCACCACACCAATATGTCTGCTTTTACCACAGATATTAATGGGCCTAAGGTAGCAGTAGCTACCACTAAACTTAATCCTTTGAGGCACAGAGTAGTAGCAATGCATTACACACACTATAGGTCTCCATTAACAGATTCGCCTTGGGCTTCAAAGGTTCTCAATATGTGCCCCCCCCCCCCACACACACACAAAGTTTATTGCTCCTTTACAAATAATTATTTGATTTTAATACTAATGTGACATTTTGAAAATAAAAGGAATGTTCTGTAGGATCATCTAACACTCTCCATTCTCATGCACAGTTTGTATTTACCTGAATAAAAATGGAGATTCAGGCCCACACTTGGATCGCAAAAAGGTCCAGCACCTCCCAGATCATTTTGGTCCTGCTCGTGCATCTGTGGTCTTGCAGCAGGCAGTCCAGGCTTGTATAGATTGTGCATACCACCAGAAGACTGTGTTCAGCTTCCTGAAACAGGGCCATGGTGGGGAAGTTATATCTGGTAAGTTAAAAGACAATGGACATTTTCCTTGTTATTCCTATATCTCCATACAAGAACTTTGCTGTTATATAACTTCTGTATTTAGTAAACTAATCCTTCTAACATTTTTCTCTTTGTGTTACTCCCGTACATTCCTCCTGCCTCGCCATATATCCTTTTGCTAAATACCACCCATCAGTGTCTGTATAAACTCCCTCTATAACTCCTCCTATCACTCCATATAACCTCCCCTACAACCTCTCCTATCTCTCCATATTACATATTTTCCTATTTCGCATCATACTCTGTCTCCAGCTTCTTCTGTCTCTATATATTTTCTTCCTATAATTATTCCTCTTTCTCCATGTAACCTCTCCAAAAAACTCTTCCTGTCTCTCCATTTTTACCTATAACTAATCATGTAAAGTTTCATATAAGCTCTTCTATTTACTTCTCCTACCTCTGCACATAAGCTTTCTTTCTCTGTCGTCCAATACAGGTTACTGGTAACTTTGGGTAGGCGATCCTCCCCTTTAAGTAGGCAGGAACAATTCTAGAAGTGAATGCAGGGGGTGGAGCCTACCTTCCCTCCTTGGCTGCAGCTAGCCAGTAAGCTCCAGTAAGATTTGTTAGTTGGATGAAGATACAGGCAAGAGAACAGTTCTCCTATAGTTTTAGCAATTTTTGTTTATTTTTCTGATATAAATGGAATACCATCATTAGGCAGATTACCATAACTGACAATGCCCTTAGATGTGGCTAGCTCAGTATCCCGGTGCTTTTTGTGGACCTAAAGTCTTGGGGGGGGGGGTGAATCTTGGGTTCAAGTTCTTTCTCCAGGAGTTACCCACTGAGGCTTCTTCTTAATACATAGTAATCTGAAGACAGAAGATCTGCAGGAAAGGTGAGCAACCCTCTGAGTGCTGCAGGTCCACATGTTCCACAGTGCCCCTCCGCACAGGATTTTTTCCTTTGGAGTTCCTATTGCACACTCCTGCACTTATAGGGTTTATCTGTATGTCTGTTTGGTGTTTTGGAGCAAGTTTCTGTGGTAACTTAACCCTGTAGCTGCTGGTTTAGCTTCTTTTGGGGGGGGGGGGGGTTGTTGGCACTTTCCCTACTGGGTTCAGTGTTTATTGGGTCTAGTGACATGTTTTAGTAGTGTCTAGTGCACATTTACTTCTCAGTTACAACTTTTCAAAATTTGTGCTTTTACCGCATAGATGCCATTGCTCCATTCACTTCTATGGTACTGTACAGTTTGGGGCATATCTCTGAAACCACTCATCCTAGTGACTTCAGAGATGGCTCATTTTGTTTGTCTGCCCTTGGTCTATTATCCGGTTAATGTTTGGTGTGTGTTGGGGGGCTCAGGGGGCTTCGGGCACTGTTGGGGTACTTTTTCTTGGAAAAACTACATTTCCCATGAGCACTTGCTTCACGCTCTCTTTTTTGATTGGCTCCTGCCGTGGCAGCCATTTTGTGCTTTTCCTGAACAAGTATCCTATGCAGGGCTTGAACGCTCCTTCTCTCCTCTGCAGATTAATCCTTCGCCTGCCAGATAAGTGCATTTTAGCAATTTCTGAGGTGAACCTTTAATCTTACACACCGTATTTGGGTGATTCCTTATACTTTAAACGTTTTGACACTGTGGGAATGTCTAATCCGTTAGAGCTTGGGGCCAGGCCTAAGGCTAAGGACGCTGGGGTCTCTGTCTCCCCTATTGAGCATTGCTCCTAATGTCATTCAGGGTTACCTAGAGAATTCTCAGGTCATTTATGCCCAGCATGTTCCGCTGTCCTTGAGTCTCCTCCAGGGACCTCCAGCCATGCATTAGAGCCAGTTTGGATGCAAGAGTTCAAGGCTGCTACTAGAGACCTCTGGTCTGCATTTCAACTCTTTCCATCCCAGTTACAGTGGGTCTTCCACTCCTGGCAGACCACTACTTCTGTCAGGTCTTCCTTGCCGAAACCGCAGGGAGTACCTGAAGTATCAGGTTCCTCTGAGGAGGAACTGTTGGTGGATTCGGACGTTGAGGAATGTTCTGCTGTGGGCTCCTCTCAGTTTTTTGGGGACCCCTTTGAGGCTGATCCTGATCCCTCAGCTGAGTCCCTGATCAGGGCTGTCTTAACCACCCTAAACATTCCCTTAGTTCAAGAGGTTTTTTTGGATCCCTCTGATGTATTTCAGGAGCCTAAGAGGCCCCATATTTGTTTTCCACGTAACCCCACTCTTGACAGCCTTGTGTTTGATGAGTGGAAGTCTCCGGACAGGAAACCTTCTGTTTCCAAGACGTTTGCCAAGCTTTACCCCTTCTCTGAGGCAGCGCTTGCTCAGTGGGTTCATCCCCCTAAGGTGGGTGCACCTGTCTCCAGGCTGTCTAAGTCCACTGCCTTGCCAGTTGCTGATGCGTCAGCTCTGAAAGACTGGACGGACAAGAAACTTGAGGTCTCCCTCAAGTCCATTTTTAACACCACTGGTACTGCTATGCATCCAGCATTTGCTGCGGCATGGGTGAACCGGGCCATTGCAGTCTGGACTGAACAGCTCACCCTGGCTGTCTGTCAGGATGCTTCTACTTCAGATATGTTGCGGCTTCTTGCCAACATTTCTGAGGCCCAGCACTATGTTTCTGCTGCCTTGTTTGATCAATCCATTTGGTGGCTAGGGTTTCCACCATGTCTGTGGTTGCCAGACGAGCTTTTTTCTCTCAAGATCTGGTCTGCTGACACTGCTTCCAAGAAAGCTTTGCTCTCGTTGCCTTTTCAAGGCACCTCTTTGTTTGGGCCAGATCTTAAGGATCTGATTAGTGAGGCCACTGGGGCAAGAGTACCCTTCTGCCTATGGTCCCATGGAAGCAGACACCTAGCAAGCGTAATTGGCTTTTTCATCCCTTCCAGACTGAGACACGGCCGGCGAACCTGTCGGTTCCCTCAGCTCTGCATTCCTCCTCCAAGCCGAAACAACAATGGAAGCCTAAGGTTCCTCCAAGCCCAAGGCTTCCAAGCCTCCTTCAGCATGGCTCACCAAACCCAGGTCCCCACTCGGCTGTGGGTGGCCGTCTGCATCACTACCACAGCATCTAGGAGGATTCAGTGGCGGACCCGTGGGTTTTACAAGTGGTGACGGAAGGGTACAGGATCATTTTTGTCTCTCTTCCTCCCTTTTGGTTTTTCCCCTCTCATACGCGTAGAGAAATGCCGTCTGTTCGATGGCACTATCCAGGCTCTTCTGGACATGGATGTTCTGGAACCTGTTCCAGTTCAGGACAGAGGTATGGGTTTTTACTCAAACCTCTTTGTGGTCTCCAAGAAGGACGGCGGCTGTTGTCCCATTTTGGATTTGAAGGATCTCAATGTCTTTGTGATCAAAACTCTTTATCACCAGGAGTCCCTAAGGATAGTGATTGTTGCTATGTCCCCGGGGGAATTCCTTGCCTCTCTGGATCTTCAGGACGCGTATCTACACACCACCATTCATTCAGAGAGCTGGCAGTATCTCAGATTTGCCTGTGACCAAGGGCATTTTCAGTTTTCAGCTCTTCCCTTTGGCCTAACTACAGCTCCTCAAGTCTTCAGTCAAGTCCTGGGAGCCTTAGCATCCGTCCTCCATTGGGACAGCATCAGAGTCACTCCATACATGGACAACTTGCTTCTGAAAGCCCTTTCTGCGGACCTTCTTCGTCAGCATGTTCGAGACTGCATTCATGCACTCGCCCATCGTAGGTGGATCCTCAACACGGACAAGTCAGATCTTGTTCCTTCCCATCGTCTGGTCTTCCTGGGCCTTCTCTTTGACACTCAGCAGAGCATGGTGTTTCTCACGGACAAGATGGCTCACCAGATCGCCCACAGGGTCTCGGCTGTTCTGGCTCACGATCCAGTTCCAGCCAAGAAGCTGTCCTCTCTACTGGGGAAGTTCATTTCCACCATAGAAGCGGTCCCGTTTGCAATGGCTCACACCAGGGAACTCCAGAGGTTTGTGATCCAGGTGTGCAGGGGTCAGCTGGACCGTCTGAAGATGTCAGTGTCCATCCCTCTTCATGTGGAACTGAGTTTGTCATGGTGGCTTGACCTCTCCAATCTGCTGAAGGGCAAGCCCATCCTGGTATCCTTCTAGACCACAGTGATGACTGATGCCAGCCTCTCTGGCTGGGGAGCGGTCCTGGGTCATCTGAGTGCTCAGGGTCGGTGGTCTCCGGAGGAATCTCTCCTTCCCATCAACGTGTTGGAGCTTTGGGTGATATTTCATGCCCTTCGCCACTGGGCACACCACCTGGAGGACTGCCCAGTCCGACAACGCCACGGCAGTGGCCTACATCAACAAGCAGGCAGAAGAACATGTTCTTGCCATATCCGCAGTGCACATTCCCGGCATAGACAAAGTCATGGCAGACTTCTTCAAGTCAGCACATGGTGGACAGCGGAGAATGGGAACTGCACCCAGAGGTGTTCATCCTCATTGTTCAGAAGTGGGGTCTTCCTTGCATCGACCTGATGGCAAAAAGACACAACCGGAAGGTTCCAATGTTCTGCACTTGCTGGAGGGATCCTCTAGCTCTAGTGGTGGATGCCATGTCCATTCCTCGGTTATTTTCACTGGCTTACATCTTTTCTCCCATCCCCATGTTGCACAGGGTGTTAAGGAAACTGAGACTGGAGCACTGTCCAGTCATTCTGATTGCTCCGTACTGGTCTCAGCAGGCTTGGTTTCCGGAGCTTCTGGATCTGTCAGTGGTGGAGCCATTCCGGCTCCCTTGCCGTCCAGATCTTCTTCTACAGGGTTACCTGTGGAAGGAGGATGTTCATCGTCTGGCTTTGACGGCTTGGAAACTGAAGGTGAAGAGTTAGAAGGAATCTGGTGACTATCATTTCAAAGGATTTATTGCATCCACATTTAAGGTTGGTTACTTACCAAATAGTGAGCATTAGAGGATAATATAAAGCTATTTGAATTTTAAAACCAAGCATGAGTGATAGCATGTTAGCCAGTCTCACGCAGTGCACATCTTGTCACATGTTTGAACACTTGGAGCAATCGTTCCAGGGGTCATACCGCTGTGCCAAGTGTGAGCATATTTTCTCTTTAGAGTCTAAGATATTGGATTTGGAGAGAAATATTGCAACGTTGCGAGACATTGGAAACCTGGAAAGGAGTTTAGAACTCACAGAGCAGGTAGTATGTGGGGTTAGTGGTGAAGAGGGTGGAGTTGTAGATGAGGAGCGACAGGCAGCTGGGTAACAGTAAGGAGGGGAGGTAGTGGGCAGAGGAAGAGGAAGGTCAGTTCTGAGTTGACTCAGTCCAACAGATTTGCAAGATTGTGTGAAGATGTTGATGAGAATTTCTCAGAATTGGCAACACTGGAGAGGGCTGATTCCTCTAGCAGCCAGGGGAACAGTCCTCCTTCCAGGCTAGATGGGATGCAGAGCAAGACAGAAACCAAGGCAGGTGGTGGTAATAGGGGACTCTATTATTAGGAGGGTAGATAGGGTAATCTGCCGCCAGGAACGTGAATGCTGAACAGTATGCTGTCTCCCGGGTGCTCGGGTTCGGCATGTTGTGGACAGGGCTGACAGATTATTGGGAGGGGCTGGAAGTGATCCAGCTGTCTTGGTTCATATTGGAACCAATGACAAAATAGGAGGAAGATGGAGGTCCCTAAAGAATGATTTCAGGGATTTAGGGTGCAAGCTCAAGGCAAGGACCTCTAAGGTAGTATTTTCTGAAATACTACCTGTGCCATGCGCCAGTGCAGGTAGGCAGAGGGAGCTCAGGGAGCTTAATGCATGGCTCAAGCAATGGTGTAGGAAGGTGGATTTTGGGTTTTTAGAACACTGGGCAGACTTTGCTCTTGGTTACAATCTATATGGAAGAGATGGATTGCACCTAAATGGTAGAGGAGCCTCTGTGTTAGGGGAGAGAATGCTACGAAGCTTGGAGGAGCTTTTAAACTAGGAAAGGGGGGGGGGTATAGATAGCAAAAATGGGGTAGATAGAGCAGATAGGAACTGGGTCCAAGTAAATGACCAGGGGGGTGGAGAAAGGGTGGGGAAAAACTTAGTCAGTAGGGAGGAACGCCTAGTAAATGAAGGTGAAGAAGGCATGTAGGGATTAATATATGTAAGGACTTCAAAATTAATTGTATGCTAGCAAATGCAAGAAGTATGGTAGATAAAATAGGAGAACTAGAATTGCTGGCGGTTAATGAGCGATTGGACATAATTGGAATAACAGAAACATGGTGGAACGATGCACATGACTGGGCTGTAAATATAGAGGGCTAGTCCCTGTTTAGAAGAGACAGAATTAATAGAAAAGGTGGAGGTGTGTGCTTATATTTGAAAACGGAGCTAAATCCAGTTTTGCAAGGTGATATTAGTGAAGAAACTGGCCAAATTGTGGAGTCCATGTGGGTAGAAATCGAGACTAAATGTGGTGTGAAAGGTAAAAAAAAGTTGTTGGTGGGCATATGCTACAAACCACCAAATATCGATGACAATGATGAGGCCCAACTGCTATTGCAAATGAGGAAAGCTGCCCAGTTTGGGAATACTATAATTATGGGAGATTTTAATTATCCAGATATCAACTGGAAAAATGAGACCTGACAGAGTGCTAAGGGTAGCAGGTTTTTGAACACACTTCGTGAAAGCTACATGTCACAAATGGTGGAAGCGCCGACAAGAAATAACAATGTATTGAACCTAGTGATCACTAATAACACAGAAATGGTATCCAATATTAAGGTAAGAGAACATTTGGGAAACAGTGATCACAACATGGTTACATTTGAGATCAGTCTGGCAAAGCAAAAATGTATAGGTTGAACCAAAACTCTTAATTTTAAAAAAGCGAACTTCAAATTGTTAAGGGCCTCAATGCAACACATAGACTGGGATATTTTATTTAAAGGCAAAAATACTGAGGAAAAATGGTCAGAATTCAAATTTAGGTTGCAGAAATGTACCCAACAGTATATACCAATGGGGAACAAATGCAAAAGAAGTAAGTCACAGCCAATTTGGTTAACTGCACATGTAAAGAAGGAAATGGCAAGGAAAAAAAACGCATACAAATTAAGTCTGAAGGAACTGAACAATCTTTCTTAAAATACAGGGAGTGCAACAAAGATTGCAAAAAGGCAATTAGGGTAGCAAAAATAGATAATGAAACTCGAATTGCAAGGGAAAGCAAGGCTAATCCAAAAAAGTTTTTCAAATATATATATATATATAGCAAAAAACTTAAGAGGGAGTGCATTGGACCATTCAAAAATGAGATGGGTGAGTTGATTAGTGAGGATAAGGAAAAGGCCGATGTTTTAAACACTTTCTTTGCATCAGTATATACAAGGGAGCAAGGAATTGTAGAAGAGCCTTTGTAAGTAACAAATAAAACAATACAATTAATAGATATTGGGTTAACTCAAGGAGATGTCATGGGAAGACTGAACAAAATTAAGACCGACAAAGCACCGGGTCCTGATGGTATACATCCAAGTGTTCTTCAGGAACTTAGTGCAGTGTTAGCAAAACCCCTATATTTACTCTTTAAAGATTCTATTACCACAGGCTCAGTGCCACAGGATTGGCGAAGAGCTAAAATAGTGCCTCTATTTAAGAAGGGAACTAAAACAGAACCGGGGAATTATAGACCAGTGAGTTTGACCTCTGTAGTGGGAAAACTGTTAGAAGGGATAATAAGGGACTATATTCAGGATTACAACACAAAAAATAAAATCATTAGCACAAATCAACATGGTTTTATGAAGAATAGATCATGCCATAGTAATCTTTTCAGCTTCTATAAGGAGGTAAGCAGCAACCTAGACAATGGCAAGGCAGTAGATGTAGTATATCTAGACTTTGCAAAGGCATTTGATACAGTGCCACACAGAAGGCTGGTGTATAAAATAAGGAAATTGGGGCTAGGAGATGACCTTTGCAATTGGATACAAAACTGGCTGATAGGGAACAGTGTGTGGTTGTAAATGGAAAATTCTCCAGTACAGTTAAAGTGGAGAGTGGAGTACCTCAGGGTTCAGTATTGGGTCCGCTGCTTTTTAACATGTTTATAAATGACCTGGAAATAGATATAGAAAGCAAAATATCAATATTTGCAGATTATACTAAATTATGCAAAGTCATTAATTCAGAACAGGATATTTTCACTCTACAGAGGGACTTACATACAATGTCAGATTGGGCAAACGTGGAATATGAAGTTTAATGTGGGGAAGTGTAAAGTCATGCATTTGGGAGGAAACAATCCCAAGGCTACTTATAAACTTAATGGAAAAATTTTAGGTGACTCGTTGCTAGAAAAAGACCTGGGTATCCTTGTCAACTACAAACTTGGAAACAGTGACCAGTGTCAAACAGCAGTAGCAAAGGCAAACAAAATCCTGTCTTGCATAAAAAGAGGTATCGAAGCAAGAGTGGATAACATTATTTTGCCATTATACAAATCACTGGTAAGACCTCACCTTGAGTATGCAGTGCAATTTTGGGCACCGGTTCTGAAAAAGGATATACTAGAACTAGAGAGGGTACAGCGGAGATCAACAAAATTAATTAAGGGAATGGAGGACTTGACATATGAGGAACGACTAAACAAACTTGGTTTATTTACTCTAAAGAAAAGACGACTAAGAGGAGACCTTATCACATTGTACAAGTATATGAGAGGTCAATACAAGGATCTCTGCAGTGAGCTATTTATTCCAAGGCCTGATCAGGTGACCAGGGGACACCTCTTGAGATTAGAGGAAAGGAGGTTTAAACTTCAGCAGAGGAAGGGTTTTTTTACGGTAAGGTCTGTCAAATTGTGGAATTCATTGCCCAGGGAGGTAGTTACGGCAGATACAATGGATACATTTAAGAGAAGATTAGATACATTTCTTTCAAAAGGGAACATACAGAGTTATACTGTTTATCAGTAGGCTGATCAGGAAGGTCTGATAAAGACTAATTTAATTGGTAGCAGGAAGGCTATAAAATTCTCAGTTACTGAGGTATGAGGCGAAGGTTGAACTTGATGGACTTGTGTCTTTTTTCAACCTAATTTACTATGTTACTATGAATTCTCAGTACTGAGGAAGAAAGGTTTTTCTTCTGGTGTGGTGGCTACTATGCTTAGTGCTCGCAAACCTGTTTCTTCTAAGGCCTACCATCGTGTCTGGTCGACCTTTCTCTCTTGCTCTGCTGACAGGGACCTGTCTCAGGATTTTGATCTTCCTGCAGTTCCGGCCTTTCTACAGGATGGTGTGGATAAGGGTCTCGGTTTGAGTTCCCTTAAAGGGATAGTAATGGTTAATTTTAAGTTGATTTAATATTGTAGACATTAAAAAAAGGTTAACATCGATGTAAGTCTGATCTCTCAAACCTTTATGGTTTGAGACATATAACTTGCTAAAATTACCTTTTCATGGCTGTTTCACTCAAGTCTGCCATCTAGCGGACAGCTGCAGATTCCGGTCATTTGACCAGACAGAGGCTCTTCAGCAGAGCTGAAATCACACTATTTAGAAATAAATACTTAATAGGAACGGTCTACAAAGTGTGCTTGCAAACCAGGCAAACTTTGTAGACCATTCTAAATGAAGTATTTGTTTTTAGATATTTGTTATATCGGTGCTGCTGAAGAGCCGCATCTGGTCAAGCGACCAGAATCTGCTTCTGACAGCTTTACAGCTCATCAAGCAGAAAGGGGAGGGACCAGAGAACTTTTTTTCCCTGTATCTCTCAAACCATAATGGTTAGAGAGATACGAATAAGTGCAAGTACTCTCTTTTAATTGCATCTACCATATAGTTAATACTTTTTTTCTGACATTACTATCCCTTTAAGGTTCAGACTTCTGCTCTTTTTGTTTTCTTTCAGAGGCGCATTGCTATTCTTCCTGATGTCGAGGTTTTCTTCCAGGGCGTTGCTCACACTCCTCTTGTTTTCAAGTCTCCCTCTCCTCAGTGGTATTTTAACTTGGTTTTGGACATCCTTCAGTGCCCTCCCTTTGAGTCCTTGGCTACTATTCCTCCACGCCTGCTGATGTGGAAAACGGCCTTTCTCCTGGCGATAGTGTCAGTTTGCCATGTCGTGGAGTTGCATGCTGTATCTTGTAGACCACCCTTTTTGGTGTTTCACAAAGACAAGACGGTGCTTCGCATTTCTCAGGAGTTTCTCCCGAAGGTGTTTTCTGAGTTCCACATTAATCAGGAGATTGTGGTGCCTTCTTTCTGTCCTGACCCTACCTCTGACAAGGAGAGGGATCTCCACTTTTTAGACATGATGCGTTGTTTCAAGTTTTATGTACATCACACTTATTCCATTAGACAATCTGACCCGTTGTTTGTTATTCCTGAGGGCCCCAGGGCAGGGAGGCCTGCATCCAAAGTGACTATTGCATCTTGGATCAAGTCCACTATTCAGAAGGCTTACGAGATAAGGAGGAAGCCTTTTCCCTTTCGGGTCACAGCTCATTCCACTAGATCTATTGGGGCTTCTTGGGCTTACAAGAATCAGGCCTCAGATGATCAGTTGTGCAAGGCTGCCACTTGGTCGTCTGTGCACACCTTTTCGAAGCACTGCTGTGTTGATGTGCTGGCATCAGCTGACGCCGGCTTTGGGAGGAAGATCCTGAAGGCAGTCTTGCCTGTCTATGATCTTTTCCGGTTCTTTGCTTCCTTCACTTTTGAGCCCTGTTGGTTCTAGTCCAGTGTGTTGTGTGACAGTTCCTGGGGTGTTGTTACCCCTGTTCAGTGTCCGTTGACACTTCATTTTTTTTTTTTGTTGGGCTAACGCTGATCTGATGGTTCATATATTCTCTGGTGACTTTGGGGGCCCTGCGCCTGGTCCTTGCCTTACTTCCCGCCTCTGGAAAACACAATGGTTGGACATCCCAACGTTACCAGTAACCTGTATTGGACGACAGAGAAAAGAGGATTTTAGTCTTACTGTTAAATCCTTTTTTCTTAGTCCATACAGGTTACTGTCAAGGGACCATGCTTGGCTCTCCTGTGGCAGACTGTGGGAGTCCTTCGGGGTCATGCTCACAGGAGTCTTCTTTCCCTTCTACTATCTAGTCAATAGTTAGTGTCTCAAATCTTTCTGGAGCTGGTCGCTAGCTGCAGCCAAGGAAGGTAGGCTCCACCCCCTGCATACAATTCTAGAATTGTTCCTACCTAAATTAAAGGGGCGGATCCCCTACCCAGAGTTACCAGTAACCTGTATGGACTAAGAGAAAAGGATTTAACAGGTAAGACTAAAATCCTCTGTTATCATTCCTCCAGCCTCTCAAGTTATCCTCTTTCCATGTTACCTACCCCTATTGCTCCTTTCACTTTTATATAGCCTCTTCTACTGATCTGTGTAATTGGGTCATATCTTTTCTTTTTCTACATAACAGATCTTTATTTGCTCTGCCTTCTTTTCTATATCTTTGCCTCTATCCCCACTGCTGGGAGAAGAATGTTTCCAGAGTTATTCAACATTATATAACAGTGCCATCTAGTGGCCAGAGTTCTGCGTCATTTTATGGATGAGAGGAGATACTGAAACAATTCTCCACAAAATGTTTTAGTAACTTCTTAGTCCGTTCCTGGCAATATCTTTCGGAAAGTAATAATGCTGTTACTTCCAGACAGGACATGAACTGTTGAAATGAACTCCTAAAACTGTATACGTTTTGACTAAAATAACTGCCAGCGGTGGGAGTATGGGAGTACTCTTGCTTCACTCAGCAAGAAAAAAACCATAACAGAAGTTTTCATTACAAAAACGTTTACTGCTCTTTTAAAAGTATGGCCAAAGCTTACTTTGTAGCTGAAGGAAATAATTCATATGAATGTCCTTTTGTAGCTGTATTTGAGAGGGAACAGCATACTCTGAACCTGCCAGCTGTTAACAGTATTGGTTACGTCCTTCGCTTTCTGGAGAAACTGTGCAGAAACTTACACAGTGAAAACTTGTTTGGAAATCAGCCCTTTACCCATAATCCTTTGCAACAGGGTACATTATATGAGAATGACCGGTATCTGACAGGTAAGAGCAAGGTCCTGAGTCTGCATTAATAGAAGGACTTTTCTACTGCATAGAAGTGACACACCTTTTCTTCTGTATTTCTATGCGCAGAAAGGGGTAGTTGTGAAGGAAATCTCCATGGTCCAGGAAGAGGCTCCAAGAGATTCCCCAGTGAAATACCCCCATATAATGCCCCTCTGTGTCCCAAGCTACCAAAGAATGATTGCCATGCATCAGAAGGTGAGACATGAAAAATACAAACAATAGTATTGTTTATTAGGTAATAGTATTAATACCGTGACTTTATTCCTCCACTTTTATTTGGTTACAGGAGAGACATTCCTGCTTGATGCTGGTCTCCCAGGGTCTATGGAGCAGCGCTTGGGTTCCGCAGACTCTCCCACAAGCCCCACCACTGGGAGAGTCTCCAGGGAATACCGCTCACCCAGTTATCGGGGCCTCCACCCACCCTGCAGTCTTTCCCAGGGAACAGTGCGTAGGCTGAGTTCCGGTGGTAAGTGACATGGAGGGGGGAGTGTTTCTACCCACCATTCAGAAAGTTGGCACATATTACAGAGTTCTATCAAAGATAAATATAGGTATGTTTGTTTATAGCGATATAGGTATATATATAGAACGACACACAAGCAGTAATATCTTTTTTATTGGACTAAGATTACATTTTCACGAAAAGATTTGAGGGCAACAGCCTCCCTTTTATCAAGTCAAAAGCATACTAAATGCCAGAATGAAACATCCAAGCCAAATGAATGAGAGAATGCTTGCCTTTTGTTTTCTTAACCCTTTGAGTGCCAGAGGGGCATGCAACGCATTGCAGATCATAGGGTTAACCCAAGCATTACCTGTCTCATTTGCTTTTGATGTTTCATTATGGCATTTAGTATGTTTTTGTTATTTTTAGTGGAACAAACACATTCGTTATTTGGGTGATTCTGAAAGTCACTAATATATTTGCCATGTTTTTTGTTTAAAACAATATTTTTTTTTTATATTTAGTCTTATTGGGGTGTTACTTTATGTAATTTAGGCAATACTGGCTTCAATCCACACTTCTCTCCCTCCCATCCACCCACCTACCTTTCCCTGCCAGCCTGTACTAGCTTATTTGCATAATCCGGGAGTGTCAAATTACATTCTTAAATGGTTGATATGGTGTATATATTTTTGGGATATCCCTGAACATGTGGACTTGTAACTGCAGCACCTGTGCAAAATTAGGGATACCCAAAAAACCCATAACGTCTTGGACCTTTAGGAATGCAGTGTAAATCCCCTGGTATAAACTGACATCAATTCAAATTATGTCAAGATGGATTCTCCTTCTGAGGCAAGAAAGAGGACAAGAGATAGTTCACTGACATCTGGAGGATTATTGCTATTTCTCACTTTCCAGGATTGCTACTAAAATGGTCAACAACATACGGTTACAATCCTGTTAAATCTTCCCTTTTCCAGTTTGTGTCTGCAGCTAGATTATCATTTGTGCGTGCTTTACTGAATTTTTGGGGAAGGTTTTGGATGCAGATATATAATGTACCATAGTAGAGAAAAACGCACTCACGGTTCTTTGTCTCAAGAAATGTATTTAAAATTCCACCATTTTCAAAGAAACAGCAACATAGCAGCAACATTTGAGTCCTCTCTAGGGGACCTTCATCAAACTAAAAGATCTGTGTAAAAGTGATAAATATTTATACATAAACTACCCACCACATGAGACAAACCCCAGGAAAAACAGAGGCATGTAGCCGAACGACGCCGGGCAGGTGAACCATTCGCTCCTAAAGTGTGTCATGACAAACGTACATACTCATTTGAGCTGTCAAACATAGCCTTCGGACTACCGCTTGAGTTCCATCATATTCACAAAACCTTATGTGTTGTGATAAAACTGACTGGGCTTGACAACCCCTTATATTTAGTGCTTGAAAAGTGGCAAACCATGAATTAAAAACATGCAGTTTAACATGCAACCATAAAGAAATGAGATCTGTACCAAATGCATGCAAACTACAACATAAATTGTTGTTGCAAAATCTCAGGCGTGACAAAACATGACACAGGTAGCATATACAGCTGTATAGAGGTCTGTGCAGGAGGCAGCACAGACCTTCTGCCACGCCACTGGACCAACTGGGGAGGTAGAAGATGGACATGGGGGGGACAATAGGGGCAGAATGGAGGTGGAGATCTCCCCCAGTCTCCACATTGCCTCCACATTGTCCCCAATCTCCATATTGCCTCCACATTGCCCCCAGTCTCCACATTGCTCCCAGTGTGGAGGCAATGTGGGGGGGGCAATGTGGAGATGGCCAGTGGAGGTGGTAAATTGGGGGGGCAATGTGGAGATGGCCAATGGAGGGGGGCAATGTGGTTGGGCAGGGGGGGCAATGTGGTGGTGGTGGGGGGCCCATGGCAATTTTTTTCTCCAGGGCCCGGTGGCTTCTAGTTACGCCCCCTGAGAGTGATAGAAGAACTAGAGCATTCTGTAGCACCCGGACAGAATAAACACATGAACGTGGTGGGGGGGGGATATGTGAGTGCTAGTTGGTTACGTGTGTATGTATATGTATATATATGTATATATATATATATATATATATATATATATATATATATATATATATATATATATATATAATATCATGGACATTAAGGACCTGTATTCATAAGAAAAGTGGAGTAATTCTTGATCATACAAACTACAGCATAGGGGATAAATACAAATTCCTGTTGATTTAAATTAGGGTTTAACCTCTTGCATGTTATAGCGGATGAATGAATGTTTGTTTCTTCCCTATGGTGAAGTTGATTTGTTCCACTATTATGCCACTTTTTAAAAGAGTTGAAAGATGAAGTCACGTTTAGGAAGAATTTAGAGAAATAACACAATTTTACTAATTATCACATTAACTACAACCATGAAATAACTACAACAATAGTAACAGTAAAGAGTTAACAATATTAAAAAGCTATTAGGCAACACTTTCTATTTACCTAATTTTTAGTAAAATTAAATTTACATTGGTATCATATCATCTAACATTGAACTTTCATTAGTAACTTGCAACTCGCTCCATACCTCTTATTTATCCACAGATACCAAATCAGTAAGAATCTATCCAAACAGCCAAGTTCAGTTGAACTTAGTGTTAGTAATGTCTAAAAAAACTTTTTTGCATTTAGAAGAGCTTAAAAAGCTGATCTGAATGCAAAAAAAAACATATCTCTCAAACTGCTATGGTTTAAGAGATACGGGCGTTTAAAGTTTGATTTCTCCTGCTGACAGCTTTACAGCTGCCTGAACACTAGGCACACGTTTTAGACCATTCCAATGAAGGGATTCCGTGTAAGTAACGAGATCTTGGCACTTCTCAAGCTCCACCATGTTGACAGACACAGATATCCTAGGCACACGTTTTAGACCATTCCAATGAAGGGATTCCGTGTAAGTAACGAGATGTCGGCATTTCTCAAGCGCCACCGTGTCGACAGACACAGATCTCCTGCTGACAGCTTTACAGTTGTCAGTAGGAGAAATCAAACTTTAAACGCCCGTATCTCTTAAACCATAGCGGTTTGAGAGATATGGTTTTTTTGCATTTAGATCAGCTTTTTAAGCTCTTCTAAATGCAAAAAAGTTTTTTTTTTTTTTTTTTTTTTTACACATTACGAACACTTTAAATATTTATTAATCTTATAAATCTAGTTTTATCTGGAACCATGACCCATGGTAGATTTTACTTTCTGCATTGGGATACTAAGTAACACTTAAAAAAAAATACTCAATCAGTTTGTCTTCAAACCTCGTCACTCCCTTTTCCTAAGAATGAATGCCTTCCAGATTCCATGGTTAACCACCTATTTCAAGAGCTATGAAAGTAAGTTGTTAATTTTCACCAATATAAAAGATTTCCCACAACTCCACCAAATATGTTCAGAATAACCTATTCCTTGGCAATCTCTGAAACAAAGATTAGAGCAGTGGTTCTCAACCTGTGGGTCGGGACCCCTTTGGGGGTCGAATGACGATTTGCCAGGGGTCGCCTAAAACCATCAGATATTTATATTTCGATTCATAACAGTAGTAAAATTACAGCAATGAAGGAGCAACGAAAATAATTTTACTGTTAGGGGTCGACACAAATTGGGAAATTTTATCAGGGGGTCGCGGCACTAGAAAGGTTGAGAACCTCTGGATTAGAGGCATCAATGTACATTAAAGACAGTTTAACAGGGACCAAATAAGCTAAATGCAACATTTTGGTATTAATGTTAAAAATACATTTTATGAATTATTTGTACAATTTTCATCCAATCCTGCATCCCCAAGCCTCCCTCACCTTTGACTCCCAACATTACTGGCAATTTAGTTTTCTATTGTTTCTTATTAAGAGATTGTAGATGGGTGAAGTGGGTTTTACAGAAGGGTTCCAATGTTTTAACAAATACCTCAAAACTCGATAATGGAGTTATAAGGTATCTTCTTAAATATTTGACCATTTATTGTCATAGGGTAAACTCTTCATTACCAAAACTTCCACCCAGGCTTTCACAGATATCACCCCTTTCAAAAAAAAAAAAAAAAATGACACCGAGTAAAAGTGATTTATTCCAAAAGAAATAAACTCCCATCTTCAATAGGCTGCCAAACAGTAAGCTTGCAAGCATGTGGAGGCTATTATGCTGCTTCCACACAGATCAATGTAGTACAAAGCTGCACCCTACAGAATAAATATTCCAAGATTCTTGAAGACAAGAATGAAACAATCCAGCAAAGTAGAAGTGTGTAGGGGAGCTCTTACAGGAATAATAATAATGTATAAAACATTATAAACAGATGTTATTACTCATGTGTAGATGTCGCTGGTTTGTATAGCCAACAAACCAGATGATAGCTTAAGGGGAATCGCCTCCTGAACGGGTAATATAAGTATCAAACAATAGCCGAAGATACGATGGATCTGATATCAAAGAATATATTTAAAATATATAGCTATACAATCCGGTGACATCTACATGTGAGTAATAACATCTATTTATATTATTTTATACATTATTATTTTTTTTATTGTACAGCTCTGTGCAATTAGTTGGTGCCATATAAGTAAAGAAGAATAATAATAATACACACCTAGTTTAACGTCTCGTTCAATAACTTTCTCTCTAAGAATGGTCTTCCTTATAATTTCAATCCCTTTATCATACAATATGTCAATAAATTCCCATTCCTTGTGAACTTGTTTAGTTAGAGGAATGATCTTTGATCTGAATTAAAGTAATTTCAACTTAAATCTTCATATTTAAAGGGATAGTAATACTTCATTTTAACTTTATTTTATTTTGTAGGCATTAAAAAACATGAAGAATGATATAAGTCTTATCTCTGAAACCTTTATGGTTTAAGAGATATTCACAAACAAAGTATCCCCCCCCTGTTCAACCAGATAAGAAGGGAGATGCCCAGGTAGACTGCAGAGAGGGACAATCTTCAATTAAGATAATGGAAAAAGCTGAAAAACTTTTCAAGGGGGGAAGGGCTTTCATTGTTTTCATACAAAGAAAATTGTCCCCTTCTGTTATCTGTACTGTCATACAACCAGATTCACATCTGAGAAGAGATGTCTTACACTAGGAAAAAGGGGCGGGGAGGGGAACTTTGCTTGTGAATATCTCATAAACCATAAAGGTTTGAGAGATAAGACTTATATCATTCTTCATGTTTTTTTAATGCCTACAAAATAAAATAAAGTTAAAACGAAGTGTTACTATCCCTTTAAAGCATAAGTTAATTCATTGAGATGGTCATTATTGTAAATGATGGGCGTGAAGAGAGCAACCTTTATTGAATAACCACATATTTAATGACCAACTAAGCATGCGGTCGGGGGAAGTCATTCAGTTAAAGCTGTCCTCTCCCTCTCATTTGATGGCATGACTGTCAAGAATGTAATTGCACATGCCATCACACACACTCCACCTGGCTCATGCACAGTAGAACCAGCTAGAGACCTTATGGAAGCAGGTGGAGCTCTTGCACACAGAGGGAGGAAGAGCTACCAGTGCACAGAGGCCACAGGACAACTTGACCATGCTGAAGGGATAAGACTCTGGGGGATGAGGAGGCTATAAAGTAGGTGAGGTGACTGGGGAGCATGTGTGAGAGAGTGGGAAGCAGAAAAACTGCTGTTGTTTAACCTGTTGAGTGACAGAGAAGTGTCCTACACATTTGCTTTGTAATGCTATGGACACCCTACTGACATTCCAAGGTTGAAGTATGGACACAGTTAGCGCGTTCCAATTGAGGTGGAGGGGAGCAAGAACACCGTGTGGGAGGGGGGAGGAGTAAAGAAGTGAGTAGGACACGGGGGGAGAGGGTTCTGCAGTGATTTGGGCATTTGCACCCTGCCCTATTCACTACCCCAGCTATGTCAGTGCTTAGGAATGGCTGAAGGAGACATGATCCATTTCTGTATTCGTGCTGGCCACAAACCAGGGCTGGCAATGGGCAGAGTAACTCAGTGCAGGGGAGGAGCCCCCACAATGTTAGTTCACCTATTTCCAGAGGGAAATGGGTGAATGGGTGCAGCTGGGTATGCTTGGCCTGTAGCATGTGGGGCTATGCCCTATCTGCGTTAATCAAAGCATTCCCTGCACTGACTTAAAAGCCGACAGTAATACACACACTGTGCAATGTTCTAAAGAAGAAGACTTTACTGGTTGCTGGACCCCTGTTTTAAGAAAATTATTTGCACACCAATTTTACATGGTCCTGCAGGGGTTAATTTGTGGTATTTTGTATTGTCACCTTGTCTCCAGCTGTATGTGTCTTAAGAATGTTTCACTTTATAAGTGTTAAAGGGATAGTAATACTTCATTTTAACTTTATTTTATTTTGTAGGCATTAAAAAAACATGAATAATGATATAAGTCTTATCTCTGAAACATTTATGGTTTAAGAGATATTCACAAGCAAAGTGTCCCCCCCCTGTTCACCCAGATCAGAAGAGAGATGCCCAGGTAGACTGCAGAGAGGGACAATCTTCAATTAAGATAATGGAAAAAGCTGAAAAACTTGTCAAGGGGGGAAGGGCTTTCATTGTTTTCATACAAAGAAAATTGTACCCTTCTGTTATCTGTACTGTCATACAACCAGACTCACATCTGAGAAGAGATTGTTTACACTAGGTAAAAGGGGCGGGGAGGGGAACTTTGCTTGTGAATATCTCATAAACCATAAAGGTTTGAGAGATAAGACTTATATCATTCTTCATGTTTTTTTAATGCCTACAAAATAAAATAAAGTTAAAATGAAGTATTACTATCCCTTTAAGTGTTATTTCCCTAAACCCATTACCACTGTTATGTTTTAATTATTGTTGTTTGTATGATGAGATTATGCAGGCAACCACGGCACCCAACTAATCTGCTACCATTGTTTTATGTGTTCATTGTGTTAGTCTGTTCCTGTTTCTTATTGCATATCATGACCCCTTTATAAACCATGGGCAGTTCCAGTAAAGTTCAGTGTTCTTCTTTTGCATCCTGACGGGTGTGTCATGTCCTGCCAGAAGGAGCACTTTTACTCCGAGAACCGGAACGTCTGCCCGTCTTGTAGCCAGCATTGGCAACAACAGCCAGGGATAGTACGGTCTCCCTAGTTTCCATTACATTGGTGGCAACAGTGGGATCAGTTCTTCTACTTAGACAATCCATACCACCACCTGGGACACAGACAGAGTCAGGATGGACATCCAGTGCTATGACAGAACAGGCGAAGGACTAATATTTTGCAGAGAGGTCTTAAAACATCTAGACCAACTCAACAGTATTGGCACAGAGTACTACGCCCTCAGCGTCCTGGGACGATGTTATCAAAGAATGCAGAAGAGAATGGGCTAGGGTATGGAAGGAGGCTCTGAATCTGGGCTTTGTGCCTAACTACCAGAGGTACTCCAATACTCGTAAGTCTTCAGAAGGGGTTTAATCTTGGGAGTAACCCCACTGAAGAAGGGGACGCCATGTTGGATATCTGTTTTCATAAAGAGGTGGAGATAGAGGGTGAGTTCAAAGTCCTGCAATCCCAGAGATGCATTGGCTATTTAGAGGGCTACCTCCCCCCAAGAGACTTTGGCCCTAACAGCTCTCAATTATTGTCATTTCCAGCTGCTCAGATTTCTATGCATATTTCTCCTGGGTCCGGTCATTATCCCAGAGCTCTGAACTGGATCTCCTTATTAATGTGGAGTGTCACCTAGAAGTATGTTACCACAATCTACAGGAGGAAGAGCAATGGAGAATCGCTCTTGAATTGCAACCTGGATGACAGAGCCCAGAGCCAGGGGGTGAGGCAGTCAGGTCTGAGCCCCATGTATTGACCCCAGAGGTGATGGGATGCGAAACAGCAGTACCCCATCCACAGCGGAGGACATAAGTGCAGATATACGGTGCACTAGAACCAGCAATCAGACAAGCAGGGACGAGTAGCAGCAGAGCCCCATTCACAGTGGCAGAAGGAAGTACAGAGGTGTGGGACAGGAGAACCCCTACAACAATGAGAAGCACTGTGATGCAGAAAGCCTGAACCCCATCCACAGCGTCAGTCGGAAATGCTAGGATGTGGGGTGCCAGAGCTTTATCTACAGAGGCAGTCAGAGGTGCGGGGATGCGTGGCAGATGGGCCTCATCTCCAGGAGCAGATGAAGTTGCCAGAATACAGGGCACCAGAGCCTCAAGCCCAGCTGCAGTCAGAGGTGCAGGGATACAGGGAAGTGCCAGATCCCCAGTGGCATATGGAGGTGCAAAGATGTATGGCTCCAGAGCCTTATCCCCAGCAGCAGACAGAGGTGCAGGGATGCAAGGAGGAAGAGCCCCATCCTCCGTGGCAGACAGAGGTGCAGGGATGTGGGGTGCCAGAATCTCATCCCTAGAGGCGGTCAGAGCTACAGGGATGCAGGGTGGAACAGCCTCATGCCCAGCAGCAGATGAGGTGCCGGGATGCGAGTAAAAGTAGTTTTCTCCACCAGTAATGTGGCCTCGGAGAAAGAAACACCTTTCTGTGCAGCAGCCAGGCCAGGCCCCTGCCGGGTAGTACAGTGTCATAGCCTGGCAAAGAGGCTCTTTCAGAATGTCTGATAGCAACTGCTGCTACTTTCTTTGGAAACAGCTAAGTGGCAGAGGTTGCCTTTGAATACACTGAAACAGACTCTTCACCCTGCACTGACACTCTGTCACTGGGCGGGGAGCTCAAAGTGCACAGAAATCTGTCTTAATTTGCAGAGGCCAGGTATCTGCTAGAGCAAACTGCTTTAATATCTAGGAGGGTGGCGAAGGACAGGGCGGCCTGGGAAAACAGCTTCTTCTCAGCATTGAGGAGACCATTAATTCTGACCAAGTCCTCAAATCCATCTGCAGAAATGCAGCCCCAAACTTGCAAGGCACCTCCACCATGCTTCACTCATTTTTGTACAACTTTCCAGGCCTTTGGCGCACGAATTGCCTTCTGCTACAGTGGAATATTTTAAATTTTGACTCCTCAGTCCAGAGCACCTGCTACCAATTTTCTGCACCCCAGTTCATGTGTTTTAGTGCATAGTTGAGTGGCTTGGCCATGTTTCCACGTCGGAGGTATTGCTTTTTGGCCACAAGTCTTCCTTGAAGACCACTTCTGACCAGGATTCTCAGGACAATAGGTGGGTGTACCAGGGTCCCACTGTTTTCTGCCAATTCTGAGCTGATGGCACTGCTGGACATCTTCCAGTTGTGAAGGGAAGTAAGCATGACGTGTCTTTCATCTGCTGCACTAAGTTTCCTTGGCTGACCACTGTTTCTACGGTCCTTAACCCTTTGAGTGCCAGACTGGTACGGAATGCATTGCAGAGCAATGCATTGCATACCCCTCTGGAACTCAAAGGGTTAACATTGTCTTAACTTTCTTTGTGTTTCTTCAGAAGAGCTTGGACAGTACATCTGGAAACCTCTATCTACCTTGAAATTTCTGTCTGGGAGAGAACTTGCTGATGCAGTATAGCAGAATAGCAACAACAGCAAGTTAGCGGAGACTAAGTCTCCTGGATTCTTGGTTAGTTTAACCCCAAGGTAGGAGATAGAATCCCGTCTCCAATCAAAGGGATGTGCGACTTTTAAGCAGGACAACATCTGTTCATCGACATTTAAGGGTAAAGCCTGAGTTCTGGTTTAATTAACCTTATGATATGACACTCTACCAAACAACGATAGAGTGTGCAAAAGGTGGGGCAATGAACTGACGGGGTCAGTTAATGTTACCAAAATGTCGTCCGCAAACAAACTCAGCTTAAACTCCTTCGCTCCCCAACAGGTGTATCCCTGTATAAAAGCCTGAGATCTAATTAGCTCCCCCAGAGGTTCAAGGGCTAGAACATATAAGATCGGGGAGAGTGGGCAGCCCTGACGAGATCCATTGGAAATGGCAAAGGGCTGCGAAAGGAAACCTGCGTATGAAACCCTAAAAGATGGATTGGAATAAAGAGCCAATACAGATTGAATGAATCCAGCCGGAATGCCAAACTTCTCCAGTACTGTCGTTAAGTACCCACAGTGTAGATGATCGAACGCCTTCTCAGCGTCAGTCGCTAAAAGTAGACTAGGGGTTTTAGTCGGATGAATCATGTGAATCAGGTTTATCATTTTCCTAGTGTTATCTGAGGCTTGTCTGCCTTTCACAAAAGCAACCTGATCATAATGCAGCAGGGAGGGCAAAAAGTCTTTAAGTCTGTTCGCCAAAAGTTTTGCATACAATTTTACATCTGTATTTAGAAGTGAGATGGGGCAAAAGTTTGGACATTGGGTTGGTGGTTTACCAGGTTTGGGAATCGTGGAAATATGGGCTGACAGCAAGGAAGACGGGAAGTTACCTAACTCACCACAACTGAGAAACAGGTTCACAAGATGGGGTGAAAGTTTATCAATAAACAATTTTGTAATATAGGTTAGAAAACCCATCTGGGCTCAGAGTTTTGTGCAAGGGAAGAGATTGAATAGCTGAGCACACTTCCTCCAAAGTGCACGGTGTAAGCAACCAAGCACACTGGTCAGGTTGCAGACGAGGAAGATCAACACTTTCCAGGAACGCGTCTATATCTCGCTGCGATGGCAGAAAAGTTTTGGGGTCTTTATGCAAATTATAAAGCCCCTCATAATATCGAGTAAATGCCTCCGGTATAAGAGCAGGGTTAAAGATCTTCTTCCCAGATGCTGAGATCAAATCAGGGATAGCCTTTTTCGCCTCCCGCTTCTGAAGACGTCTGGCTAGTAAAGCGCTTGCTTTCCCTCCGTAGGTATAGAAAGAGTGTTTTAATTTTGTAAGCATCATCTAGGTACGGTAAAGCTGAATGAGAGATCTCCTTCTTGATTCTGGCTATTTGCCGACATCACATCCTACACAGGGAATGGTCTAGAGAGTTGTCCTCAAGGAGGACAACTCTCTAGACCATTGTATGAGTCTCCCCTCCCTTCTTCGTTTCTCCCAAGCAGCATGAGTAATGAACCTCTGATGACCTCCTTATGAGCTTCCCATAAAGTGGATCCCATATTAATAAAAAAAAAAATCCAAGGACGGGGTCCTCAGGAAACATCCACCCCCGTGTATATGTGTGTGTTTATTATATTATTATTTTTATTAAAAAATAATAATAATGTTCCCTCAGTCCTGCCTGGGCTATTGCTCAGCCCACTGTGAAAAATAAATAGGTATTTGCTTTTATACAGCTTTTACAGTTTTACAAGGACCCTCTTCTTTTTTTTTTTTTTTTTTTTTTTTTTTTTCTTTTCTTTTAATATGGGGCTGTGATAACCATATTTGTGTTTTTAACTTTCTTGGTTAAGTTTGGGAGGTGGAGTGTATGTGGGGATTTATTGCTAACAGTGGAACAAGATGGGGGGTCATTTGTGGGTTTTAATCCTACCATTGGAACAAAACTGTGGAAGGCAGTGTCTGTGGGGTTTTATTACTCTCTTTGGGACAATGGAACAAGACTGGAGGGTGGTTTAAGTGGGGTTGTACAGCTATTAGTGAGACAAGGCAGAGTGCCCATTTATGTTTGTATTTATGGTAACCAGTGGGAACAGGGTTAGGCTTTCAAACAGTGTATGTTGGTAAAGAAGGAGATCCTAGAACCCTTCCTTGCACAATTGGTGAATTAATATGGGGGCTTTGGACCCTATAATGTTTCTGGTCCCCTTTTTCCACACTTATGTACCATCAGCAGTGTGCCCGAGTACAGATGTATGCAGATGTCGTGATACCTTGCCATGACCGCCTGTCCGCCTTAAGAGCAGACAGGTTAGAAGCAAGCACAGAGATGCCATTCCTCGCTGTGCCCTCCCAAAGACACATAGATAAACACCCACACAGATGCTTACAGCCACATATACACAGATAGTCACGCAGATGTGAAAGGGTAAGAGGACTATGAGCCATGTGAGGGGAAGGAGAATGCAGGCCATGGGATGGGAAGGGAAATGTGAGCCATGGGGTGGTAATGTCGACAATGAAAGGGAGGCTTATAATGGTAGCTATGAGGGGTAGAAGTACCTACTGCTCTGCACTCAGAACTGGGATCCCAAGAGTCCACCCACACCAACATGGTTTGGTTGTCTTCTGTCCTCCGTGCAGTCATAAGGATTCCTCCATCTGTATGCAGTGTCTCCTCACTGTACCATATGTTTTTGGTCTACTCTGATGGGTGCATACAGTGTATGACTCTGTATCATTAAACATTGTTACTTTCAGTGGGAAGTCTGGAAGTAAGAATTTAATGTTATACACAGTCACACACACATTCATTCATCCGTCTCATACACAGTATAATCAGGCAGACAGCTTGTGGAAGCAGCAGCAGACCTTGCACACAGTGTGGCAGAGTTACCACTGCACAGAAGACAGAGAGCCACCTAACCATGCTGAAGTCAGAGGACTTCGGAGACTGTGGGTGTTTAAGTGAGGACACAATGAGTTACAGATTGCTCTGTTGATCCATTGACCTATTAAAATCCAACAGGGTTAATAAAGAATACTATAATTTACTGACTTGGTATTTGCATGGCATATTTCTCTTCCTTCGTTATCAGAGTTGCATACAATTTTTGTTCTTAAGCAGGCTACACTGATTAACAGGAGCTTTAAGTTGCAGCATAATTTCACTGTCGTCCAATACAGGTCACTGGTACTCTGGGAGGCGATCCGCCCCTTTAATAGGCAGGAACAATTATTCAAATGTGTGCAGGGGGCGGAGCCTCCCCTCCTACTTAAGCTGCCTTCAGGCCAGAGCCACTAGATTGATTTGTTCCTGTGTGCTGTGCACACCAGGTGGAGAACATCTATATATTCAACTTAGTATTTTATTATTTTTATTCAAATATGGAATACCGCCATTAGGAGGGTGACCATGGTTGTGAATTGCCCTCTTTAAAGTGGCTAGTGCAGCTTCCAGGGATTTTCTGTGGACCTTATGCCCTGAAGAGGGAACAGCTTGAATCAAGCAGCTTCCCTGCTGGGGAATTTACCTCTGGTCTATTCCTACTTCATCATGGTCACCTGAAGACAGAAGTCCTGCAGAAAGGTGAGCCACCCCTTGAGTGCTGAAGGTCCACTTGTCCCCACAGTGTCCCTTTGATGGGCTTGTATTTGGGAGTTTGCATTGCACTCCAGCACTCATAGGGTGTTTTTATTTGCATTTCTCATGTTTATGCAATTTCTGTGGTATTCTCTGGGTTTTGGAGCTTTGGGTATAGTTTTACTTATGTTTCTTATGTATTTGGTAACTGGCACTTTTTAAACTTCAGTGGGACTTTATTAAAATTTAGTGTTCCTCTCCTTTAAGCGCGCCTTTTCCCGCTTAGACGCCATTGCTCCTTTACTCTCTATGGGATTTCACAGTGTGGGACATATCTCTGGAACCGCTTGTCACAGCTACTTCAGAGATGGCTCATTTTATTTCTATGCTCCTGCTCTATCATCCGGTGTCTGTTTTCAGGGTGTTGGGAGTTCAGGGGGGCTTCGGGCACTGTTTGGGGTACTTCTGAGAGAAAACTACATTTCCCATGAGCGCCCGGTTTGCGCTCGTTTCTGATTGGCTGACCTGACGGCCGCCATTTTGTGGTGTTATTTCTCAGCGAGTATACTACGCAGGGACCGAGCCTTCTCTCCTCTCAGCAGATTAACCCTTCGCTGGCCAGATAAGTCCGATTTTAGGCATTTCTGGGGTGAAACTTTAATCTTTCACACTTTTACTGGGTGATATTTGTTAAGTGGTGTATATTGACGCTGTGAGCATGTCTACTCCACTGGAGCCAGGGGCTAGACCTAAGACTAAGGAGGCTGGGGTGTCTGTTCCCCCCATTGCGCTTTGCTCCTCTTGTCACTCTGGGCTGCCTCGAGATTGTTCTGGTAATTTATGCCCTAAATGCTCTGATTGTCATGATAGCAACCCTGGGCTTCCCAGCCATGCTATTGAGCCAACTTGGGTGAAAGAGTTTAAAGCTGCCACTAGGGATCTCAGATCCACTCTCCAACTCTTTCCCTCTCAGGTACAGGGGGCTCTCCAGGTTTGGCAGACCCCCTCTACAATCAGGACTTCCCTGCCTAAGCCACAGGGGGCTCCTGATGTGTCTGATTCTTCTGAAGAAGAACTATTACAGGATTCTGATGCTGAGGAAGGCACTGTTATTGAGTCTAACAGGTCCATTGGGGACCCTTATGAATGTGACCCTGAGGTTTCTGCTGAGGGTTTGATTAGAGCTGTGTTAACTACGCTCAACCTTCCTCTGACTCAGGAATCTACTCATGATCCAACTGACGTTTTCCAAAAATGGTTGTATGTTTTCCAACTAACCCTACCCTTGCCCGTATATTCTCTGAGGCGTGGAGGAATCCTGACAAATCCTCCTCATTGTCCAAAAAGTTTGCTAAACTTTACCCTTTTCCTGAGACTGAACTGGCAAAATGGGTTCATCCTCCCAAAGTGGATGCTCCTGTTTCCAGGCTATCCAAATCTACTGCTTTAGCTGTCTCTGATGCCTCTGCCCTGCAGGATTGGACGGACAAAAAGCTAGAACTTTCTCTTAATTCTATTTTTGCCTCCATTGGCACTGCCATGCGTCCAACCTTTGCAGTGGCGTGGGTTAATAGAGCTATTGCGGCCTGGACTGAACGATGCCCCGGTATCTGAGCAGTTGCAGCTCCTTCTAATATTACTGAAGCACAAAATTATGTTGCTGATGCTGCCTTTGATGCTGTGCGCATGATGGCGAGGGCCTCCACTTCGTCTGTGGTGGCTAGACGTGCCCTTTGGCTGAAAATTTGGTCTGCTGATACAGCCTCTAAGAAAGCCTTGCTTTCCTTGCCCTTTCAGGGGAACTTGCTATTTGGTTCTGAACTCAAAGAAATGATCAGCGAGGCTACTGGTGGTAAAAGTACTCTTCTACCCTCAGTCTTCGAGAAAAAGTTTCCAGCCAAACGCAATCGGTCCTTTCGTTCCTTCCAGACTGAGACACACTCCACGTCCCAGACGGGGTCGTCCTCTACGCGTCCCTCCTCCAAGCCCAAGCAGTCCTGGAAGCCCAAAGTTGCCCCCAAGGCCAAGACCTCCAAGACTGCTTCGGCATGACTCACCGAACCCGGGTCCGCATCCGGCAGTAGGTGGACGTCTCCGCATCTTTCGCCGGACTTGGGAGGAGTCAGTGATGGACCCATGGGTTATTCAGGTAGTATCAGAGGGATACAGGATCCCTTTCTCTTCCCTTCCTCCTTTTCGGTTCCATTTTACTCGTCCTTCTCAGGAACCTACAAAAAGGCGTCTGTTCGACGACGCTATTCAGGATCTTTTGGACAAAGAGGTCCTGGAATTGGTTCCTACAGAGGACACAGGTTCAGGATTTTATTCCAACCTGTTCGTGGTGGCCAAAAAGGACGGAGGTGCTCGTCCCATTTTGGATCTCAAAGATCTCAATTCCTATGTTGTGAGTTCCCACTTCCGCCAGGAATCCCTGCGCTCTGTGATTGCCGCAGTGTCTCCAGGGGAGTTTCTTGCCTCCCTGGACCTTCAGGATGCATATCTTCACATCCCTATTCATCCAGAGAGCAGGCGGTATCTCAGGATTGCCTGCCACAGGGAACACTTTCAGTTTTCAGCTCTTCCCTTTGGACTGACTTCGGCCCCTCTGGTCTTTCAGAGGGTGTTGGGTTCTTTGATAGCTGTACTTCATCAAGAAGGTGTCAGAGTGACCCCCTACATGGACGATCTCCTCCTGAAAGCCTCCTCAGCGGAGCTTCTCCACCAGCAACTGCAGCTGTGTATACACACTCTGAACCATCACGGCTGGATCCTGAATCTGGAAAAGTCAGACTTGGTCCCATCTCAGAGGCTCCTTTTCCTGGGTCTCCTGTTCGACACTCGGCAATGCATGGTGTTTCTGCCAGAGGAAGTGGCTCATCAGATAGCCATCCGAGTAGCCGGGATCATGGAGCTGGACAGAGTTCCAGTACCGAAGTTGACGTCTCTGGTGGGGAAGTTCATTTCCACGATGGAAGCGGTACCATTTGCCATGGCCCACTCCAGGGAACTTCAGAGGTTTGTGATCCAGACGTGCAAGAATCATCCAGATCATCAGCATTTGTCAGTCTCTCTACCTCCTCATGTCGAATCGAGTCTGCACTGGTGGTTGGATCTCTCATCTCCTGAAAGGGAGATCCTTTCGAATTCCCTATTGGACCACGCTCACAACGGATGCCAGCCTCCTGGGATGGGGTGCTGTATTGGGTCGTTTCAGTGCTCAGGGGAAATGGGGACTGGAGGAATCTCTTCTCTCCATCAATGTTCTGGAACTGCGTGCCATCCGACTTGCCCTGAGGCACTGGGAATCTCAGCTGGAAGGTTGCCCAGTCAGAGTGGAGTCCGACAACGCCACCGCAGTGGCCTACATCAACAGGCAAGGCGGCACAAGAAGTTGCACCGCCTGGTTGGAGGTCAAGGATATTTTATCTTGGGCAGAAGATCACGTGCCTGTCATTTCAGCAGTTCACATTCCAGGCGTAGACAACGTCATGGCAGACTTTCTCAGTCGTCACACAGTCGACAGCGGAGAATGGGCTCTTCATCCAGAGGTGTTTCACCTAATCACCCAGAGGTGGGGGGTACCTGCAGTGGACCTGATGGCTACCAGACACAACAGGAAGGTGCCGGCGTTTTGCTCCCGGTGGAGGGACTCTCTTGCTCTAGCAGTGGATGCCTTGTCAATCCCTTGGGATTTTCCTCTGGCCTACATCTTCCCTCCTCTTCCTCTATTGATCAGAGTCATCCAGAAGTTGAAGCTGGAGCGCTGTCCTGTCATCCTGATCGCTCCAAACTGGCCTCGCCAGTCCTGGTATCCGGAGTTGATGGCCATGTCTGTGGCAGAACCGTTTCCACTTCCTGCTCGTCCGGATCTACTCCTTCAGGGTTATCTGTGGAAGGAGGATGTTCAGAATCTCCATTTGATGGCATGGCGGTTGAATCCTCGATTCTAGAGAAGAAAAGATTTTCTCCTTCAGTGGTGTCGACGATGCTTAGTGCTCATAAGCCTGTGTCCTCCAAGATCTATCATCGTGTCTGGGCCACCTTTGTAGCTTGGTGTACTGATCGGAAGATGTCCCTAGATTTTCATCTTCCCACTGTCCTGGCCTTTTTACAGGACGGTATTGAGAAAGGGCTCAGTCTGAGTTCCCTCAAAGTCCAGACTTCTGCTTTGTCTGTGTTTTTCCAGGAAAGGATTGCTATCCTTCCTGATGTCAAAGTTTTCTTCCAAGGCGTGACTCATGTTCGGCCTGCCTTCAAGAGTCCTACTCCCCAGTGGGACCTCAATTTGGTGCTGGGAGTTCTACAGCGTCCTCCGTTCGAATCCTTGGCTTCCATTCCCTTACGTCTCTTGACTTGGAAAATGGCCTTTGTTTTGGCTATTGTTTCAGTTCGCCGGGTAGCAGAGTTACAAGCTCTGTCTTGTAAACCTCCTTACCTGGTGTTCCACAAGGATAAGGCTGTGCTTCGCACTACCAAGGAATTCTTACCCAAGGTTGTGTCTGAGTTTCACATCAATCAGGAGATTGTGGTTCCCTCTTTCTGCCCTAATCCTTCATCTGACAAGGAACGAGATCTCCATTTGTTGGATGTGGTGCGTTGCCTCAAGTTTTATGTTCATCGCACCGAGTCTATCAGGAAGTCTGACGCTCTATTCGTCATTCCTGAGGGGCCTAGGGCAGGGAGACCGGCTTCCAAAGTTACCATTGCCTCTTGGATTAAGGCTACTATTCGTGAAGCCTATAAGTTGAGGAATAAGCATGTTCCCTTCCGGGTGACTGCCCATTCCACCAGATCTATTGGGGCCTCTTGGGCCTACAAGAATTAGGCATCTGCTGATCAACTGTGCAGAGCGGCCACTCGGTCCTCTGTGCACACATTTTCAAAGCACTACCGAGTTGATGTACTGGCCTCGGCTGATGCCAGTTTTGGGAGGAAGGTCCTGGAGGCAGTTTTGCCTGTTTAGGACTTCTACTCTGTGGTTCTTAGTGCTTCTTTACTGTTGAGCCGGTTGGCTCTGGTTCAGTGTGCTGTGTTAAGTTCAGGGGTTGTTTCCCCCTGGTTGGTGTCCGTTGACACTTACATTTTGGGCTATGTGATTAACTGGTTCATAGCAGTTCTAGTGACTTGGGCCTTGCACCTGGTCCTTGCCTTACTTCCCGCCTCTGGGTCAGCTCAATGTTTGTACATCCCAGAGTACCAGTGACCTGTATTGGACGACAGTGAAAATAGGATTTTAGTCTTACCTGTTAAATCCTTTTCACTTAGTCCATACAGGTCACTGGTCTCCCACCCTGTCAAGGGACCATGCTTGGCTCTCCTGTGGCATTCAGTGGGAGACCTTCGGGGCATGCTCACAGGAGTCTTCCTTCTTGCTTACCTATGGTCAGTTTTAGTGTCTCAAATCAATCTAGTGGCTCTGGCCTGAAGGCAGCTTAAGTAGGAGGGGAGGCTCCAACCCCGCACACATTTGAATAATTGTTCCTGCCTATTAAAGGGGCGGATCGCCTCCCAGAGTACCAGTGACCTGTATGGACTAAGTGAAAAGGATTTAACAGGTAAGACTAAAATACTATTTTCCTCCCTGCTGTAGACTTTATTGTATGATCATTGATCCAGTGCCAGATCATTTGTTTGGTGTGCTAAGTAATCAAACATGCACTCTGCACTAGTTAATTAAAGACAGTGAATGGGATTTGTAGGTCAAGTGTTTAAATACCTTGGTAAACAATCTGGCCTGATTTGAGCCAGCTCTGCTCAATATAGATCTCCCTAACCTTGACCCTTGCCATCAGATTCAAGTTGTCAGCACTCGGGTGCCAAAGCCACATTATGCCATTATCGAAAGAAATTCCTGAACACCTCTGGAAAACAGTTGTTGATGCATATCAGTCTGGAAAGGGTTACATAGCCATTTCTGGGGCTCCTTCAAACCATATCCAGAGCCATATTTACCAAATGGAGAAGGTCTGGGACAATAGTATCTATTCCCAGGAGTGGTCGACTTGTCAAAATCATCAGAAAGGCAATGTGCAAACATGGGATTCATGGCAGATTAGCAAGGCAGAAATGACTGCTCACTAAGAAGAACATTAATGTTCATCTAGAGTTTGCCAAAAAGCACCTGGTTGATTATGGAACAATGTTCTATGGACAGATGAGTTAAAAGTGGAACTTTTTTAGAGACTTGGGCGCAGTAATGTCTGGCGAAAATCAAACACTGCATTCCATATGAAGAACCTCAAACCAATAGTCAACCATGGTTTTGGGATGCTTTCCTGCTCCAGGACCTGGATAACTTGCCAACATTGAAAGATCCATGAATTCTGTTTTGTATCAATGACTTTTACAGAAAAATACCAGGCCATACATCTATATGCTGAAGCGCAGATGGGTCATGCAACAAGACAATGAACTGAAACACACAAGCAAGCCTATATTAGGATGGTTGAAGAACCAAAAATTTAGTTTCGGAATGGCCTAGTCAAAGTCAAAACCTAAACCCCATTTTGAATTTATGGCAAGACCTAAAACAAGCAGTTCATGCTCAGACACCCACATGTCACTGGTTTACAGCAGTTCTGTATGGGCTAAAATTCTACCATGGCCCATGAGGAACTGATCAATAATTACAGGAAGTGTTTAGTTGAAGTCATTGCTGTGAAAGGTGGCATAACCAGGTTTTGAGTGTAAGGGTGCGATTACATTTTCACACCAGACATTGTTTTTCATAACTTTCTTTAATAAATAAATTATTAAAACCTCAAAATTTGGCATATTTCACTCAGGTTCTTTTTTTATCTAATACTAGCAATGTGGGACGGCGTTGCCCGTCATGACCGTTGGGCGCACGTGTGTGAAATGCAGAGACACTGATAAACACAGACATATGCAACACACAGGCAGACACATACCATACATCCCAAGTGTCCCTCTTTGAGGGCCAAATCCCTCTGTCCCTCTTTCCCACCCTGTTGTCCCTCTTTTTAGGAGTTCAGACTGCGTGCAGGGCCGGCTCCACCTATAGGCGAGGTAGGCGCCGGCCTAGGGCGCACAGGTACTGGTGGCGCGGGCATGCAGCGGAGAAGAGCTGCGCCCGCACACACCACACCGGGAACCACAACACAGTCAGGTCTGTGTCGCTACTGCGCTCCCTCATCGGGTCGGATCTTTAGTAATGCAGAGCGCGCTGGGAGTCATGATCTCCTGCCTCGCTCTGCATTACTGAAGAGAAGACTGCGCGGGAGCTACAGGTATGTGATGGGGGGCAAGTTGGAGCTGAGGGGGCATAGTGGAGCTGCTGGGGGCAAGTTGGAGAGGATGGGGGGCAAAGTGGAGATGATAGGGGCAAGTTGGAGCTGAGGGGGCATAGTGGAGCCGCTGGGGGCAAGTTGGAGAGGATAGGGGGCAAAGTGGAGATGATAGGGGCAAGTTGGAGCTGAGGGGGCATAGTGGAGCTGCTGGGGGCAAGTTGGAGCTGATAGGGGTAAGTTGGAGCGGATGGAGGTCAAAGTAGAGCTGATGGGGTCAAAGTGGAGCTGAAGGGGGGGCAAAGTGGAGCTGGTGGGGGCAAGTTGGAGCGGATGGGGGCCAAAGTGGAGCTGATGGGGGCAAGTTGGAGCGGATGGGGGGCAAAGTGTAGCTTCCGGGGACATAGTGGAGCTGCTGGGGGGCAAAGTGGTGCCGATGGGGGTAAGTTGGAGCTGATAGGGGCAAGTTGGAGCTGAGGGGGCATAGTGGAGCTGAGGGGGGGCAAAAGTGGAGGTGGTGGGGGCAAGTTAGAGTGGATGGGGAGCAAAGTGGAGCTGATGGGGGCAAGTTTGAGCAGATGGTGGGCAAAGTGGAGCTGATGGGGGCAAGTTGGAGCTGCTGGGGGCATAGTGGAGCTGATGGGGGGCAAAGTGGAGCCGGTGGGGGCAAGTTGGAGCGGATGGGGGGCAAAGTGGAGCTGCTGGGGGGCAAAGTGGAGCTGCTGGGGCAAGTTGGAGCTGATGGGGGCAAGTTGGAGTTGATGGGGGGCAAAGTGCAGCTGATAGTGCCAAAGTGGAGCTGATAAGGGGCAAGTTGGAGCTGGTGGGGGGCATCTCCAGACCATGGGCAGAGTGGCCCAGGGGGCAGAGAGAGGACAATCATGAAAAGAGGTGGGGTATAAGTAGGCGGGGTATAAAGGGGTGGGACACAAGGGGCGGAGATAAATGGGCGGCAAAATTAGGTTTTGCATAGGGTGGAAAAAATCCTTGCACCAGCCCTGACTGTGTGGTGTGTATTACTTTGCTCTACAGCAATAAAGCAATAAACTTCAGTATATGTGTTTATACATTAGTCTGTGCAAATAAAATACTTTGGTGTTGCACTAAATCATTTATTAAGTTACATAAATAGCCGGTAATAGGTCATGAAATAACCTAAAAATTCTTACTAATGCCCTGCCCACCAGCCACGCCCCCAAAAATATCACCTAAAAGTAAAGTGTCCCTCTTTGGCCATGTGAAATGTTGGGAGGTATGCACATACACACAGTGAGCGGCAGAGACATGCAAAAGACACGCACACACACAGACACACTGGAGATGGACACACATATGTAACAGAGATGTACACACACACACAACATATATGAGCAGAAACACATGCGTGCATGAGTTGTGTACCCCTCTGGCACTCAAATGGTTAAGGTATAGAGAGGCATGTGAGAGTTAAATAGCAGTGGGAAGTGTATTCATAACTGGGAACATTGATTTGTGGAGTCCCTAGAGGGGACTGATGTGGTGCTGATGTGGAGAGACAAATGGGGCAATCTGGGTTAAAAGTGGGAGGGGCTTAATCGCGAGTAGGGGCGGGGCTTAACATAAATGTGGAAAAGTGTTAGTAATAGGCTGGGGAAGGAGGAGAAGTGGGAGGGGAATGCAAGTTTACAGTGTGAGGGGTTTGAACACACTCCATGAGGGGTTAAACTTGATACCTAACCCTGTGGCAGTCAGTGGGTTAAGTGTGTACCTGATGGTTGTCTGTCCTGTGTCTTGCATGGCAAATGATGACAGTGAAGAAATAATTCAGCAGAGGGCCTACCTTAACCCTTTGAGTGCCATTTTGTTCCCCTGGTGCTGCACTACAGGTCCTGCTGAGGCCACTGGGAGTCAGGGTGAGTGACTGTGTGTGTGTGTCAGCCATATTTATTTCTGGCTTTGTGTGTGTATGTGGTGTATGTGGTGCTGTGTGTGTGAGTGGGGGCATGTGTGTTTGGTGCTGTGTGAGTGGGACATGTGTGTGTGTGTGTGTGGTCTGTGTATGTGAGTGGGACGTGTGTGTGTTTGTTTGGTGCTGTGTGAGTGGGACATGTGTGTTTGTCTGTGGTGTAGGAGCAAGTGGCGGCCATTTTATTTTTTTCTGACTTTGATAGTGGTGGGTGGGCTGCATAGTGGGGGAGGGCCAACTCCCTGCATGACTGAATCACCCAATAGGAGTAGTAACTCCTGCTTTATGCCTCCCCTGGGTGTGTTTTGGCAGGCACAAAGTCTTCTTTTATATATATATAGAAGATACGTTTTGGTTGAAGATCTGCTAACATTCAGTGCCACAAATATGCAACAATGCAGAAAATCCTTTTTCACAGCATTGTGTATGTAGGTAGTGTTGCAGTTGTGGAGCAGATCAACTACACTATGTAGAGATATTAACCCTTTGAGTGCCAGTGTGGTACACAACACATTGCGTACCAATCTGGCACTCAAAAGGTTAAATGGTCATTTATTCAAATGGGGCTTTAACCCCTTGAATACTGGACTGGTCTACAACTCATTGCTTTGCAAAGCATTGGAGACCTTTCTAACATTCAAGGGGTTAAAAGCTTCATTCAGATCAGTGTCAATTTTGGTAATTTGTTTGTTCCTTACAGACAATTGCTTTGCCCCAGAATTGATCTACTGTGCCTTTAAACATAATACACATAGTCTGTCACTGCCCCTGCAAGGCAATACATTAAAACTAACATTCCTTTGGCTCTCCTTCTGTAGAGTCAGAAAGGTACGTGAGTGGTCGGCAAGGGCCACGTGACCCATCCACGTGGAACATGGAGGATGTCATGCAGTTCGTCAGAGAGGCTGACCCACAGCTGGGATCCCATGCTGAACTGTTCCGCAAGCATGTAAGTCTAATCTGTTTATTTTATTTTATTTTATTTTTTTATGTACACAGATTGCAACAGTAGAATATAAAAAAAAAAAAAAAATCACCAACTTTCAGAGTTTTCTTCATACTTTCTCAGTAGCCAAGTGTTTGTTGTTAACTTCTGAATCTCGTTCTCACTTATACTTTGCTGCTAATCATGATTCTGGTAAAACAGAATAATAACATTCATTTTTAGAACACTTTAAAGACATTTTCAATATACTCCAGTTTTATAAATCCCCCCCCCCCCTCTGTTTTTTAACCCCTTAAGGACCCATGACGTGGTAGAACCGTCATGGATAAACTTCCCTTAAGGACCCATGATGTTCCTGGCATGTCATGAGTTAAACAATATCACCGTGCCTCAGTGTGCAATGTGATCTTGCTGGTGAGGCTGAAACTGAGCTCTCCAGGAACGGAGCACTCAGTTTCATTCTCTGTTTTGCCGGTACATGTGATCGCTACTACAGCTGACACTTGTACCGGCTTCTTCATTCACAAAGTCAATGTGTTTTTCTGCCTCTTTCTTCCTTACTATGAGAGTAAGGGAGAGAGAAGCAGAGAATAGACAAAAATGAAATAAATCAACGCCAAAGTTTAGGTGTATTAACTGCTTCAGTGCTGGTGTTGGGAGCAGGATGAATGTAGGTCCATTTATGACCTAGTGAAAACAACTTTTTTAAATACATTTGAACAAGACCAAAGTATTAACCCCTTCGCGACACAAGACGTACATGTACGTCCTGTGTGGCTGTCACTTAGTGACAGAGGACGTACATGTACGTCCCAGAAATCCGGCTCCCCGCGCGGCTGCACGCCGTTCGGGGACTCCGGATTCTTTTAGAAAAAAAAAAAAAAAATGTTAGACGGGCGTTAAGTGACGGCCGCGTCTGCACGCGGCCGCCACTAAGGGGTTAAATTACACAGACTAATTTATAAACACATCTGAAGTGTAAACAAGTATTAATGGAAGTTTTAGTGTTGTGGAGCAATGTAATACACTTACACATACCACATAATCATATCTCCAACAAATTGGGAAACTAGGGAGGGAAAAAGAGTCATGGGGATTTTCACCCCAGAGGGACAGTGCCCCCCTAAAACTGCACATTTTGTAGGTATGAGAGACCAGTCATACTTTTCTTGCAGTCTCCATAAGTAATTAACCCATTGGGCACAAATGATCCTAAGAGAAACAAAAAAAATTGTGTTTTTCTTACTTTTTTATCGTTTTCTTTATTTTTAATAAAATAAATGGGTTTTCTATAGATGTTGGTATCAAAAGAAATCTCTACTTGTGCGTGAAAAAATGGCATATAATTTGTGTGACAGGAATTAAAGACTTAGACGGAAAGCACTGTTGAACCAAGACATAGTCAAAAAGGTCAAAATTGTTCCGGTCCTTAAGTGCAAACTACCCCAGCTTTTTCAGTCATTAAAGGGTTAAATAGACAAGAATGTGTAAATTCTTAAATAATTGAAAATGCTTCTTAAATGAACCTTTAATGGGATAGTAATGTTTCACAATAAATACAGCTCCCAATTAATCTTCATAGTATTTGGGCCATGGAGAGTGTTATTTCAATACTGTCAGAGTTGTAGTTCAAGAGTAACTGAATGATAAAGTGTCCCCCTCCCACCCCTTTTACTGATATAACACTGCTCACCTCAGAGCAGCAAAACTGTCCTATGGATTGCAGAGAGGGACACTCTTCAGTGAGCATAAGGAAAAACCTGTCAAGGGGGGCAGGATTTTCCTTATGCTCACAGTAAGAATATTGTCACTTGCTGCGAACTGTGCGGTCAAGAGACCAGATTCCACATTTGAGGGAAGGTGGCTTGCACTAGTTAAAAGGGGCGGGAGGGGGGGATATTTTATCATTCAATTACTCTTGAACTACAACTCTGACAGTATTGAAATAACACTCTCCATGGCACAAATACTATGAAGAGTAAATGGAGCTACTGTTTCTGTGAAACATTACCTTTAAAATAGAAGAATACTAACTTATCAGTTTTCCTTCTCATATACCCTCTGCCACAGGAAATCGATGGCAAGGCCTTGCTCCTCCTAAGAAGTGACGTGATGATGAAATACATGGGTTTAAAGCTGGGTCCTGCCCTGAAATTATCCCACCACATAGACAAACTGAAGCAAGGGAAGTTCTGACCACTACTTCTGGATGTTTTTTGCACTCATTAAATGGTCAAGCTTGGGACTCTACTGCCGCAACAAGCTAATGGAATGTCTCTGAGGAACATGACTCACTGACTATGCTGGAAACACCCTTTTTTGGGGGTTTATAGGTTGTTAATATCTAGTACCACAGTTTCTAATCTATGAGCTGTTCCTCTAATCCTCTGAACTTGTCCTTTAATATTTCACACTAGTGGGAGGAAGAGAAGCAAAGGCATTACATTTTTGAAGGGGGCTGGAGATTATCCTATGCCCTAATGTGAGCAGAATTAATCCAAACAATACATTTTCTTATATTATATAGCACTGGCAGTGCACACAGCGCTGTACATAGTAGAATAAAATAGGCACAATGAATTATTGCCGAAAAGAGCTTGCAATCTATGCTTTGTTGGGGTTACCTGGGGCATGTATTAATAAGGGTCTCCGTTTTGAGCCCACTTGCCTATGAAATGTGTTCCTGCAGGATGGCATTTCCTAAAAGCCTCCACTTTATGGAATACTAATAAATCCAGTTACACAGTTCCAGTTCTGGTTCATAAAACATGGTGCACTTCGCTGAAGTGATGGATGAAAAGGTTTCTTCTTGAAATTAAGCAAGACTACCCATGGTCATACATTTGTATGCAATTAAGTTGTTGTTTTTTTTTTTTTTAGCAAAACCTTTTATTCCTCTGATCCATTCTGTATGTGTAAGGAAAACTATTCAGAATGTAACATTTTTATTTATTTTTTTCCCCATTCAGTGTTATGCTGAAGATTACTTAGAACAACATTCTTAAGGTCCAACTTTCTTTAACTACTTATGTCTCTTCACCATGGCTTGATATTATTAAGTGGCCTGCTGTTATACCACAATAGGGAAGCCTCTATTAGTTGTGCTTGGGTGGCTGCTTCCTTAAGTTGATAGAATGTTGGGTTTTTTTCCCCGAGGGGCAAGGTGGTTGTGGTTACAAAGGTTTACACTTGTGCTGTTTTCTCCTATTAAAGTAAATATCACGTCTCACTCAGACAATGTAAAAGCCAGGGGTATGCTGTGCAGATTCAAAACTAATCCTGACAGTTGTTTTGGCATCAGAAAACTGATCCTCTGGGTCGGAAGGTGGGAGAGCACAAGCAGAGATTTATGGCTCATGGCTTAAGGGTGAGTTTGGCTGTAGCCCTTTACATTGCTATTTTGAGAGAGAATTCCAGTTTCTGGAAGACTATGGTGACTGCTGGATTGCCTCCAACATAATTGAAGTGTGAGACTGGAAGTCTTAAGTTCATATTCTCTCATGCGTTCAATCAGAGAGTCATGGGGGTCACTTTCCAGACCTCATTCATTTTCACTTTTAATCCATTGGCACAAATAATCTGAACATCTGCTCCCAGAGTAACATAACTTCTCATAAGGCATTAGCCATTTGATGATTGTTCTTTAAACCACAAGTAGCAAATGCTTCATTTAAAAATTATAAATTATGCAATACAATCTGAAAAGAGAAATTAGTTTAGCTAATTGAAAAATTATATAAAAGAAAGCATCCTAAAAGTGATTATGTATATGAACTGCAAAAATGGGTGAAGGACACCTATAACTGATGCAGGTTAGTTAATTAGTGACAATAAGGAGATGGCAAACACCTTAAAAATACTTTTCTTAAGTATAAAGGAAAGAAGAATAAAGGATATTGATGCTGAGAGAATCACATAATTGTCCTCAGCAGGCCACGTAATTATGGACATAAAGTCCAAGAGAGACTGGAAAAGCTTAATGTGAATAAAGCACCTGGACCTGATGACACACATGGGTACTTTTTAGAGTTTAGTTCATTAATAACAAGGCCAACTTAATCTTTGTTGATTTACTCTCATCAGGCATAGAGGAAAGTCTTGAAATATATATATATTATGTCTTATAATGGAAAAGGAACCAAAATGGTTTTTAAGTATTCAGAAATATGCTATGTGGGATGTTAATAACTGTTTAGTGGAGGTGCCGGAATCTTTTAAATACCCTTCTTACCTCTGCAAGCACTGTTCAGTCATTTCTGTGAATACTTTCCACCTCTTCTTTTTATCTAAACTGTAGACCTAGTTCACATGGCCATCTTTGTCAGAACAGCAAATTTCATGGAATAGATGCTGTTCTCTATGGGGGTAATTCACACAGGTGACTTTTACAGCTACAGATATGTTTTTCTGGCTAACTTGGGTTCCTGAAACATCTTGAAACAAGGCCACATTTTCAGTTAGGCTGGATAGAGTGCCAAGGTTTGAAGGGCACCTAGGTTGTGCTGGCCTCTCCTGCATTCTGAGTTGTGATTGAGGCCAGAACAATCCCAATTCCCTTAGGTTAAGATGGCCACTTTAGTTACCATTCTACTTGTCATTATTTAACACTTTGGATGCTAGAGAGGTCTCAACACTGTGATTGGGATGTCTCTAGCAGCCAAGCCTTTAAAGTATTTTCTCTACCAGGCAACAGTGAGTGGGGTAGGGGTGTAGGGTTCAGGCAGGTGTGGTGGTCTGGCCATGGGAAAGCTAAGGGCACCGAGTTGTTTGTGAACTACGCTTTATAAGGGTGTGGCCTCTAATCTGGTCAGCCTTCCTATTCGACACTGACAACTATTTATGTATTCTGAATAATTCTGCAAATTGCAATATTTTTAGTAATAGTGTGGTTTTATGAAGAACAGATCATGTCAAATGAACCTACCTACATTTTATGATACCTTCGACAAGGAGAGTGATGTGGATATGGAACAATTTGAGTTTTGCAAAAGCCTTTGGTACTGTACCTCACAAGAGGTTACTTCATAAATTAAAAGGTATAGGCTTGGGAGAATATATCTGTGGATAGGAAAAGGGCTAAATGGTGGAATGCAGAGAGTTGTAAATGGAACCCCTTGTCAAGTTGGTCTAAAGATTTAAGTGTAGTATCTCAGCTTTGAGTCCTGGCCAGGGTCCAATGTTTGTTTATATGTTTATTAACCCTTTGAGTGTCATGCGTTGCGTACATCTCCGGCACTCAAAGGGTTAAGTACTATGAAGTGTATGGATTTTTACTTTTTATAGGGGTGTTTTTTAATTATGGGAATGGGCATGTGTATCATATAATGGTTAAAGTAGATATCTGCTTATTGGTACAGTTGCTGGAATTTTGCCTAACATGACCATAGGCAGTTTTTATGAAGTTTTCAAATATGCAAACTTGAATCAAGGTGACGTACACTATTATCATCATACTATATAATAATTCACTAGGATGTTTGTCAGAAGCCGTCATGCGCAGTAGAGACTACCTGAACGCACAGAATGCTGGGAGCATTCTGTGCTTTCGGCCACTCTCTACAGTGCATGACTACGTCGGCGGCAGGACGCAGAGCAGTACGGGCCTCTTAACCCTGGTTGCGTACCCCTCTGGCACTAAAAGGGTTAACATCACCCGGACCTTGGCCCGTGTACACAAGCTTTTTCTCTAGTTTATTTATAAAGCTCCAACAGTTTCTTCAGAGTGTACAATTCTGCCTCTCTAGAAATCATTATTAAAAGATCACATACATTATGGAGTACATATTGTTATTATTGAACAGGAAAGAATTAGAATAAAGTTGAGATAGGAGAAAAGGGTTTATCCAGTTACTTTGACCTCTAATGTATGCCAACAGCCCTAATAATCTATTTCGTGTTGTACTAGCCCTCTGGTGTTAGTGGCTGTCATTGCTGAACCACAACTGTAACTATCCTAGTTGCGTAATTATTGATGAGGGGAGGGGGGGAAGAGATGTCCATCATGTCTTCCATTTTATTCTTTATAACACTGTATATTCTGATTTGTTAAAAAGGAGTCCAGTAATTTCTCAGATATTTCTCAGCAGGGTACACCAAAAAGGTAGGTTTTCAGGATAACCCTGCTTGATCACAAACTGGAAATAAGTGAGTTAGTCATTCTAATTAATCTACCAGTGCTGAAAGAGATACTTTCACCTATTAAAAAGTCACCGTGCATTCAGTAAGCATATGGCGACTAGCTTGAAAATACATGTCTTAACTATAAAAAGTGGCAGATTCTAAACAAATCTTTACCCTTTGGAGATTGACGGCAGGTTAATGTAGTCTGCTTGCTGCGCTGTCTGTCCCTTCTGGTTACCATGTGACACACTGCAATGCTTTACAGGAGACCGGGACTGACAGAGCAGGCACGCAGACAAGATGTCTGCACTGGTACCTGGCTTCCAGTCTCTTTAGAATCTGCCACTTTTTTAGTTAAGACATGTATTTTCAAGCTAGTCGCAATATGCTTAATGAATGTACTGCAACATATTAATAGGTGAAAGTTCCAGTTTAATTAGGGATCTCCTTAACCCCTTAATGACAGGGGTTTTTTTTTTTTCCATTATAGCCATACCTGGGAACTCTCTGGATTTGCCCCGGAGACTCCGGTTCTGACAGAGCTTTACCGGGTCTCCGGGGCAGAGGCAGATTCCTCCGGATGTGGAGAGTTTCTATTGAAACTCTGCCACATCTGCTTTTTCGCCCGTTGTGCCTCCGTCCCCAGCCTTCTGTGTGACACATTTTGCCCTCTGAGTACCAGAGTGGTACGGAATGCATTGCTTTGCAATGCATTCCGTACCACTCTGGCACTCAAAGGGTTAAATCCCCCCAACACTCGAGTTAAGCCCCGCCCCTTTTTTGACGCGATTAGCGTCATTTTTGTTACCCCCTGCTGAACAGAGAACTACCCTCCGGGTAGCCCTCAACTGAAAGTTCCCAGGTATGATTATAGCGAATGACTTCCTGGACTTACCAGGTAAGTCGTTTGTCACTAAGGGGTTAAACCCTGACCTGTTGGTGTGCTCAGAGGACTGGGGCTGACAATGGCTGTGCTAATCTCAGTGGCTGTGCTAATTATCAGCAGGGCTGGTTATCAGCCCTGCTGATAAAAGGGTCCATCAGAGTTGTAGGCATATATTTGATTACGTTTGTAGTCATATAAACCTTTGGTGCCTCTTTTACACCATAAAATGAAATGAAAGGAGAAAGGGAAAAAAATGTAAAGCTTTCCTCAAACTAACGTCATCAATCCCTTACTTAATTATTTTACACTTTCAATTCCAGAATGTCTTAATGGGCTATTGCTCAGAATTGTACTTTACATACGGAAGTAGAGGTCTTAATAAATATTTATAAAGAGGCATAATTATGCTTTTTCCCATGCGTCTACCCCTTATGTTATGCATTCTAATGTCTTGCCGGCAGATGCTGCATGACCTAGTGTGCTGCTTCAGAGCCTACTGTCTACAATTATTCCAAATTCTTCTCCATTCAGGTTACACTTAACACAGTCTCCTGTAGTGTAGCCAGTGTTCATTTTCTAAATACATCACCTTGCATTTATCCATGTTAAACTGCCTCAGCGATCTACCTGGCCAGTTCCCCAATCTGTGCAAAATCTCTCGGCAGAGGAGGACCATGTTCTAATTGTATCCCTTTGCATAATTTAGTGCCATCAAAAACAATATTCTCCCTTCCTTTAACACCCATTTCAGTGTCATTAATAAACACATTGGAAATAATTGTGTCAAGAACAGAACACTGGAGACCACTTACTACTGCCCATTGTCAGAATATTCATGGACTGTTTATAATTTATCCATCAACAAGGTAGTCTTAAAGGGATAATAATGTTTCACAAAAAACAGCCCCTTTTATCTAGTGTAAGCCACCTCCCCTCAGATGTGGAATATGGTCCCTTGACCAGACAGCTCACAGCAAGGGACAATCTTCTTACTGTGCACATAAGGAAAACCCTGCCCTCCTTGACAGGTTTTTCCTTATGCTCACTGAAGTCTGTCCCTCTCTGCGATCCATCCGGATGGTCTTGCTGCTCTGAGGTGAGCAGCGTTACATCCGTAAATGGGGCGGGAGGGGGATACTTTATCATTCAATTTCTTTTGAACTACAACTCTGACAGTATTGAAAAAACACTCTCCATGGCCCAAATACTATGAAAATTAATTGGAGCTGCTTTTATTGTGAAACATTACTTTCCCTTTAAGTGTCACTAACTGTACATGTTTTCTGAATGTCTTGCTTGATTACAGGCTGCTCAATTAGTAATTGAAACTTTCTGTATGGAGCTGTAGCAAAAGCTTTTGCAAAACTCAAACTACATTCATTGCATATGTTAACTTTTTCATAGAAAAAGTTTTTTTTTTTTGTTTGAGGTGATCTCTCACACTCAAATTAATTTTGGTCCTTCTTATCTAATTGTTCACATATTCTTAAATACTTCCCTTTAATAAACCTTCATGCAGCTTACCCACTGTAGATGTCAAGATTACCTGTCTGTAATTACAAGACTAAGAAATTATTCTCTCTTTTCATAAATCTTGTGGTGTCATGCTGCATTTAAACCAGTACTTGAAGACTAAATATAGTGGCCTATCTGTAAATTAGTCTTCCGTAGTACCAGTGGGTATATGCTATCCGTCTATGGCTTTATTCATGCAGATTTACTGGACTGCTTTTTCTTTTTTCTTTGGCCATGGAAATGATAGGGACAGGGTTATGCACTATTATTTTGTAGGTTTTGACCACTAGTATGGCTTTGATATATACAGTAGACAAAGATTAGGTCAAAACATCTGCCATTTCCTTATCCTTCATTAACCAACCAAACTATCTCTAATACCAGCATTATCCAGCTTCAATTATATATTTAGCTTTTTTTTATAGGTCTTGTTTCTTTCTCATTTTGCTTTTCAGTTCCTAGTTTAGAAAACTATATTGCCCCTTTTTGCAAATTTTGTTTTATATTTGCTAAATACTTAGGGTCTTATGTATAAAGGCAAAAGCACACCAATTTAGGACAAACCAACTGCACCATAAGGGACAAATACAAATTATCTAATGCTCCTTGAATGATTGTCTCCAATACATTTCCTCACAATCCTATTCTTGGCAGAGAACTGGATTAAATCAACACTGAAATTGTAAGATGTGATTTCAATATTAAACCACACCTTCCACATACAGGGGAATTGTGCACTGTCCAATGAAAAAGTTGACAAATTCAACTCCATCTGGCTTCCTTGGTCCACCCACATATTTGCAATAAGGGTTTCCCCATAATCTGCCTCTTCTCTGCTCTTCTTTTTCTGTCCCAACTTACAGGGCTTATGGTGTATCGGGTACTTGCTGAAGCTTTGAGTATATTTTGTGCTGTAAAATACCACATTGTAATATTGCCTTTTCTAAGTATCTGTACCTCCCAATTTGTTTTCTATATTTTCTTGTACGGTTTTGTTCTATTCATTGTTTTATAAAAAGATAAACAATTTAGATCAATAGGAATGTTTGTCCTCTATGGTGCAGTTTGTTTGCCACAAAATTGGTGCAGTTTGCCCTTATACATATGGCCCTCAGTGTTTTTATTTATTAACATTTTATAAGATGTCCATTTCTCCTGTATCCCAGTCTGCATAGTGTAGTGTTGCCCTTAGCTTGTTCCGATTTGCATTTCCTAAATTTTAAGCTTGTAGTCAATTCTTTGTGTTGCTTCTAGGAACCACTCTAGAATGAAACAATGTTATGATGACTATTTACTACATTTAACTCACTTAATTACTGTAACCTCTATTTTATTGCATAGCTTCCTATTTTATTGCCTCGTTTCCTCTAGAATTTTATGACAGTCATATAGCAATCTCCAAAACCTTATGCCCATTATTTCTGTTAACTTGTAGGTAGTTAAAATCCTCCAATATCAAGACTAGTTATGCAGGATTTTCCATTTATAATAATTCTGTAGTGTGAAATTACACAGTACTCTGGAACAGAAAACATTTTGTATTAATTATGTGATAGGATTTTCCTGATGAGGAAAGGGACTCCCACTGCTTGAAGATTTTTATGTTCTGGCCACCAAGTGGTGCTGTTCTGATCATTAAGTATGGGGAGCTGTAGTCTGTGACTCGAGCGATCCCTAAGAATGTATTATTAAAGAAAAATAGATTTTTGGACTTCAGGAAGGAAGTGAATTAAAGTAACAGTAAACTTGTTAATAAAAAAAATATAGTTTTTCCTGCTAAGTAAAATAAGGGAATTCCCACTGTTAGTACATATTATTAACAGTGCCTCTTGGAGCCTAGATTTGAATTCTTTATTCTGTGGCATTCTAGTGGTGTGGTGAGGCACTGACAACAGTTTTCCTTAGAATGTGATCGTAACTACTGAGTCACTTTCCAACAGTTTGACCTTTCAGATATTAATGGTACTTTTACTCTCTGAACATTTGAATAACCTTTGAATAAAACAACTGATGACACTGTTAGAGGAAGGGAGGACAATGGAGGGGTAGAGGATGGAACAAAGAAAACACTGGGAGGGAAAAATGGAGGGAGGGAGGAAAGAAACAGCAATAGCAGGCACAGTGGAAGTTAGATGTTAATAAATGTCTCTCTCTGGTCACTGAGGTGCTTTCAGTCTGCACTTGGGGCAAGGCCATATCACTCATGCAATCTAAAGTACTGAAAATGACCGTTACGTTTTTGAGGGGATAATATTAACTGAATGGCCCCCTGTGATTAGCTCTCATTGATTAAGGTTTAAAGGGATAGTATTACTTCAAAATTACTATCCCTCATATTGTAGCCCGTAATAAACTGAGTTAAATGACACCAGCGGCATCTCTCAAACCTTTATGGTTTAAGAGAGAGCCACTTTCAAAGTTTCCTCTACCCTGTTGTCAGTGTTCTGCTGCCAGCAGGGGAATCCGGTCCCGGGACAGACGGAGGCTCTTAAACAGAGCCGATATCTCGTTATGGAAGGAAAAATGATTAATTGAAACAGTCTTCTACGTGTGCTTCGTTACCAATTTAATGTTTGCTTTAAAGGGACAGTAATGTCAGAAAAAAAAGTATTAACTATATGGTAGATACAATTAAAAAAGAGTACTTTGCATCCCTCCCCTTTCTGCTTGACGAGCTATAAAGCTGTCAGAAGCAGATTCTGGTCGCTTGACCAGATGCGGGTCTTCAGCAGCTCCAATGTAACAGTATCTAAAGATAAATACTTCAGCGGAATGGTTTGCAGTGTGTGTGCTTGCAAACCAGGCACACAATGTAGACTGTTCCGATGAAGTGTTTATTCTTCTCTGTTGTCCAATACAGGTTACTGGTAACTTTGGATAGGTGATCCTCCCCTTTAATTGTAGGCAGAAACAAGTCTAGAATTGTATGCAGGGGGTGGAGCCTACCTTCCCTCCTTGGCTGTAGCTAGCCAACCAGCTCCAGAAAGATTTGTTCCTTGGTGAAGAAACAACAGACAAGAGAACAGTTCTGCTACAGCTTTAGACATTTTTTATTTTTCTGTTACATATGGAATACCACCATTAGGCGGATTACCATAACTGACAATGTCCTTAGATGTAGCTAGCTCAGTGACCAGGTGCTTTTTGTGAACCTTAAGCCCTGGGGGGAAAACCTTGGCTACAAGTTCCTTCCTCAGGAGTTGCCCACCGAGGCTTCTTCTTAAAACATGGTAATCGGAAGACAGAAGATCTGCAGGAAAGGTGAGCAGCTTTTGAGTGCTGCAGGTCCACATGTCCCACAGTGCCCCTCCGCACAGGGGTTTTTCCTTGGAGTTCCTATTGCACACTCCTGCACTCAATGGGTCTATCTGTATGTCTGCTGGGTGTTTTAGAGCAGGTTTATGTGGTACTTAACCCTTTAGCTGCTGGTTTGGCATTCATTTTGGGGGGGGGTTCTGACACTTTTCCTACTGGTTCAGTGTTTTTTGGGTATCCTAACATGTTCTAGTGATGTTTCATGTCTTTTAATAACACCTTCTATTTTGTAAAATTTGAGTTTGTGCGCTTTACCGCATAGGCGCCATTTCTCCATTCACTCCTATGGGACTGTACAGTTTGGGGCATATCTCTGCAACCGTTTAACCTAGCGACTTCAGAGATGGCTCATTCTTCTTGTCTGCCCTTGCTTTATCATCTGGTTCATGTTTCCAGTCTGTTGGGGGGGGCTCAGGGGGCTTTGGGCAATGTTGGGGTACTTTTTCTGGGAAAACGACATTTCCCATGAGCGCTTGCTTCGCGCGCTCATTTCTGATTGGCTCCCGCTCCCGCCACAGCAGCCATTTTGTGCTATTTCCAGGACGAGTATCCTACACAGGGCTTGGACTCTCCTTCTCTCCTCTGCTGATTAACCCTTCGCCTGCCAGATAAATCTAAATTAGCGATTTCTGGGGTGAAACTTTAATCCTACACACATGTAATTGGGTGATTTATTATAGTGTAAGGTTATTGACACTGTGAGAATGTGTATACCATTGGAGCTTGGGGCGAGACCTAAGACTAAGGTAGCTGGGGTCCCTGTATCCCCTATTGCACGTTGCTCTTCCTGTCATTCAGGGTTACTTAGAGAATTCTCAGGTCATTAATGCCCAGCATATTCGAGCGACCTCCAGCCATGCATTAGAGCCAGTTTGGGTGCAAGAGTTCAAGGCTGCTATTAGGGACCTTAGGTCCACATTGCAAATCTTTCCATCCCAGTTACAGGGGCTCTTCCATTCTTGGCAGACCCCCTCCTCCGTCAAGTCTTCCCTGCCAAAACCTCAGGGTGTATCTGATGTGTCAGATTCCTCTGAGGAGGAACTGCTGGTGGATTCAGATGTTGAGGAATGTTCTGCGGTGGAATCCTTTTGAGGCTGATCCTGAGCACTTGGCTGAGGGCCTGATCAGGGCTGTTTTAAATACCCTAAACATTTCCTTAGTGCAGGAGGTTCCTTCTGACCCTTCTGATGTATTTCAGGAGCCTAAAAAGCCCCTTAATTGCTTTCCACCTAACCCCACTCTTGACCACCTTGTGTCTGAAGAGTGGAAGTCTCCGGACAGAAAACAGTATGTCTCTAAGAAATTTGCCAAGCTTTATCCCTTCTCTGAGGCTGCAGTTGCTCAGTGGATTCATCCCCCCAAAGTGGATGCTCCTATCTCCAGGCTATCTGCTGCCTTGCTAGTGTCTGATGCATCTGCTCTAAAGGACTGGACTGACAAGAAACTTTAGGTCTCCCTCAAGTCCATCTTTGCCACTGCTGGTACTGCCATGCGTCCAGCTTTTGCTGCAGCATGGGTGAACAGGGCCATTGTGGTCTGGACTGAACAGCTCACCCTTGCTGTTCGTCAGGGTGCTCCTACTTCTGATATGTTGCGCCTCCTTGCCAACATTTCTGAGGCTCAGCACTATGTTTCTGCTGCCTTATTTGATGCCATCTGTTTGGTGGCAAGGGTTTCCACCATGCCTGTGGATGCCAGACGGGCTTTTTGGCTCAAGATCTGGTCTGCTGACACTGCTTCCAAGAAAGCATTGCTCTTCTTAGCTTTTCAAGGCACTTCTTTGTTTGGGACAGATCTTAAGGATCTGATCAGTGAGGCCAAAGGGAGTAAGAGTACCCTTCTACCCTTCGTCCCCAGGAAGAAAATGCTGCTTAAGCGTAACCGGTATTTTCATTCCTCCTCCAAGCCCAAGACTTCCAAGCCTTCTTCAACATGAGTTACTGAACCCGGGTCCGCATTCTGCTGTGGGTGGTCGTCTGCACCTCTATCACAGCATGTGGGAGGATTCCGTGGCGAACCCATGGGTTTTACAGGTGGTGACGGAAGGGTACAGGATCCCTTTCGTCTCTCTTCCTCCCTTTCGCTTCTTTCCATCTCAGGGCACAAAGAAACACAGTCTGTTCGGCGCTATTCAGGCTCTTCTGGACAAGGATGTTCTAGAGCTGGTTCCAGTTTAGGACAGAGTTATGGGTTTTTACTCAAACCTCTTTGTGGTCTCCAAGAAGGACTGCGGTTGTCGTCCCACTTTGGACTTGAAGGATCTCAATTCCTTTGTGATACGGAGTCATTATCACCAGGAATGATTGCTGCCATGTCCTCAGGGGAATTCCTTGCTTCTCTGGATCTTCAGGACGCGTATTTACACATCGCCATTCATACAGAGAGCCAGCAGTACCTCAGATTTGCCTGTTACCAGGGGCATTTTTAGTTTTCAGCGCTTCCATTTGGTCTGACGACAGCTCCTCAAGTCTTCAACCGTGTCCTGGGAGCCTTAGTGTCTGTCCTTCACCGGGACGGCATCAGAGTTACTCCATACATTGACGATCTGCTTCTGAAGGCCCCCTCTGCGGAACTTCATCAGCAGGTTCAGCAATGCATTCATGCTCTCACCCATCACAGGTGGATCATCAACTTCGACAAATCAGATTTTGTTCCATCCCAGAGTCTGGTCTTCTTGGGCCTCCTCTTCGACACCCAGATGAGCATGGTGTTTCTCATGGACGAGGTGGCTCACCAGATCGCCCACAGGGTTTCTGCGGTCCTGGCTCAGGGTCCCTTTCCAGCCAAGAAGCTGTCCTCTCTAGTGGGGAAATTCATTTCCACCATAGAAGCGGTACCATTTGCCATGGCGCACACCAGGGAACTCTAGTGGTATGTGATACAGGTGTGCAGGGGTCAGCCAGACCTTCTGATGTCTGTGTCTCTCTTCATGTGGAACCTCTTCTTGTGGAACTGAGTTTGTCGTGGTGGCTAGACCTCTCCATTCCGCAGAAGGGCAAGTCCTTCCTGTATCCTTCTGGACCACAGTGACGACGGATGCCAGCCTTTCCGTCTGGGGAGCGGTCCTGGGTCACTTGAGTGCTCAGGGTCGATGGTCTCTGGAGGAATCTCTCCTTCCCATCAACATATTGGAGCTTCGGGCGATATTCCATGCCCTTCGTCATTGGACATCTCAGCTGGAAGACTGTCCAGTCAGGGTAGAGTCCAACACCATGGCCGTGGCTTACATCAACAAGCAGGGCAGAACAAGAAGTCTCGCCTCTTGGTTAGAGTTCAAGGCTATTTTGTCCTGGGCAGAGGAACACGTTCCTGCCATATCTGCAGTGCACATTCCCGGCGTAGACAACTTCATGGCGGACTTCCTCAGTCGGCACACAGTGGACAGCGGAGAGTGGGAACTGCACCCAGAGGTGTTCACTCTCATTGTTCAGAAGTGGGGTCTTCCTTACATCGACCTGATGGTGACAAGACACAACAGGAAGGTTCTGAGGTTCTGCTCTCGATGGAGGAACCCTCTAGCTCTGGAGGTGGATGCCATGTCCATTCCTTGGTTATTTCCTCTGGCCTACATCTTTCCTCCCCTCCCAATGTTGCACAGGGTGTTACGGAAATTATGACTGGAGCGCTGTCCAGTCATTCTGATTGCTCCATACTGGCCTAGCCAAGCTTGGTTTCTGGAGCTTCTGGATCTGTCAGTGGCGGAGCCATTCCGGCTCCCTTGCTGTCCAGATCTTCTTCTACAGGGTTACCTGTGGAAGTAGGATGTTCATCGTCTGGCTTTGACGGCTTGGAAATTGAATCCTCAATATTGAAGAAGAAAGGGTTTTCTTCTGACGTGGTGGCTACTATGCTCAGTGTCTGCAAGCCTGTTTCTTCCAAGATCTACCATCGTGTCTGGTCAACCTTCCTATCTTGGTGTGCCAATAAGGACCTGTCTCAGGAGTTTGATCTTCCTACAGTCCTGGTTTTTTTTTTTTTTTTTTTTTAGGACGGTGTGGATAAGGGCCTCAGTTTGAGTTCCCTTAAGGTTCAGACGTCTGCTCTGTTTTCTTTCAGAGGAGCATTGCCATCCTTCCTGATGTCAAGGTTTTCTTCCAGGGCGTTGCTCATCCTCGTCCTTCCTTCAAGAATCCTGCTCCTCCGTGGGATTTTAATTTGATTTTGGCCGTTCTTCAGCTCCCTCCATTTGAGTCTTTGGCTACTATTCATCTACGCCTGTTGATGTAGACAATGGCCTTTCTCCTGGCGATTGTGTCTGTCCACCGTGTCCCGGAGTTATGTGCTCTGTCCTGTAAATCGCCCAATTTGGTGTTTCACAAGGACAAAGCGGTGCTTTGCACCTCTTGGGAGTTCCTCCCCAAGGTGGTTTCGGAGTTCCACATCAATCAGGAGATTGTGGTGCCCTCTTTCTGCCCGAACCCCACCTCTGACAAGGAGAGGGAGGGATCTCCACTTGTTAGACGTGGTGTGTTGTCTCAACTTTTATGTACTTCGCAGGCATTCTGATGCAGCGTTCGTCATTCCTGAGGGGCCTAGGGCAGGAAGACCTGCATCCAAAGTGACTATTGCTTTTTGGATCAAGTCCACTATTCGTAAGGCTTATGAGCTGAGGAAGCAGTCTGTCCCTTTCAGGGTCACTGCTCATTCCACACAATCTATTGGGGCCTCTTGGGCTTACAAGAAGCACAACTGATCAGCAACTAAAAGGCTGCCACCTGGTCGTCTGTGCACACCTTTTCGAAGCACTACCGTGTTGATGTGTTGGCATCGGCTGATGCCAGCTTTGGGAGGAAAATCCTGGAGACAGTTTTGCCTGTCTAGGATTTTCTTTGGTTCTTGGTGCTTCCTTCACCTTTGAGCCCCGTTGGCTCTAGTTCAGTGTGCTGTGTAGCAGTTGGGGTATTGTTACACCTGTTCAGTGTCTGTTGACACTTCTTTGTTTGTTGGGCTAGCTCTGATCTGATGATTCATATCTGCTCTGGTGACTTTGGGGGCCTTGCGCCTGGTCCTTGCCTTACTTCTCGCCTCTGGGAAACTCAGTGGTTGGACATCCCAAAGTTACCAGTAACCTGTATTGGACGACAGAGAAAATTAGGATTTTAGTCTTACCTGTTACATCCTTTTCTCTTAGTCCATACAGGTTACTGGTCTCCCACCCTTTCAAGGGACCATGCTTGGCTCTCCTGTGGCAGACTGTGGGGGTCCTTCGGGTTCACGCTTACAGGAGTCTTCTTTCCCTTCCACTATCTAGTCAATAGTTAGTGTCTCAGATATTTCTGGAGCTGGTTGGCTTGCTGCAGCCAAGGAGGGAAGGTAGGCTCCACCCCCTGCATACAGTTCTAGAATTGTTCCTGCCTACAATTAGAGGGGTGGATCGCCTACCCAAAGTTACCAGTAACCTGTATGGACTAAGAGAAAAGGATTTAACAGGTAAGACTAAAATCCTCTTTTAGGTATCGCTATGTCGGTGCTGCTGAAGAGCCGCCGTCTGATCCAGGAACCAGAATCTGCTTCTGACAGCTTTACAGCTCATCAAGCAGAAAGGGGAGGGAGCGGAGAACTTTATTTTCCTATATCTCTCAAACCATAACGGTTTGAGAGAGAGATGAATAAGTGCAAGTACACTCTTTTAATTGTATCTACCATATAGTTAATACTTTTTTCTGACATTACTATCCCTTTAATATTAGAATTTTAAATACTAGTTTATTCTCAGTGTATATAAAATCAGCTTCATTATACAATTTTAAATGTTGACTAACAAGAGAAGTACACAGCGCCACTATCCGGCATACCCCAAACTTGCATGGTGACACCCACAAACCATAGCAGCAACAGTGTACCATGCAGGCCTACCATGGTGATGCTCCACTTACAACCCCCCCCCCCCGAGTGACACCCTCAGGGGCCCACTCCGTAGGTGCTATTCACAATAACAAAGTGACCCCCCCCCCCCCCCCCTTCATTTTCAGCAAACTCACATTCACCACAGCAGACTCCAAAAACAGACATTTATATTTACACACGCTTTTTCCCCACTTACCAGCAATTGCTCACAGCCAAGCAGGTTGAGTGGATATGTGGCTTGGCAGTGAGCCGCATTGTGGGCAGGGCAGCAGGGCAAAACCAGAGGTGGATTGAGGCAGAAATATATGTCCATTATAGAAGACAGAATGAATCCTGAAATGAGGAGTAGGTTACATCAAACACTCAAGAACAGTTTTCCTCATTACAATCATGTGCCAGCTGATAAAATGACATACACTGTGACACCAGCAGGGCTGGGTACCTTTGTATGAGACCAGCAGGACTATGTGGAATTTCATAACACCAGAAAGACTGTGCAACATTTCATGAGACCAGCAGGACTAGACTTTATTTTGTGAGACTAGCATTATTTTACGCCATTACATGAGATCAGCAGTGCTGGGCATCATTTAATGAGAACAGCAGAAACATGCACTATTACAGTATATCAGCAGTACTGAGGTCAGCAAAGCAATACACCATTACATGAAACCAGCATGTGTTTGTACTATTTCATGAGATCAGCAGAACAATACACCTTTACTTGAGATCAGTAGGATAATGTATAATTTCATGAGCACATCAGGACTGTACCCCATTTCCTGAGCCCAACAGAAAAAAAAAAAAAAATCAGTATTCCAGAGCAATAATTTTGAGAAGAGAAAAAGAACTTGGTGGTGGGTTCAAGTGGGCAAATGTACTGGGGAGAAATTGAGTGGACAAAAAGGGAAACACACTCAGTTGTCCGTAAGAGACGGTGGCATGGACTAAGTGAGAGGTGAGTAGAAAAATTGAGAGAGAGGGCTAAGAGAAAAAAATACTGATTGAGGGGATGGAGAGCTATATATGGAGACAAATTAGGAAAGTTGATGAAAAGCAGATGGAGGGTGACAGATTAGAATGCAGGAAGCAGTGCCATTGAACATGTAGGCAGTAAAGGCTACTATTCAACTTCACTGCTTATAATAATTTACACTCTCACAATAGGCATGAGATTCATAGCTGCCCTGCTGTGTGAGCTGATGAGATCAGAAGCAGAAAGAAATGCTTCCCTTGTTCACTTATCACTCAGAACTTCTGAGATTGTTACTGTCTGCAGTTTACGGTTGCATAAAATATGTAGGTACAGAACTTCATAAAAGAAAATCAAAGTGGGCATGGAACCCATCATCTCCTAATTAAGAGCTGTCCCTGCAAATATGTGATAACCTAACTGAGCCATGGCCTGTTAGAGACAGTCACATCAAAGACAGACTTACAAATCTGAAAATAGGAAGAGTCAATTTTTTAAACTCCTGAAGATGTCTTAAGTTAATGTCCCAGAAGAAGCCTCAAAGAACTGTAGGTACTTCAACACCACTCAAATCAAACTTTCCACAGAGCCCCTGGTGTCGTCTGCAGGGGTGAAAGAAGAATCCTCCACATCTGCATACCATCTCACCCTCTTCTGGTGAGGAATTCTCCCCAGGAGAAACAGACTCACTGTCTGCGTAAGATTGGGCCCTCTTTCTAAAGGGAACAGGGGGGTCCTTATCTAATTTAGCCAGAAAACTTTGGATAGATGAGGGAAGGCTGGCGAGTGCTTGGAGACCTACCAGATAAGAAGTCAGGTCTCTAGCCCATGCTGGCTCCTGATTAGCATGAGTGGGCCCTTGGGTGGTCTGTGTAGGGGCCAAAATACAAGCAGTTCATAGCTGACCAGGTTGACCTTTAGGAAGACTGGACTTAAAGGACAGACCATTTACAAGTGCAGAAGAAACTGATGCAATTCTGGTGGTTTTAGGTTTCCTTAAGTCCCTTTTTCACTGAAAAAGCTAAAAAAAATAAAATAAAAAATAACTGTCCCAGACAGACATAAAGAAAAGAGCATTAAAAGAAAATCATAAATGTTCTACTGAAAGAGGTTATTAGCCCTAAGAGACCATCTGGCTACTTAAGTAGAGAGCCTGTAGTAAAGTACGTCCTGGGTGCGCTGTGCAAAGAAAAGGAGAAGAAACTCCCCACCTCCCACACAGATGTGGAAACTGGGCTATCCTGCTTAAAAAAAGAATGAGTGTGGTGCTTCTTTAGCTGCTCAAGCCACAATCTGCTATTGCAGTGGAGGACCCCAATCCAGAGTTGCATCTCATGTACATGACTGCCCAACTATAAATATGGTGGCCCTGCAATCTGGAGCCCACTCAAAGCTATGGGAAGAGGCAGAGAGCAGCCACAGTTCCATGACCAACATGATGGCCATGAGAACCAGAACGTAAAGGCACCGCAACACAATAAAATTTAGGGAGTCCACAGCACCATAGAAATGTCTCAGAATCAATGAAAATGAATGAATGAAAGAAAGAAAGAAAATAGTGTACTGAAGCAATGGACCACAAAACAGACCTCAGAATATGGCCAGCTGACAGACAGACCGAAACAGGAAGAAAAGGATGCTCTTATTGGACTGGGGACTGGAAAGTAGCTTCCACACATGGCAAACAAACTTTCACTGTCGTCCAATACAGGTCACTGGTACTCTGGGAGGCGATTCGCCCCTTTAATAGGCAGGAACAATTATGCAAATGATTGCAGGGGGCGGAGCCTCCCCTCCTACTTAAGCCACCTTCAGGCCAGAGCCACTAGATTGATTTGTTCCTGGGTGCTGTGCACACCAGGTAGAGAACATCTATGCATTCAACTTAGTATTTTGTTATTTTTTTATTCAAATATGGAATACCACCATTAGGAGGGTGACCATGGCTGTGAATTGCCCTCTTTAAAGTGGCTGGTGCAGCTTCCAGGGATTTTCTGTGGACCTTATGCCCTGAAGAGGGAACAGCTTGAGTTAAGCAGCTTCCCTACTGGGGAATTTACCTCTGGTTTATTCCTTCTTCATCATGGTCACCTGAAGACTGAAGTCCTGCAGGAAAGGTGAGCCACCCATTGAGTGCTGAAGGTCCACTTGTCCCCACAGTGTCCCTTTGATAGGCTTGTATTTGGGAGTTTGCTTTGCACTCCAGCACTCATAGGGTGTTTTTATTTGCATTTTAATGATTTAATGCAGTTTCTGTGGTATTCTCTGGGTTTTGGAGCTTTGACTAGTGTTTATTTATGTGTTTAATACATTTTTGGGCACTTTTTAATGTTTTGTTAAACTTTATTAAAATTGGTGTTCCGCGCCTTTAAGCGCGGCTTTTCCCGCTCAGACGCTATGGCTCCTTTACTCTCTATGAGATTTCACAGTGTGGGACATATCTCTGGAACCGCTTGTCACAGCAACTTCAGAGAGGGCTCATTTTAATGCTAGGCTCCTGCTCTATCATCCGGTGTATGTTTTATAAGTGTGGAGTGTTCAGGGGGGCTTCGGGCACTGTTTGGGGTACTTGTATGGGGAAAACTACATTTCCCATGAGCGCCCGGTTCGCGCTCGTTTCTGATTGGCTATCCAGACGGCCGCCATTTTGTGCTGCTCTTCCTCAGCGAGTACACTACGCAGGGACCGAGCCTTCTCTCCCCTCAACAGATTAACCCTTCGCTGGCCAGATAAGTCCAAATTTAGGCATTTCTGGGGTGAAACTTTAATCTTCCACACTTTTACTGGGTGTTAGAGTTTAAAGTGGGGTATATTGACGCTGTGAGCATGTCTACTTCACTGGAGCTAGGGGCTAGACCCAAGTCAAAGGAGGATGGGGGGTCTGCTCCCCCCATGGCGTTTTGCTCCTCTTGTCACACTGGGCTATCTAGTGATAATGTGGGGGATCTATGCCCTAACTGCACTGGTCAAGATAGCAACCCTGGGCTTCCCAGCCATGCTATTGAGCCATCTTGGGTGAGGGAGTTTAAAGCTGCCACTAGGGATCTCAGATCCACGCTTCAACTCTTTCCCTCTCAGGTACAGGGGGCTCTCCAGGTCTGGCGGACCCCCTCTACAATCAGGACCTCCCTGCCTAAGCCACAGGGAGCTCCTGATGTGTCTGATTCTTCTGAGGAAGAATTATTGCAGGATTCTGATGCTGAGGAACGCACTGTTATTGAGTCTAACAGGTCCATTGGGGACCCTTATGAATGTGACCATGAAGTCTCGGCTGAGGGTCTGATTAGAGCTGTGCTGAATACGCTCAACCTTCCTCTGACTCAGGAATCCACTTATGATCCTACTGACGTTTTTCAAAAGAAACCATCTAAGCCTGTTGTTTGTTTTCCAACTAACCCTATCCTCCTCTGTCTCCAAAATGTTTGCTAAACTGTACCCCTTTCCTGAGACTGAGCTGGCAAAATGGGTTCATCCCCCCAAGGTGGATGGTCCTGTTTCCAGGCTATCCAAGTCTACCGCCTTGGCTGTCTCTGATGCCTCTGCCCTGCAGGATTGGACGGATAAAAAGCTAGAACTTTCTCTTAAGTCTATTTTTGCCTCCATTGGCACTGCCATGCGTCCAACCTTTGCAGTGGCGTGGGTTAATAGAGCTATTGCGGCCTGGACTGAACGACTGACTGACGCAGTTCGCCAGGATGCACCAGTATCTGAACAGTTGCAGCTTCTTGCTAATATCACTGAAGCTCAGAATTATGTTGCTGACGCTGCCTTTGATGCTGTGCGCATGATGGCGAGGGCCTCCACTGCTTCTGTGGTGGCTAGACGTGCCCTTTGGCTGAAAATTTGGTCTGCTGATACAGCCTCTAAGAAAGCCTTGCTTTCCTTGCCCTTTCAGGGGAATTTGCTATTTGGGTCTGAACTCAAAGAAATGATCAGTGAGGCTACTGGCGGTAAAAGTACTCTTCTACCCTCAGTCTGTAAGAAAAAGTTTCCAGCCAAACGCAACCGGTCCTTTCGTTCCTTTCAGACTGACACACGCTCCTCGGCCCAAACGGGTCCTCCCACTGCGCGTTCCTCCTCCAAGCCCAAACAGTCCTGGAAGCCCAAAGTGGCCCCCAAGGCCAAGACCTCCAAGACTGCTTCGGCATGACTCGCCGAACCCGGGTCCGCATCCGGCTGTAGGTGGACGTCTCCACATCTTTCGCCGGACTTGGGAGGAGTCAGTGGCGGACCCATGGGTTATTCAGGTGGTGTCAGAGGGATACAGGATCCCTTTCTCCTCCCTTCCTCCTTTTCGGTTCCATTTTACTCGTCCTTCTCAGTAACCCACAAAAAGACGTCTGTTCGATGACGCTAATCAGGATCTCTTGGACAAAGAGGTCCTGGAAGTGGTTCCTCAGGAGGACACAGGTTCAGGATTTTATTCCAACCTGTTTGTGGTGGCCAAAAAGGACGGAGGGGCTCGTCCTATTTTGGATCTCAAAGATCTCAATGCATATGTGGTGACTTCCCACTTCCGCCAGGAGTCCCTGCGCTCTGTGATTGCCGCTATGTCTCCAGGGGAATTTCTGGCCTCCCTGGACCTTCAGGATGCATATCTTCACATCCCTATCCATCCAGAGAGCAGGCGGTATCTCCAGATTGCCTGCCACAGGGGACACTTTCAGTTTTCAGCTCTTCCCTTTGGGCTGACTTCAGCTCCTCAGGTCTTCCAGAGGGTGTTGGGTTCCTTGATAGCTGTGCTTCATCAGGACGGGGTCAGGGTGACCCCCTACATGGACGATCTCCTCCTCAAAGCTTCCTCGGCGGAGCTTCTCCACCAGCAACTGCAGAGGTGTATACACACTCTGACCCGTCATGGCTGGATCCTGAATCTGGACAAGTCGGACTTGGTCCCATCTCAGAGGCTTCTGTTCCTGGGTCTCCTGTTCGACACTCGCCAATGCATGGTGTTCCTGCTGGAGGATGTGGCTCATCAGATAGCCATCCGAGTGGCGGGGATTCTGGAACTGGACTTAGTTCCGGTACCGAAGTTGACGTCTCTGGTGGGGAAGTTCATTTCCACGATCGAAGCGGTACCATTTGCCATGGCCCACTCCAGGGAACTTCAGAGATTTGTGATCCAGACGTGCAAGAATCATCCAGATCATCAGCATCTGTCAGTCTCTCTACCTCCTCCTGTGGAATCAAGTCTGCACTGGTGGTTGGATCTCTCCCATCTCCTGAAAGGGAGATCCTTTCAAGTTCCTCGTTGGACCACGATCACAACGGATGCCAGCTTCGGGGCTGGGGTGCTGTGTTGGGTCGTTTCAGTGCTCAGGGGAAATGGGGTCTGGAGGAATCTCTTCTCTCCATCAATGTTCTGGAACTGCGTGCCGTCCGGCTTGCCCTGAAACACTGGGAATCTCAACTGACCGGTCGTCCGATCAGAGTGGAGTCCGACAACGCCACTGCGGTGGCTTACATCAACAGGCAAGGCGGCACAAGAAGCAGCACCGCCTGGTTGGAGGTCAAGGATATTTTGTCTTGGGCAGAAGATCACGTGCCTGTTATCTCTGCCGTTCACATTCCAGGAGTAGACAACGTCATGGCGGACTTTCTCAGCCGTCATACCATCGACAGCGGAGAATGGGCTCTTCATCCAGAGGTGTTTCACTTGCTCACCCAGAGGTGGTGGATGCCGGTGGTGGACCTGATGGCCTCCAGACACAACAGGAAGGTTCCGGTGTTTTGCTCCCGGAGGAGGGACTCCCTTGCTCTAGCAGTGGATGCCTTATCGATCCCTTGGGATTTTTCTCTGGCTTACATCTTTCCTCCTCTTCCTCTATTGATCAGAGTCATCCAGAAATTGAAGCAGGAGCGTTGTCCTGTCATCCTGATCGCTCCAAACTGACCTCGCCAGTCCTGGTATCCGGAGTTGATGGCCATGTCAGTGGCGGATCCGTTCCCACTTCCTGCCCGTCCGGACCTACTTCTTCAGGGATATCTGTGGAAGGAGGATGTTCACTCTCTCCATTTGATGGCATGGCGGTTGAATCCTTGATTCTAGCAAAGAAAGGATTTTCTCCTTCTGTGGTGTCGACTATGCTTAGTGCTCGTAAGCCTGTGTCCTCCAAGATTTATCATCGGATATGGTCAACCTTCGTTGCATGGTGCTCTGAGAAGAAATTATCCCTTGATTTTTATCTTCCCACTGTCCTGGCCTTCTTGCAGGACGGTGTTGATAAGGGACTCAGTCTGAGTTCCCTCAAAGTTCAGACTTCTGCCTTGTCTGTGTTTTTCCAGGAAAGGATTGCTATCCTTCCTGATGTGAAAGTTTTCTTCCAAGGTGTGACTCATGTTCGGCCTGCCTTCAAGAGTCCTGCTCCCCAGTGGGACCTCAATTTGGTGCTGGGAGTTCTCCAGCGGCCCCCGTTTGAATCCTTGGCTTCCATTCCATTATGTCTCTTGACTTGGAAGATGGCCTTCCTTTTGGCTATTGTTTCAGTTCGCCGGGTAGCAGAGTTACAAGCTCTGTCTTGTAAACCTCCTTACCTGGTGTTCCACAAGGATAAGGCTGTGCTTCGCACTACCAAGGAATTCTTACCCAAGGTTGTGTCAGAGTTTCACATCAATCAGGAGATTGTGGTTCCCTCTTTCTGCCCTAATCCTTCATCTGACAAGGAACGGGATCTCCATTTGTTGGATGTGGTGCGTTGCCTCAAGTTTTATGTTCATCGCACCGAGTCTATCAGGAAGTCTGACGCCTTATTCGTCATTCCTGAGGGGCCTAGGGCAGGGAGACCAGCTTCCAAAGTTACTATTGCCTCTTGGATTAAGGCTACTATCCGTGAAGCCTATAAATTGCGGAATAAGCATGTTCCCTTCCGGGTGACTGCCCATTCCACCAGATCTATTGGGGCCTCTTGGGCCTACAAGAATCAGGCGTCTGCTGATCAACTGTGCAGAGCGGCCACTTGGTCCTCTGTGCACACTTTTTCTAAGCACTATCGAGTTGATGTACTGGCTTCGGCTGATGCCAGTTTTGGAAGGAAGGTCCTGGAGGCAGTTTTGCCTGTGTAGGTCTTCCGCTCTGTGATCCTTAGTGCTTCCTTACTGTTGAGCCCAGTTGGCTCTAGTTCCGTGTGCTGTGTTAGTTCAGGGGTTGTTCCCTTGGTTGGTGTCCGTTGACACTTACGGTTTGGGCTATGTAATTAACTGGTTCATAGCAGTTTTAATGACTTGGGCTTTGTACTGGTCCTTGCCTTATTCCCACCTCTGGATCAGCTCAATGTTTGTACATCCCAGAAGTACCAGTGACCTGTATTGGACGACAGTGAAAATAGGATTTTAGTCTTACCTGTTAAATCCTTTTCACTTAGTCCATACAGGTCACTGGTCTCCCACCCTGTCAAGGGACCAGACCTGGCTCTCCTGTGGCATTCAGTGGGAGACCTTTGGGGCATGCTCACAGGAGTCTTTCTTCTTGCTTACCTGGGGTCAGTTTTAGTGTCTCAAATCAATCTAGTGGCTCTGGCCTGAAGGTGGCTTAAGTAGGAGGGGAGGCTCCGCCCCCTGCAATCATTTGCATAATTGTTCCTGCCTATTAAAGGGGCGAATCGCCTCCCAGAGTACCAGTGACCTGTATGGACTAAGTGAAAAGGATTTAACAGGTAAGACTAAAATCCTATCTTTCTGCATACCGGTCAGCTCTGTGTGTAAGAGTAAAGGATATTTCCCTGTCCTCAGATTTAACTCACAGGTGCCATGGGAAGGCGACAGCTACTCCCAGTGGGCTGGAAAAATTCTAGAAGAAGTGCAGGGTGGAGTATCCCCTTCCTCCATATCAGGCTAGCCCTGCCCCAGATAGACTTGTTCCAAGATCCTGGATAGAGGCTGAAAACAGTTCTGCTTAGTTTTTAGTACTTTTATTATTAGATATGAGGTGTCAAAATCCACACCATTAGGTGGATTAACATTACTGGCTTCACTTGGAGGATTGCCCAGTTATCAGGTGCTGTTGTGGACCCTTTGCAGCCCTGTGGAGAGAATCATGCAACCCATGTTTCTCTCTCCTAAAGGGTTCTCTCTGGGGCTCCTTTCTTCTCAATGGTAATCTGAAGAAAGAAGTCCTGCAAAAAAGGTCTGTGTCTGTGTCTGGTCCACTTGTCCCACTGTTCCCCTCCACACAGGGTCTCTTAGGAGTTCCTTGTAACTCTGGCACTCATGTTGGGTAATTTATTGTTTGATCCCAGGGTCATTGGAGATTGGTTAGCTGCTTTAATGTTTTTAACCCCTTCCCTGCTGGTTTCACTGGGTTTTGGGGCTTATTTTCACTTATTTTTGAGAAGTATACGTTTTTAATTGTCCCTACATGTTCTATTGTGTTTTTGGGTGCTTTAGTTCACTTTTACAAAATTTTAATTTTTTCGAGTTCAGCGCCTTTAAGAGCGCACCATACCTTGCGGCTGCACTTTCTCCAATGACTTCTATGGGACAGACTGCTTTGGCACATATCTCTGCAACAGTGTCACTTACAGAGTTGAGAGAAGGCTCATTCTTCTTCTCTCTCCTTGCCCTAGAATCCGGTTCACATCCCCAGTGTATTGGGGGCCCCTGGGCTCCCACAAGTTCGGGTTCTGCCATTGCTAGATAACAGTACTGAGAGAAAGTATGATTCACAGAATGCCTGTTTTGCAGGCTTCTCTCTGGCTGTGATTTTGGACATCATTTTCTTTCTCTCCTTGATGATTATCCTACGCAGAGGCTTGTATTTTCTTACTCTCCTCCTCAGGTTAACCATTTGCCTGCCAGATAAGTACTCTTTTGGGCTTTCTGAGGTGATTTATTAATCTGGGTGACAGTAACATAGTAAATTAGGTTGAAAAAAAGACACAAGTCCATCAAGTTCAACCTTTGTTTTAATACCCTAGTGACATGAGAACTGTATAGCTTTCCTGCTACCAATAAGTCTTTATCAGACCTTCCTGCTTTTGCCTACTAATATTCAGTATAACCCTGTATGTTCCATTTTGAAAGAAATGTATGTAATCTTCTCTTAAATGTATCCATTGTATCTTCCATAACCACCTCCTTAGGCAAGGAATTCCACAATTTAACAGACCTTACTATAAAAAACCTAAATTTGAATTCTGACCATTTTTCCTCAAAATTTTTGCCTTTAAATAATTTATCAAAGTCTATGTGTTGCATTGAAGCTCTTAACAATTTGAAGTTAGCTTTTTTTTTTTTTTTTTTTTAAATTAAGAGTTTTGGTCGAACCTGTACAGTTTTGCTTTATCAGACTGATCTCAAATGTAACTATGTTGTGATCACTATTTCCCAAATGTTCACTTACCTTAATATTGGATACCATTTCTATGTTATTCGTTATCACTAGGTCCAATTCATTGTTGTTTCTTGTTGGCACTTCCATCATTTGTGACATGTAGCTTTTCTGAAGCATGCTTACAAACCTGCTTCCTTAGCACTCTGACAGGTCTCATTTTTCCAGTTGATGTCTGGATAGTTAAAATCTCCCATAATTATAGTATGCCCAAGCAAGACTATTTGCAATAGCAGTTGGGCCTCAACATTGTCATCAATATTTGGTGGTTTGTAGCATATACCCAGCAATACCTTTTGCACCACTTTTAGTGTCAATTTCTACTCACAAGGACTCTACATTATGGTCAGTTTCCTCACTAATATCATCCCTCAAAACTGGATTTAGCTCTGGTTTCAAATATAAGCACACACCTCACCCTTTTCTATGAATATTGTCTCTCCTAAACAGGAAATAGCCCTCTATGTTTACAGCCCAATCATGTGTATCATTCCGCCATGTTTCTGTTATAACAGTTATGTCCAATTGCTCATTAACCACCAGCAATTCTAGTTCTCCTATTTTATCTACCATACTTCTTGCATTTGCTAGCATACAATTCATTTTGAAGTCTTTACATATTTTACCCCCTACATGCTTTTTTTTCTACATCTTCATTTAACAGGAGTTCCTCCCTATTGACTACATTTATCCCCACCCTTTCTCCACCCCCATGATCATTTGCTTGGATCCAGTTCCTATCTACTCTGTCTACCCAAATTTTGGTATCTATACCCTCTCCCCCCTTTCATAGTTTAAAAGCTCCTCCAAGCTTCTTAGCATTATCTCCCCTAGCACGGAGGCTCCTCTACCATTTAGATGCAATCCATCACTTCCATATAGATTGTACCCAAGAGCAAAGTTAGCCCAGTGCTCTGAAACACAAAACCCTCCTTACTACACTAATGGTTGAGCCATGCATTAAAGGGATAGTAATACTTCATTTTAACTTTATTTTATTTTGTAGGCATTAAAAAAACATGAAGAATGATATAAGTCTTATCTCTGAAACCTTTATGGTTTAAGAGATATTCACAAACAAAGTATCCCCCCCCTGTTCAACCATATCAGAAGGGAGATGCCCAGGTAGACTGCAGAGAGGGACAATCTTCAATTAAGATAATGGAAAAAGCTGATAAACTTGTCAAGGGGGGAAGGGCTTTCATTGTTTTAATACAAAGAAAATTGTCCCCTTCTGTTATCTGTACTGTCATACAACCAGACTCACATCTGAGAAGAGATGGCTTACACTAGGTAAAAGGGGCGGGGAGGGGAACTTTGCTTGTGAATATCTCATAAACCATAAAGGTTTGAGAGATAAGACTTATATCATTCTTCATGTTTTTTTAATGCCTACAAAATAAAATAAAGTTAAAACGAAGTGTTACTATCCCTTTAAGCTCCCTGAACTCCCTCTGCCTACTTGCAATGGTGTATGGCACAGGTAGCATTTCACAAAACACTACCTTAGAGGTCCTTGCCTTGAGCTGGCACCCTAAATCCCCAAAATCATTCTTTAGGGACATCCATCTTCCTCCTACTTTGTCATTGGTATCAATATGTACCAGAGCTGGATCACTTGCAGCCCCTCCCAATAATCTGTCAGCCCTGTACGCAATATGCCAAACCGAGCACCTGCGAGACGGCATACTGTTTGGCATTCACGTTACTGGCAGCAGATTACCCTATCTACCCTCCTAATAATAGAGTCCCCCTATTATCACCACCTGCCTTGGTTTCTGCCTACTCTGCATCACTCATCTGCATCACTATCATTCATGTTTGGTTTTACAATTCAAATAGATTTATACTGTCCTCTAATGCTCACTCTAAAGTAAAGTAAACCAAATTTAAACGTGAATGCAGTAAATTCCTTGAAATTACCTTCACTACAGAGCTCTGCAGGCGTTTAAAGTTCACTGTCTCCTACTGACAGCTGTAAAGCTGTCAGCAGGAGATTTGTGTCGGTCGACACGGTGGCGCGTGAGAAGTGCTGCGATCCTGTTACTTACAAGGAATCCCGTCATTGGAATGGTCTAAAACGTGTGCCTGGTGTTCAAGCACACGTTTTAGGCCATTCCAATGACGGGATTCCTTGTGAATAACAAGATCGCGGCACTTCTCAAGCACCACCGTGTCGACCGACACAAATCTCCTGAACTGAAGCGGTGAGGCCACTGGGGGCAAGAGCAATCTGTTACCTCAGGTCTCCAAATGCCCTAACCTGACAAGGAAGCAACGTATTTTTCATCCCCGCCAAAGTGAAGTGCAAAGGCTGAATCCGAGTGTATCTCAGCCCAGTACTCCGCTCTATGCAGCCAAACCCAGGCAGCAATGGAGGTCAAAACACCTCCACCAAACCCAAATCCACCAAAACCTTCTTATGAAGAATCCTGGTCCGCACCTCCCTGCGGGTGGGCGCCTGCAACATTTTTTCAAACATCTGGACAGGCTTTGTTGCTGATCAGTGGGTTTTGCAAGTGGTTTCAAGAGGCTACAGGATCCCCTTCGTATCCATGCCTCCATTCAGATTCTTCCACTCAAGAACTCCACTAGGCCAGAAAAAGCGGCGTCTTTTCAATGAGGCAGTGGAGACTGTCTTGGACTAGGGATTCTTAGCTCCAGTTCCTCCTTCAGAGAGAGAGAGGTTTAGGTTTTAATTCAAACCTCTTTGTGGTTCCCAAGAGGGACGGCAGAAGTTGCCCCATCTTGGATTTAAAGGATATCAACTCTTTTGTGGTAACTACTAACTACAAGATGGAGTTTTTGTGCTCTGTCATTGCAACTATTTGTCAGGGAGAATTTCTGGCCTCTCTGGATCTGAAGGATGCCTACCTGCATGTTCCAACTCATCCGGACAGTCACAAGTACCTCACGTTTGTTTGCACATTGTGGCATTTCCAGTTCACCTCTCTGCCCTTTGGGCTCACTACTGCTCCTCAGCTGTTCAAAAGGGTCTTAGGGGCATTGATTGCCTACCTGCACACCTGGGGGATTCAGATGACTCCCTACATGGATGAGCTTCTGCTGAAGGCGCCATACAGGGAACTCCTGAACCAGAAAGAGCTTGGTGTGAGAATCTGGATCTCTTGGACTGTCTTGTTTTGGTGGTTTGACAGCTCCAACCTGGAGAAGGGAAAGCCTTTTGTCATTCAGGATTGGACCCTGATGCTGACGGATGCCAGCCTCAGGGGCTGGGGAGCTGTCCTGAGTCACCTGGGGGTTATATGCAGATGGACTACAGAGAAGATCCTCCAGCCCATCAATGTCCTGGATCTCAGGGCGATTCTTCACTCTCTGGTGTACTAGTCCACTGATGGGTTTTCCAGTCTGCGTCCATTCAGACAACGCCACAGCCGTGGCATACATCAACAAGCAAGGAGGCACAGGAGACTTGGTCCAAGGTCAAGGCTATTTTAGCCTGGGCAGATGGACATGTCCTGGCCATCTCCGCTGTACACATTCCAGGTGTAGAAAACGTGCTGGCAGACTATCTCAGTTGCCAGACGGTGGACCCAGGCGAGTGGGGACTCCACCCAGAAGTTTTCGATCTGTTGCTGCAGAAGTGGGGTCTCCCTTGGATAGACCTGATGTTCTATCGATTCCATGGAGGTTTCATCTGGCCTACATCTTTCCCTCATTCCCTCTCATCTAGTGGCCTTGTCTGTTCAAGATCCATTTCTTCTGCCACTCAGACCAGATCTCCTCCTTCGGGGTTACCTTTGGAGAGAGGACGTAGAGCACTTGGCTTTGACGGCATGAAGCCTCCATCCTAAGGTGGAAAGGCTATTCTCCTGAGGTGGTTTCCACCATGACCCAGGCTAGGAAACTGGTTTCGTCTAAGGCCTATCATAGGTTTTGGTCCATTTTCCATTTGTGGTGTGTGGACAGGGATCTGTCCTCACAGAAGTTTGATCTCCTGGCAATAATGTCCTTTTTTTAGTATTGTGTGAACAAGGGTCTCAGCCTTAGTTCTCTGAAGGTTCAGACATCCACTCTCTCGGTCTTCTACCAGAGACACATTGCCAGATGTCAAAGTCTTCTTTCAGGGTGTCACTCATGCTTTCCCTGCTATAAGGCTCCCACTTCCCAGTGGGACCTTAATCTGGTTTTTGGAGACTTGCAACTCCCTCCCTTTGAGTCTTTGGCTACCCTTCCTCTATGTCTTCTGACGTGGAAGATGGCCTTTCTTTTGGCTGTGGTCTCTGTCCACAGAGCTGCTGAATTGCAGGCCTTATCCTGCAAACCAAATTTCCCAGTGTTTCACAATGATAAGGTTGTTCTCCGTATCTCCCAGGAATTTCCACATCAATCGGGAGTTGTCTTCTTTTTGTCCTGACCCCAAATCTGGTAAGGAGATCTCCACTTGTTGGATGTGGTATGCTGCCTTAAGGTCTATGTGCACCATACGACTGATGCCTTATTTTTCATCCCTGGGGGTCCCAGGGTTATTATTGCATCTTGTATTAAGTCTACCATTCGCAAGGCTTATGAGCTCAGAAAGGTTCCCTTCTGCAGTACAGCACACTCCACCAAGTCTGTTGGGGCCTCCAAGAATCAAGCTTCCGCCACTTGGTCTTCTGTGCACACCTTTGTCAAGCGCCACCATGTTGATATTCTGGCTTGGCTGAAGCCAGCTTTGGCAAGAAATTCCTAGAGGCAGTTTTGCCTGTCTAGGACTTTATCATTCATGTGCCTTATAGCTCTTTAAAGGGACAGTAATGTCCCATAAACATTTCTGGGAGTTTTGTAGAGATTAAAAAAATAAGCTAAATGCCACAAATCCTATCTCTCAAACAACTATGGTTTGAGAGAGATCCTCTGATAAAATTACTCTTCTCCTGATGTCAGCTGTAAAGCTGACAGAAGGAGATCTGTGTCGGCCGACACGAGGAGGCTCTTCAGCAGAGCCGCAATAGCGCGATTTAAAAAGAATTCCTTCTTTGGAACGGTCTAAAAAGTGTGCTTGCAAACCAGCACACTTTGTAGACTGTTCCAAAGAAGTATTTCTTTTTAAATTGCAGCTCTGAAGAGCCCCTTGTCGGTCACCAGACAGGAACTCCTGCTGTCAGTTTACAGCTGACGTCAGGAGGAGGGGAGGGGAACTTTAACGGTGGAGATATCTCAAACCATAGTGGTTTGAGAGAGAGGATTTGTGGCATTTAGCTTATTTTTTTAATCTCTACGAAACTCTAAACATTTTTTATGGGGCATTACTGTCCCTTTCATTTTTTGAGCCCTGTGGCTCTTGTTCTTCTTATTCAGTGTCTGTTGACAATTGGTTAGTTTGGGCTTTTCCATGTCCTGGATAGTCAATGGGAACTCTGGTATCATGGAGACAGGCTCTGTGTTAGTATATCTCCATGGTACCTGTGAGTTACATTGGACGACAAAGAAAAGAGGATTTTAGTCTTACCTGTTAAATCCTTTTCTCTTAGTCCATTTAACTCACAGATCTCCCACCCAGTGAAAGGGACCATTCTGGCTCTCCTGTAACTGGAGGTGGGGTCCTCTTGGGTTCATTGCTCACAGGAGCTTTCCTTTCTTCCTTCTTACTGTCCTACTCAGTAGGCGATTCACAAGTCTATCTGGGACGGGGCTAGTGGAGTAGCCTTATATGGAGGAAGGGGAGGCTCCACCCTGTGCTGCTTCTAGAATTGTTCCAGCCCACTGGGAGGAGCTGCACCTCTCCATGGTACATCTTTTAGTAGGAGCCAACTGCATGGGAGATTACTCTTTCCATAAGGGAATAAAATAGATGACAGAGAAAAAGCTGAAGGGAAATAGAGGTATGACATGTATAACTAGTGCTGCTGCTGATGAGCGATGTTTAATTAGAGCTAGGAAGATGTATCCTGCTCCAAAGAGAGAGCTTTTGTCTGAAAGTGTCCTGCCTCCTAGTGGTAGCTACATGGTTCCACAATGGATGAAAGAGAAATGAAAATTATCTTTGATAGAAATGGGTCATTTAACCCCTTGGATTCTAGAGAGTTTTCTAATGCATTGCAAAGTCACGCAATGGAGACCTATCATGCAAGGGGTTAAAAGTCCCATTAAAATCAATGGAAAGTTGAGGAATTTTCATCTGTTTGGCCTTAGTGCAGTGTTAGCAAGACCACTCTTTAATCCTTAAAGCGTAACTACTACCCGACAAAATCTTTAGCTTAACGAAGTCCCTATCTGGCGGCTAGCTGCTTAGTAGCGCTAGTCGCCAGAATAATTACCTTAATAGATTTCTGCTCTCTTCCATGGGTGACAGGCAGGATGGAGGGCGGACATCTTGCCATTGTGACGTCCCTGCGCCTGTGCTGTCCCAGCCGGGTCTATGAGGCATTGCTAGGAGCCATTTGGCTCCTGGTGACTAGCGCTACTAAGCAGCTAGACGCCAGATGGGGACTTAGTTAAGCTAAAGATTTTGTTGGGTGGTAGTTCCGCTTTAAGGACAATCTCCAAAGTCTTGGTGCTACAGGAATGTTGTAAAGCCATGGGTGTCTGAGTGTGCCCCCTCCATATAAAACGGAGGGACTGGGTGGGCTGGCTGGCCTGGAGGGTCATATTATGGCTTCCCCCCCGGACGTTTTTCTCCAGGACCCCCCCCCACCACCACCACCATAGCACTTTTATGTAAAATCGGAATATATATCAAGTTTGACCTCAGTAATGGGAAAATTGTTTGATGGACTAATGGATTATATTCAGGAATACAAAATTATTGGCAGAAATCAGCATGGTTTTATGAGGAATAGATCTTGCCAAACAAAGCTACTGAGCTTCTAGGAAGAATTAAGTAGGAACCTAGAAATGGCCAATCAGTAGATATAGTGTATCTAGACTTTTCAAAGGTATTTCATATAGTGCAGCTTAAAAAGGCTGGAATTTAAAATAAGGAAATTAGGGTTACGGGATATTCTTTGCAATTGGCTAGAACATTGGTTGGTTGAATGATGGGGAACATTGGGGGAGATTTATAAAAAGCACTCTTGTTCGTTTTTGCAAACAGATCCCTAAAATGTCCTTATACATTATTATGAACGTTGATATTTATAAAGTATTCTAGTTACATTTATAAATGTCGTGACCATAAAGAATAAGAACAGGTCAGATATGGCCCTAAATATTTGGCAAAAATTATGTCGCTAAATTGTCGCAAATAGCGACAATTCTTAATAAATTTGCTGAGCTATTTATTTATTTATTTATTTTTTTTTTACAAAGTTCCTTATAAAAATTTCACTACATGGCGTTATGTGCTCCTAAACTGTCCTTAATACTTTTATAACTACCACTGACAATCTTTTAACGCTTCTTTTCTAGCTTCAAAGCCACCATAGTGCCCTCACACCCCCATACTCACTCACACAAGTCCCACTTAAAGGAACACCAACACCTAAAAGTGAAATTAGGCATAAGTTTAATTATAGTCAATGTACACAAGTATAACTAGCTCCGGTATCCTATGTAGTGTAAAAGATGGGTAGCTTGGTTCTCTGCAGTATTCTGCAAAGAATCACAAGGGTTAACGGCACATCTTTGCAGAGTGTTCACTGTTAAAGAATTTGCTTGGGCTTTGTTATCTCAGCTTCTGCCTCCATCAGAAACCGACTCTCCTGAACTCCTTACATTCCTTAAGATGGTTCACTATCAAAATGTTGCACACTATTGTACAACCAACTAAACAATGACATGAGAATCTCGTCCGCATCAAAATCATATCACCATCTGAATTGCGCACCTGTGTCTTTTTATATTTTTTTTTTATTATTATGAACCTGGGATAGTGAGAGGAAGAAGAGCAGGAGTATACACAGAACTGTTCTGGCTTGATGGCGACATTTCTATAGTCCATCTATGCAGACAAACATATCAGCAAGGTATGTTTATGTTCATGCAGGCGCTCAAACATCACCAAAGTATGTTTATGTTCATGCGGGTGCACACATGAGCAACGCTTAAGCCCGCAACATGAGAATCTCACTTTTTTGCCCTTTTCTTACCAGCGACATGGTTATTGCTCAGTTTAGTTGGTCACACGATGGTGTGCGACTTTTCAAAAGCATATACAATAAGATAATGATTTCAGTTTAGCCAAGTAGAGGAGATGGCACTATCGGGTACACAAAAATAAGTGAGGCATGCAGAGTTGGTAGTTAGCCAGAAAATGATACATTTTTCTTACCATTATTTGTATTTCTTCTGTGTCCCTATATGGCATTGGTACAATGGGTAACGTCTCCACCCTCCAGCTAGGACTTCCTCAAATCTTTAAATATGAGCTTCCGGCTAATGTAGTCCATTTCCTCTTTGCCGAGCAGCAAGATATAGAGTGCATACCAGTTAAATGAAGGGTAGGGTATGCCAGATAGGGACACAGAAGAAATACAAATAATGGTAAGAAAAATGTATCATTTCTTCTGTGTCCCTCTCCGGCATTGGTACAATGGGACTTAAAAAGCAGTACCCATTTTGAAGGGAGGGAATTATACATAATAAACATCAATGAACAGGACAAGATACATCCTACCGGATTATTTCAGGATGACTGCCTCCAGGACCTTCCTTCCATATTTGGCATCCTCTGAAGACTGAACATCCAAGTGATAATGTTTGATGAATGTGGACAGGGATGACCAAGTTGCTGCCATACATATTTCAGAAGAAGAAATTTCAGCTTTCTTAGCCCAGGAAGAAGATATGGCCCTGGTAGAATGGGCATTAAGGTTCTGTGGAGCCTGCTGCCCAGCTTCCTTATAGGCCATTCAAATACAATCCGTAATCCATCTGGATATGGAGGCTTTTGATGCTGCTTTGCCTTTAAGCCTTCCTTGAAAATTCCTTAAATTCCTCTGTTCTTGCTAAGTATATGGAAAGGGCTCTAACCAGATCCAGATTATGGAACTGCTCCTCTGTCGTGGTTTGAGGGTTTGGACAAAAAGATGGCAAAATGATTTCTTGATTTGAGGTGAAACTCAGAGATGACTTTACTTCTGAAGGACGGTTTAGGTCTTAGAACCACTTTATCCTGGTGAAAAATCAGAAATGGACTATTGCAAGATAAGGCTTGTAATTCATTAACTCGACATGCAGAGGTAATGGCAGTCAGGAATAATACCTTTAAGGTGAGGATTTTCAAGGAGATGTCTTCCAAGGGTTCAAAGGAAGAGGATGTAGATAACTGGTCCAGGACCAAGTTTAGATCCCAAGGTGGGATAATGTCATGAATGGTGGGCCTAATTTTAGATATTGCTCCTAGGTACTTTTAAATAAGGTCATGTTCAGACAACTGAATGGCTAAGGTGGCTGATAAGGCCGATACCTGGACTCTAATAGATGTTGGACGTAGACCAGTTTGGAATCCATCCTGCAAAAATTCCAATACTCTTGGTATAATGATAGAAGAATCCTGAGGAAATTTTGATGAAAACCAGGAAGAAAAGGTGGACCATACTTGAGAATATACTTTTGAGGTCAGTTTATTTCTGCCGGCAATGATGGTGTTGGCAACAGCATTAGAAAGCCCTTTTTTTGCAATAGACCTGGATCCGGATGGCATATTGGACCCTGAGTTTGCAGTCTGGGAGTTATTGGGAGTTGCCATGGGGGTGCTACTGCCATGGACACCAAGAAGGAGTAGCAAGGTCTCCTGGGCCAATCTGAAGCTATCAGGATAATGTCTGCCTGCTCCTTCCTGATTTTCCTGACTACATTCATGATTCTAGGGAAGGGAGGGAAGACATATGCCAGGTGGTATGTACATGGGATCCTCAGTGCATCGTAACCCTCTGATTTTGGATCCATCCACCTGGACAGGAACTTTACATACTTTATATTGGACCTTGAGGTCATGAGATCTATCTCCGGCTGGCCCCAAAGTTGACAGATTTTGTTGAATATGAGGGGATCCAGTGACCATTCTTCTGGGTCTATGGAACTCCTGCTGAGGTAATCTGCTATGGTGTTGTTTCTTCCTGCTATATGGGTGGCTGAGATTCCTCTTAGATTCCTTTCTGACCAAAGGAGAATTCTCCTGGATTCCTGATACAGTTTGTGGCTTTTTGTACCTCCTTGGATTCTTAGGTACATTACTGTTGGGAAGTTGTCCGAATGTATGAGAACCCACTGGTTCCTTAGGTTGGTATTCAGATGCTGAGTGCAATTCCATACCACTCGCATCTCTAGGATATTGATGTGTAACTCTTTCTCTGACGCCTTCCATTCCCCCTGGATGAGGGTTGATCTCCATGTTCCTCCCCAGCCTGCCAGGCTGGCATCCGTTGTCAGATGCCCCCAGTTCCTTTAGATTTATACCCTTCCTGAGGTTTGACTTCTGTGACCACCAGTTCAGCTCTGTTCTTGCTGATCGGAGGAGAGGAATCTGCTGAAAAGGATTTCCAGAATCCCTGTTTCTGAATCTGAAGAAATTGAATTTGATGGGTTGCATATGGTTCTTTGACCAAGGTATGACTTGGGTTGTAGACGAAACATTGACCAGGAGTTCCATGAAGTCCTGAGTTGTGTGCTTTGAATCTCTCTCAAACTGGGATATTCTCTTGGAGATCCTATTGATTCTGTCCTCTGTCAAAGTAACTGAGTTGTTCTGGGAATTCAACTTCAGTCAGAGAAAGGTTATTGTTCTTGAAGGAACTAGCTGGCTCTTCCCAGTTTTGATCAACCAACCTAGTTGACGAAGGTGATTCAGGGATGCCTGAGTGTAGAACTGCCTGAGCGTAGGATTCTGCTAGAATCAGTGTGTCGTTGAGGTACGAGACTGTGTATCCCTTGCTTTCTCAGAGGTTGAATGGCTGCTGCTAAAACCTTTGAGAATACTCTGGGAGCTGTGGATAGCCCGAATGGAAGGGACTTGAGCTGATAGTGCTTGTCTTCTACTGCAAATCTGAGAAACTTCCTGTGGGAAGGCCTGATTGAGATGTGGTGAAAGGCATCCTGGAGATCGATCGTAGACATGAAGATTCCTGGAAGGATGATGTTGATTCCATCTTGAAATGAGAAACTCTGATCAGGAGATTTAGGTCTTCCAGATCTAAATTTGTGCGGAATCCCCCCGAAGTCTTTGGAACTATAAACCTCACTGAGTATGTGTCAAAACCCTGCTGATGAAAAGGTACTGGTTCTATCATGGAGTTTAATAGATCCTTGATCGAATTCAGGAAGGCTAGTGCTTTCATGGGGTTGGGGGGAATTCTGGATCGAATAAACCTGTTTTGGATTGGGGCATTGTGAAATTCTAGCGGGAACCCCATTTGTAGGATTTGCCAGACCCAGAGGTCTGGTTTTGCTAGCTGATCCCAAACTGATAGAAAAGGACCCAATCTTCACCCCCACTGGATCCTGAGCTGGGGTCCACCTGCTTTCATTGGAATTACTTTTTTGCTTGGGGCTTCCTGTAGAATTCCTTTCTATAGCCCCCCTCTAGTATTCTGTGTGAATCCTGGTTTCCTCTGAAAATAAGATCTTCCTTGATATCTTGGTTGCTCATGAAAGGAAGGGTTTCTGCCTTTGGGACCTGAGGTCCTAGGAGAAGGAAACCTGGGTCTTCTTTCCTATGGTAAAAGAGTACTTTTCCCTCCTGTAGCCTTCTTAATAAGGTCATCTAGATGTTCACCAAACAATGATAACCCAGTAAATGGTAAGGCGACTAACTTGCTTTTGGACAATGTATCTGCGCTCCAAGATCTTAGCTATAAGGCTCTTCTGGCTGCCACTGAAACTGCCGATGATCGTGTTGTGAGTCGGATGATATCCATGGAGGCATCACATGAAAAGTTTGTAGCTTCTTTCATGAGTGACACTTCCTTAAGTAATTTGGATCTGGATACATTAGATTCTATTTTATCTTCTAGGCCTGCTAACCAAATCCTCATAGTACGGGTTAGGCAGGCTACCACTGTGGATGCTCTCAATGCCATGAATTGGTGCTTAAGGATTCCATCCATCTTTCTTTCCATCGGGTCTTTGAGTGATGTCCTGTTTTCTAGGGGTAGAGTCGTGCATCTAGCCAGCTGCACCACAGCTGCGTAAATCTTAGGACGGAAGATCCAAGGCTTAATTTCTTCCACATTGAAGGGTTACATTCTTGAAAACCTTCTAGGGACAGCCGATCTTCTGTCTTCCAATCTCCATTCACCATATCCTGAATACACTGGTGAATGGGAAAGACAGAAACATCCTTTCTTTTACCCAAAAAGGCCATATCCATAATGTTTAAGTCAGTAGGAGTGTCTGACAGGCCTAGGGATTTCCTGACTATACGGACCAAGCTGTCTACTTTGTCTAGGCTAAATGAGCCCTGTTCGTCAGTTACTTTGCATTCTTCTTCTGATGAAAAGTCTGATTCAGGGTCAAATAAGCTAGGGTCTAAGGTAATCCTCATCCTGACGAGAAGATGTACCTTCCCCAGGATCCATACGTTGACTTTTCCTGCTAGGTTCACCTTCCTAGCTTTGAAAGTATCCTGCATTGATGCTTTCATCCAGATCAGGAAGTTGGAAAATTTGGATGACATGTCCAGACCCGCTGCTTTTTATAATGCATTCCTGGCATAATTTTCCTGAATCATTGGGGCTAAATTTTGCATCACGGCTGAGGCAAGACTTAAGCTTAGAGCCCTTATGCTCTTTAACAGAAGCATCAGAGGCTGGCTTCTCCTTCTCCCTCTCCTTATCTCTATACTTATCCTTATCTTTCATCTCTTTTTCTTTGTCTTTCTGTCCCTTGGAAGAAGACATTATAAATATAGGGTCAAATATGAGAGTAATCTTACCTTATCAGTGGTAGAGGGTGCAAAAAATGGCACCTGAAGCCCACTAAGAACCTTGAGCCTGACCCCTCCCCCCCCCCTTCTTTCCTGTCTGGCCTGGGAGTGTGGGGGCTCCAGAATAAAGGAATGGAGCCTCCTCTCTCCTGGCTGTAGCGCGGGGGGAGTGGAAAGAAGATAGGCAGGGCTGAGGGTATAAAATAGCTTACCTACAGTAGGTAAGCAGGAGTGCAGGTTTTTTCTTTCTTGCAGGTGCTGTGGCTGTTGGGATCGGCGCGAGGCATCACTCCAAGTGAAAACTGTGGTGCAAAATCGGGAAGAGACCTACTAGCAAAGAGGAGGATCGTCATTTGTTCCAGTGTGGATAGAAGATTTCCCCCCACTTGCGCTATGGAGCTGGGATCCAATAGAACGGTCCAGATGTGCGACTGAGAGTGCTCACTTAACGGAGAGAGAAGGTCGGCAAGCCACGCTTCCTCAACAGAGGAGTATCTCCCGGGGTGCTGTGGGGAGCGTAGGGTTGGCTGGGAGGGCGGGTGGTAGGAGCGAGGCTAGGCGACATAATCTTGAGGGCTGTCGGGCAAAATCTCTCAGGTCTTCCAAGTCCCATGAATTCTTGAAGCCTATAGAGCCTTGTGAGGACCCTGGATTAGGGCTGCCCCTGGATGTGCCAGTGCATTATACCGGAAGGGTCGGTCAGCATGGTATGAGGCCATGTCGGGCGGGGGGCAGGAGGGGGGTTTTCCTCAGGCAGTTGTTCTTGGGGGGAGGGAGGGGGGATGGCAGGAGCAGTGCGAAGTATGTGGTACAGGGGGATAAGGGGGGAGTGTGAAGGGCCCATAGGGGGATGCCTGGCAAGGTGAGCCTGGTCAGCAGGTGTAGTAGTGCTGGGGAGCTAGGGGGTAGGTGTTGGGTTCATGGGGGGGCCCAGAGCAGCTGGGGTAAGAGAAGTAGAGAGATTAAGGGTACCATCTCTGGAGGGGGCCAGGACAGCAGGGAAAGGAGAGAGAGGAAGCTAAGGGGGAGGGGTGGTGCTTTAGAAGGGGGACAGAACAGCCAGGGGAAGAGAGGAGGGGGGACGGGTAGTGCCTGGGGGGTGAGGGGCTCAGGTGCCTGGGGAAGCAGCAAAGGGGGGGGTAGGGGGAGGGAGAGGGTTAGTGTTCTGAGGGAGGAAGAGGAGGGTTGGGAGGCAGATCAGGAGGAGGATAGGGGAGAGGGGGGCTTGGAGCAATGGGGGGGAGGGGTGCTCTGGTGGGAAGTGGAGTCAGAGAGGGGGGGTGTTCTAGGGGGAGGGAGGAGAATAAAAAAAAAAGGGAGAAATTGTATCACATATATGGTAGCGAGAAATTTACCCCATGTTTTCTCCATCAGCGGCAGCTAAGAAAAGGAGGCTGGGTGAACAAGGCAGGCTGCTGCAGCGGAATTCTCAACAGAAGCTCAGGAGACACTCCAGGAGAGCAGGAAGGAGTCAAGATCATCTGCGGAAGACATGGAATTGGGTGAGTCATCAGATGAGGGGTCAAAAATGTTCCATGTCTTCGGGGGGGGAGAGTGCAACGGAATCTGGATCCTCTGACTCAGAGTAGGCCACTGATGTGTCCACCTCTGACTCAAACAAACGTCAAAAAACGTATAATATGTTTAAAAAGTGTTTTAGAGTCATAAAAGGTAATAAGCGGGAGGTAAGGAACGAGGGTGCTAAGGCAGTGAGGACAAAAAGACGCAGTAAGGGGAAGAGGAGGAATACTATGGCCTGTACAGCATCTTTACATCATCATGTGCCAAAGAAATTCCAGAAGCAGATTAAGGCAGGGAAATATGTGGACATTTATAGGATTTCTCAGGATGCAATTGAGGTAAGGGAGGAGGGGGTGAAGGAAGAAAACAATAGGACCAGGCCCAGGTTCATAATGGAATGGTTCAGGGCCTTTTTGCCTTATGCAAGCCTTTATTTAAAATATCATCCCAGGCAAGCGAGGAATATTTTGATATATTTTGATGTGATTGTGGATATTCATCACACGTTAAGCGGTACAGCGTTGTATGAATATGATAAAGCATTCAGGTGGCGGTTGGCAAGTAGCAAGGTTTTATCCTTTGGTAACAGGGATGTGGATACGTGGTCCAGGATGGTTACGCATGAGAAGCAGCCAGGGTTAGGGAGAACAGAGGCCAGATCAGTAACGGGGGGCAGCAGGTAGAAGGATGTGTGTTATGCTTTCAGTGACAGGTCATGTATCAAAGGGTTGGCATACAAATTTCGACACACCTGTTCAGGGTGTGGGGGGAACCTCCCAGTTAAAACTTGCTTCAAAAGGGGAGAGAACACAGGAAAGGGGGACCTGGCCGGCCTAATAACGCCAGTGAGGGCAAACAGGCTAAGTACATTTTTGCAGGAGTACCCAGATGAAGCCAAAGTTGATTTGTTTGTTGCAAGGTTTTGTGCACGGTTTTCGAATACCAGTGAAAGGGGGGGTTAAGCAGAAAGGCGTGAGGAAGAATTTGCAGTTGGCAGGGCAATTTCCAGAGGTGGTTAGGGAAAAGTTGGGGAAGGAGATTAGGCTGGGAAGGATAGTGGGCCCCTTTGAGGAACCACCACTGGGGAGGGCCTCATTGTCTCTCCATTGAGGGTGGTGCCAAAGAAGGAGGTGGGGAAATATCGCCTGATTCAGCATTTGTCTTTCCCATCTGGAGAGTCAGTGAATGATGTGATCAGCCCTGAGGCTTGTTCAGTAGTTTACCAGACTTTTGACGAGGCATTACAGTTGGTTAAGGAGGCACTGGATAGTGGAGCAGGAGAACCAGGGGTAGCACACTATCTAGATGATTTTCTGTTTGTAGGGCCACAGGGGGGTGAGAGGTGTGGTACATTGTTGCAGTGCGCCAAGGCAGTGTTTCAGGAGGTGGGTGTCCCAATTGCAGAGGATAAGACGGTGTATCCATCAACAAGATTTACTTTTTTAGGCATTGAGATTGATTCATGGTCAAGAAGGGTAAGGTTGCCAGAGGACAAGGTCAGGAAGGTGAGAAAGGCGGTTGCACACATATTAGAGGTAGGGAAGGTAACATTGAGGGATATGCAAGCAATGTTGGGTCTGCTTACTTTTGCCAGCCGAGTTATTCCTATGGGAAAAGTATTCAGCCGCAGACTGGAGAAAGCGACAGTGGGTGTGCGTAAGACTTTTCATAAGATCAGGATCTCAGAACAATTGAGGGAAGATTTGAGGGTGTGGGATGCCTTCTTGAAAAATTTTAACAGAGTAAGGTTATGGAGGGAAGCAGGACTCTCTATTAATCAGTTGCAATTGCAGACAGATGCAGCAGAGGCCATAGGCTTTGGAGCCTTTTTCCACGGGGAATAGTGTGCCCAGAGGTGACATGGGGAATGGCATGCAAAGGGATGGACCCGGAATTTGACATTTCTAGAACTATTTCCGTTAGTTGTGGCAGCAGAATTGTGGAAAGAGAAATTGGCAAATAAGGAGGTCACATTTTGGACAGATAACATGAGCGTGGTATATGCGAGCAACCAGTTATCTTCAGGGTCATTGCCAGTACTAGCACTATTACGGAGATTGGTACTTAGTTGCATGAGAGAGAACATCAGATTTGTGGCAAAACATGTACCTGGAGTAGACAATACAGTGGAAGATGCTCTGTCCAGGGAGAAATAGGGACTGTTTTTTGCATTGGTACCGTGTGCTAACAGAGTTGGCTGTGTTTGCCCCCCTTGTATGTGGAAGTTGGGGGTGAAGTGTTAGATGACCTGATCACGGCTGCCCTGCCTCCTAAAAGATGGAAGACGTACAAGAAGGCTTATCAAGAATGGGGGGAGTTCAGGAAGAGCACGTAGGTAAGAGGTGCAAAGTAGATCAATAGGTGGTGTTACAATATTTGAAGCAGTTGTGGATACAGGGGCAGCCTAGGGGAAAGGCAGCCACAGCACTAGCAGCAATAGCATTCTTTGCTAGGGTAAAAGGGGAAACAGTATGACCAGAGGCTTTTGCAGTCCGGAAAGTCTTGAAGGGATGGGGAAGAATTAAGGGGCAGGTGAAGGATAAAAGAAGACCCATTGATGAGGGCAGGTTAGCACAGTTGTGTGAGGTGCTGGGTAGGGTGTGCGCCAGTCGCTATGAGGTGGTCTTGTTTAGGGCAGCATTTGTGTTGGCATACGCTGAGGCATTCAGGGTTAGTGAGTTAGTGGCGCCGGCGCAACACAGATTGAATATGGGCCTCCAAAGGCATGATTTGGACTGGTCAGAGGAAGCAGTGCGCTGTTGGCTGGCAAAATCAAAAACGGATCCAGAGGTGCAGGCCAATGGGTGATCCTGGCTAATGGTAAAGGCAACGTCTGCCCAGTCAGAACAATGGAAAGATTTTGCGGATCAGGCCTGACGTCAGGGGGTCTTTATTGATTCACCATGATGGCAGTGCACTGTCTAAATCCCAGATTAGGGCTATATTGCAAAGGGCCCACAGAGCAATTGGGCTGGATCTTAGGAGTTCTGGTACCCGCTTTTTTTGCATAGGGGTGGCCACCGAGGCAGCTGCAAAGGGGTGGAGTGAATGGGAGATAAAACAAATGGGGCACTGGCATTCAAGCGAGTATAAAATGTTTATTCGGTTGTGTACCAATTAAATGTTGTTGTGTTTTGCAGGTGGAAGCAGAGTTAGGCCCGCAAAGGCGTTTGTGTTGGGCCATTCATACATTCACTGGGCGAAGGAATTTTTAGGCAGACAGGGAAAAGAGAATTTGGGAGTACCGCGGCAGCACATGAAGATCTTCTGGCATCGTAAGAGGGGCATTGGGTGGGGACAGATGGACACATTGTTCCGGGAAGCCTGCTGGAGGTGGTGCATGCTGGTGGTAACGATCTTACCTCCCTGATTTCCGTAGAGCTGACTGAAAAAATGAAAGCCAAGTGCAAGCAATGGGTGTCCATCGGTCCCGGTCTCAAGGTTATATGGTCACACATTGTGCCTAGGCGTTCTTGGAGGGGAGCGGGCTTGCCCCCGTGCCATAGAAAGGTATAGGCGCAAAGTGATTAATGCCTTAGCCAGGTTCATCTGCTCCTGTGGAGGTGCCACCATTAGTCATAATAAGTATACCTGGGAACTTGCCGGGTTTTACCCGGAGACTCCGGATGAAACAGCAAGTTCTCCGGGTAAAGCAATCATCTGTACTATCAAGAAAAACAACAGAAGAATAGCTCACGTCGGAAGGCTGAGGTCTGCATCCGGGGCAAGTGACCTCAGCCAGCCAATGAATACACAGGGCAGATGTCAGCAGGAAGATAAGATTGCTTGCTTACCTACCCTCGTCACACGAGGACCAGGAGGAGTGGAGGGGAGAAGAACCAGCGTACCAGCCAGTGTTGGCTGGTAAGTGTAGTCTTAATTTTACATTTAACCCCTTGAGTGCAAGAGGGGTATGCATTGCAATGCTTTGCGGTTGCATACCTCTCTGGCACTCAAAGGCTTAATTGCAATCTACTCCCCCCCCCCCCTTCCCCCCGGGCTTCAGATCTCCAGGTGAGGGTTTTTTAAAAGTTGCCAACTATGATAATAAGATCAGAATGGAGGAGGAAGGGTGGTACAGGGTAGATGGTGTGCACCTACAGGACAAGGGGCTGCAGGAGTTTACTAGAGTTATCAGGGAAGGCCTAAGGGTTAGTATGGGGTCACAAAAATAGGAGGGGGTCATAGAGGGTCTAGGAGTCCCCTCTATGGGTGACTGGTGTGGTGCTTCCAGGGCCCCGACAGTGCGGCATACCCACGATGGTACAGGTGGGCAGGCTGGCTTGTGCTGTGCGGCCAGGTCAGCCTGCAAAAAAGGGCGGGCGATTGCCAGAAAGCACTGTGGGAGGGGAGGCATTGAGGTAGTGTTGTGGTGGATCGACACTGGGGCATTGTTTGCCTCCCCACTAAGGGCCTTGAGTCTGACCCCTTCCCCCACCCCCTTCGTTTCCAGTCTGGCCTGAGAGTTGGCTCCAGAACAAAGGAATGGATCTTCCTCTCCCCTGGCTGTAGGGGCAGGGGGAGTGGGAAGAAGATAGGCAGGGCTGAGGGTATTAAATACCTTACCTACAGTAGGTAAGCAGGAGTACAGTTTTTTTTCTCACCCTCCCTCCCCCTTTTTGTTGTTGTTTCAGATTCAAGATGCAAGCTACCGCTGCAAGGAGGTCAAGCTTAGGACGGCAAGATCAGGGGAACCAGAGAGATTTATGATCCCAATTAGGCCCAAGACGAGTGTGGCGCTTCCAGGGCCCTGACAGTGCAGTATAGCCAGGATGGTAAAGGTGGGCAGGCTGCCTTGTGTGGAAAGCACTGTGGGAGGGGAGGCATGGAGGTAGTGTTGTGGTAGATCGACACTGGGGCCTCATTCGCCTCCCCTGGTATGGCTGGTTGCGGCCATGGAGAGGGACCAGAGGTGGGTAGGCAGTGATTGCCTGAAAGGTCTCTCCCTTTACTTCCCATGGCAGAGACCTGGGTGTAGGCGTGGCCCAAGTGTTCAGGGGCGCCACGTAGTAAGGGGGTGGGTACTTATTGGGCTCCCTTAAATAGGTCAAGTAACCCTTTAATTAAAGCTGTGACCTCACAAAATTGCCACCTTACTCAGTTGTATGTGTGATTATTTCGGGGGGGGGGGGGAGGTTGTTGGCTGGAGGGAGGGGGAAATGGCGAATTTGGCTCTTAATAGCGAGCTGAAAATGAGGCTCTGGAAGGTGCATCTCAATTGTTCCCATGTGTGACGCTGGGTGACTTCTTGCTGTGCTTTCCAAGCATGGAACGCATGATGATAAAAGTCATGTTCCTGTTTGTCTGTTGCCTGCTGGCGTCCGTGCATCCTAGCGACGCTGAGTGGTGGATGAGAAGGAGGATCCTGCTTGCCATTGGAGAGGGCAAGGAAGGAAAAAAGATTAAGCCAGTGCAAAGGATTTTTAGGAGCGAGAGAAGTGGGTATTCAGAGCCGCTGTGCTGTTTGCCCAGTAGACAGCTTATTCTGTGGTCTAGAAGGTAGGAACTTGGCAAAAAAAAGAAAAACCTTCATCCAGCTAGGTAGGACAAAAAAACTGACTTCATTAGCTGGAAGCTCGTATTTAAAGATTTGAGGAAGTCCTACCCAGCTGGAGGGCAGAGACATTACCCATTGTACCAATGCCGAAGAGGGACACAGAAGAAAGAAGGTTTATTCACACTTGTCAGTTCTTGCTTTGTGAATAAGGAGGCTGGAACCAGTCTGACTGCGGACAAATCCTGGTTCATGACTTCTATTGGTAAGCTACAACTGTATTAGAGCCCTGTTTAGGGTTTGAGTTTGGGTATGACTGATCTGGGCTCTGTAGAGCATGTCTGGGTGATACTCTTTCCCTTTCTTGTCAGCAGCTCGCTCTGTGCATCTTCTTTGAAAGAGGTGTGGATGTTATTTGGGTGCCCACCCCAGGTGAAAGGGGATACAAGAAAGGTGCTCCTGATCTGGTGGTGACTGCATCTCTCCAAGGAAGGACCCCAGTACAGCTGGTTTGGATCATCCTTGTGGCTGTTTGTTATGCAGGTATCTCTGCAACGGTTAGTTACACTGTGTTTTGTATAACATGGTGGAATTGTTTGTGTTTAAATCCTACTACATAAACAGGAAGATATGTCCATATACCTGATGGACTACTAAAAGGGCCCAGGTATGTGGTCATAGAGAACTGTACTATCATAAACAATCAAATCTTGAGAAGCATACACCGAGGATTGACTTTCTAAAGTGCTCTGCTATGTTTTTATAAAATAATTTTATAAATGACAGAAACTTAAATAATGGTCAGGTGTTATAGGAGCTCTGGGAAAAGTCTGAGATTTATTGATAAATGGGTAGCACCAGTTTAATCTCAGAGCAGGAAAATGTAATGGATATATACAGAGCATGATTTATGCACCTGCTGCTGTGAAAAAGGAGCGACTGCTAATCAAAGGCTGCATGCTGTTACCTGATGTTCCTCAACTCAGGACATACTGCCCTAGGCTTATTCCATATAAGTGTGAGTGATGATTTTTGAAGACTGCTCACATTTGGTTGAAAGCATTGATGCTTATAATAAGAAAAGAGCAGGACAGTTTGACCAAGAAGGATGAAAAACAGTGTGTTATTGAATGTATTCCAGCATTGTCCAGCGTGCATAGAAATGGTTACATTCAGTGCAGCAGCTGCCTCTAATGTTCATGCTGTGGAGATGTTACAGATGACTGGATTGTTTTTTGAAGCAGTAACATCAATTGCTTGTCTGAGGGGAGGAGTTAGCTGTAAGGAGGAGGAGATGGAAGGTGATTACTCCCAAGGACAATTTCCCATCCCCAGAGACTAACAAGACCTACCCATAAGACACTAAGCCCTCCCAGTGCCACAGTGCTACTGCCACCCGGTCGTGGGGCAGTCTCTACTGCATATGACTGCAGCACGCGCAGTAGTGTCTACTGCGCATGTCACGGCGTTACACACGTTTTAACGAATTATTATATAGGATTAGTAAGTTTTATATGGATAGTAGATGTTGTCTGTGTTTTACTCACGAACAGTGAGATATAGATCAATATGCTCCTTGTGGGCACAAGTACATTGAAATTTGATAGGTACAGATGTTCTTTGACAACTGGGACAATCATTGATCTCCCAAACAAAATAATTTGGGGAATAGGGAGAAGGCAGGCCCAAGCTAGATATGTCCAGTAATACGGGTAGGACCCTTAGATGCAGTTATTGAAAACTGGAAGGCCATTACCCCTCTTGATAAGTACCTTCCCTATGTGCCAAGTCTAGGACTAATCGTGGAACTGTGACTATCCTCCTAAAGATGGATGACCCACAGGATCCTGTTGTCAAACAAATAAAGGTTTAATGAGGGCCATTTCCCCTCAGCAGTGTCTGAATTAACTCTATGGTGGAAACTGTAGATTAACCCAGCACTGCCCAATATAGCTTGTTAGGAAGAAATATGTATATGGAAATGCTGAGGTCCTCCCTCATAGATGTATATATGGCTCTGGGAGAGCAGTGTGTAGAAGTTATCTATGATGCCTAAGTTGTTTTCCAGTAAACTAAACAGTCAGGTTAACCGGTCACAGGAGCTGGTGTGAACCATCTCAGGGACAATAATTATCTTCCTTTATGGTTCATTGACAGTGCACTATCTCTGCCCATTTACAGATTTCACTGTGGAATTAATTATTTGATAGAAAAGACTTAAGGTGTCTCACTAGCAAAATAAAATTGAATGTCTGCAAAGAATAATACAGTTTCTCAGGGAAGGGAAGCTAGTGGCTTTCACGATTCAGGAGAAAGTGTGGGTGCAAATTCTACACACTTGTTTTTGCAAGAAGCCTCAGCAACTGCGTGAAGCGAAAATAAAATTCATAGGACAGACAAATTAAAGCTGCTTTCTCTTTATAAATACCCTAATAAATACATGAGATCAAGTTTAGAGAAAAGCAAAATTCAGAAGCAGAGATACAATTTGTAAATCGTAGGTCTTTTGTGTTTCTCGCTAGTTAATGTACAGTGAGACAGGAATTCCCCACAGTTCTGCAAAAATTTTAACCCACTGGGGTGTCAGTTTTTTTTCTTCACACTGTACCTATGCATATTCATCCTTTTTCTCAGGTTCTATCCTGTCCCACAGTAGTCCTGTTTAGGGGCATTTCACTCACATGAGGAGGTAAACTCTGCATAAGCCACAGGAAAATCTGCCCTTGATAGGGTAGTTTCGGTGGGAGTGTGGTATGAGCACCAAATCGGTGGTACATAGGTGTAGAGGTTCTACATGTCTTTTGTAGACATGGAGAAGTGCCATTTTCTGTTTCATCTACATGTAGGTACAATGGTGGCTCTGAATTTGCATGTTCGTGACCTTGGCATTATCAGTGATTGATAAAAATCTCTCTTGATATTCTTAAGATGTTGATCTTGGTCAGAAGTCTTAGAGCATATGAGGTAATAAGTTTTCTTAAAAGTTTGCATCCTAGAGCCTCTCAGCAAATAAAGGCATCACATTTACTCTACTAGTCTCCGTTTTGAAAAGTCTTTCCAGAAACCTATAAACCATACTACACATGAATATGGACATACTATATAAACCGTTAACACTCATGACCTGCATCTGTGGACATTGTTTATCTTCACTGTCAGTTTGTATGGATATGATCAGATTAATAATGCCTCTGCTTTGTGTAGGAATATAACTACCACAGAAACGTTCAGCCCCTCCAGCTACATGCAGACAGTCCATGTAAAATTGCTATGGCTGTCGAGTAAGGGGCATAAACTTGGCAATTTAACCCCTTAGTGACGGCCGCATGCAGACGCGGCCGTCACTTAACGCCCGTCTAACTTTTTTTTTTTTTTTTTTAAAAAGAATCCGGAGTCCCTGAACGGCGTGCAGCCGGATTTCCTGGACGTACACGTACGTCCTCTGTCACTAAGTGACACCCACAGAGGACGTACATGTACGTCCTTTGTCACGAAGGGGTTAAAGAGGTAGATGCCCTAAGGTATGATAAAGCGGAAATGACTTCTTCAGTTATATCACTTCTCCATTTCCTATGTTATTTTATGGAACATATGCACTACGAATTCTCACGTGGGAGAGATTTTAGGGCACAGGCTTCATAGACAACCATAGGAGCTTCACCTCTTTACCGCATCTTAGTGCATAAACCTCGATATGTCTTAATAGAAACTCACCAATCATTATGGAGTATGTGACACATATGTAAAGACACCACAATACAATTGAATACAATGGTTAGCTGCATGCACAAAAAGTTTTAGCTGGAGGAAAAGGTAGTATTATGACACTCTCCTTCAAGGTGCTGGATCAGTAATTGGAATATTTAATATAGAATTTTTTTTTTTCTAGCTGCATGCCACATATGGCAAGCTAGGGTGGTGTAGGAGCAGATGTAGATCTGTATGCTTTTGCTATCCAATAAAGTACTCTTCAGGCCTAGTTACAAACCATGGTTTATTGTACCATTTCAAACTGCTATTGTAACATTTCTAGGATTGTTCAACTGAGTTAATGAACCAACTAAAGCCTTCAGCTGCAGCAAGACCTACACAAATGTAAAACTTCTATTACAGACAATTCTCAGTGACCTTTGCCCTGGGATTTGGGAACCCAATATCCTCAGATCTATACCTATGCCAGGTCACATTTGCCTTGGTGGAATGTCCTGTGGATGGGTTGTGCCACAATAATTCACACTGCTATTTTGGCTCATTTATACCCCTAAGAGGATAAGATAAGCTCATAGTTAAAATGAGAAAGATGTGTCTCATACAAGAAGATAAAGGGGTAAAAATAGAAATTACTCATGCCCTAAAATATTTACATCCCAATGTTACCTTAGTCCATAAGAAGTAGACCTCGCTAACTTGGAAAAAATTGGACCAGATTTTATTTCACTGAAAGGTATTAATGCCATTAGAGACATCACCTGGTGTTGGGGGTTGATCAGATTTTCTTTTACAGATCAGCCAGGTTCCCAAGAATCCTGCCTAGTATCTGGGAGTCTGTATCAACTGACATACAAGTTCTAAGTGCTCTGTTACCAGGTGGCTTCTGCCTGCAAGGTACTGCACTACAACACCGGTGTTTAGATGTCCTGTTTTATGGGACCTGTTTGAGTCTGTCACGAAAAATAACAGCTATCTTCTTACATATCATATGTCTGATGGGAAAAGTTTACATCTAAGCTGTAATAAAGAAATATATGAATGGCTGGCAGACTAAGCCCTTTCAAAAGGTAGTAGTTCAAGCCACCAATACCCTTAAAGAATACAGGCTATGGTGATCAGATTCAATCATCAAATCTAAAACAGAAAATCCTTCATGTGGTCTCCCATTGGGGATCATCAGGGAAAAAGGCATACCTGTATAAACCTATATTTCAATTATAATGAGTAGCCTAAACTATTTTAGAATATCAGCGCTTAGTAAATAAATAGGGATCTGTATGAGCCACCCATACACTGCCGGTCATTCGTGATATGCTGTAGAAGCCTCAGAGTTCTCACATCCACAGCGTGTATGTATTGAGTGCTGCTAAAAACCGACATATTCAAATCAGCCCTTGCAACAAAATATTTGTGAGCACACTGACTGAATTTTAAAGGGGGCGGGTGTTAAACTGTTGAATGTACAATATTCATTGAATTAATGTGGTAAAAGAAAGCACTGTAAGTCGAATTTTAAAAGGGGAGGGGGGTTAAAATATCTTAATGGGGCACTCTGATTTTGATAATATGAGGAACACATCTAACTCTGAACTTGATATTTCTGTCATCAAATGTACACCTATACCCTTGGCCTTTGACATTGTGTGTGTGTGTGCGCGCGTTTTTTTTTTTTTTAGGTGGTAGTCAAATAAAAGCAGACAGCGCCAATTTTATCAGTACTCTGTAATGTGCTGTCTATGCCAGTTTTGTTTTACTGTGGTTCTGTAATAGAATACAAACATAATACGTTTGCAAAATTCACATTGCTTGTTTTTCTTGTAACGTCGGTTTTAGCGATGGTAATAGAATCGAGCCCAAGGTTTGTAATTCCAGAAGGCCTTAGAAAGTGCAGACCAGCTTTTAAGACTACCATTGCGTCATGGCTTAAACAATCAATCGGACAAGCTTACAGACTAAAGTCTGTTCCAGTTCCCTTCAGAGTCACATATCATTCTACTACGTCCATCAGTACTTCTTAGGTATTGAAAAATGCTAGTTGACCAGTTGTACAAGGCAACCACGTGGTCATCTGTTCAAACTTTCGCTGTTACAAGGTTAACATTTTTGCATCCCATACCGCTAGTTTTGGCCTTAAAGTTTTACAGGCCCTTGTTCATTAGTTTTATTCTCTCCTACTTTGGTATGTCCCCATGGTTCTTGCATTGCTCAGTGACACTAAGGAAAATGGGATTTTTTTTTTTTTTTTTCTTACAGATAAATCCTTTTCTTTTAGTCCATTGAGAGATGCAGGGCTGTCCACCCACATAAAACTTGCTGGGTGAGGATGTGCTGCCTTTTCTGGCAGATCTGGTTTACTACTTTTTTTTTTTTTTTTAATTTATAATTTGAGTGCCCTGCCTCCTATAGGTTTAAGCTGGACACCAGATACACCTGTATTAAAGCACTATGCAATTGAGAAAAATGCTAAATGCAGTTTTCTTTAGGTAAAGATTTTCCACACAAGTCATACTGGCCTATATTTTATTACAGGTGCTAATTTTATCTCTGCTTTTATCCAGTTTTCTCCATAGACTTCAATAGGAAAACGTTTGCTAAAACAGTTGTTAACATTTAGCACCTGCGATAGAATCTAGCCCTGTGTTGGATAAAACTTGTACTAGGGTGTACCTCTAAACAAGTTTCTGTGTATATATAAGAGAGAGAGAATACATCTTTATTAAAAAGACATTTATGACAAAATACATACAAAGTCATATTAAAAAAAGACATCCTGACAAAACTGAACTGCAAAGAATATTCCTGTGTGATTTAAGCTTATTTCAGTATGGTTTATAGGATACATTAATTATAATCAACTTCTCTTTCCAGATTAGATCATACATGAAGGCTAATGAACCAAGAGGAACAAGGGCAATTCTGGGGTAAACCAAATGCACCATAAGGGACAAAAATATTTCCATTTATTTAAATGAGGCTTTTAACCCCATGAATAATTTGCATTGATTTGGAGAGTCATCTAGCTTTCAAGGAGTTAAAGCCCCATTCAACCCCTTAAAGACACGACGTGTTAGGATCAGTGACAGTCCTGGCATTTCATGGATTTCTGGGATAGCAGCATAGTTGAACGCCGCTCTGCCATCCCAGAATTCATTGCAGGGAGAAAAAAAAATGCCAAGGTCTATAAACACCCACTCACTCTCAAACTGGCCGAACGTTAAGGGGTTAAAGTAATGCAAAGTTTATCCTGGTGCTTGGAACTGCATGGGATCAGAGAGGGGCAGTGCCCTCAAATAAAATGGCTACTAACGGGCGGGAAGTTTCCACTAGTCCGTGACTAGTGTAAATGTCCAACACAACAGTAAATGTTATACTATACTATTCTATATATTTAACACTGGGTAGACTGGCAACTTTATCATACTGCCCTGGAGATAGTAGTCCTGCCTATGCTTTATGTTGATTTGTATCTCTTTATTAACCCTTTAAGTGCCAGGAGTACACAAAGCATTGAAATGTATCACATACACCCTCTGACACTCAAAAGGTTAAATTTAACATTCAAATGAAAAAGTTTTACGTACCCATATTTTGTTTGCCATATACTGTGAGGTAACTCGGAGACCGACAGGTAGCCGGCACAGCATCAAAGACTGGATTGGGACTTAAAGGCTATGTGAAGGCAGAACAATGCTTCACAAGTGCATTTTGTCACTTACTGATCCAAGTGAGCAACCTACGTGTTTATGTTATTGAAGGTTTCACCACAAATGCTGCTCCTATTGATATATTTTATATATTTCTTTTGTGTTCTCTATGGAATTACAGTGGGTATTGTCTCCACCCTCCAGCTGGGAAGACTAATGAAATCTTCAAAAGGCAGGCCAGAAGGAAGCGTTTTCTTTGGAAGTTGCAGTACACCTTTGTTTTGCTTTTATGTTCCTTCTTTGACCGCCTTTGATGTCCAACTGGCTGGGGAGATTCTCCTGGAAGTCCTCTCGGTCTGTCACGTGGCTAGCCAGGGGAATGCTGGCTTCGGCAATTCAGATTGAATGACTATTGAGGATGTGTTCATGCATTCCACTGCAACCTCAATTAAATTCTTGAATAGTTATCTACCTCTTCATATTTTGAACCCCTAGAAAAGATTACCCTAAGGAACCTAACTTTAAACACTATATTTTCACTCATCATATCAGCTCAAAGAATTGGTGAGCTTCAAGTCCTTTCCTGTATTGTCCCATAGTTGGTGATTCATCAGAATCAAAAAATTGTACTTAGAGCCAAGCCTTCCTTTCGGGTTAAAGTAGTATCACAATTTCTTTTTAATCAGGAGGTTATCCTGCCCTCATTCTGTCCTGATCCAAAGAGAAACAAGGAGAGGCAGTTCCATACTTTGGATTTAGTAAGACGTATTAGGATTTAGCCCGCTATAGCCAAGTGAATAACAGATTGTATTAGATCAGCATACATAAGAAGCAGGACGCGCAGCACCTCTTAAGTTTAAAGTCTGTTCTACTACAGCAGTTTCTACATCTTGGGCAAAAAAAGGCTGACTCCATTCCAACAGAAATATGCACAGTAGCCACATGGTCTTTCCTTATATTTCCACAGGGTTCTAGAGACTTTTCTATCACTCTTCTTCGCACTTCCACCCTTTGGTGTCATTTCCTTACTGCTTGGGAAAATCCCACTGTAATGTCTTGGGTAAGGGACACAGAAGAAAGGGGGGAATTTAACGCAACAATGTTCAGATTTATTTTACTTCCCTCCACGGCATACCCTACCCTTAAGCATGTGTGCTATTTTTCTGCTTGGACAAAAGTAAACTGAGGACACTTCCTTCTGACCTGCATTTTGAAGATTTAATTTGTCCTACCCAAGATGGGTGGTCAGAGACAATATCCACTGTAATGCCAAGGAGGGACACAGAAGAAACCGCAAGTCAATTCCCCCTTTTCCCATATTCTCACAGAAGGTCTTGTTTAAGCAGAAATTCAATCTGGATCTTAAATGTGCCTTAATAAACTGTTTGAGTGCCAGAGGTGTCCATAACAGCTAATGTTGGGGCCCTCCTTGGAGGAAATGTTGAGTATGCTGCTGAACTGTATCTGGGTTTGACATAGCTGCTTTAAAGGAACAGTAAACCCCAGAAACCAAACTAAAAGATTAGTTATGTGTCCATGACTACCACTAGCATACTCTGGTAGCTTAGGGCTTAAAACAGAGTTGCAGTGCTCCTTCAAGACTAGGGAGAAGGAGCCTCCACTTCCCATCTCTGATAAGAAACTATGCTATGGAAGCTCTAAAACTCCCATCTGAAGCCCCCATAGAGAGAGTGCAGTTGTGCAGAACCAAAATCTCATGGTATTGCTTAATAAAAAAGGTACAACCTTTGACCAGAAGACAGCAGCAATACAATAAATTCCAAGAAACGTATTTGTGTAAAAAAAATATTCATATTTAGGCACAAGGCAATTGTGGTACAGCACTTTTCTGGTAGATAAAGCAAGTGAAAGTAAAGGAAGTGGTCCACTGGAATGTGACAACACATCTTGTGGTGTCCAGGCAGTAATGATCAAGTGTGAAAGATTCCAACAGGTCAGGCAGTTTGCACCGGACATTTTTACAAATGAGGGAGTACATGGTAGTGAGAGAGGTCTGTACTGTAATCTTACAGACATAGTGAGAAGGATTGTGGTTTTTAAGCAGGATGAGGCTGACAAAAGGGGAAATGTACCTTGGAAATAAGTGCTCTTAGTTTGTTCAAAGGGATCATGTTGTGTAATATATATTGCGGTGTTTATCCTGCTAAGTAAAACATGGTTACCCCCACTGATAAGATGTTGCTGCAGTTCAAATGTGCAGTACACCTCTATGGGTTACTGTCACTGACAATAGCTGCCCATACAGTGCTGCCAAATATACAAGTTTAACCCCTTAAGGACCGGCGGTCCTGGGACATTTCCGTCCCATAATGACAGCATAGGAGCACTTAGACGCGGCGGTACACGTGACCTGTCGCGTGTATCGGCGCGTCATTATGGGGCCTGATAGAGATCGCTCCGATCTTGGAGAGGTCAATTTCAGGCCCTATTTTTACTTACAGCGCTCCCGGTAGAGCTCTGTAAGTAAAAAGTACGTGACGTACTATGACCGTCATCTGTCCTTGAGTATTTCAAGGACCGTGACGGTCCTGGTACGTCAAGGGTCCTTAAGGGGTTAAGCTGCAAAACATTTTTTGAACAGAAGCAGTGGGAGTGCTTATGCTTTTACTTGAGAGGATAAACCCTGAAATATACAATTTTCTGAATTAAGCAATGCTATCCCTGTACTGGATGGAACTGCATAACAATGTGTCCTTTATACAGCAGTCATATTTACCCCCCCCATCAGATTGCTGTTGTAGCTTATAACATGAACATATCTACCTTAAGACAAGTGTCACATCCCGTTAGAATCATGGGTAATCTCTCTCTATGGGTCATCTCATTCAGACAGAGTCTGGTCTTTGTTTGGATGTGAGAATTAAATACAGATCTACAATGATGCACAGCAAATACAGCCAATTGCAGACACTATGCACAATTAATAATGCTAACTGCTCTATTAAAGACACCTACCTAGAGAATTCCTCATGATAAATGCTTTAAGAGCCACTTAAGCCTACAGGTATAATTCTCCTTTAATCCTTAATGCTCTAGAGGGATGTGCAGCACAACCCTTGGGCACTCAAAAGGTTAAATTAAGATGTAGCATATAATATTACTTTGCTCTCAAGCTAAGCACCTGTTTGATTCTTTAGATGAATCACTATCATTAGGGCATGATGTGTCCAAAACGCTAGAGGTACATTTCGTAAACTTGCTGCTCTTAGGGGAGAAATGAAGATATGCAATGATTTAATCCTTTGCGTGTCAAAGAGGTATGCAATACATCACATTGGATACCTCTAGCATGCAAAGGGTTAGATGCGTCTTTAAACCCTTTGAATTCTAGAGAGGTTTGCACCACACTGCACTGAAATGCATTTGAGACCTCTAGAATTCAAGGTGTTAAAAGAGCCATTTAAATCAATGGGAATTTTAATTGTCCCCTATGGTGCAGTTTGTTTGACTGCTCTTTAGCTTAATGAATACAGCCCTTTGCTCTCCAGTGACATGAACTCACTGATATGGTCTTTAACAAGGATATACCAAGTCCTGCTTTATAACACCTAACTGCTTAGAGGCAGATAATTAAAGCGGAACTATCACCCTATATGAAGTGCCCCCCGTCCCAATAATTAGGCATATGGAGATTAGCTGTTTAATAGTGTTATTATCCGACACAAGTACCCGGTTCTGAAGTAATCCTCCTTTTTTTGAGACTGATGGCCAGGCTTCTTGCTTCAGAGTCTGCTCTGTGCCTGCGCTGTCAGTCCCTTTCGGTACACCTTAAGGTACCATGCAATGCCTCCTAGAGCTAGAGGAGATCAGGACAGACAGAGCAGACACACAGACGTCTCTAAGCCAAGATGTCTGCATGCGAGCCTGGCCGTATGGCTCTGAAGAAACAGGATTACTTCAGAACAGAGTACTTATGTCGAATAATAGCACTAACAAACAGCTAATCGCCATATGCCTAATTATTGGGGGGTCTTTATACAGTGTGGTAGTTCAGCTTTAAACCGCTCATTGGAAAAAGACACTGGACACCCTTTCCTTTAACCCCGGTGTTAGGCAGATTCAACAATGCAGCACTTCCCAATATAGGGAGCGTAATAATGTAGATTAATAGCAGTGGCAGTGAAACACAGTAGATGGGCAAACTTAGCATCCCAACACCTTGAGGACCAGAGAGCTGCACAACACATTGCAATTCAATACACACACATCTGGTCATCAAGGGGTTACACAAAAGATTAAAAAACACAAAATACATTTAGATATAAGTTAACAGAAACTGTCAAAATGCCTTGGGGAATGGAGGTTGCTGCTTCATGAAGATATCCAATGGAAAAAAGGGTGTCACCTACAGAAGGAGAGAGATTCATTTAGTTATGTACACATTATACAGAACTGAAAGAGGACAGGTAACGCATGAAAACAGTGCCTCGTAAGATCTTACTGAGCATGGCAGATATTCAAGACTACTATTAGAGCAGTGGTTCTCTCACTGTGTTCTGTGGAATCCCTAGTATCCCTGAAGAAGTACGAGGTATTCCACTGAACAGAGGGTAATGGAACAAGGCGGCTGAAGTACCAAGATAAAGTGGAGCAATTCCGGAGCAAACCAACTGCACCCTATGGGCCAAATACACATTCTCCATTGATTTTCAGTGAAACTTTTAACCCCTTGAGTGCCACAGAGGTATCCAACACATTGAAATGGATCTCTGTGGCACTCACTGGGTTAATATTTGAATGTTTTAGAGGGCTCCATTGCACTGGTCTTAATCCAATGAGAAACTGTTATTTTGTCCTCCATGGTGCAGTTGTTTTGCGCCTAAATTACTTCACTTCCCCTCAGTCCATCAGCTGCAGTTTACGTGCGATAGTGCGACTCCCAGCAGATCATGGAAGATTATGGTAATTGTTACCGGATATTTCAGCACAATAATGTAGTACTATCTAGCATTGGAATACATTTGCTTTGGATACCAACGTAACCCCCTGGATGATAGGCCTTAGATACATTGTGAAGCAATCTGTTGGAAACCTCTGGCATCCAAGGGGTGAAAATGGTTTGGTGTTGAGGGTTGTATATGAAACTAAAATGGTCCACCACTGCAAAATGTTAAGCCTTTGAATGACAGAAAGGTATCCAATGCACTGTAATAGGTGCCTCCCTGGCACTAAAAGGGTTAACCGTGTGTGGCAGAGGCATACACAATGCATAGCATACCCCTCTGGCACTCAAAGGGTTAGGGAAAAAAAAAATCATCACTGGATTAGAACATTTGCAGCTAAAATTTACAAAGACTTAATGAGCTTTGCTTGAAACCTACCAAACGGATGATGTGTGGAATTGTGGATATTTACATTATATCAGCAGCTGATAGTGTAACAGACATAAACATGATAATTAATAAGGTGTTACTGAAATAAACGGCTTTGAGATAGACAAAAAATTAAAATATATATGACTACTACAGTTAATGGAAGACAAAAACAATGTGGTTACAGCCATTAAAATCAGGCATGTTAATCATGTGGCCCTATGAGCTATATCTCATTTTATTTATAGTGTGGTTCTTGCCCAAATTCTGTTTAGATCAGCTTGGTTTGCTGAAACATTCTACAGCAGGACTAGGAAAATTGACTCTTCAGTTGCTGCATCATTGGAGATGAGTTATAGTTGCCAACAGCTTGAGAGCCAAAGGTTGCACACATGATCTAAAATGTAAGCTAGAGGCTCATTAGCCAAATAGTCACTGGCAGAGAAGCAAACTATTTACATTTCATACCTCTTTCCTCAACAAAATAATAATGCAGGCACTGGCAGCCATTATTGTGGCCGTACATGGAGTATGTAGCCCTCGACTATATCAGAGTTTGACTTGCATGGTTTGAAAGAACAGTAAAGCGTAAAGCTAAATTAGCTTAAAAGGAAGGCGATGTGTCCCTGACTACTTCTATACTACTCTGGTAGCTCAAAGATTATTGCTCATAATGAAGCTCGACCAATCCCACATCTCTTCCTGCAGGGTCTGGAAAGGCTACCTCTTATTCATCAACAACTGGTAATATAGGGAGGGGGGGGTCAAAGAAGGGAGAAAATTCCCCAGCATCTCAAACCTAGTTACTATTGTGGCTGCCCTTAGCCATAATCCACACTCAGCACAACAGCAGCAGTCATGTGGACTTTGAGAAGTCAGTAAGTTTGTTCTTTGTATCATGTCTGATAAGACTTAAAGGGATAGTAATACTTCGTTTTAACTTTATTTTGTAGACATTAAAAAAACATGAAGAATGATACAAGTCTTATCTCTCAAACCTTTATGGTTTAAGAGATATTCACAAGCAAAGTATCCCCCTCCCGCCCCTTTTTCCTAGTGTAAGCAATCTCTTCTCAGATGTGAATCTGGTTGTAAGACCAGACAGATAACAGCAGGGGACAATCTTCTTTGTATGAAAAGAATGAAAGCACTTCCCCCCCCTTGACAAGTTTTTCAGCTTTTTCCCCTTATCTTAATTGAAGATTGTCCCTCTCTGCAGTCTACCTGGGCACCTCCCTTCTGATCTGGCTGACCGGGGTGGGGGATACTTTGCTTGTGAATATCTCTTAAACCATAAAGGTTTGAGAGATAAGACTTATATTGTTCTTCATGTTTTTTTTTAATGCCTACAAAATAAAATAAAGATAAAACGAAGTATTACTATCCCTTTAACACCATAGCTGCTGAAATTGAACAGCTGTAGTCTTAGCCAACTTAGATTTAGGCACTGCGTTCCCTTAAATAACTTGTGCTCCAAGCTAACCTCTGTAAATCTTTGGCATGTTACCTGTCTAGAATCAATGACCCTGTCTCCCCACCCCAGGCCCTATGCACAAGAGAGGAACAATTCTAGAGCAAACCAAATACACCACTACAGACAAACATTGCTAAATGTTTTAAATGGTGCAAATCAACATCACTATAGGGATAAAATAATTCCTAAACTTCCAATTTGCAATGGGGGGGGGGGTTAACCCCTTGAATGCAAGAGAAGTCTCAAAAGTATTGTTTTTAAGCTCCCCTTTGTTGCAGTTGATTTGGCCGAGCATTCCACCACCTTTCTTTTTTGAATAAGGCCCATCATGTACAAGTTAGACCTCAAACATCTGCCTGGCATCATTATGCAGCCAACTCATCTGCCAAGGACAAATCTATACATTGCATAATAAGTATATAACTAATCTAAGGTATAAACACCTTGTATCCATTTACTGGAATGGTAACATCTGCATATAAAATGCTAAGAGGGTTGCTAATTCACTGCCTGCCATGTCCCAGGGTGTTAGAAAGGCGGAGTTATACAAAACTACCCTTTAGCAATTTGCCAAACAAACAGGGGCTATCCTGTGGATAAAGGTCAGTGGATTGGGAGGAGCCCCTCTCCGTCGCCAGGGAGAACAGGATCACCCCTCCAGATTACCTGTCCTTTAGCCACACATCTCTCTCCCATGCTCTGTGTCCTCTCTCTCTCAAAGCCCTCCCTCCCATCCACCATGGCGAAGGGGACATGGTGGCCCTGCCTCTTCATTAGAGGAAAAGGATTACCCCTCCTCTTTGCCACTGAGAACAGCCTTCAGGTAATGTATTTAAAAAAAAAAAATATTCAGGCCTCATGGTGGGAGATCAGGACCCCTTTTGATGTCCAGCAGCTACACAGCTCCAACGATATTCAGCTTGGAGATCAAAAGAGGAGATGGAGGGGATCAAGAGAGCTTTCCTGCTTTCAATCTACCCGTGCAACCTAGCAGTGGTGGGCAGGATCAGGAAACCCATTTTCATCAATGAGTTACCTCTCACTGCAAGGCAATGCAAAATTTGGCAGTCTCTAAACAAGAGCAATAGCTTATCTGTTCCCTTAAAAAGTAACCACTCTGCAGATTTCTGTTTTTAAAAGGACCTTTAACATGGTTACTAGTTGTTACAGGGTTAAACTAGCATGGTTACCCCCTGGTGTTAAGTGTAATGGTCTTACTGGTTATTACGTACTTAAAACCAGTTTGTAACCATGCTGGCTTAATGAGCTGCAGCATATGCTCGTTAACCAGGTATAAGTGTCAGAACTCAATCGGTGTCTGGCTATGTTAGGGGAAAATGCTTTCAGTCCTGCAAGCAGTCAAACTACAACCTAGATACTGTGACTTGGACTAAATTATGTTTTTACTTTTACTTACCTGACAGGAAAAAAAAAAAAAAAGGACATTTAATTTTGCTTAACCCTTTAAATGCTGGAAGTGTATCCAACTCACCCTTCTGGCACTCAAAAGGTTACAGCTATGTATTTTTGCTGTTTCTGGCTGAATAAAAACCTAAGTTTTTTTTCTTAGAAAGCTGGCTTTCAGTGTCCTTTTCTTCAAGTGTGACCCCCATTTGCAAGGTATCTGAGCAGAAAAGGAGACTGGAAGCCAACTTTGTTTGAAAAGAAAGGTAGGCGTTTAATCAGCCAGAAACAGCAAACACAAATAGCTTTAACCCATTAAGGACCGGGAAAATCTGAGTTAGATTTGACTTAAGGACCGGAGCAATTTTGACTTTTTTGACTATGTCTTTGTTCAACCATATTTTCTCTTTAATTCCCTTTGTACACCAAGACAAATTATATACTGTTTTTTTAAGCACAAGTAGGGCTCTCTTTTGATACCACAATTATATGAATACCTCATCATTTGATTAAAATAGAAAAAAAGAGCAAAAAAATAAAAAAAAAACAACAACATGTTGCTTATATTTTCGTGTCAGGATTTGCATACAATTAGTTTATGACAAAAAAATACCCCTAAATATATTCATTTGCTTCTCCTGAATATAAGAATACCCCATATGCCTAGTATTTCAATCACTTCCTCACATTTACAAGGTAAATATTTCAACATGATGCCATTATTTCCAACTTGTAATTTGTCAACAATTGGCATGTGAGTATCATAGCTTAGTTGACGGTGCCAAAACAAAAAATGTCCCACACAAAGGTATATGTTTCTGAAAAGTAGACCACATAAGGTAAATAATTAGGAGAATTTTGGAGTTTTTTTATGCAGCTATTTTTCCAGAAATATTTTTCAAAATGGTGGTAATATTTTGTTTTTTTGCAGTTTTCACGCTTACATTTCAATATTATTGTTGATATCAAGGACAAGATATTTGAAAATTTAAAAATATCCATTGTTTAGTGTTCAACTCCATCTTATGAGTACGGCAATACCCCATATGCATAGGTTATTCAAGGTTTGTGGGAGCTATGGGGCCCAAATTGGAACATGTGCGTTTCCAGTTTCACACTTTGAATTTTCACAGCTTGCATCACTGGTGCCATGTCTCATTTGGGGCTGTGTAACAGTGCTCCACTCTAAGATTTCCCCCCAAAAGTGTATATTTTTGGAAAGTAGACACCCCAGGCTTTCAATGTATGTATGTTTTCAAATTTTTTACGCAGTCATTTTACCACCACTCGTAAATCTTGACGTAAGTTAAAAAAAAAAAAAAACAGCGTTTTTCACACTTTCACTTCAATGTTGATGTGAATTTCAAGCACATGATAGGTGAAGATTTTTAAAAATGCATTGTTTAGTGTTCAGCTCCTTCTTCGAAGTACGGCAATACCCCATATGCATTGGTTTCCCAAGGTTTGGGGGAGCTACAGGGCCCAATTTTGAACAAATATTGAATTTTCAAATCCTGCTTAACTGTTGCCATTACTCATTTTGGGCTATGTTCCAGTGCTCCACTTTAGGATTTCCCCCCAAAAGTGTATATTTTTGGAAAGTAGACACCCCCAGCTTTCATTTTAGGTGTGTTTTCAAAATTTTTACACAGCCATTTTACCACCACTTTCTCGTAAACTTGACGTAAGTAAAAAAAAAAAACAGCGTTTTTTACACTTTGCCTTCAATGTTAATAATTTCAAGCACAGGACAGGTGAAGATTTTATAAACTGCATTGATTAGTGTTCGGCTCCTTCTTCTGAGTACGGAAATACCCCATATGGATAGCTTTTTCATGGTTTGTGGGAGCTACAGGTCCCAAATTGGAACATGCTCGTTTCCAGGTTCACACTTTGAATCTTCACAGCTTGCGTTACTGGTGCCATTTCTCATTTGGGCTGTGTAACACTGCTCTTTTTTAAGATTTCCCCCCAAAAGTGTATATTTTTTGAAAGTAGACACCCCAGGCTTTCATTTTAGGTGTGTTTTCAAATTTTGCAAACAGCCATTTTACCACCAAGCCTGTGAAAACTTGACATAAGTAAAAAAATGCAGCATTTTTCACGCTTTGCCTTCAATGTTGATGTGAATTTCAAGCACAGAACAGGTGAAGATTTTATAAACTGCATTGATTAGTGTTCGGCTCCTTCATCTAATTACGGCAATACCCCATATACATAGGTTTGTCGGGGTTTGGGGGAGCTACTGGGCCCAGTTGGAACATGTTAGTTTCCTTTTACAGACATGCCATTTTTACAGCTGGTGCCTTGTCTCATTTCGGTCTGTTTGGCAATGCTGCAATTAATTTTACCCCCAAAAGTATATTTTGTAGAAGAGTAGACAACCCTGGCTTTCATTCTATTTGCATCTTATCAATTTTTTCGCTGCCACTGTATCAACAACCCCTCCCAAAATCTGCAGTAAGAAACACCATTTTTCACATTTCTATTTTAGTGTTGCTCTAGATTTCAATCAGATGATATTTGCAGATTTTTTAAATGCTTTACATTAGTGGCGAGTTACATTGTCTGAGTACGGCAATGCCCCATATGCATAGGTTTGTCAGGGTTTGGGGGAGCTACTAGGCCCAGTAGGGAAACGTGTGTTTCCATTATCAGAGATAAATTTTGATAGTGTTAGATCTAAGGAGGGATGGATGTGTTTTGAAAAATAAAAAACAGGATATTTCAGGGGGAAAAAGTGGCCAAATAATAAAAGAACCTTTACAGCACTACTGCATTGTGCCTTAATGGTATTCCTTGAAACAGTCACCAAGGCAGAGGCCAGGTTTGGAAGGGCAATCAGGACAGTAAGTGGTGGTGTCTGTCCGTATTCCCTTTCTGTAGCAAACCCTGCAGCGCTTCTGTGGTTTGTTCTTTTGGGGAGTTGGGGGGATTTTATAAATAAAATGTACTACCCTGGGTCTTGGTGGAATTATTTCAGGCGCACCTTGAAATAAAAATATGGAATTAAGTTGTAGCTGGTATTGTAAAAAGCTACATTTTTGATTGGGGTTTGCCAGCTTGAAAAGTAAAAATGAATTATGTACAGCAGTCTGCATCATATAGATGGCAACTTTTTTATACCATGCCTTACACTTCCTCATTGCGAGATATGGCTGCATTAGTTGATCACTCAGATCAACTTCCCCCATGTTTTTATTATAGTCCCTGATGCAGACTGGCTTTCTCATTACCACTGTCCTGCCACGAACAGTGACTGCCACAGATCTGTCCTCATGCATTGTGGTCAGCATGTAGACATTTTTTTTGTCCCTAAACTTCACTGCCAGCAGCTCCTGTTGGGACAAAGATAAGGACATCCCAGGTTTTAGTTTGCCATCTACTAGTGTTTTGGGCAACTCCCTGCAATTGCGTCTGACAGTGCCACAGGCCACAGTGTCAAAACAAAACAGAGACTTAAATAAAAGGGGGCTGGTGTAATAATTATCAACAAATAATTGATAGCCTTTATTTAATAAGGGGTAAATTAAATCCCAAACAATTTTCCACTTGTTCCCATAAACTGGGGGCACCCAGGAGGATCAAGTTGGCTGTCCTTGCCCTCAAATTCTAAAAGCCTGGGTGTAGCCTGTGGCACTTTCGCACAATTTATAAAATTTTACACCAAATTTGGAATGCTTTGAGGGGATGTACTGCTTGAACCCTAACCTGCCTTTGTATTTCATTAGGGATTCATCTACACCAATTTCTTTTTGGGGCATATACACTTGGGCAAACTTGTTCTGTAAATGGCTTATTAGGGGACGAATTTTGTACAGTCTATCATATTGGGGGTGTTCTTTTGGGGGGCACAGGGTATTATTGCTAAAATGCATAAAGTGCAAAATGATTTCAAATCTGGACCTGGTCATAGTCTTGGGGAATATAGGAGTATCACATAAGGGGTTTTTGCTCCAGTAGAATCGGATACTTGGCTTTTTTATTATACCCATTGCCATTATTAAGGCCCAGAATTGTTTAAATTCTATGATGTCTATGGGTTTCCATATTTCTTCCTTAACTACAAAAGCTGTAGGGTTGGCGGCAGTATACTGGGCTGCATACAAGTTGGTTTGGAACACAATTTCACCTAAAATGTCTTCCCCCAAAAACAAATAAAAAAAATTATCATAGTTAAATCCCTCAACATCAATTTGAATCCCTGGGGTGCTTGTAAATTCTGGTATTTGTGGGCAAAAATTGATTGGGGATACCCATTCATTATGATCAGGAGTGGCAGGTGTTGGGGCATTTCTTTGGCCAGATCTTTTTGCAGGTGCTGGGGCAATTGTCAGGGCAGCTCTTGGGGCATTCCTTTTGGCAGGTATTTTGCAAAGTCTTTTGGCAGGTGCTGGGGCAGTTGCCAGGGCAGCTTTTGGGGCAGTGCGTCTTTTCTTGACAGAAGGCCCAGTGTCGTCACTAGAGCTGCTCTCACTTTCTGAAATCTGCTCTATATCAAAATCTGACGCAGTGTCTGTTGCCTCTGAGTCAGACGCCAAAAAGGCATATGCCTCTTCAACGCTATACCTGCGCTGCATTTTGCCCACTAAATTTATTTTTTTTTTTCCTTACGCCAACGCTATCCCTAAACCTAACCCTAAAACTTACCCTAACCTACGTATATCCTGAACCTACCCAACCCAAGTAAACTACATTATATATATATATATATATATATATATATATATATATATATATATATATATATATATATATAATTTTTTTTTTCCCCTAAACCTTTCCCTAACACAAAGTCTACACTAAACCTACCCACCTACACTATATTTTAAATAAATTTTTATAAAAAAAAAAATAAAAAAAAAAAGTAAAAAAAAAATAAAAATAATAAAAAAAAAATTCAGAGAATACAAGGGGGATGGGGGGTGTCCCACAGATCAGCAAACAATGATCTGCAGTTTATTGATCACTCTAAAAGTGATCAGATGGGGGGACTTAGTGATCACTGCAAAACAGTGATCAAAGGGTTAATTTTATGTTTTAAAACAGTTTGCAGGAACACTGGATCGCAATCTGGCACAATCTCTCTCTGTCGCTCTCCACCTCAGCAATGTACAAGATGGAGGGAGGCAGAGATATATGACAGGGACAGTATTTACAAATACTGTCCCTGTCAATCAGCGTTTGCAACATGTGATTCGCTCATCAAGCGAATCGCATGTTGAAACAAACTTTCTACTGGTTGTTACTAAGTGTCCCGGTATCGTGACACTTAGTAACAAGCAGCCCGCGCTCTCCCATCGCTCCGTGCGGCCGCGATGGGAGAGTTTAACCCTTGACGTACCGGGACCGTCAAGGGTCCTTGGAGCAAATTTACCCTTGACGGTCCTGGTACGTCAAGGGTCGCTAAGGGGTTAAACAAAACTAAAATTTCCTTTTTTCTCTCAGATAAGTAAAAGCAAAACAGCATTCTGTTCCGTCACCATTTGCAGGTTGTAAATTGACTGCCAGTAGGGCTGAAAGCCTTCTCACCTAACGTAGCCAGACACGATTCACTAATGAAACGTGGCCATCTACTGGGAGACCCTCGAATAGAGAGTTAAAAATATCGCAAGAATCAAGACCGCAACATCAGAATGTCAAGCGAATCAACAGATCAACATTCTGAAGTCTCTTGCTTAATGGTCGCCAAATAGAGTGCGACATTCAATGTACACGTCACTATCAGTGCCTTAACCCACTGAGTGCCAAAGAGGTCTCCAACGCATTGCAAAACATTACAGACCCCTCTGGCACTCAAAGGGTAAATGATTATGAAATGAAAACATGCTCTATTATATTTAATCCTTTGAGCGCTACAGGTGTGTAACACAATGCCAAGAAATGCGTTGCTTACCCATTTCGCGCTCAAAGGGTTAAACCAATAGGTGCCTTTGCCTCTTACTGACTCCTCCTTCACTCCCTTTTACCACTTACTGCCTCAATGAAGGAGGAGACAGAAAGAGGCAAAGGTAAGTCCGTAAGAGGCAACGGCACATATCAGTTTAACCCTTTACGTGTCAGACGTGTGAGCATCACATTACTCTGCTTTGCATTGCACATCTCTGAGGTGCTAAAAGGGTTAAACATAGGTGAAACAAAAATGTTTTCATTTCATACTCATTTACCCTTTGAGTGCCAGAGAGGTCTGCAACGATTTGCAATGCATTGCGGACCACTCTGGCACTCAATGGGTTAAGGCACAGATGGTGACATGTGTGTACATTGAATGTCGCACTCTATTTGGCGACCATTAAGCAAGCAACATCAGAATGCTGATCTGTTGATTGGCTCGACATTCTGATGTTGCGGTTTTGATTCTTGCTATATTTCTAACTCGCTATATTGACAGTCACCCAGTAGATGGCGGCATTTCCATAGGCTAATACCAGACAGACTGAGTTGAGTTCTCACTTATACCTGGTTAACAAGCAGATCAACCCAGCATGGTTAACCCCTTGACGGTCACAGTAGGTCAAGGGTCGATCCGACTGAACGACCCATGACGTACTATGACCGTCATGGAATTCCGGGCTCCCCCTGCGGCTGCACGCCGTTCGGGGAGTCCAGAAGCGGATGGAGCAAAAACCAAACAAACAAAAAAAAAAAGCTCTGTGGTCCTTAACTGACCGTGCCAATCGGCCGGTCGTTAAGGGGTTAAGAATAGGCTATAATGCTGTAGTAACCCCCTCGTTACACTTAACTTGCAACGGTTACACTATAAAGCCTCGGCTTCTATTTAGTGGCATTACCATTCCATAATTTTCCCTGTGTGCCGTAAATGGATATAAGTTTGATGTTTGCAGATGGGTTTGACTGAAATATCTGCACCAAAACACACGGAGCAAGTACAAATATGGTTTAGCATTGTGCTTAAAAAAAAACACAGATTCATTACCTGGCAACACTAGTGATTTATTACTGGTAATTTAAGCTCTGCAATCTCTGCATCAGGAGAACTGCTCTCACTCCTGTCACTGTATGTATCCCTGTATAAAATTGAAAAAAAGAAGTTAAATCTCAGAAGAGCATGCTTCTTTCCAAATGTTATGTATTTGAGGGACTGAAGGTACAGTTTTTACCAGTAGGGCAAAGTGGGAGGCACACTGGGGGAAGTGGCCCTTCAATGTCATCCAAGACAATTTGAAACCCTCTAGACCTCCCCCCCCATTGTTCTGATACAGGCAGCAAAAACTCAGCACTAGGTGAAAATGGGTGTGAAAATGTAGTAAGCCAGATTTAGTTATGAAAAGTCATTTTGGTGCAAAACAACTACACCACAGAGGACAAATAAAACTTTGTGAAATTCCACTATATATGGGTCTTTTAACCTCTGAATGATATAGTGAGGTCTCTAGTGAATTGATAAGCAAGGTAACATGTTGGAGACCTCTAGCATTCAAGGGATTAAAAGCCCCATTTTAAATTAATTGGAATTTTGTTTTTCTATGATACAGATGATTTGCACCATAATTGCTCCAGTTCTTCATCGCACATCAGTCTCCGTCTTGCATCAAGTTACTGTATGAGTAAGAGTTGACACAGTAAATTAGGTTGAAAAAGAGACACAAGTCCATCAAGTTCAACCTTTGCCTCATAACATGAGAATTATATAAGCTTTCCTGCTGCCAAATAAGTTAGACTTTATCTGAACTTCCCGTTTTGCCTACTAATACACTGTATACCCTGTATGTTCCCTCTCGAAAAAATGCATATAATATTCTCTTAAATGTATCCATTTTATCTGCTTAACACTGCGTGAACCTTGGTATGATCAAACAACATTCAATGATGTTAAAGTAAGCTCAGAACTATGTGAAACGCTCAAACTTGAGTACTACAATCAAATTACTTAACTCCCCTGAATGCTAGAGGTCTCAAATGCACTGTGAAGAAACACACTTGCAACTTCTCTAGGAAGCAGGGGCCTAGATGCACTAAATGTCAATGAGGTGTCGGTATGATATTGTCGATGTGTTCAAATCACTCCGACAATTTGATATGCACACACATTGACATATTCACAAAAATTGTCGGATGGAAGGGGAAGATTGGCGAATCATTTAATTAGTCACCGGAGGTCAAACCGGGTGACTGAGTCAATGATCAGAGTGCAGGGCTGCTTTCTAATAATGAACCCAGTGACAGGGTTGATTCACTGAAGGGAGCGCTTATCCTAGATGTAAAAGCTGCATCTAGGATAAGCACTCCCTTCAATGAATGAACCCTGTAATCAGGTTAATTCTTAGAAAGCAGCCCTGCACTGATCATTGAATCAGTCACCCGGGTTGACCCCGGTGACTAATTCAATGATTACAGCGCCGTCTCCGCTTACCTAGAATGAAACCAGTGACCGGGATCATTCATTCTTTGAGCTCTTGATGCTGCAGGCGGCTGTAAATGCCTTTTGGGTTGCCCCATGGATCATCTATCCTTTTGGATAGATAAACCATGGTAGGGGGGCTATCAGGAGGGGTCCTGGTGCCCCCCTTTGAGGTCTGATCCTTTACTGTAATCATAAAAGCGGCATATAACCTATGTTTCACAAAGGTTATATGTGCTTAATGTAATAAACGGGCATTTGAGGTCCAATGTTTTCATTATTAAAGTTAAACACATCTTTTAATAAAAATAAATTGTTAACACACATATACAGGCAAAGTATGCAGTCCATACCTTACCTATTAACCCTATGAGTACCAGAGGGGTAGGAAACACATGCTAAGCAATGCCTTCCTACACCTCTGGTACTCAAAGGGTTAAGTGTCAAATAAAAGACAGGTTTGTCGACTAAATGGCAGTCCCTGAGGTGAAAGTCGGATGGAGTTAGTATGTTGAATATATGCAATATTTGTCGACATACTAAGGTGGGGAACATTGTGTAGTGCTTGGTGTATTATTTCTGTTTATTGTAACCCTCTGAATGCCACAGGGGTGAGCAATGCACATCCCTATGGCATTCAATGCTGTCCATGGTGCTGAAAGCCTTCTCTGCATTCCCCTAGTGGCTGGGTAGGGAAGCACAGAGAATGCTGTTCAGAATGTTGCAGCTCTCCATGCTGTTACTCCATAGCAAAGTACAGGGGAGAACCCAGCTACGACAGCATGAGTTAGGTGAAGTGGAGACTGTGAACTCCGACAGCAGAGGCTGCTATCGGAGTTTACTGAGAGAGTCAAAGTGTCACATTATAATATCAACACACCCCCACGCATACAAATGTATCTGATTATGCTTAATTTCCATATGGAAATAAGGAATTGTTGATTTGAAGAATAAAAATTAGTAGACGTTGTGAAGGCATGTCAGATGAATGTCGATGTGGGTATATTTTTGTCGAAGTGCTGGTGAAGTGATGTCGTAAACACTTTGTGAATACTGAGGATGTGCCAACGACACTGCTCTGACAGAACATAGACATTCGTAGTCCTCTTAGACCTTTAGTGCATCTAGGCCGGGGAGTAATTTTGTCCAGGGACCAGTGACTTAAAATGGCCCTGGGGACCTGTCCTTTAGTTACTGTTTTGACATATACAAGAACAAATTATAGGCCATGGACTCAAGGCAAATCTACACAGATAACACTGTACCTGACCCTTTGCGACCAGTGCGGTATGCAACGCACTGAAAACAGCTCTTGAAAATGGTTTGGGGGGCTGGGATGTTAGAACACTTTCCCCCTTGGCTGATAGTTTGCTTATGTAGCCTCCATGGAGTTGTTAGAAAATCTGCTAAAAGCAGTCAATGGGAGTTGTGACCAAAGCCCCTTTTTGGCTGAACTGTAGGACTTCAATAAAACAGTTAATCCCATCTCACATTAGCAAAACCAAGTACAGTAGTTGTAGCATACTGAAGGGCTGAGCTAATCTGAAATGTCACAAACCTTCAAGAATAATGTGAAGCGTTCTTATCAATATTCTATGACCATTTGCCAAGTGTTAACTATATACAGATTCTAACAGATGATTTTTTTTTTGTGGAAAAGGTTGAACTTGATGGACTTTTTGTCTTTTTTCCCCCCACCAAATTATGTAACTATTTAAACGGTTATCCATTTATCCCAATTTTTTTTAACTGGCAGGCTCTCTTAAAACACACTAAGATACTTTAAATGTAAGCTACAATACAAGCATAACCTGATTTTCTACTAAATAGATCATCGCAATGAATTATAAAAATCTAAACCCAGACCCACATACCACTATAGTCCTTAAGGGGTTAAAATATAAAAACACACATCATACCTGGGAGAAAGCCGGCACCCTCTTTCTAAATACTGTGAGAGTCTTCCTGCAGAAGCCAGCAGCAGACCGAAATATGGTGGTGATGGCTTGATGGGACGGGATGTGAATTCTGGGTGATACTGAACACCAACAAAATATGGATGATCTGCTTGGGAAAAAGCCACAGAAAGGATTGAGGAACGGAAGGGAGTGAAAAGAAACAGAAAAGGATTAAGGAGGTGGTAGAAGGATTATTTCAACAAAAATAATTGAATAGATGGGTTATGGGGAAGCAGAGAGGAAAAATTTAATAGTTCAAGAACTATCTACATTACCTATAGATTTTGCCACTCTCAGTATTCAGATTCAAACAAATGGTACTTACCCTCTAATTCCACTACCTCCATCCTCTCGCCTTCTGTATCTTGCCCTACAAACTTCAAGCCATGGGCCTCAAATGCTCCTTTGAGTTCTGGGTTAACCTAAGTGACAGGGACAATGTAGTCTTACAAAGTGTCACTATTAGTATTGGGATTTATATTTATATGCTGGTATACTAACTAAACAGTGTAAAAAATAACTACACTTGGATATACACAGAAAAATCCATAATTTTCAAAGTTCAAATACATATATTTATAGTTAATACAGTAGTTAAATCACAATGAACGCAGGCTTCCTACCTTTTTAGCTCCAGGTGCAGTTACAAATGAAATATTATACTGCACTCAATAGTAAGTTTATATACTGGTTGGGCTTCCAGAGGGCAAAGTTAATTAATTAGCAAATTTAGCCATATAATTGTGAGTTAGTTTGATAGCAATTAGATCAATATACCATTATATATTAGTCTTACATCTAATTATTAATACCTATAGATCCATATAGTTGTTTATGATAAGGTAATTGAGCTTATATTTGATTTGGTGAATTCTTTGATTAATCCTTAGTCTGCTATCAGGAAAGGTTTTGTGTTTCTATCTTGGTGTGTGTGTGTTTCAGAGAATTTCTTTGTTACATGTGTGCGTAGGGCTAAATTTTGTTCAGTTGAGAAAATTCTTTGGGGGACCATCTCACAGGACAAAAGAAGTTGCCATCTTGGGTGGGGCAACCATATAACCCATAATATCTGGAAACCTTATAATGTATGGTGCAACAAACAGGATTGCTGTTGTCATTTTTTATAGTATAAGTTGCATGAAATGTATTGTTTTAGTTTTGCTTTCTAGACATATATTTGGTTTATTTCTCAGTATATTTGTGGTATAATCTATTATTGACAATAAGATATATGCAAATTATATATTTTATCCAGAAGGCATGCAATATTGAAAACAGTAGATAAATAGTTAATTTCTATTTATCTAAATCTGGGACTTTTTATATTCCAGATAGTTTTGTAAATTTTTATATGGTACAAGGAAAATGTTATGAGACCTGTGTTTAAGGTTAGAACTAACATGCATAACAAAATCCCTTAGACCTTAAAGTGGATGTGTCACCTATGGACAACATCCCATAAATAGTTAGGTGAGACATCCAATACTATAAAAACTTTATTTATTTTTTATTTTGAGCTTCGATTTTGTTTAAATTTAACTTACAAAAGTCTGGTCTGCAGCCACTTCCGCATAGACTGCAGCCAACGCTCTGCCTCTGCTCTCCTCACTCCTCAGATGACGGGGCCTTCAGTCTGTAAGCTGGAGCGTTCTCATTGGCTAGATATCGATCTCTGCCAATGAGACTGCTCCAGCATACAGACAGAAGCCTCCGTCATCAGAGGAGGGAGGAGAGCAGAGGCAGAGCTCTGTAACCGCAGTCACCCGGAAGTGGCTGCACTTAAAATAAAGAACGTTTTTATGGTATTGGATGTGTCACCTAAGTATTTATGGGATGCTGTCCTTAGGGGACACATCCACTTTAATTAGCATAGTTTATAAAGGTTCTAGGGCAGGTATTAGTATACACTGCAGCCAACTGTATTATAATTAATTGTAAGGATCAATTAATCCTTTCTATGCTGCTGTGTTCAAATATTGCTACCAAATACCTCTAGATACACCTATGTAAGGTTTAGTCCTGTTTATGCTGGGTAATGTTATTTAGTGATATTGGTTTGTTGTGTGTCTGTTCTCTTTGATATCTCTTAGTATATGACAGTCATGTTAAAAGAAATATATTTGAGTCATTTGGTGCTCACTTATTCATATCATTCTGATACATTTCATATATAGTGTATTTTGACTTAAATTATATAAGAGGATTATAGTCTTACCTGTTAAATCCTTTTCTCTTAGTCCATACAGGTTACTGGTAGCTTTGGGTAGGCCTAAAATCCTCTTTTCACTCTCGTCCAATACAGATTACTGGTAACTTTGGGATGTCCAACCATTAAGTTTCCCAGGGCAGGAAGAAAGGCAAGGACCAGGTGCAGGCCCCCAAAGTCACCAGAGCACCAATGAACCAACGGATCATGAATAGCTCAACAATAACTGCAAAGTGTCAACGGGCACCGAACAAGGGTAAAAACAGCCCCCCCCAGGAACTGAACTAGAGCCAACAGGGTTCATAAGTGAAAGAGTACTGAAGAGACAAAGAAGATTCTAGACAGGCAAGGCTGCCTCCAGGATCTTCCTCCCAAAACTGGCATCAGCTGATGCCAGCACATCCACACAATAGTGTTTGGAAAAGGTATGCACAGACGACCAAGTGGCCGCCTTGCACAACTGATCAGGAGAGGCCGTGATTTTTGTAGGCCCAAGATGCCCCAATAGACCTAGTAAAATGAGCCGTGACCCGAAAGGGAACATGCTTCTTCCTAAGTTTGTAAGCCTTAAGAATAGTGGACTTGATCCAAGAAGCAATGGATTACCTTGGAAGCAGGCTTCCCTGCCCTAGGACCCTCAGGAATGACAAAAAGAGTGACAGACTGCCTCAATGGCTCAGTGTGATGCACATAGAACTTGAGACAACGCACAACATCCAACAGGTGAAGATCCTTCTCCTTTGTCAGTAGTAGTGTTAGGGCAGAAAGAAAGAAACACAATCTCCTGATTAATGTGGAACTCAGACACCACCTTCGGGAGAAACTCCTGCGAAGCACAGTCTTGCCCTTGTGAAACACCAAAAAGGGTGGCCTACAAGACAGGGCATTCAGCTCCGCAACACGGCGAACAGATACAATCACCAGGAGGAAAGCCATCTTCCACGTCAACAGACGGACAGGAATAGTGGCCAGTGACTCAAAGGGATGGTGCTGAAGGATTCCAAAAACCAAGTTAAGGCCCCACTGAGGAGCAGGAGACAAACACAGGACTGGTATGAGCAACACCTTGGAAGAAAATCTTGACATCAGGAAGAATAGCAAGGCGCCTCTGAAAGAAAACAGAGAGCGCAGAAGTCTGAACCTTAAGTGAACTCAGACTGAGACCCTTATCCACACCATCCTGGAGGAAGGAAAGGACCCTAGGAAGAACGAAATCGCAAGACAGGTCCCTATCAGCACACCAAGATAGAAAGGTAGACCAAACTCGATGGTAGGCTTTAGAGGAAACCGGCTTATGAGCAGTAAGCATAGTAGCCACCACACCAGAACAAAATCCCTTCTCCTTCAAAATTGAGGATTCAATCTCCATGCCGTCAAAGCCAGATGATTAACATCCTCTTTTCACAGATATCCAAGTAGAAGGAGGTTCGAACAGGAAGGATGCCAAAGAGTTTCCGCCACTGAGAGATCCAGAAGCTCTGGAAACCAAGCCTGCTGAGACCAGTACGGAGCAATCAGAATGACTGGGCAGGGCTCCAGTCGCAGTTTCCGTATCACCCTGTGCAACAGGGGAATGGGAGGAAAGATGTATGCCAGAGGAAAATTCCACAGGATCGACAAGGCATCCACTGCTAGAGCCAGGGGATCCGCCCAGCGAGACACTGGAACCTTCCTGTTGTGTCGTTGCCATCAGGTCAATGCACGGAAGACTCCACAACTGGACAATGAGGCGGAACAGCTCTTGATGCAGTTCCCACTCTCCGCTGTCCACTGTGTCGACTGAGGAAGTCTGCCAGAACGTTGTCTACGCCAGGAATATGAACTGTGGAAATGGCAGGGACATGCTCCTCTGCCCAGGACAAAATAGCCTTGACCTCTAGCCAAGCTGCGAGACTTCTTGTGCCGCCTTGCTTGTTGATGTAGGCTACTGCTGTGGCGTTGTCCGACTGTACCCTGACCGGGCAATCCTCCAGCTGACGTGTCCAGTGTCGCAGGACATGAAATATCGCCTGAAGCTCCAGGACATTGATGGGAAGGAGAGATTCTTCCTGGGACCACCGGCTCTGAGCATTCAAGTGCCCCAGGACTGATCCCCATCCGAAGAGGCTGGCATCTGTCGTCACTGTTGTCCAGAATGGCACCAGTAAGGGCCTGCCTTTCAGGAAATTGTTCAGGTTGAGCCACCACGAGAGGCTCAGCTCCACGTGAAGAGGGAGAGATAGGGACCTCTCCAGGAGATCCGGTCGACCCCTGCATGCCAGGATAAGAAACCTCTGAAATCCCCTGGTATGAGCCATGGCAAACTGAACCGCTTCTATGGTGGAAATGAACTTCCCCACCAAGGATGACAACTTCTTGGCTGGAACTGGATCTTGAGACAGGACAGCTTGGACCTTCAGTGCTATCTGATGAGCCACTACGTCCGTGAGAAACACCAGAAACACCATCCTCTGGACAAGCAGGACCTTGTTCCTTCACAGATTGATGATCCACCCATGATGAGACAGAGCATGAATGCAATCCTGCACCTGCTGATGGCGTTCTGGAGAAGATGCCTTCAGAAGGAGGTCGTCCATGTATGGGGTAACTGATGCCGTCCTGATGGAGGACGGAAATCAATGCTCCCAGGACTCTGTTGAAGACTTGAGGAGCCGTGGTCAGGCCAAAGGGCAGGGCTGAAAACTGGAAATGCCATCGGTCACAGGCAAAGCGAAGATGTTGCCGACTCTCTGGATAAGTGGTGATGTGCAAATAAGCATCCTGAAGATCCAGCGAGGCCAGAAATTCCCCAGGGACATGGCAGCGATCATCGTGCATAGTGACTCCTGGTGATACTGGGACCTGACCACAAAGGAGTTGAGAGCCTTCAAATCCAGAATGGGATGGCAACCACAAAGAGGTTGGAGTAGAACCCCAACCCCCCGTTCCTGAGGAGGAACAGGTTCCAAGACCACCTTGTCCAGAAGGGCCTGAATGGCTCCCTCTAAAAGAAGTGCTTTTCTGCTCCCAGAGGAGAACGAGAAGAGAAGGAGGAAGGGAGGTGAAGGGGATCATGTACCCCGTAGCCACCACCTGCAAAACCCACGGGTCTGCCACAGAGGCATCCCAAGCCGAAAGGTAGTGGCGTAAGCAGCCTCCTATCTGCGGGTGGGGACCCGGATTCAGCGAGTCATGCAGAAGGAGGTTTGGAAGCCTTGGGCTTAGCGGAGGACTTGGACCGCCATTGCTCCTTAGGCTTGGATGAGGAGCGCGGAGCACGAGGCACCGCCTAGGTCGCCTGGTGTGAGTCAGCCTGAAAGGGACGAAAAAGATGATTCCTTTTGACAGGCGCCTTCTTCCTCTGGACCATTGGTAGGCGAGTACTCTTCCCTCGAGTGGCTTCACTAATCAGATCCTTGAGATCAGGCCTGAACAGTGAGGTGCCCTGAAAGGGCAAGGACAGGCGAGCCCTCTTGGAGGCCGTGACAGCAGACCAGATCTTGAGCCAAAGAGCACGTCTGACTACCACAGACATAGTTGATGCTCTGGCTACCATACGCACAACGTCAAACAGGGTAGTAGAAACATAATGCTGCGCCTCAGAGATGTTGGCAAGAAGCTGCAACATGTTAGCAGTAGGAGCCCCCTGACGGAAAGCTGAAGTGAGCTGTTCAGTCCAAACAGCCACAGCTCTATTCACCCACGCCGCAGAAAAAACGGGGAGCAGGGCAGAACCATCCGTCACAAAAATAGCCCTGAGAGCAGTCTCAAGCTTCTTGTCAGTCCAGTCTTACAAAGCAGATGCATCAGCCACAGGCATGGCAGTGGACTTAGAAAGCCTGAAGACAGGGGCATCCCACTTTGGGAGGATAAACCCACTGAGCTAGGGTCGCTTCAGAGAATGGATAAAGCTTAGCAAATTTCCTAGAGACAGACTGTTTCCTGTCTGGAAACTTCCACTCCTCAGACACCAAGCGGTCAAGGGTGGTGTTAGGTGGAAAACAAGTATGGGGCCTAACAGGCTCCTGGAACACATCGGAGATATCAGAAGAAACCTCCTGCACAAAGGGAATGTTCAGGGTGTTTAACACAGCCCTGATCAGGCTCTCAGCCAAGGGGACAGGATCAGCCTCAAAGGGATCCCCAAAAAACAGAGAGGAAGGGACAGCAGAGCAGTCTTCATCATCAGAGTCCACCAATAATTCCTCTTCAGGTACACCTGGCGGTTTAGGCAGGGAAGATATGATAGGGGTGGGGGCCTGCCACGAGTGGGAGACCCCCTGCAAGGTGGACGGAAGGAGTTGTAAGGTGGACCGGAGGTCCCTGGTAGTAGCCTTAAACACTTGCATCGAAACTGGCTCTAGTGCATGGCTGGAGGTCCCTGCAGGGGATTTAGGGGCAGCAGCGCATGCTGGACAAACATGACCTGAGTATTCTCTAGGTAACCCTGAGTGACATGAGGAGCAATGGGGGACACAGACGCCCCAGAGTCCTTAGTCTTAGTCCCAGGGTCTAACAGAGCAGACATTCTCACAGAGAGAAACAGTCAAAGTATCAGAAACACCCACAAAATAGTGTGTATGATAAATAAAATCACCCCAGAAACTCTCAAATTAGACTTATCTGGTAGGCGAAAGGTTAAACTGTTGATGAGAAGGAGAGTCCAAGCCCTGCGTAGGATACTCAATCAGCGAAGGCACAAAATGGCTGCCGCGGCGGGAGCCAATCAGAAACGAGCGTGCAAAGAATTGTAGTTTCACTGAAAAAAGTACCCCAACAGTGCCCGAAGCCCCCTGAGCCCCCCAACATACCCAGAACATTGACCGGATAACAGAGCAAGGGCAGACCAACCAAATGAGCCATCTCTGACCTCGCTACATGAAGCTGCTGCTGAGATATGTCCCAAACTGTAAAGTCCCATAGAAGTGAATGGAGCAATGGCGTCTATGCGGTAAATGCGCGCCTTAAAGGCGCGGAACTCAAAGTTAACAAGGAGAATACCAAAATGTAAAACCACTCAAAAGCCCAACAGACCAAGTCAGCAGACCCAATAAACACTGGTCCCAGTAGGTAAAGTGTCCACAATGCCCCTAAAAGATGCTAACAAGCAGCAAAAGGGTTAAGTTACCACAGAAACTTGCTCCAAACACCCCACAGATATACAGATAAACCCAATGAGTGCATGAGTATGTAATAGAAACTCCAAATGAGACCCCTGTGTGGAGGGGAAGCGTGGGATATGTGGACCTCAGCACTCAAAGGGTGCTCACCTTTTTCAGCAGATCTTCTATCTTCAGATTACCATTTATCAAGAAGAAGCCTCAGTGGGCAACTCCTAGGGAAAGAATTTGCAGCCAAGATCCCCCCCCCCCAGGGGTTTAGGTCCACAAAGCACCTTGTAAACTGAGCTATCCACATTTGGGCTATAGGAATTGTTAGTGATGGTAATCCGCTTAATGGTGGTATCCCATATCTAACAGAAAATAATAAACTATAGCAGAACTGTTCTCCTGCCTTGTGTCTTGACCAAGGAACAAATCTTACTGGGAGGGGATTGGCTAGCTGCAAGCTAAGAAAAAGAGGTAGGCTCCACCCAGCAGTCACTTCTCAGAATTGTTCCTGCTAACTTAAAGGGGCTGATCGCCTACCCAAAGTTACCAGTAACCTGTATTGGACGACAGAGAAATATATTTTTGCACAAATGTGTGATTATTTTAATCAATTCTGTACTGTGAAGTAGTGTGTCAATACCTAGCTTGTGTAAATTTATCAAATTAATTTAACACCTTAACGCCTGCCAAACTATTTTCCCCATTACTTCCAATGACTTCCTGGACGTGCATGTATGTCCTCTGTCACTAAGTGACAGTTTCTGCGGGACATACATGTACGTCCATTGTCAGGATGGGGTTAATTACCCATTTTTTTAAAATCTATTTATGCAAATATATACAACATAATTGTTATCCCTTTCCTGTACATCCTCGACAATGCGATTACTTAAATTATGCAGGCTTTATCAAGCACATTGGTGAACAAAGCTCTGCTGAGATTATCAAAATATACCAAAATTCTCTAAACCTACTGAACCGATTTATAAACAAAAAACCAAAACACAAAAAAAAAACAACAACAAACAAACAAAAAAAAAAAAAAAAACAGGGTATAGGCCATTTAAATAGACTTGATAAGACTAATAGCTATGTTGGTAACAGGTTCACTTCAAGTCTTTACTACAGCAATTGAGTGTCCTGTAGCTGTTCTTGGGCCATGTATTTGGCCATGGAGAGTGTTATTTCAATACTGTCAGAGTTGTAGTTCAAGAGTAATTGAATGATAAAGTATCCCCCTCCTGCCCCTTTTACCTAGTGTAAGCCACCTCCCCTCAGATGTGGAATCTGGTCCTGGGACCAGACAGTTCACAGCAAGGGCTTACTGTGAGCATAAGGAAAACCCTGCCTCCCTTGACAGGTTTTTCCCCTTATGCTAATTGAAGATTGTCCCTCTCTGCAAGCCATCTTGACACCACCTTTCTGTTCTGAGGTGAGCAGTGTTACATCAGTAAAAGGGGTGGGAGGGGGATACTTTATCATTCAATTACTCTTGAACTACAACTCTGACAGTATTGAAATAACACTCTCCATGACCCAAATACGATGAAGATTAATCGGAGCCATTTTTATTTTGAAACATTACTATCCCTTTAAGAAACTGAGAGCAACTTAGAAGATGGAATTTACTAAAGGGGAGAGAGGGAACTGCGCTCCATTCCAGTATAGATGAAGTGAGTAGGGAGGAGATTCTCAGGGGATTTACTTTTTTTTTTTTTTTTTTTTTTTTTTTAAAATTGTAACCATATGTGTAAAGTACTTTCATCTCCTTGCCTGACAAAAATCATTTTAGTCAGTGGGACAGGGTTCCTACTGACAGGTTTTTGTCAAAAGTGTCTCTCCGTGCACAGCACTCAGAGAATTACAGCAGCCCCAATCAATTTGTTCAGTCTTATTGGCACATATGAATTCTCTTACACAGACTGTAAATATTATCATTTTCCTGTTCCATCTAGGCATGGAGAGCTGTGAAAAGCATCACTAGTAATAAGGGGCGGATTGTGGTGCAATACCAGCCAGGGGGATTTTTTTATTTAACTGGCCCGCTAGCTGATATTCGAGTGCCAGGATGGGGGGTGTGGGTACACAGTGCATTGCTCAGCAATAAATACTGTATGCAGTATATTATTAGCCACTTGCATGCCAGGGAGGTGTACAGTAATGCATTCTGCGATTAACCCATTAATTGTCCCATAGGTGCACAACACATTGCACAGGAATATGTACCTCAATTAATAACCCCTTGTGCGCTAAAGAGGCATAATTCATGAGTAATTGACATCTTTTTTCACCTTTCTGGCATACAAGGGGTCAATTACTCATGAATTATGCCTCTAGCATACAAGGGGTTAAACAGTGAGGTACTGCACCTATGAGGAATTCAGGGGGTTAATAGTATAATAAAACAGTGCTGTAATCCTGTCTGGCATGCAAGTGGTAATAACTGATTATTTATCTAAAGAATACAGGGGGTTAAAGGGTTAACAGATCATACATTAAACCCATCTAGTAACAATACAGTTAGTTAAGAAAAATGAATACCATTTGGAACTGCCAGATAGTTGGGACCCAGAAGCTTTGCCTGCTAATCATGCACTGCATCAGGACAGACAGCAGGCAGAGCACGGATAGCTAAGTCAGCCTTAGGGGCGGGACAGATATAGAGAACAGGACTGCGTCTTCACTGCTGCTCTGGTAAGTTGTGCCTCACATCCACAAAGTTGCGGACTGGAGAGGTGAGACCATCTGATCTCCCTACCGGCTCATAACTTGGCGGCCCACTGGGGGATGCCCGATCCCCCAACAGGACAATCCGCCCCTGCTAGTAATTAACAACCATAATCTGATAAATAGAAGCATATAATGAAGCACCATGGCAAAATCTACCTCATACCGATGGCGGTGTCTCTCTTCCACATATTCTTGGCCCCCATAGAGTTTCCCTTTAGAGAAAAACAAAGAATGATCTCATGATAAAATTATTAAATGCGAAGAGTAAATAAATGCAAGTTATACAAGTGTATATATACACAACTATATTTAAAATTTATTGTCTATTGATACTAATAAATATATATATATATATTATATAAATATATATATATATATATATATATATATATATATATATATATATTATATATAATTTATTACACACACTAGCAGTCTTGGCAAAGCGTTGCCCATACAATAACCCTTTGAGTAGCACTTGGGCATGCAACACATGGACCTTCGTGATAATCTGATGTAATGGAAGGGTTGAGCTTTGAAATGCAAACAGCGCATTATTTTTTATTATGGTTTTAAATAAGTCTTTTTTTATACTATCACATTTCCCACAAAGGCCAGGTGTTTCAATATCCCTGCATGCATGAATAATGGATATTTCATGCATTAATGGATATTTCACTTATGCTTAACCCCTTAAGGACCAAGTGACGTGTTATGTCCTGCACACGGTTTATACCCTTAAGGACCGGTGACAGTCATAGCACATCACGTACATTTTACTTACAGCGCTCTTCCGGGAGTGCAGAAAGTAAAAACGGGGTCTGAAATTGAAACTGTAGAGGTCTCTCTCAGACCCAAACGTGGCACGCCAGTACGCACGTGTACCTGTGCGCTGGAAGGGATCAATGCTGTCCTTAAGGAAAGGTAACTTCCCTGGACCGCTGGTGCTTAAGGGGTTAGTACGGCCGCTTGGATAGGAGGGGAGAGGGCAAAGTGCAGGGTTAGGAGATGAGGGAAAAGGAGAGTGCAGGGCAATGAATGAGGCGAAGTGGAGGTAGGAGGTATGTACTGTGGTGGAAGGTGAAATCCTGTACATGGCAAATGGGAGGGAGGTGTGTACTGTGGTGAAAGGTGAAGTCCTATACGCGGAGAATAGGAGGGAGGAGGTGTGGAATGTGATTGAGGATCAAGTCCTTGCAGAGATTTTTCACAGGAATGGCTGGAGTGGGGTAGACAAAATCCATAGGTAACTGTGTAATTGGCATCTGACACTGTTTATACCACCCCTTATCAGGTGTAAGTCACAGTTTTCACAAGGGGCTCAGCTCTGAAATACATATCAACCCTTACCCTTGTTGTGCTACGTAGCACATGTGAGTTAAATAGTTATACTAGGCCTCCATTCCTATAAAGCAGGGCCAAATTCCCCAATAGACAGAGCAGGCAATTGCAGAGAGCTCCAAGTTTTGAGGGTCGTGACCCAGATGTGCTGGCCACACCCACATTCTGACTTGTGTGTTTGGCCACAGCAATCTCAATTTCCCTGCACCAGTTGTATACCTATTTAACACCTTGGTTATTGGCATGAGGCGAAAGGGATTGTGAGGCGATCAGGTGAAAGGGGGTGTGAGGCAATCGGGCCCATACTGTTGCCCCTGGGTGTGTGTTTGGCTTCGTACAAAGCTTGTCGGTCACATGATGCTTCCATAAATACCATAATATAATCTATAGATAAAACCACAGCAGGTCTTGAATGTGAACCATATTTGGTTTGGGTCACCACACAAGACTAAACATATTGCTCATTACCAGTCCATGGCCACCTTCTGCTGCAAGACACAGTGAGTGGTAGAGAGGTATTCAATACAATGCAATGCAAGGAAGCCATTGATGGATTAGTGTTATAAGAGGCAATTAGAAATCTAGCAAGGAATCCACCCCTAGTCATACATCTAGCTGACAAAAGGGGTGCCATCGTCATAATGAATTAAATTAATTATAGGGCAGAGATTGTTAACCAACTTAATTGCACTCATATCTACCAAGAAATTTAAAAGTATCACTGACAGTTCCCTCAAAAGTGTTTTGTCCCAAGGCTGCCTTTATGAAACCACATTTAAATTTCTTACCGTGGATCACCAGGTTTGTCGTATTCTATATACGCTACCAAAAATCCACAAGGATGCCACCAATCCACCGTGGTGCCCTACTGTCTCGGCCAGGGGATCTCTCTTGCAGTCAGTGGCCCAATACCTGGACTACTGGCTACAACCTCTGGTACAGATACTTCCATCATTCATTCAAGATACCAATGATTTCATTAAAAAAAAAAAAAAAAATTTATCAATCGCAGGGAACTGGGCGATGAATACCTTTTAGTCACAATGGACATTAAGTCCCTGTACACAATCATTCCCATCAAACAAGGCTTACAAGCTGTTCTCAGGCATTACTGGATCCAAGGACACAGACTAATCGTCCTCCCTTTGGATTCCTATTGGAGCTCCTGGAACGTTGTCTCAAATTTAGTTATTTTAGATATGAGTATGACTATTACTTACAGGTTTCAAGAATTTCAAGGGTTCCAACAAGGCTCCTGCTTTCGCCAATATATACTTGGCACAGTACGAACGTACTCACATTCTGCCTTTTCTACACACAAAAAAAATCAAAGGCAGACATACTGAGGATCTCTTTCTAGTCTGGAATGGAGATAACGAAACGCTCATTAAGTTTATCTCTACCTTAAATTCCTTGGATTGTCCAGTCAAATTTACACACACCATCAATGCTCAAAGAGTTCATGTTTTAGATGTCTTAGTGTTTCACACCTCCACAGGTCTTAGCATCACAAATTACAGAAAAAGTACAGACAGAAACGCCATACTTCACTTTACCAGTTACCATCCCCCACCATATTAAACAAGAGGTGCAATACTCTCAATTTCTTCGTATCATACGAAACAACACAGAAAAAAACAAAGCCATTGTCTAATTGGAGGATCTTCCATAGATTATTTTTGCCTGGATATAAAGAATCCATGCTTCTGAAAGTTCTGGACAGAGCACTGATATTTACACAACAGGAGTTACTCCAAAACCCACCACAAAAAAAAAAAAAAAAGATACAAACAAACTGTTTTTTGTTTCTACATACACTACTGCCAGTCAACAAGTCAAACTATCAATTTCTAAAAATTGGAACCTCCTTTCTTCTGATAGCATATTACCCAATAACGTCAAAAACACACCTCTGTATAGCAAAATACACAGACAGTACCTCTGGGACTTACTTGCCAAAACCGACCCCAGACATTGTTATCGAAGGAACTACACCACCTGGTTACCAAACAGGTAAGACAGACCAGGATGCTTTAAATGCATTGGATGTATTATGGTTATCTCATCATTTGCTCCAGTTTTCAGCATCCTCACCTCAGTAAAAATATCAATTATAAACTCACCTGTATAAGCACATTTGTAATTTATTTCATACACTGTCCAATGCAGCTGGCTGTATATAGGAAAGACTCGCCATTCGGTCTCTTAGGCTAGTCACAATCATCATTCCACAAGAAACAGAACAAGTGACAAACCAGTGGCAAAGCACTTTATTGAGGCTAACCATACCATGTCAGATCTTCAATATATGCTAATCGACCATCAGCCCAAGTCATCACGTGGTGGAGATAGGAAAAGAAAACGGATGCAAAAAGAAGAAAGGTAGATCCATAAACTGAAGACCTTGGCCCCAAAAGGGCTTAATGAAAAAACAAACTACACGTTTTCTATAATCACATTAGTAATGGGTCAGTAATGTCTCTTTGAAAGCTTGGGAGGTTTTGAATTTCTTGTCCCATTACACATTGGGGATTTGCCTCCTCTCCATAGCTTGGTGGGCATAGATCCCTGACACTAAGCTGCTGCCATTCCAAACACCTGCCTCATTGCAGGACTTGGAGAAGCTCCTTTTTGTCACCAGTGCCATCCAGCTACCCACAACTTGAATTAATGTCCCTTGGATTAGGGAAAACATATAGCCATTCTGAGATCTAACCGCCTCTTATGACACTAATCTATCAACACCTTCTTATAGTTAAGTTATCTGTATCTTGATTTATCATCATGAGCCATCCGGACTAGGTCTTTGTATCACTGTAGTAACTTTATTGTCCTTTGCCTCTAGACAATCGTATATCACTTCATCTATGATTCCCACACTAAACTACATACATCAGCTACAACGTCCATGATGCGTACAACAGTATCGCATTTGGTTGCTCTCTGGATCTAGATATAATGTCTTACCTCAATGGACCTCTGACACTTCATTCACAGAAATGATTCATATTGTATTAGATTGCTAAATTTGTTTCAACCAATGTAACTAGCTCTTCATACCATTTCACATCTCTCGATAGAGGCCACCTTCTCTCAATTAACTAAGAACACACACTGTTGTAGCAACCGTGAACTACACTTCTCATTCATAAATTCTCTACCACCTTTTAACCTCACAAACTCAGCTTCTCTGCTTCATCTTCTATTTGGCAGAACAGTTGTAGTACATAATACCATTTAATGACATCCTTTGATGTGTCTGCATCAGTCTGTCATTAAGCACAAGTCTTTTTCAGTGCTCTGCAATGCGCCGGAGACCATTTTAGATCTATACAGGTTATACTACTTTATGTTGGATGTATGTGACTTTTTGCCATTATTGTCCATATCCTTATATCGTATTTTCTCACTGTTTCAACCTTGTCTGCTACCACACGCTGCAACTTGGTGGAGACCAGTTTCTCCATATGATTTCATACTGTTTCTGATTATAGGCTCGAGTGGGTTTGTTCATTGTTTGGTACCCATTGTTTTTTTATTTTTGCATTTCTATGTCCATATTTACTATGTCTTCCTTTTTACTATATGTATTTCTCACCCTGGGGTGACATTTTTTCCTGCAGTCATTGACCAGACTGAAGAGATTTGACGTCATTAGCATTTTTTGGATGCGAGTCTGGCATCTAGTGACTACATAAACTCAGGGTTTTTGTATATCTGGTTGTCTTGAGAAAGGTCCCTGTGAGGGCCTAAAACGTTGACCAATAAAATTCACCTTTTTGCTTGCTGAAAGTCCCACGGGTGCTGCCCTCTTTATTTCATATACATACATACATCCACACTTTTCATTATTATTTTTTTTTTTTTCATTATTATTTTTTTCCATTTATATCTACTTCTCTGTGGCACAGGTGATTTTTATTTTCTCCTAAAATATAAGTATTGCACTTAGTGCATACTATGTTACGTTCAGGACTACCACCACCAATCAATTAATACAATATCACCTCAAACCAGTGGTTCTCAACAGGGTGCTGTGGCACTTTAGTGAGCCACAGACATCCACTTTGGGTGCCTCTTTTTCTGCACAGAATTTGAATACGGAGTTTCAAATGTATATTTATGAAATTTGTTATGTATAACATTTGTTTTTATAATTCAGACAACTCTTATCAATTTGTCACCTTCATTACAGCCTTGACAAACGAAATGTAATGTTAGCAGTCCTCTGAAAATTTCAGATTGTGTGATAGGTGTGCCCTGAGCAAAAAATGATTGAGACCCACCACTGCTTTAAATTGGAAAAATCAAAGGGTCCTTATTAATCAAGCAACAGTTCAGATGCTTTAGCAAACAAACTATATCTTGGGGAGATTTAAATGGTCTTTTTAAACCCCTTGAATACAATGAAATGCATTGGAGACCTCCCTGTCATTCAAGGGATTAAAATCCCATTTACATCAAAAGGAATTTGCAGATTTATGAAACCCCACCCCCATGGTGATTTCGGTTTGTGCTAAAATTGCACCTCTTCAGTTTGATACATAAAAGGAAGAATGTATTGTTAAAGTGAAACTATCACACACACTATATATATATATATATATATATATATATATATATATATATATATATATATATATATATATAATATATATATATGTGTGTGCCCCACAAATACATTTTTACTATAGCGGTAAGCATATAAATCCTTTTATAATCCTTATTAAATCCGGCATAATTTATAAATCTAAGTTCTTAGGAGACTCACCACCAGACGACAGCATGCACATCTTGCCAAAGGGGCATCTGTGCACCTGCGCTGTCCATCCCAGTCTCCTCACTGATACGCAAGTAACCTAAAGGGTAGTTGCATTGCACCACACGATACAGACAGGGATGACAGTGCAGGCACACAGATACCTCTTTGGCAAGATGTCTGCGCATCTGGCGGCGTGTATCCAAAGAACTTAGATTTCTAAATAATGCCAGACTTAATAAGGCTTATAAAACAATTTATATGCTTACCGAATTAATTGGTGGCCACTAATATATGTGATTGTTCTGTTTAAAAAGGGATGTTAATGGCTGAAAATAAATGCAGATCAGATTAATCCACGTGTTGTGGGCCATGTAGAGCTGTATTTCAATATTCTCTAATTTGTAGTTCAACAGTAATTTAATTAGAAAGTATCCCCCTCCCCGACCCTTTTACCTACGCAATACTGCCTCTCTAAGCCAGTAGGATGGAGCGCAGCGAGGGACAATCTTCAGTGAGCATAAGGAAAAATCCTGCCCTCCTTTGTCAAAGGGGGCAGGATTTTCCCTTATACTTCGTGCATGACTATCATCCCTTGCTGCAAGAGGTCCAGTCGCATGACTGCATTCCACATGAGGGGAGGCGGCACACATGAGGTAAAAGGGGTGCGAGGGGGATATTTTATAACTGAATTACTATTAAACTACAAATCTGAGAATATTGAAATACAGCTCTACATGGCCCACAACATATGTGGATTAATCGGAGTCACATTTAATTTAAGATATTAGTGTCGCCTTAAAGTGAACCACATGTAACACTTTCACTTAAATACACTTTTTTTTTTTTTTTTTTTTTTTTTTTTAAGCAGTAACAGTTCTAAAAGTGCTAAAACAAACTTACTCATAACTGAATTCTGGGAGCAAAAGATGGTTCTTCTCTTCCCCAATCTCATTGTCCCACCCATGTGACCTGGATTGTGTTCAGGCATGTCTATCACCTGTACAGGAGAGGTTTGACATATACAGAGATAATTATGTGTTTTGCTTGCACCGAAGACTTATCCATTTAAAAAATAAGCACATAATAGAGAAATATAGCATTTGAGCTGATAATTATAGCTGATGATAAAAAACACAAAAAGGCCATCAAGTTCAACCTTTGCCATATCTAATTTTGCTGATCCAGAAGAAGGCAAACGTAACCCCACTTTATTTCCAAAAATGTCCAAGTGGGTACATAAAAATCCTTCCTGACTACAAAGAGGCAATTGGATTTCCCCTGGTTCAGCACTGTATCGGTGTTAAAGCCAATTGCTATTCATGATAATGCTCTTAGCTAAACAGTAAGTGCCAACACTGCCACCCACGGTAAAGAATTCTGCATCATTACTGCTTTTACAGAAAGTGGAGCTACCCCTATGGAATAAATGACTAACATTAAGAGAAGGATTGACTTGGGTAGAGAGTCATTCATGCAGTATTCAGATTCAATGTCAAAAATAACTTTTAAAGCCAGAGTTCTCAATCAAAAAAAGCACAAAAGCCAGGAAATACATGTTGAGTTTTTCCAGCTTAACTCCACGCTGCCATGTGCTTTTGCTGATGACAAACACTACCTCACAAATGACACCCTCATTAATGGCATCACTGGGAATATACTGCATATCAGAGCAGCAAATCTACAAACACTGCATCTCCACATCTTTAGTTATAGCCAACGCACATAAGCCAGCAGCAGCACAAAACTGAAATACAGAGCCAAAAGATGTTCATAACTGCAATGAGTATCCTCATTTTTCAACAGAATGTCACAAACCTCCCTAAAACTATTCCCAATCATTGAGCAATAATACTATTCCAAAACACTGCATATTGCTATGGAATACTGCAACTGCACCAAAATCCAAAACACAAATACTGACAGTACAACACTTCACCTATCCTTTTAGCAGCATTACACCAAAACCAATCAACACTACACCTTTTAATCCAGCACCAAACATTTCCCTATGAACACGCAAAGGAAAGCTCTAGTAGTAGTGCAGAAAAGTCCTAACAAGCTGACAATCGAATATCCCCATTTACCATCACACTGTTAAGAAAATACTTGTATAGCAACGCTGCAGAATGTCACCCAACAGCAAAACTACACTAAATCAACAGCATAAAACCAAGAGCCTGATTCAGTAAGAGAACTGCAAGTAGCAAAGCATTCAATGCCATTGATGAGAGCATTTGTGATGTCATGACTGTTATTGATGAAGTCATTTTTAACCCCTTAAAGACCGGGGAATCCGGAAGCGGAAGTGACTTGACGACCACGGAGCAATTTTTTTTTATTGCTCCGTTGGGTTCCGGACTCCCCGAACGGCGTGCAGCCGCGTGGGGAGCCCGGAACTCGATGACGGTCATAGTACGTCATCGGTCGTTAAGTCAAATCGACCCTTGACGTACTATGACAGTCAAGGGTCGTTAAGGGGTTAAAAGGTAATTAATGTAATTTGTGATGTCATGTCTGCCTCCCTTAGGGACTGGGGCAATTACTCCTACATGTAGCAAGGACAATATGCAAGAATTCACCTATAGCAACAGTTTGCTAGATTGAGTTTCTCCATTGTGGCATGAAATATTGGTGTCCTCTCCCAATGGAAGACCCAGGGGAAAATGCAAATGCCCACATGTTTTTGGAAGCTCCTGTTTTTGTAGAAACTCCTTTGCATGCCAATACATTTTGGGATTTGCCAGAATAATAAAAGAATGAAGAGGACTTGTAATCTTGTGACAACACTGAATACATTGCTTTTTTTTTCTGGAAAACTGAATGACTGCTTATTTTTAGAAATAAAAGTACTCTTAACACATATAGACTTGTCAAGTTCTTTTACAAGAAGACTTTTACCTAAAAATGATAAGAACACTAAGGATTTTATAGAAGTTGTTTCTACATTTCAGCTCTTCAACTATATAGAAGACTGCAGGCCGCTACAGATTCTGCACAGAAACTGGCTGCCATTTGTCAATTTTAAGGGTTGCTTACCCACTTTACACCATGGGCAACATGTAAATATCCCAATAAGCAGATAAGATCCTCTTTATGGGCATCTTCCTGGATGGCTCCATGAAGCTGGTCCAGCCATTCTTATATAGCTTGGGTCTGATGGATAATAGATCAAGTGCCAGAAAACAAACGTTTCAAAACAGAATCCAGTTACTCTGCATTTTCTTTGAGAGCTTTTTTTTTTCCCCTGAAAAACACATTGGGCCCTTCGATGCTTCTCCTGGGGAATTATTATTGTGACAAAAGCAGCATATCATACTAAATAATATGGAACACCAACTGCACTCCACACTTACCACTGGGTGACTGGTTTTGGGATTGAACTCTGTGGAGTTAGCATCTAAAAGAAATAACACATTTAGAAAAATTAAGGAGTTATATTTAACATTTCTAATTCTGTAAATAAAAACAGTTTCCAGAATTTTGTCAGCCTGACTCAATATTACTTACTTTAGTCTCTATTAGTGTCAGCAAGTTATGTATAGCGCAGACTTACCTTTCCAGCCTAGTATTTCCCGGGCAAATTCAACAACAGCCAACTGCATCCCCAGACACACTCCTGCAAGGGAGAAAGGTTAGATCTTCAGAAATATGGGCTTAATTCAGTAAGCTACAGTGAAGCAATTCTGAGAAATTAGGACCTAGTCTAGAAATTAGACTCTAGTAAAAACAAACAAACAATGTTGGTATATAATCTTGTAGTATTCAACTGTATTGTTGGTGAGAACATTGTTAATGACAGCCTTAAGAGGGAAGATCTGATTGAATAAAACGTAATATTCAGAGGTTACCCAAGAATGGCTTCTTCTGTTTTCGTGCCCAGGATATTGCCTGAACTTTTCCCTCCGTTCCACGTACACCAAATCCGCCAGGGACCAACACCCCACTGCAACACAGACGTTAAATATGCTGACAACTCCTATATCACACTGTAATACTCGATACCTCATAACTAAAGGGGAAATATAGAGCAATAAAAATGATTTTGAAGGTAAGAAATACTTTGGAATAAGTGTCTTAGTTTTTTTAATAGAATCCTTACTTAGATAGCTGTCAGGTATATTATTCACTGCTTTTTGCATTTAAAATTTGCTGTAGTCTATAACTGCATGGGGACATTGTACATGGCCCTTTGGAATTATCTCTGGGTAAATGACACCTGTCTAAATATATCCTGTTAAACAAACTGAGAGCTGGAGACCTCTCTAGCAATCCAGAGGTGAAAATCCCCAATTAAAAACAATAAATGAATAAAAAATAATCACTGGGAATTTATATTACCCCCCTCCATGGTGCAGTTAGTTTGCTCCAGAATTGGACAGTAAAGTGATTTCCAGCATAATTTGTTCTTTACCTAACATATTACAGATTTAGTACAATACTAGCAGAAAATATTAGCTACAACATAATTATTTGTATAACCATCATTAATTATAAAATATTAATTTGATCTCCTTACTCTGAGCTGCAAAGTTTCTGCCAGGCTTCATGGTAACGTACAGGCTCCTCCTGCAGAGTGGCTGGCTCTAAATCAGCAGAGTCTATGTACTGACAAGACAAAAATGTTTTATCCTATATACATATTAACATAATAAAATTAGGTTAAAAGAAGACAACTCCATCAAAATCAACCTTTGACTCATAACACAGAAAAATAATAAAAACCCCTCTGCATCTAAAATGAGTATTAGTCTACTATAACCCTATATGTTCTCTCTTGAAAGAAATGAACATAATCTTCCACTGTATCTGTATTTATCACATCCATGGGCAAAGGATGTGCTTAGAGGGATCAGATGCACTTCACCGATGAAGCCCAATAAGGCCAAAACGTATGTCTGCCATTGCCTGGTCTTTTTGTAGCTGGACTGCCATTTGGGAAGGACCAGTATGATATGCTTCAGTCCTAGCGAGCTTGCAGGTTCATAAGCCTAATTGAGCACCTGACCTATATTTTTACACATATCCTTGGACAAAGAATTCCATAGTTTAAGACTATGCTATATTGACAGAGATCTGTTTCTTAATGCTAGTGCACAACGTCCGTTTATGACAGGCTGTGGTGTAGAGATGCCCCACAGCCTGTCATTCATAGCCTCTTCCCCTCCCCCAGGGCCTGGTTTACATTCAAGGCTCCCCTAGGCAAGGTACTCTGGGCACCCTTAGCTCCGCCCATGGCCACACCCCACCAGTCTCATCCACTGTTTCCTGGCACAGAATGTACCTTTGGCCTACAACAAGTACATAAAAGCTTTAACCCCTTGGTCACTACAGAGATCTCCAACACGAGATCTCACTAGCATCCAAGGGGGTTAAATAATAGCCTGGAAATGGGTGCATAAGCTACTGCATGGATACAGAGATTGCTCTGGCCCCACCCACAATTCAGAATGTGGGTGTAGCCAGCATAGCTGAGGCACCCCTCAAAATTTGGAGCTCTAGGCAGGTACCTGGTCTGCCTATTGGGAAATCTGGCCATGCCCGCCACACTTGCTTCCTGTTACCACCTCGTGCGATGATGGAGGATTCCAACATATGAGCTGAAGTGCTCTCTTGCCAATGAGACTGCTCCAGCTCACATGCTAGATTCCTCAGTCATTGGAGGAGGTGGTAAACGGGGAGCAACTGGGGAGGGGGAAGAGGCTATGTATGACAGGCTGTGGTACAGAGCTGTACAGTAGCCTGCCATGAACCGATGATGTGCGCTTACATTAAGAAACAGATCTCTCTGCCAATATAGCAATTTGTAATTTTTTTTTCTTCTTAAAGAAAAAGATTTAAAATGTATTGGCATGGAACATTCATACAAGAAGCACTTTACCGGAGGTGAAAGTGCCCTTTTAACCCCGTGGTTGCTAGAAAGGTTTCAAAGCACTGAGAAGTGAAATGCGTGGAGACTTGTATAGATTAAAAATTACGTTATAAATTGTGATTATTTCTATTGCCCCAGATTTGAAGTCACACATATACCACAAAACGTTTACTTCTTAGGCCCTTGCTGACAAATCAATCGAGGAGCAATTCTAAAGAAAACCAACTGCATCATAGGGAACAAGTAAACATGTCCATTGATTTAAACGGGACTTTTAACACTAGAGAGAGAGAAATACAGCTTTTTTCTACGAGTTGGGGACCTCTCTAGTATTCAATAAATAAACGTCCCATTTAAATAAATTAGAGAGCACTTGGCTTGCACCTTAAGTGTACAGATACTCAATATTATTTTACTGTCCTGCACATTCACTGTAAGTGTTCAGATATTCAGTATCATTATACAGAACAGGGTGGTTATTAAAACTGTATAGATACAAGCATTATTATATAGTGCAGTGGGTTTACTAGCAGTGTATAAATACCCATACCTTTATTTCCAGGCGATGGTTTATGGCAAGAGCAGAATGTTCCAGTGCTTTGATAACTGAAGCATAGGAGTCAGAGAATTTGGTGTACTTTCCAACCAGTGCGATACTGCAAGACTCCAGCAAGCGGTCATACCTGCAAAAATAGAAGTTCCCCAACTTAAGTACCTTTATAGAGTTAGTCTGGAACCGCTTGCAGGAAGATTATTTACCCGCTTTATCAACCCTTCTAGCAAGTGGGTGTGCAAAACGGTAGAAGCAGTATATCGGTTAACCGGTTTCTTTATGTATTGTAGGACTGGATCATACTGACCAGACCTTAAAATAACAAACTTAAACATGCCTCTGCAATAAAAATGTTACATTTTGTTGCAGCATGGGCAGACAGACAGGTAATCAGTTCTGGGCTTACCACTTTTTTTTTTTGGTGAAAAACACCAGCTTTCCTCTTGCTGCCATAGACCTCATTGGAACCAAAGACCAAATTTTTACCAGCCTGCAGGTAATATACCAGCTGGGTGGAAATCCTAATCCAACCCAGCACCAATAAAAGCATGTCTGGCTCCCTCCTGCTTGCCTACCTTTAATAATACAGAAGGGGGGCCCATTATGGTGGTCCAGCAATGGGTCTTCTATATAAAGTTCCTTTGCTCTCCTCAATCGGCACAATAATATAGAGCACCTGGATACAAAGTCCTATCCCAGCACTCTGCATTATTTTACCATGTGGAAATTAGATATAGAGGTCTGTGCAGGAGAAGGAACTGACCTCTATCCTGTTAGAGGGGATGAATTCTACCTGGTGTCACTGAAGTTGCACTACACCCTTGGAACCTGCTTAAAACCTGCCCTGGACTGGTGGTGGCAAGGGAGTGTGAAGATGGAAACAAAACAAAAACCCTGTATGTATGTAACCAAGTTAACCCTTTCAGTGCCACAGAATTACCCAAACAATTGCATTGCAATGCTTTACAATATCACTCTCTGACACTCAAAGGGATAAAGTGCAAATACCATTGTTTAACCAAGTCTGCTTCTATGAGAGAAGACCTGGTAAAAAAACAAAAACAAAAAACCTGGGTCTGCTATGCAGTCACAAAATGGCTCCTGCCAGCCCCCCTCTACTGACAGTGGACTAGAACACAGTCTGGAAGCTCTCAGCCACAAACTCTTCTGGTTGCACTCATGGCCTCCAAAGGACTGTGTGTATCAGGCTTGCTCCTCTGCTGGTTCTGCTGGCTCGGATTTATTGGGAGGTCTGTTCCCAGGGTGCAACCCTGCTTATAGTGCACTATCCGGAAGATAGTTGCCCTTTATAGGGAAGTCAGCATGTTTTACCAAGTCCACACAAAAACAGATTTAGCACCAAGGGTTTGCTCTGTGCAACTTTAAACAGCTATCAGCTTTTCAGGGGGGTGGAGGCAGAGAGACAAACCTTGCAATTGCACCGCAACCCAGTAGCATATGGCTGTAAGTCACAATCTTAGCAGATTGCGTGCTCAGCCTCCACAGGCCCTTTGTGTTGGGCTTTCCAGCATTACACATACTGATTAAGGTTACTGTGTCATGCAAGCAAAGAGAGACTCAACTTCAGGTTTCTTACAGGACCAGTGAAGGAGCCCTGGGGGTCTCTTAGCAGCCCGTCATTCTACTCTTCTGTTTGTGTGCCAGACTCACAATGTAGCCCCAACTTCATACATCAAGTCTGCTCAAAGGGAAACAGATCTGCAAATAGGGAACTATCCACTTGTTAGTGGGCCTTTAAACCACTGAGTGCCATAGAGGTGCCAAAAGCATTGCAATGATTTGGATACCTCTCTGGCACTGGAAGGCTTAAACACCCCCAAAGTACATGGATAACAAATACTTACAGATAATCCTACCGAGTATCCTTTTACAGAAATTGATATTTCATTTGTGTATCCTTGTAGTCTGTTTCAATGTTGAAACATTTACTGTCCTTTATAAGCATATACCTACCTTTATAGCTCTTGGGTAGTTAGACCTTTTATTTCAGTATATTCATTTGATAAGATAGGAAAGTCCTTGGGTTTTTGCTATGTTCATGCACAGGCTTTTATATATACACACTAGTTGAGGAGCCCGTGTACACGGGCCACAGTGCCACCCAGCAACGGCCGCGGTGCAGTCATGCACAGTAGAGACAGCTCGCTCCGTGGCTGATAACCAAGTGGTGCTCTGAATTCAGACCGTAGCCCTCTCTGCGCACCAAAGGTCTTAATTTGGAGCCCCACTCCGTTATCAACTGCCGCACGGGCAGTCTGTAGTGCGCATGACTGCAGCGCGCCGCTGCCGTCTCTACTGTGCAGGACGGCTTCTGACAAACACACACTAAGCGATTATATAGGATAGGATATACACACAAACACACATATATACACCCCCAACAGCTATAAAAGGTATATGCTTATAAAGGACGGTAAATGTTTCAATATTAAAGCCCATTAAGGATACACAAGGGAAATATACATGTCTATAATGTATACTGAGTAGGTTTATATAGTGGCATGAGTAATCAATACTTTTCGGTGCATACAATCACAACTACGTGCAGATTTCTTTGAGTACTTATGCTATGTGTCATTCAAATACCAGAACAGTATTTATGAATGCTCTTTTATAAATGGGAACAGGAGAGCAGTGTATGATACTTTTCTCACACACTACTAAACAGTTGCACAAAACAAGTACGGTTCAATTTTTAAACTCAAAAGCCTCATTCATCACCCTAAATGTGTGTAATTCTGGAAAAATCTGACCAAATCATAGGTTTGAAATGAAAATTCAGTAAGTTCCATAGCGTTAAATGGCACTTTTAACCCACTGAATGCCAAGTATCCAATGTATTGCAAAGCAATGTGTTTGAAGATCTCTCTAGCATTCAAGCTGCTGATAATGAATGGTCTATTTTTGGGCTGCGTTAAGGGAACAAAGCATCCTTGATTCTCTAAAAACATAGACCAGAGACGTGGATGGCAAACTTTATTGCTATGGTGTTCTTGTCCTGCACCGCACACTACTCGTTATGTGCTCACGTCATCACCGATAACTAATTCATATTAGCCGTGTTTTTAATACACTAGTTTTTATAGGTTATGCCATACCATGCAGACACTTGCTCTTTTAGCCCTACATTTCCTCCGCACTCACTGACATTTAACACTCTCAGGGCTAGCAGAGGTGGGCAATGCAATTGCTGAGCTGTGCAAGTAAGTATGGGAAGTAACACAAGGCTGAGACAGGAAATGCCTGTTTAACCCCTTTAATGACCCTTGACAGTCCTGGCACATCATGGGTAGATTTGCATTAAGGACCCATGACGTGCCAGGACCGTCATGGAATTCAAGGCTCCCAGCAATGCTGCACGCTGTTCGGGGAGCCCTGAACCGGATGCGAAAATCTGAAAGAGGAAATAAAAAAAAAAAAAAAAAAAAAAAAAAAAAATGGTCCGTGGTCCTTAAGTGACGGCCACATGTGCGATCGGCAGTCCTTAAGGGGTTAACAATAAATACAAAGGTGCCCATAACACTCCCGTACAAACACACACAAACAAAACAAAAACAAAACCAAACAATGAATGGATATAAATACTCAGACGATATGGAGAGGAAGAGATAAATATACCAAAAAAAATTTCAACAATATAATGAACAGGAATCTCTATTTGGGACACCAGTAATGAGAACGCTTTCAAATGCGGTTGGTCTCTAACGACAACACAAATTCATTAACAGGTAAAACAGTATGGGTAAAGGGGAGATTGAGCACAAGGATAGCACTATAGAAGAGAATTAAAAATTGTGATTATAACCCTTTGAGTGCTAGAGAGAGGTCTCCAAAGAACTGCATGGAAGAAAAACAGAAGAAAATCAGAAGAGCTGGGGAGTGCAAAATAAGCAATTCTCAGATGGCAGAGACTAATTCTGAGTGTACCAACATAATAAGGACTGAAATTGCAATCATCAATAGCCAGCACACAGCTAGCCATGCATGCTCATCCAAGGGAATTATTTGTTACTAGTCCCCTGTGGAGCAGTTGGTTTGCTCCAGCAAACACTTTTTCTTACCGAGTACAACCCAAAATAATATGTATAAGCTTAGCACCAGATATAATTGCCACACAGAGAGAGAGAGTTACACACATTAATCGTCTTAGACAAAAATCAAGAGCTGAACCGAACAGACAACCTGCACAAACATCTGAATGCAGGAGATGTATGCAACACATTGCAAAGCAATGCATTTTATACCTATTTGGCACTCAAAGGGTTAATGCTAGGAAAGTCTCCAACACATTGGGATGCCATGTTTTGGAGACCTCTCTAGCACTCAAGGGGTTAAAAGTTGAATTGAAATGCATTTATTTTTAAAAAATGTTCCCACCATCTTCAGCAACAAAATTTCCCAGAATATATCTAACTCGCCTCAATCCAACAATCAGCCTGTGAGCCATTTGCAGCCCGTCAGAGCTCAGGGTGCAGTTCAGCTGAGATTTTTTTCAAAACATATATAGTTTAACTAATTGGAAAGCACACTCTTGAACTTGTATCTGCCTGAGGCTACCAATATATGACACCATAACAGCATCATACTGCACTGTTGTACCAAAAGTAGCTGGGGACTACAACTTCCATCGTTCCCACATTCCGAACCAGCCATTGGCTGGCTGGGGATGATGGGAATTGTGGTGCCCCAATGGTTGGAGGTCCAATAATGGATTACTCCTGCCATAAAGTTTTCAAGAAGAGTTCAATGTGCCAACTCTTTGAGTGCTAGAGACGTATCCAACTCATTGCAACACTATGCACTATATAACCTCTCTAGCATTCAAATGGTTAAATGCCATTACTCTCATTTAGAGCCAACTAATCAGTGACTACAAACTGCCTACAACAGTGCACTTCTGTATGGCTAAAAGTTCATTAAACGTTAACAGCTATCAGGATAGAATTCAGCATTGTTACCAGTAACAAGCAATGAATGTGGTGCAAGCACAGACACATGGATTTCTGATGCTGTGGTCTGCTAATGAAAAAACCTTAGACACCACTGGTCTAGCTACACAAAATTGCCAAACAAGGTGTATTCATTCGATCGCACACAGCAGCTGCTCTTTATCACCAGTATTATTGCTTTTCAGAGTCAACTGCAGGATTAGCAGGAAGCTTCTCCCCTATCAAAATTCACTTTTCTTCACCATCACTTCCCACAGCTCTGCTGGAACACTCCATCAATTTTTAGCCTGTTAGTTCTGCTTTAAATAGCAAACCTACCACCTTTTAGAAACATGGACCCAAATAATTATCCATCTGGCGACTAGCTGCTCAGTAGCACTAGTCGCCAGAATTATTACCACGTTCATGAGATTTATAGATTGCTCTGAGAATGACAGGCAGGAAACCGCGCAGACATCTTTCAATAGTGACGTCTGCGCGCCTGCTCTGTTAGTCCCTTTTGGAGACGAACGGCTCCTAGCAACACCTCTTAGAGCAGGCTGGGACTGACAGTGCAGGAGTCACTATGGGAAGATGTCTATAAAGCTCATGAACGCGCTAATAATTCTGGTGACTAGCGCTACTGAGCAGCTAGTCAACAGATGGGTGATTATTTGGGGCCATGTTTCTAAGTGGTGGTAGTTCTGCTTTAACCCCATAAGGACCGGAGGTTATGGGACATTTCCGTCCCATAACGACCGCATAGGGGCAGTTTGACGCGCCGGTACACGTGACCTGTCACGTGTATCGGCGCGTCACTATGGGGCTTGAAAGAGATCGCTCCGATCTTGGAGCGGTCTATTTCATGCCCTATTTTTTACTTACAGCGCTCCCGGTAGAGCGCTGTAAGTAAAAACTACGTGACGTACCATGACCGTCATCGGTCCTTGAGTAGTTCAAGGACCGTGACGGTCCTGGTACGTCAAGGGTCCCTATGGGGTTAAGCAAGTAAAGGTCATAACCCTTTGAATGTCAGAGGGGTACACACTGCAAAGCTATGCGTTGCATACAAGTTGGGCACTCCCCGCAACAGTATTAAACTCTACCTTACTTACTGTTCAGTAGGTCTAGAACAGGTATAAGTAAAATTTGGCTAACCAGATGTTGAATACTACAACTTCAGTTATTCCATTCCAACCAATAGTTGCTTGGGGATGATGGGAGCCATACTGCTCAATAGCTGGAGAACCATAATGCTGCATACTCTTGCATTAGAGCAGTCTCAATCACCCACATTCGACACATACCCCTAACAGTGCAGGTTTTCTAGCTTTCCCTGCCTGAGCAAAGTTGTGTAAATGGTCGATATCGCTATCTGGACTGTGGTTGGGAAATCCTGCTTTAGAGGAAGCATTTGAGTATGAGGAATATCACAGAAATAAAATGCTTACCTGTCCGCCATCTCTTTCCACTTCATAAGCATCCTGCGAGGCTGACGCCCGATGGGGAGGTCCAACCGTTGGCGAAAATATTCCACCACTCCTTGCTCCTCCAACAGGAGTGGGACTCTGTATATTGAAGAGACATCATGTACACAGATCACCTGGAAAAGGTAAGAAAACACCAATGCTGCTGTACTTAAGAAAACTGGCAAAACAAGCACATCGTAAAGAACGTTGTTAGTTGAGTTTAGATGCACAGATAATGCTATTTAAGGCATTCCATGTTGGCACTTCCTGTTTCAGTCCTACATTACCTCCCACCACACTGAAACTGTTCACTAGTGCATTGTCTGCCTCTTCTATGACTGAAAGGGTCAAGTGTCAATAATGGGAAGGGCTAAAACAGGGAAGTCCTGCACTGCATGCCTTAATAAACATAATAAATCAAATATGTTTTACATATTTGCAAGTTTCAATCAAAAAGGCCTATGTGTCTTGTTAACCTGAAGTCCAGCAGATGTATAGTTTAGGAAATATTCACACAATTCAGGGGGAAAAAAAAAAAAAAAGTCTCCTGGTGAAGCACAGAACTTAAACACCATTGAAAAGGGTTCATTAGTATATGAAACATCACTGGTACCATAATTAGCATACGGTACCAAGTATGAATAGCTCCTTAACTGTACAGTTACTGGTATTTTTATATAACATGACACATAAGCGGTTTTTAATGAGGTTTGCAAATATGCAACCTTGAATCGAGATGACAGGTCCACAATAACTAATTTTTGCAAATAAAATTACGCTACTACTTCACAGAAGTGATTTTGAAGCTCTTCCAAAAATCAAGTTATTTTCAGATGATCGGATCTTTTTAAAAGAATCATTACTGAATATTGTCAGCTTCCTTTTACCTGTTGTGGTTCCACATGGCAGAACATGGATATCTTCTCCTTCACAGATGTGTCCAAGGGGTTGGAGCACCTGCACACCACCTATAGGAAAACAGCAGAAATAAGCTCTCTGCCACTCTAAAAAGGTGTTCTCATTGCAGAGGCCACATTCCATTAACTTGGCAGATATTTGAAGGGAAAATATACCCTAGGACAGGGATGTCCAGGTATTTTCAACTGTGTGACTCCACATGATCAGAGAGTCACACGTATAAGGGTCACCAAAGTTGAAAGCAGTGCAATACACATCACTAAACTGGCAGATTAAGTTACCATTACATAGGACAAACTGTGAAATGCACCATTACAGTAGACCAGCAAGGAAATACATAATTATGAGACTAATAAGGAGCACTGTGTGATTGCAATTCCACATAACATAGAAAAGAGGGAGAGGAGTGTGGGAGCAAAAACGGGCTATCAGAGGGTTACAGAGAGGCAGCAGTTGGCACAAGCAGCAAGAGATGGTATAGATCCTTATATAACGTGGGTCATGTAGCGATGTATTTCAATATTTTACATTTTTTTTTAGTTCAAAAGTAATTCAGTTCTAAAGTATTCTCCTTCTGCCCGTTTACCTCCTGTATGCTGCCTCCCCTCAGATGTGGAATCCGGACCTGGGACCAGAGAGCGAGGGACAATCTTCATCCACTGAGTATATGGAAACCCTACCCTCCCTTTGACAAAGGACAGGATTTAATTATGATCATTGAAGATTGTCCCTCGCTGCTCTCCATCTGGCCAGCTCAGGAAGGCAGCATGACGTGCATGAAAGGGTAGGGGGATACTGTAGAATTAAATTACTGTTGAACTACAAAATGTAAAATATTGAACTACAATGCTACATGACCACGTTATGAAGATCAATTGGAGCTGTATTTTTTTTTAGCTATAACTATCCCTTTAACATACTGATTTATAAGCAAATGCACTTCATAGAGCAGTCAAATACATGTAGCTGTATAGTTTTGCATTATATCTGCAGTATCCAGTAAATTATGATATCTGTTGAAGTATGTTGTATATGTCAGACCTATTAACCACCGCTTATTCCTGTTGCATAGTTCCCCTTTAATGGCATGAGGATGTAAAATCGATTGAGAAGCATTGTGCAACCCTTCTGGCCCTTAAAGGTTTAAGCAAGGTCAAGACAGATATATTGGTTCACTTGATTTCCCCAGCTCATGGATGGGTCTCCCCAATACTCACTAGGTCTGGCGATAGGCCCAGTCCCCGAAGTTCCCGCACACTGTTCTGAGTAGGTTTGGTTTTCTGTTCCCCAGTAGCACTAGGCTGAAATAAATTGAAGGAAAAAAAAAAAAAAAAAAAAAAAAAAAAAAAAAAAAGGTTTGTAACACATAATTGTACTCCTCTATATATTTCCATATATAATGAAAAACAGACCACCTCTAAGTAGGTCTCTCTTAAAGCTACAACTGAATGGATTCATGCTAGGTCAATATTTTGGCTCATACTTGAGCCTGATAAAAGTTCAAACAGCTATATTGACAGAACAGATAAATTAACTTACGGTACATATTAGAGACACAATGAAAGCCTAATTAGTCAAGCTAAAGCCAATTCTGGAGCAAATCAACTGCACCACAGAATCAAAATCTAGATTCTGCAAAATTCCCATCTGAGTGCCTGAGAGGACTTCTAGTCACTGTTGACTATAATCCCCATCATCTACAACTAGCCAATGGCTGGAGGACCTCAGGTTGCCAATTCCTTCTCTGGGTAATAGCTGTAATGAAAACCAATGCTCCCCCCCCCCCCCCGTTTTTTTTTTTCCTCTCCACCGCCACCATGAATTGGAATACATGGATCTCTAGATGTTGTCTGACTGCAAACTCCCATCACCTGTGAATCTAATTCCTGAGCCACCTATGGGAATCACTTTCTAAACATCAAAACTATGATCTAAGCACACCATACAGCAGTTTTATATACGCTAACCACAGAATGTGCTTACATATATTTATACACACAGGAATAAAAACATGTAGATAATAAGCAGTATATCCCTTGATTCAGCAATTCAGTGCTCAAGGCAACCAGCAGCTCAGGGTTTGAGGATTTCCCAACTTAAAGGAGCAGTAAACTGTTTTTTCCTTACCTGGGGTACCAAGCTGACATGAATATTACAGAAATTTTCCCTGCGGACTTTGAATTGGAATTGGCGGAATGCTTCCACGAATGGCATGCTCTCAATATCCCCTACCGTGCCCCCCAACTGGGAAGGAAAAAGAAAACAAAATCAAAGAAATGGGAGTGGGTAGAAAGGCAGAGAACATTACTTAAAGGGGAACTACCACCCCACAAAATCTTTATCTTAATCCAGTCCCCATCTGGCGACTAGCTGCTTAGTAGCGCTAGTTGCCAGAATTATTACCTGGTTTAACTGATTTTAAACTTGTTCCGAGGCTGACAGTAGCAGGCAGCACGAACATCTCGCCACAGTGATGTCCGTGCGCCTGCGCTGTCAGTCCCTTTTGGAGCCGGACAGAGCAGGCGCACGGACGTCACTGTTGTCTGAAGTCCGATTGCTTGACTGGACTGATCAAAATAAGGGACAATCTTCCCTCGTTCAGTATAAGGAAAAACCTGCCCTCCTTGACGAAGGAGGGTAGATTTTTCCTAATACTGCATGAAGATTGTCCCTCCTTGTGATCCGCCGTTGGATATGGAACAAAAACCACAATGACAGGGAAAGGGGCAGGAGGGATCATCTTTAACTATATTACACAGTAACTAGAACGTTATGCGGCAAATGTACATCGTGGAGCACAACTGTTACACATGTTCAACGTTCTGAGCTACGTGTAATATGAACCATTGCTATCCCTTTAACAGGCTAAGTAGGTGCAATTCTCTAGCAAACCAACTGCTCCATGGGGGGGCGGGGGGGAAAGATACAATATCCCACCGATATAGATAGGTTTTTAACCTCTTGAATGCAAGAAGCCTCAGACATGTTGTGAAGCAATGTGTTGGTGACCTCCCTAGCATTTAAGGGTGTAAAAGCTTAATTTAACACTTTAAGGACAAGAGTTATGTGCAGTTTACCATGAAGCAATGCACAACTTACTGATACTTAAAGAGTTAAATGAGTTGGAATTCTCATTTTAGCCCTATAGGGCAGTTGGTTTGCTCCAGAACTATGCCTCTTTAGCTTGCTGGATAATGCTCTGTGTAAGAAAGAAAGGTAGGAGCAGCTCTGCGCACCTCTATCACGCACACTTCAGGTTCTATGCCATCCTCATCCACTGGAATCAGGGCCTGTCTCATTACCCATTCCTGGATTGCATCTGTGATGTGCGGGACAACTAGGGGAAAAAAACAAACAAAAAAAAAACAAAACAGCATCATATTATAACTGGTCCTTAATCACTTTCTCCATAGACATACGCACACTACAGAGACAGTCAAACACACCATACCTCCAACATATAACCCGAATCCTTCTCAACTCTTCATAAGTCTCCATATAATTATCCCTTTTACTCCTTTTCCTCTCTCACTCCATATAACCACTCCTAATAGCAATTTCTGCCCCTATAATTTCTCCAATACCTCTATATAAACTGTGCCCATATAATGTCTACTCTCTCTCAGCTCTGCCCCTGTAACTAGTCCGAGCTCTCAATATAGTTCCACAACTCCTCTTTTCTCTCCATAGGACCTCATAACATAACTTTTCTGATTACTCATACATCAAATCTCCTATTTTTGATTCCCTACTCACCTTGCACTGTTTTTCCTAGGTAGTCTCCTTTTCTCTCCTTGTTAATAACAGACTGATAGATTTTTCCAGTTGTTAAATTATTGTCTTTTGTTAGCCGAATATCAAGGAATCGCTCATAATTTCCAAGGTCCAGGTCCACCTCTCCACCGTCATCCAGCACAAACACTTCACCTGGAGAAAATCAACAGTGCTTTTAAACACTAGAGTTCCTAATTATCAAGAAGCAAATGTGTTTAAGACCTAGCATTTAAGGAGATAAAAGCCATATTTAATTAAATGAAAATTTGTATTTGGTGCCTATGGTGCATTTGGTGTGCTCCAGAATTACTTCAGTTTTTAGTTGATTAGCCCCAGTGTTTAGATACGCCAACATTTTAATGTGCAGCATGTTCATTATCAGTGTATACATACTCAAGATAATTCTACAGTAGTGAACTCAGCATCAGTATATTCATTATCGATGTGTACTCTGTATCATTATACAGCAGAGAACGCTCATAATCAGTGTAAACACTCTGCATTATTATACAGTGCAGAGTGTTCTTTAACAGAGTAGATACTAAGCATTTTATATTCACAGCAGTGATCATACATATCAGTGAATATCATCAATAGCATAATACAGAGCATCATGATCATAAACAGAAGTATGCAATATCATTACAAATTACAATGATTATTATGAGTATTTAGATACTTTGTACTACTATAGTATAGATCAGTATCACTACATAAATCCTTATTATATCGTTATAAAATACAACATGTTTATTAACAGGGAACAGATACACCTATCAGTGCACAAGTGTGTTAAATCTATAACAATGCAATTGTTATGAACAGAAAAATACAACTGACTCAACTGTGCTTTTTCTGTCCTATACATGGCCTAGTAGTTTTGACACATATTTACTTAATGTACCATTCACACCTAAAAAAATGCAACAGGTTGAGACACCTTTCAATATACTTACAGCTGGCAAATTTAAAAAGTGATTATTTGTATGCTACATCCCAAGATATATCCCATAACTTGCATTTTACCACATGTGCAATTTATCTTATTGACAGGGCCTTAACCCCTAGAGTGCCAGCTACTTACGCCGTACGAGTGGACACAGCTGTACCTGCTGTGCCACGCTCGTACGGCGTAAGAGTGAAATGCGGTCACTGCATGAGCCGGTATAACCGGCATGCAGTGGCCGCATTAAAAAAAAAAAAAATCCTGGCACTCATGGGGAGGCATGAGGATCACTCCTCATGCCTCCCCAGTTATTGATCTCCCAGCCGATCGGGCTGGGAGATCAATGAACACAAAGGAGAAACGGAGTTTCTCCTTCCCCCCCTCTCCTACCCGAACTTCCGGGTAGGAGTGGGCGGGACCGGGGGAATCCTCCAAACGTCATCGGTGACATGGTCACCGATGACGTTAGGGAAGTTTCCCCGATCCTGTTCACTCCTACCGGTGGTAGGAGTGAAGGGCAGGAGAGCTCTTGCTCTCCTGCGGTCGCATCATTGATCTCCCAGCCTATCGGCTGGGAGATCAATGACTGGGGAGACACCAGGAGGGGTCCTGATGTCCCCCACGAGGTCTGAAAAGTGTATTAAAAAAATAAAAAAAAAAAAAATTACATTAAAGTAACCCTGTGAGTGCCACAGGGTCCCAGCACATTGCTTTGCAATGTGCTGGAGACCCCTGTTGCACTCACAGGGTCAATTCTTTGGGGGGGGGATTTTTTTTTTTTTAAAGACCTCATTGGGGGGATCAGGGGGGATCCTGATGCCCCTCAATGAGGTCTATAATTGGAAAAAAAAAAAAAAAAAAAATTTAACCCTGTGTGTGCCACAGGTGGGGGTCCAATGCACCCCCCCCCTCCTGTGGCACACACAGGGCTTTTATCATTATTTTGTTACCAGAGATTGTTGGGGGGCCATCAGGATTGCTCCTGATGGCCCCCCAACAAGCTCTGATTACAAAGTAATGATAAAAAAAAAATTAACCCTCCGAGTGCCACAAGGGTCCAATGCATTGCTTTGCAATGCGCTGGAGACCCCGGTGGCACTCACAGGGAAACTTTTTTTAATAACTTTTTTTTTTTTTTTGGTAAGACCTCATTGGGGGGATCAGGGGGGTTTGTATACCCCTCAATGAGGTCTATAATAAAAAAAAGTATAAAAAAAAAAAAAATGAACCCTGTGTGTGCCACGGGGGGGGGGGGCAATGCAGCCCCCCTTCTGCGGCACACACAGGGCTTTTATCATTACTTTGTTATCAGAGATTGTTGGGGGGGTCATCAGGATTGATGGCCCCCCAACAAGCTCTGATTACCAAGTAATGATAGTAAAAAAAATTAACCCTCTGAGTGCCACAAGGATCCAATGCATTGCTTTGCAATGCGCTGGAGACCCTTGTGGCACTCACAGGGTCACTCCGTTTGTGGACATATATATTTTTTTTTACTAAGACCTCATTGGGGAGGGATCAGGGGGTCCTGATGCCTCTCAATCAGGTATATAATAAAAAAATAAATAAATTTAAAAAAATTTAACCCTGTGTGTGCCACTGGGATAGGGGTTCAATGCAGACCCCCTTCCTGTGGCACACACACAGGACTTCTTATCATTACTTTGTGATCAGAGCTTGTTTGGTGGCCATCTGAATACAAAGTATCGATAAAAAAATTAACCCTTTGTGTGCTACAGGGGCCCAATGCATTGCTTTGCAATCCATTGGACACCCCTGTGGCACCCAAAGGATTATTTTTTTTCCCCTTTTATTTTTTATTTAGACCTCATTGTATGGGTTCTGATGCCCCCAACGAGGTCTACACAAAAATATTGGGGGAAAAGCCCCAAAAAATGCACGTGCCACAGGGGGGGTCCAACGCAGTGCTTTGCAATACGTTGGACCCCCTGTAACACACACACACTTTTTTTTTTTTTTATTATTCTGTTTTTAGACCTGGATGGGGGACACCAGGAATGTTCCTGACACCGCCTCCCCAACGAGGTATGAATACAAAATAATAATTAAAAAAAAAACCTCTTTGTGTGAAACAGAGGGTCCAACGTATTGCTTTGCAGTGCATTGGGCACCCTTGTGGCATGCACAAAAAATGCCTCCGATTCCCCCCCACACACACACACGTACCGTATTCCCCTGCCTGGTTCCACAGCCAACTGGCAGTTCCATTCCCCAGCCTGACCCCCAGCCTGTTTCCACTGCCTATTGGTAGACTCGGAGTACCACTATGCACTAGATTCAGGCTGGGAATCAAACTTTGTATGAGGGGGACATACAGTGCACACTGGTAGTCACAGATCTCCCATACACACTCTCAGACACTGCCCCACCATCTCCACCATCCTTCCTCCTCTGCTCATACCCACACACACTGCCTAATCCCTCACCCTCCCACACTGTTACACTGGTAGTCACAGGTCCGCGAGTACACTGGCTGACGCCCTAGCTTCTTTCATTTGTTAGCCATTAAATCACACATACACTGTTTGCTTTCCCATTCCTGTTTCACTGGTAGCTACGCTCCTGTAGTGTAAATTGGTATGTCAACCCACAGCAGTGGGGTACCATTTTTCTTAGGCTGGCAAGAAGTCCTCCTAGGAAATCCCACGCCATTGAACCATTTTAGTATCTTTGAAGTGACTGAAGTGTAAAAGAAATGTTTGTTTGTTTTCTGTAGCACCACATTCTGGAAATAGTTGTGCCAACTAACTTAGGGGTAAAAAGGCAAGTGACCCCTCATTAGATGCGGCATGTTGTCTTCTTTCCAAAATGGTATAGTTTATCTACCTTTTCTTCACTTCTGAAGGTGTTATAGCCATTTTCATAGAGGCAAGTCAGGTTTGAGAAAATGTTAGAAACATCAGTTTGTAGTAGGTGTAGTTTTCTACTTCTAGCACTCCCTAAGATAGTTCAGCTCATACCAATGGGGTGTCGTTTGACTCCTAAGAGCTTTAGCTAACAAATGCAGTTGAAAATTCCATGGTTTTCACAGAGCTCCATACATTTGAAGGGGCAGAAATGTAAGAAAATGCCTTTTTTTTTCATTAGCGCCACCTCCTGGAAGCATTTGTGCATGCCAGCCTTTGGGTATGAAGGCAAGTGACCCCTCATTAGATGCGTCAGGTTGTTTTCTTTCCAAAATGGCATTGTTTTCTACCTTTCCTGCATATCTATTATGGTTATAACCATTTTAGTGCAAGCAGATAATTTAAGAAACAAAAGTGTCAGGTTTACGTACGTGTTCCTAGCACCCACATATTGTATGTTAAGCCACACAAATGGGCTACCATTTTTCTCATGTTGGTAGCAGGTACTGAATACAGCAGGAAATGTTATGGTTTTCAAAGATTTTAGTATCTTTGAAGTGGTGGAAATGTAAAAAAAACATGTATTTATTCCCATAGCGCCACCTTTTGGAAATATTTGTGCACTTCAGCCCAGGGGTAGAAAGGCAAGTGACCCCTCATTTGATGCGGGAGAATGTCTACTTTCCAAAATGGTATACCTTTTATACCTTTCCATCATGTCTCTAACAGTTATGAACATTTTAGTACAAGCAGCAATTTTCGAAGAAGCAAACAGGTAGGTGTAGTTATGCTTTTCTGGCACCCCTAAGGTATGTCGATTCATTCCAATGGGGTGTCATTTTTCTCCTAAGAGCACTAGCTAATGAATACAGTTGGAAATTCCATGGTTTTCACAGATTTCCATACAGATGAAGGGGCAGAAATGTAAGAAAATGCCATTTTTTTCCTATAGTGCCACCTTCTGGAAGCATTTGGGCACAACATGCTTGGGGTAAGAAGGCAATTCACCCCTCATTAGATGCGGCAGGTTGTCTTCTTTCCAAAATGGTATGGTTTGTGTAGCCTTTCTTCACTTCTCTAGTTGTTATAACCATTTTTGTACAGACAAGTAATGTTTGAGAAAATGTTAGAAAAATTAGTGGTTGCAATAGGTGTAGTTTGTTACTTGTAGCGCCCACTAAGGTAGGGGAACTCATACCAATGAGGTGTCATTTTTCTCCTAAGAGCACTAGCTAATGAATACAGTTGGAAATTCCATGGTTTTCACAGATTTCCATACAGATGAAGGGGCAGAAATGTAAGAAAATGCCATTTTTTTCCTATAGTGCCACCTTCTGGAAGCATTTGGGCACAACAGGCTTGGGGTAAGAAGGCAATTAACCCCTCATTAGATGCAGCATGTTGTCTTCTTTCAAAAATGGTATGGTTTGTGTAGCCTTTCTTCACTTCTCTAGTTGTTATAACCATTTTTCTACAGACAAGTAATGTTTGAGAAAATGTTAGAAAAATTAGTGGCTGCAATAGGTGTAGTTTGGTACTTGTAGCGCCCACTAAGGTAGGGGAACTCATACCAATGAGGTGTCATTTTTCTCCTAAGAGCACTAGCTAATGAATACAGTTGGAAATTCCATGGTTTTCACAGATTTCCATACAGATGAAGGGGCAGAAATGTAAGAAAATGCCATTTTTTTCCTATAGTGCCACCTTCTGGAAGCATTTGGGCACAACAGGCTTGGGGTAAGAAGGCAATTCACCCCTTATTAGATGCGGCAGGTTGTCTTCTTTCCAAAATGGTATGGTTTGTGTAGCCTTTCTTTACTTCTCTAGTTGTTATAACCATTTTTGTATAGACAAGTAATGTTTGAAAAAATGTTAGAAAATTTAGAGGTTGTAGTAGGTGTCTTTTTGCACTTCTAGCATCCCCTGTGGTAGGTGAACCCATACCAATGGGGTGTCATTTTTCTCCCAAGAGCACTAGCTAATCAATATAGTTGTAAATTCCATGGTTTTCCCAGATTTCAGTACTGTTGAAGTGGCAGAAATGTAAGAAAATGCCATTTTTTTTCTATAGTGCCACCTTCTGGAAGCATTTGGGCACAACAGGCTTGGGGTAAGAAGGCAATTCACCCCTCATTAGATGCGGCAGGTTGTCTTCTTTCCAAAATGGTATGGTTTGTGTAGCCTTTCTTTAATTCTCTAGTTGTTATAACCATTTTTGTATAGACAAGTAATGTTTGAGAAAATGTTAGAAAATTTAGAGGTTGTAGTAGGTGTCTTTTTGCACTTCTAGCATCCCCTGTGGTAGGTGAACCCAAACCAATGGGGTGTAATTTTTCTCCCAAGAGCACTAGCTAATGAATACAGTTGTAAATTTCATGGTTTTCACAGATTTCAGTACAGTTGAAGGGGCAGAAATGTAAGAAAATGCCATTTTTTTCCTATAGTGCCACCTTCTGGAAGCATTTGGGTACCACAGGCTTGGGGCAAGAAGGCAAGTTACCCCTCATTAGATGCGGCAGGTTGTCTACTTTTCAGAAATATATAGTTTTATATAGTTATTCCACTGTTTTAGGGTAGTTTTACCACAAAAACCCTAGAATGTGCATTTTAGTTTATAAAGTTGAAAATGTAATTTTGCGCTGCTGGTGATTAGGGCTCTACGCTAGCCTTGGACTTGGGTAAAACTATACAAATTTGGTATTTTTTTACTCGGGGGACTCTGGGCTTTTTCAAATAATTGAAACTTTTTCAATCAAGGTAAATGTTTTTGATACATAGTATGTGATTTTAGCAAAATGAGTAAATTTTCACTTTTTTTTGTCATTATGACATCATAGCTTTTTGCACGATGTAAAATTCTCTTCATGTAAGGTATCACGAGAAAGCACAATTCGTTCTGAAAAAAACAATATATAGTTTTCCATATTTAACTAAAAATCCCCAGAGGAAATCAAGCCTAAACGGAAGGATAGCAAAAATGTTGAAAAAGTGTCTGGCCTGCAGGGTTCAGAAAATGGCCCGAGCCTCTGGCACTGAAAGGGTTAATTTATTTATGCCATTCATACTGGGAAATAAGAGCTAAAGATAGTCATTTTGCAGTTAGTACATGCTACTCTTATAATCAGAAAGGCAGTTATCCTATCTCTGCAAATTTACAGTCAATCCCGTCAAGATTTATATGGTACCTGGAGCAGGCAGGAACGATTGCTCCCTCAGAGCATATGTAAGACGAGATTATTTAGGCTTCAGGAAACAAGGACAGTTTTCCCAGATGCTAGCAGGAAATATGGGATACTTAAAACTCTGTGGGTGCCAGAAAGGTATCCAATGCATTGGATAACTCTCTGGCACTCAAAGGGTTAACGGAGCAGTACACTTATTTATGACAAAAATATTTATTGTAGGGAAATGCCTGTTGATTAAAACAAGGGTACTCCTACTGCTGAGACATGCATATCTCCAGAGTTATTACAGTTTAAACCAGTGTTTTTTTCCCAATAGCAGTGTCATCTAATAGTCAAATTCCAATTAGTTATTCTGTTACATTCTAATGCAGAGGAAAAGCAATGACATACAGTTCACCATAGAATGTTATAGAAACTGGTGAGTCACTTCCTGTCAGTTAGAAATATCAGGACGTAAACACACAGTAAGTCCAATTTCTGATTATCTGAACTGTTATAAGGTTTGTTTAAAACAATTGACAGCAGTGGTAGTACCCTTGTTTCAATCACTAGGAAAGACTCTATAACATAGGTTTTTATTAGAAGAAAAAAAAAGTTTACTGCTGCTTTAATTGCATATTAACCCCATTTATTTTTAGAGGTTAGTGTTCTTTAACTTTTGCCTTGACACATACCCCAGTGAGAGAATAAAAGAGACACCATGTACAGATTATACAAGGTGGAGGAGGATGCTAAGGTGTGATAAAGAAGAGATGACTTCTTCAGTGTGGTCACCTCTCAATGTTCTTTGCTATTGTATGGAGCCAATGCATAAAGATTTATCCAGCTTAAGAAATCTTCAAGGATAGACTCCATAGAATGACAGCAGAATTGGAGAGTTTATAAAACTGCAGGAATGATCTCCTCTGTATCACACCTTAGTATAGAATGCCCCTGGATGCAAATGCACTAAGAACTACTACAGCAATCCGGTTGCAATAAAGATAAAATGAAACCTCCCCATATTCCAATTAATTTAAATAGGGATGTTAATCAATTGAGTGGCAGATAGGTCTGCAAATAATTACAAAGCCCCCATTTAAATCAAAGGGAATACTTGTTCCCAACGGTTCTACTTACACCAGCCTCCCTGCGTTACTTGGGCTATTTATCCTAGGATATATAGATTAAACAGTCAGACAGTTACAAAAACGTTTCATTGTACCATGCTCATATGGAGAAAAGGTCCCCGCATCAATGTTGATATATGGGTCGATCTTGATTGAAGTGACATGCAGAGAACTGGATTTCAAGATGGTCCCAATGCTGCTAGCAATGATCCCTTTCCCAATGCCAGAGATCACACCTCCTGTCACCAGGATATACTTCATGCTATATTTTGAGGACAAATGATCTACAGGTGAGTACGTAATGTCAAAAACAGGCACTGACTCAAACAGTATCAAACAATATATGCATTTAGCACAGAAACAATTAGAGGAGGCATGCACAAAATAACTATATGAGTAGTGGATACTACTCATATAATTATATGACTAGTGGATACGGGGTCCACTATGAACCGTGTTCACAAAACATGGAGAGCGTATGTACGAAATTATACACTGTCTCCGCGATTCTTCTCAAACAAACAATCATCCTTTCTCCACACGTAAGGGCACATTCTCTAAATACCATATAATCACCCCAACTCCATCATGTTCTCGTATCACCCCTAAACCAGGTCAGCCGCAAATATACCCAATATTACCTGTCTGATACACGTATGCCGGTCACGATGTTTATGGTTGAAGCTCTTGCCGGACCCACGTGCACCGAAGGACTAGAAACCAACAATAGCAGTGGTGTACTGAGCGGCACCCGACTTCCGGTGACAGTAGAGGAAACCAGTAGCTAAGGAAGGACAGACGTCTGTTAGTTGGGGTAGGGATGTAATTAGTCATTTACATCATTATTTACCATTAATACAACATATTTTAATAGTGATATGAATTAACAAGTCCAATTCTGTGCTATAAGGCAGCCAGTGATAATCATTTCAACTTTCCCAATAACTGACTTATTTTCAGGCATGTTTTGCTGCCATTTGGATTAAGATAGGTCAGCTGACAAAAGTAGAACTTGACAGAGCTAGGTGGAATATGATGGTGCTTAATAAATAAAAGATAATATAATGTCTTTTTTTCCATTATTTTTGAATTAATCAACTAATGATGTATGCTACAGGTTTCCAAAAACCCTAAAATAAAAGATACCATTCTATATACTTTTCTGAGCTTTTGCATCTAGCACAGTATAAACACTTTGAACAGTTTTAGATTTTTTTACGTGTTTAGCACTGCATTCTGACCTGATTAGCAAGCAGTTATGTGTCAGACTGTCTCCATCCGAGACTATTGCACTTGCAAATAGCTATTCTCATGAAATGAGAATTTTAGACAATCAGTGTGCAGGTCTGTTCAGACCATACAAGCAAAACAGAAAGAAGCGGATCTGCTGAGTTCATTTTGCTAGCAACACGGATGAATCCAAGCACAGGAGTGATTGTAGACATAATTGGCATGTATGCTCAAAATACATTTGGAAGAACTATTGGGCACATCAATTGCTATAAGGCGGAAAAATAAAAGTTCTAAAGACTCCTATTGATGTAAATTGAGATTGTAACACATTGAATGCTAAAGGTCTCCATTAACATCGAATGGTTTAAATCAATATTGAACACTTTGAGTGCTAGATGGGTACGCAACGTTTACCCCACTGACACTCAAAGGGTTAGGACAATAGGATATGTCGGCTCTCTCCCATAACGCAATTCGTTTGCCACATAATTCGTCCAATTTTTTGTAACATACAGCCCTGTGTTACTCAATGACACTTTATTTTCAGAACAATATCTGGCTATATAAAGGAGTGAATGAGGTGTTCTTGTTTCGGTTTTCCATTCTGTGCTGCGTGGTGAGCAAAATGTGGCCCTCCGATCGTCTCTGGACCTTAAAATCATTTTTAGGAAGCTGAGGGTTTAAGGCGTTATAACCTTAAATTTGCATTATTTTCACAACCCATTGTTAACCTTCCTCTACTATACTATCAAATAGAGGCGTGGCTTTAGGCAGTCTTCCGCCTTCCTCTAGTCGCTCATATTTTACGTCATCCACGCGCCACACGTGTCGTTCAGCTGCTTAAAGGAACCGCGCGCACTTACGAAGTAACAGGGAAGAGGAATTTGTGTTAACGGTAGGTCTTTAGCAGTCGGTGACGTGAATTTTCGTGACAGATTTGCCCGCCAGAATATGTATACATATGTTTAGTAATATATGAGAACGGTCATAGTGTACGCATTAAGTTGGTAAGCTCTTACATTTAACCGGTTCAAATCTGAAATGCATGTTTCAAGACTGTGCTAGAATCAAGGAAACCCTGCATTTGCATCTTTTTTCATATGTGTACATACCTTCCAACATTTCAAGTTACTAAAGAGTGACACTTTTATTTTAGGGTTGTTGCTGTGGGCGGACATTACTGATCATTTTTAGGCTATTTTATGATCTACTGACACCTTCTTGTGTAATCTAATAAATGACTTGTAACAAGACCAAAATATTTTACTTACACAGAATAACTTATAAACACACACACACACACACACACACACACACACACACACTCTCTGATTCGTCTATAAACAGTAATGTGAGTTTTATTGCTGTAGAGCAGTATGATACACGTATATACACACCACCAGTCTGATCCCCCTAAAAAGAGGGACATCAGTGTGGAAAAGAGGGACAGGGGGATTTGGTTCTAAAAGAGGAACTGTTACTCCTAAAGAGGGACCCTTGGGGAGGTATGAGTGTATTTGGTTAGAGATGAGCTTTGGACAGTCTACTGTAAATAATCTAAGGTGCAGTATATTGGTACAGTACTGAGTTTTATTGGATATGAGTCTCCTCTATCTATTTTTATAGACTGCCATGAAAGGCAAGAAAACCCTCAAGAGGAATATTCCTACGGAGGAAAGCAATGGAACTCCTGACGTGAAGAAACCTAAATGTGAGTCTTTAACTTACAACAAAGTACATAGTGTAGGTTGGTCTTTAAGAAAACTGATACTGTTGACTCTGTACGTATGCAAAAGATGTACATTTTTGAGGCAGGCCAAATTGTACCACAGCAATCAATTCCCCCTCTTCTCTGTAGAAAGATTCTGATATACTGAGGGGGTGGTAAATGGCAGATGGGTTTAAAGATACTTATTTTTTGACCTTACTATTCAATAAAGGGGGGGGGGACTTTTAACTAGATTTATAAGATGAATACGAAGGTAAAGAATTTTAAAGATGCTTTGCACTATAAAAAAAAAAAAAAAAAAAAGTGTGTGTATATAATTACATCCGTTCTTGTAATGTTTAGCATTTAGGCTGCAGAAACAAACATGCTGCATATACACGATGGGAAATTACTTGGAGAATCTTTGTTTCAGAGATTTAGGAGTACTGATAGACTGCAAGAGCAAACAGGGTAATAATCCTGTATAAAAAGGGGCTATAGATTTACTTCATGGGAATATAATTCTACATCTATTTAAATTCCTTGATAAGGTCTTGCCTGGAATATGGAGTACAATTTTGAGCACCAGTTCTTAAGAGACTGGTGAAATGGAAAGTGCAGAGATGTGTCACAAAACTGATAAAGTGATTGGAGGATCTAACTCAGAGTAGCTAGACTAAGTTTGTTTACATTCTGTAAGAGACATTTAAGGGGTTATATGATTACCATTTAGAAATATACTTGAGATAAATACAAATAACTCTCTAAGCAATGATTTACTGAAAGAACTGAGCATCAATTAAGACTAGAGGAAATGTGTTTCCTACTGAAACAAAGGCAGGGATATTTTTACAGTAAGGTTTTGCAACTCTTTGCCTTGGCATGCTGTTTTTGCAGATTCTGTATTTGCTTTAAGAGAAAGCAATGGATACCTTTCTAGCTCAGAAGAGCATTGAGCGTTATGACACACCCAGTTTAACTGGAAGTGGCTTCACATGTTTGTGTTTTCCCCTGTCTTCTGTTTGAATCAGCATGGCTGATATAGCATGAACTTGATGGATGAAAGTCTTTTTCAGAACCATCAACTGTTTCCCTCTTAATTAGATTATACAAATGGCATAGCTTGACTGCAAGTAGGCAGTCTACGGCTATACAAGCCTGAATGCACCCAATCCCGTTGGAACTTGCATAGTTAGCACCTGGATGGGAGACTGCGTGGGAATACTAGGCGCTGTAGGCTTGACTTGCCAGTAGGGCAGAGGGGGGGCCTTGAGGTCTGAATGTAGGGTAAACATGCGAGTCACCGCTGTATTTTTGGTGGATGGCTACAGGGCATAAAGGGAATCCCTGAAGCATTGAAAACATCCATGTTCCAGAACATCTATCTGAAGGTTAGAGGACTTCCTATGTGAGGCGAGCCATAAGCAATGGCTTGTCTGATCTGGTGAATCTAAAGAGTGAGTTTGCAGGAACACTGCAAGTCTACTTCAACCTATTGGCAGAATAGTTTATTTTAAGGGATTGAGTCAAACTAGGATATCATGATTCGCTGAGCCTAAATCATGATGTTAAAGGGTTAGAATACATACTGTAGGGTTTATTCTTCCACAAAATTCTTTTCACCATAGCTTTGTTCCAATAGTGAGTTCCTTTCCCATAACTGCACTATTCCATACCTTCATCTACTCTTCTTCCAAATACTGGTGCTGCCCTAGACCATATTGTTTGACATGACTGGTCTAGAAGATGCCATTAGAGATGCTTAAATCCAATTTGAGAACTGAAATTATCTCTGAAGACAAATGTCAAACCACTCAAAGGTTAAGTAACTGTACCTCATCCTTCAACCAGTTTAATATCAAAGTACACTTTTCCTTGTGATTTATGTTGGGAGATTTATAAACCGGGAGTTATAAAGTGTCTGTCTGTAAAATTGTCACAAAGCACATAAGGATGTGCATAAATGTCTAGAGACTTTTCTGTTTACTTGAAAAGCAGAATAGAAATGATCTTGTCCAAATAAGAAGTGTCATTGTATTTATAAAGAAATTCTTTGATTGCACCAAAAATAAAGTGAGTTTTTAGTAAATCTTAACACCAAGTATAACCTGTTCTTAAAGTGTTAGTAATGTCCAAGTAAAAATACTTTGCATTGTGTAGAGCTGAAAAATTTGAACTGACTGCAATAAAGTCTCTCTCAGACCGCTATGGTTTGAGATATACATGCATTCAAAGTTTGACGTTTCCTGCTGTCACCTGTAAAGCAGTCAGCTGAGACGCAATCGTGTTATTTAAAATGAATATCTTCACTGGAATGGTCTAAAGTGTGCATGCAAGCCAGGCACGCTTTTTAGACCATTCCAATGAAATAATTCATTTTAAATAACGCAATTGCGACTCTGTTGCAGAGCCTCCGTGTCGGCAGACACTGATTTCCGGCTGACTGCTTTACAGGTGACAGCAGGAAACGTCAAACTTTGAATGCGTGTATATCTCAAACAATAGCTGTTTGAGAGAGACTTTTTTGCATTCAGTTCAAATTTTTCAGCTCTACACAAGGCAAAATATTTTTACTTGGACATTACTAACACTTTGTGTGTGTGTGTGTGTGTGTGTGTGTGTGTGTGTGTGTGTGTATATATATATATAAATATAATTTGGGGGGGGGGGGGGCGTTTGTAACAGTGTTCAGTTGCAGATTTACTCAGACAGATATATTTATAAAATGTAATAATGTTTGCCAAATGTTGAGGGGGTAGTCCAGGTGGCTGTCTTACAGATCTCTAAAGGAGAAGTGTCTGCTTTCTTTGGCCAGGAGATAGCTATAGCTCTGGTAGAATGTGCTTTTAGTCTGAGATTTCTTGACCAGCTTCTGTGAATGACATTCTAATACAGTCCTGATCCATTGTGCAATTTAAGTTTTGGTAGCTACTGAACCATTGAATTGACCCTGGAAATAGATAATTTATTTACCTGATTTCCTAAATTCTTCAGCCCTCTTTTTCAAGTCTATGTAAAGGGCTCTTACCAAACCCATATTATGGAACGGTCTCTTAGCTTGGTTTATGAATAGAACAGAATTAAGGCAGCATAATCTCCTGATTAAGATGAAAATCAGAGCCAACCTTTCCCATAAAGGTTGGTTTGGTTTTAAGGACTACTTTGTCTTGATGAGAAAACCAAGAAAGGACTCCTGCAGGATAGGGTTTGTAGCTCGTTGACCCTCTGGGCTGAGGTGTTGGCAGTAAGAAAAACTGCCTTCACATTTAGATTCTTTAGGGAAATCTTCACCGTAAGCGCAAAGGATTGGACTTTTAGATATTTGGTCTAAGACCAAATTCAAATCCCGGGGTGGGGTGGAGTACAATGTCTCCTAGTAGGTCAAATCTTAGTAATTGCCTTGAAGTACTTTTTATGAGATCCCTTTTTACAGGTTGTATAGCTAAATAGCTGATAATACAGAAATCTGTACCTTTTTTAAATAAGGAAGTCCAGCATGAAAACCATCCTGCAGAAAATCTAAAATTTTGGAAACAATAATTGTAAGATCTTGTGGATGCTTTGACTTGAACCAGGAAGTAAAGGTTGTCCAGACCCTGGAATAACCTTTGGAAGTTGACTGCTTTCTTCCAGATATAATGGTGCTGAAGACTGCATCAGACAAACCTGTTCTTTAACATGAGCCTCTCAACCTCCAAGCCATCAGTTCAAGCAGGTGGGACTTGTGAGCTTATCTGCCCATTAGCCAACAAATTGGGCAACATAGGGAGCTGCCAAGGTGGGGCTCCTGACATTGTTACTAGGAAAGAGTACCAGGCTCTCCTGTGCCACTTGGGAGGGATTTTATTATTAATCTTTTATTTTTATAGTAGCAACTTATTCCTCTGGCTTCAATTGTCACAATTTCACACTCTGGGTCTGCAAGATGAGTCCCTTTTCTCAGATTATTCTTCTGTATCCTACTTTTTGGGTTTAATGAAGAAGGGGTATCTTCTGGAATGCATTGCCAGAACCTTTGTTCCAGAATTTAAAAAAAAAAAAAAAAAAAAAAAAAAAAAAATTTAGTTGGATAGGTTGCAGATGTTGCTTCACCTGAGTTGTGGAGGAAAGGTTCCCCAGGAGCTCTATGAACTCTTGAGTAGTATACAGTAGAGATCTCTTGAAATGTCGAATCTATCTTATGATTCTGTCCGTAAGCTGCACTATACCTTGCTGGGTGTTTAGAATGAGTCCCAGAAATATAATTCTGGTATGGAAGAAGTGGACTCTTCGTAAAGGCCCAAACAGATGAGTCGCAAATTGAAAATGTTGGTTATCTACTGCAAATCTTCGGAATCCATGATATGGTCTGTCGGGAACTTGATATGTATCCCTGAGATCTGTCTGACGGGATGGATCCTGGGAACACTGTGCTTATTATGGATGATGATACCATCTTGAAATGTGTTCTGTGAAAAAGCTTGTTCACTCTGAAGGATAGGCACTGGTTCTGTAATCCTGTTTGATAGCATTCTTCTCTTCAAAGGCTGGCTATTTCTTTTGTAGGAATTCTGGACTGCAAAACTAGATTGTAACTTGACATGCTGAAATTCTAGCGGGTACCCTAGATCTAGACCTTGATGAACCCATGGATCTGCCTCCGCCAAGATTTCCCAAGCTTAGAGACTCGTTATGCCCCTTACTGTACCGTGAAATAGGGCACGCGTCTCTTCATTGGAAGTGTTTCTGGGAATATTCCTTCCTGTGGACCCCCTCGAAGTCTGATTTAGCAGGCGAATGATGGCAAAGGATGCAGCGCATGGAAAAATTAGTAGCCTCTTTCATAACTTATACTTTTATCAGCTTGGATCTTGAAACAGACAGCTCTATTTTGCCTTCTAGGCCCACTAATCAGATACTTCATAGTATGGGCCATACAGGCCACTGTTGTTGATACTTTCGTGTTATGACCCAATACTGCGAATTGTCTCCTGAGAATGCGGTCTAGTTTCCATTCCATAGGATCCCTAAATGATGTTCCATCATATTAATGGAAGAGTTGTACATCTTGCCAATTGAGCTACAAGGGTGTCCATTTTGGGAGGAGAAATCAAAGCTGTAACTTTCATGTTTAAAAGGATACATCCTGGTGAAGTGTGGCGATACATTTAGATTTTGTTCCTAATTTCCTTTCCGAATTGACTAAATCCAGAATGGATTGTATGGGGAAAAATGAGACATCCCTTAGGTTTGAGAGACTTGGGTCTTTATGAAGAGCTTGACAAGATTATCCACCTTGTTCAGGTTCATCCATCAATTCCCCTTCCTCTTCAGATGAGAGATCTGATTTCAGGATTCCATAGACTAGGCTCCATTGCTGCTTCTTCTAAACTATGGGAGGAAGTACCCTACCTGGGTCCAGACATTTCTGGAACACATGACCTGTCGTCCACTAGTAAGAAGTGCTCACCGCATCATGACTTCCATTCCTTTCTGTTTTGAGGTCTTTGTCAAACTTTCTAGAACGACTGAACAGCTAATCTTGTAGGAGGGGGCAGCAACCATCATGTAGGTCTCTGAGGTAGCATCTATATTGTGTGAAGACTATATATAATGTATATAATCCACTAGCCAATGGCGAGTGAAAATTCAGCCCTGGCGAGTAGAAATTCAGCCCTGGTGAATATAATATTTTCTCTCTATTACATACAGTGGTGTGAAAAAATGCTGTAAAGTAAGAATGCTTTCAAACATAGACATTAAAATATATATGTCTAATATAATTTTATCATATAATCAATTAACAATGCATAGTGAGTGAACAGAAGAAAAACAAACTAAATCAAATCAATATTTGGTGAGCCTTCGACAAACTGCCTTCTGCTATAGCCAAATATTTTACATTTTGACTCCTCAGTCCAGAGCACCTGCTGCTATTTTTCTGCACCCCAGTTCCTGAGTTTTCATGCATAGTTGAGTTGCTCTTCAAAAGAGCTTGGACAGCACATCTTGAAACCCCTGTCTGCATTGACCTTTCTACCTGGGAGAGACCTTGCTGATGCAATAGAACTACCTTGTGTCTTGTTGCTGTGCCCAGTTTTATTCCTCCTACACAGCTGTTTCTGTTTGTTGTGTTTAACCTACATATTAAATTGATGATCAGTAGCACCTGTAAAGTATAACTGTTTAACCCCTTAAGGACCGGCGCGCGCGCGCGCACACACGCGTTCGGCACTTGAGGACCACAGGGTGGGTTTTTTGCTTCCGGGATCCCTGAACTCCACACCGTGCCAGGACCGTCACGGCGGTCCGACACTTAAGGACCAGTGTCGGTCCTGGCACGGCAATGGTCCTTAAGGTGTTAATCATGCACCAGATCTATATGCCTGCAAAACTCCTGACTATGCAAGTGTACCTAGAAGAATGAATTTTGTTTTTTGAAGTTAGTGTGGACACACCAAATATTGATTTGACTTAGAAAAGATTTTTCTCCTGTTCATTTTGTTAACCCCTTCAGTGCCAGAGGCTTGGGCCATTTCCTGTCCCCTGCAGGCCAGACACTTTTTCAGCAGTTTTGCTATCCTTCTGTTTATGCTTGATTTCCTCTGGGGATTTTTAGTTAAATATGGAAAACTATATTGTTGTTTTCAGAACGAATTGAGCTTTCTCGTGGTACCTTACATGAAGAGAATTTTACATCGTGCAAAAAGCTATGATGTCATAATGACAAAAAAAGTGAATTTACTTATTTTGCTAAAATCACATATGTATCAAAAACATTTTACCTTGATTGAAAAAGTTTCAATTATTTGAAAAAGCCCCGAGTCCCCCAAGTAAAAAAAAAATACCAAATTTGTATAGTTTTACCTACGTCCATGGCTAGCATAGAGCCCTAATCACCAGCAGCGCAAAATGACATTTTCAACTTTATAAACTAAAATGCGCATTCTAGGGTTTTTGTGGTAAATCTACCCTGAAACAGTGGAATAACTATATAAAACTATATATTTCTGAAAAGTAGACACCCTGCCGCATCTAATGAGGGGTAACTTGCCTTCTTACCCCAAGCTTGGTGTGCACAAATGCCTCCAGAAGATGGCGCTAATGAAAAAAAAAAAAGGCATTTTCTTACATTTCTGCCCCTTCAAATGTACTAAAATGCTTGAAAACCATGGCATTTCCAACTGTATTCATTAGCTAGTGCTCTTAGGAGAAAAATGACACCCCATTGGTATGAGTTTAACTACCTCAGGGGGCGCTAGAAGTGCAAAACGACACCTACTACAACCTCAAATTTTTCTAACATTTTCTCAAACGTTACTTGTCTGTACACAAATGGTTATAACAACTACAGAAGTGAAGAAAGGGTACACAAACCATACCATTTTGAAAAGACACCCTGCCGCATCTAATGATGGGTGACTTGCCTTGTTACCCCAAGCCTGGAGTGCACAAATGCCTCCAGAAGGTGGCGCTAATGGGAAAAAAAAGGCATTTTCTTACATTTCTGCCCCTTCAAATGTACTGAAATTTGTGAAAACCATGGCATTTCCAACTTTATTCATTAGCTAGTGCTCTTAGGAGAAAAATGACACCCCACTGGAATGAGTCGATTGGCTGGGAGATCAATACCTGGGAGGACATGAGGAGTAATCCTCATGTCCTCCCAAGAGTGCCAGGCTGCATTTCAGCTGAAATGCGGCCACTGCCAGCCGGTTATACCGGCTTAAACAGTGATCGCATTTTAGCTGTCAAATGTACGAGCGTGGCACAGCAGGTACAGCTGTGCTCACTCGTACATTTGTACCCACCTGGCACTCTAGGGGTTAAATGATAAATATAAACTAATAACTGGTCTATTTTTTTACAGCTCTTTTCACACCTGCCTAAAACCTTTACACAGTGTGTGTATAATATAATTCCCACCAATGCATATTAAGTGTTACTATCCATTCAAGCAATATCTTATTTTATTAAAGGGATAGTAATAAATTAAACAAGCCCAGCTGGATCTCTCAAACCTTTATGGTTTGAGAGAGATCCGCTTTCAAAGTTCCCCCTCCCCTGATGTCAGCACTTTAGCTGACTGCTGGGGATTCTGGTCCTGGGACCGGCAGAGGCTCTTCAGCAGAGCTGAGATCACGTTACGGAAAAAAGAAATCCGTCACTGGAATGGTCTTCTACATGTGCTTGGTTTCATTAATGCGATCTCGGCTCTGCTCCAGAGCATCCACTTGTTCAGGGACCAGATTCCCCTGCAGTCAGCTAGAGCGCTGACGTCAGGGGAGGGGGAACTTTGAAAGCGGATATCTCTCAAACCATAAAGGTTTGAGAGGTGCTGCTGGGCTCGTTTAAATTTTTTTTTTTTTTTTTTTTTTTAACAAAGCATGGAGAGAGATTCCCTTACCTGTGTCACGGATGCACTGCATGATCAAAAAAGGCATAAGGAGACATCTTGCCATACACATGGTGAAGCCATTCTTTGTTAAAAAGGAGGCCTACAATAACAACCCTACCTTACTATGGACAAAACAACCCAATTGCTTCTTCAAATTTTGACCTTGTGCCTTTGTTTTAAAGGGTTAGCAACGTCTTATTAAAATAGCATGTAATATTGTAGATATTAAAAAAGAAAAAATAAATTAACTGGTGCAAGTCCAGTCTATCAAACGTTTTCTAATTTGAGAGATAAAGTTTTAAATCCCCCCTCCTTCACTGACATCAGTGATCTAGCTGACAGGAGATTAGTCATGCGACCAGCTGGCGGCTCTTCAGCAGAGGCAAAACAGGAAATTGGAAAGGTGTACAAAGTGTGCTTGCAAACCAGGCACACTCTGTAGACCATTCTAATGAAGTATTTCTTTTTAGATATCTCTACTCTGTTGAGGAGCCGCCGGCCAGTCCTAGGATCTCCTTCTGTCAGTCAGAGGTGGACGATGTCTGTGAAAGGGGAGGGGGAACTTGATCAACATATCTCTCAAAACTATACATGTTTGAGACAGGAGTTTATAAAATGTCTAAGAAAGAAGGCACATACACACTATTGTAGATATTACATGTTAAAGGGATAGCAATACTTAAATTTACAACTTTTTTTTTTTTTTTTCATTTATTTATTTTTTATTAGAGGGCTACAAGATTAAAATTGTAAATTTAAGTATTGCTATCCCTTTAACATGTAATATCTACAATAGTGTGTATGTGCCTTCTTTCTTAGACATGTATATATTTTTTTTTTTATATATATATAAAGTTATTTTATAAACTCCTGTCTCAAACATGTATAGTTTTGAGAGATATGTTGATCAAGTTCCCCCCTCCCCTTTCACAGACATCATCCACCTCTGACTGACAGAAGGAGATCCTGGGACTGGCCGGCGGCTCCTCAATAGAGTAGAGATATCTAAAAAGAAATGCTTCATTAGAATGGTCTACAGAGTGTGCCTGGTTTGCAAGCACACTTTGTACACCTTTCCAATTAAGTACTTCTTTTTAGGTAGTGCTGTTTTGCCTCTGCTGAAGAGCTGCCAGCCGGTCGCATGACTAATCTCCTGTCAGCTAGATCACTGATGTCAGTGAAAAGGGGGGGGGGGATTTAAAACTTTATCTCTCAAACTAGAAATGTTTGAGACTGGACTTGCACCAGTTAATTTACTTTCTTTTTTAATATCTACAATATTGCATGCTATTTTAATAAGACGTTGCTAACCCTTTAAAACAAAGGCACAAGGTCAAAATTTGTAGAAGCAATTGGGTTGTCTTGTCCATAGTAAGGTAGGGTTGTTATTGTGGGCCTCCTTTTTAACAAAGAATGGCTTTACCATGTGTATGGCAAGATGTCTCCTTATGCCTTTTTTGATCATGCAGTGCATCTGTGACACAGGTAAGGGGATATCTCGCCATGCTTTTTTTTTTTTTTTTTTTTTTTTTTTTTTTTTTTTTTTTAAAAACAATAGTTCAATGGTCCCCCAGCTTCTTACTTTGCGCTTTCTAAAATTTGGAGCATCAAAGTTCAGGAGGGAGAAATGCTTTAGTTCAAACAACTGTATGTCAGTAGTGATGGGCACTCTTGGTTTACAATTATTTCCCATCTCCAGTGATTGGTCATCATTCTCATGGCTCTGTTGGGGGCTTGGTTTTGACACTTGGCCAAGGAGACGTGGGACAGCTAGGACTGGGAGAAGATGTGATGGAGCGGAAAAGACCTGCACTAGTATCCCTACCGGAGGAGATTGTGCAGGCTGAAGCTGGAGGAATGCACACTGTGTGTTTGGGAGCATCTGGAACTGTGAGTTAAAAGACAGTAAGTGATCTACTTTGTATTTTCTGCTGCCCTGCCTGACAAACTCTTTGTTTTTCCTTTCTACCCTCCCTCCACAAATAGATCTATACTTTTGGCTGTAATGATGAGGGTGCTCTGGGCCGGGACACAACCGAGGAGGGATCTGAAATGCAGCCTGGGAAGGTGGAGCTGAAAGAAAAGGTGGTGCAGGTGTCTGCGGGGGATAGTCACACAGCTGCTCTGACAGAGGATGGAAGAGTGTTTGTCTTTGGATCCTTCAGGGTATGTATGTGAACAGTGTTATTTTCTGCAGTGTGTGTGTCTCTCCCCTCTCCATGGCTTTGAAAGTGTAACACTGGTATACGGTAGCAACACTGGGTCATGCTAACAATCTCTATGTTGTGCTCTGCCTGGCAGGCAATACTTTTATATCATCGTAGTCAGTTGTTGGCACCACCTGTTAAAGGTGTAGTCCCTATCATCCTCAAGTAGCCAGTGTCTAGTTGGAGGTGCTGGGAGTTGTATTGTCCAACAATTAATTACACCTTGTTTACATTGGCACCTTCTGCAGGAGTATGGTAACTTGACCAGGCTTTAGGTCTGATAGGAAATGGGATGCTTAGGGGTCAAGCTACATTATCTCACTTTGCAGTGTTCTCTATTTCCAAAGAAATGTTACAATCTCTTGTGTGTGGTTTTTACATTTTAATTTTATTTTAGGACAATAATGGTGTTATTGGTTTATTGGAGCCAATGAAGAAGAGTGCAGTTCCCATACAGGTGCAAATAAATGTGCCGGTAGTAAAAATAGCCTCAGGTAAGTGAAGCTGGAGAAGGGTTCATGGTGACTGCCTATATCAAGGGACACAATGTGTCTGTCATGGTCTTCATTTTCTTGGCTTTGTCCACAGGGAATGATCATCTTGTAATGCTAACTTCAGAAGGTGACCTGTATACATCCGGGTGTGGAGAGCAGGGCCAGCTGGGACGGGTTCCAGAAAGGTTCACCAATCGTGGAGGACGCAAGGGGCTAGGTGAGTGACTGTGCTTTTCTCCAGTCCTCCTCTCTTCTTCCATTGATGCTTATACTAGAACTCGATCAAATGTAGGTTTTATGTAAGCCATACAAATACAAAATTAACCAGTGCCCCCAAGTAAAGTATAAATGAATACAAATATGTAGAGAAAATAGACTGAAAATGTATTGACATAAAAAGTACTAGAACTGTCTAAAACAAAGCGGAGCAAACAAAAGCAGAGTTGAAGATGTTGTTGGATGACTAAACAGGTGTTGTGCTTTTTAAAAGAGGAATGTGATATGTCTGTGTATAGATGTTTATGTGAATTAATATACTATACTAGTTGAACAGCCCGTTACATGGGCCACAGTGTCACAGCCACCTGGGTGCGGGCAGTCTCTACTGCGCATGACTGCATCACGCGCAGCAGTGTCTACTGCGCATGTCGCGGCGTTGCACACGATTTAGCAAATTATTATATAGGATTGGTGCCTTTCTATGACCAGAAAATCCTAATGTCCTGGATGTTATGATCATGGAGGCAGATGTGCGGAAGATGTATCAATTTCTAACAGTACTGTAGGACCTCAAATTCTGCTCACTGCACATGATTGTAACCCTTTGAAGACCAATGAGGTGTGCAACACTTTGCAGTGTGTTGCACACACTACTAGTTAGGATTAAGTAGGCTTAAGCATCCTGAATGCTGCTGTTTGAGGGGTGGTTGGGGGCTGCCAGCAGTTGCCATGTCTGCTTCTCCTTTAGTATTGCCCTGCCTTTTTAAAGAGTAATGTAAAGAAATACTATAACAGTGAGAGGGAAAACTCACTTGAAGGGATAAGATAAAGTAGAAGAAGCATACCATTTTTGAAGGTAGACAACCTGCTGCATCACTTGAGGGGGTAAAAATGAAAGTGACCTAAAGATAGTGTGTATAAACACTTCCAGAAGGTGGAATGATTTATGGGGGGGGGCGGCACTATATCTCTATCTTTGAACAACCTGGTCATGCCCATCTTGTGATGTAACAGCTCATGCTCCATGACCTCACCAGAGTAGAACAGAAGATCCAAAGCTGGAGTCTATTAGATCCTCTGTGAAATGCTCCAAAGCCACCAAATGAATGCTATGGCATCTTGGGTGTTGTCAGGAGCACTGAGTGCCAAAAGTGTGACATAACCCAAAAATATTGGCTTCATTAAAGGAGCACTAACGTATAAATTTTAGCTTATTATATTAAACTGTGGTATAGGAAAACAGTGTGTGAATAGCTGCATGAATGTGGCTCCTTCTATTCTTCTGCGCATCAAAGAAAAGCCTCCCCTTTGTTTTTTAAATGGAACTTTTAACACCTTGAATGCTATATATCTAATTCAATGTGTTTGAGGCCTCCCTAGCCTTCTAGGGGTTAAAATTATTTTTAACTGGTAGGGCATCATTTGTAACTTTTGTATTTTTACCCTACACTGCAGTCCTCCCCCTCCCACCCCTCAAATAATGCCACTTTTCTTTTGAACATAAGGCCCATATGTTGATACTTGGCATATTTAGGGCAGTTGGAGGTGAATATAGCTTAGGTCAGAAAAGTGTTTGGTTGTATGAGCATCAGCAGTTTAATTATGTAGTTGAGTAGAGGTTTGCTGACCTACTGATTTCTCTCCCTTTTTCTCCACAGAACGATTATTAGTCCCTCAGTGTATCCACTTGAAGGCAAAAGGAAGCGGCCGTGTCCAATTCCAGGATGTCTTCTGTGGAGCGTACTTTACCTTTGCTGTATCCCAGGAAGGCCACGTGTATGGCTTTGGCCTTTCTAACTACCACCAACTAGGTCAGGGCCCCTCCTCCATATTGTACTTTTCTCCATTATGGGTTGTATTTGGACCTTTTTTTCTTCAATGTTCATTCCCTGACTGCGTGTATCCTCTTTCCCCTACTACTGCTCTGTTTTGTAGAGTTATTCCAAGCCTGTTTTTCTTTTACCCAGGGCTGGATTCATGAAGCTACAGAGGAGTAATTCTGGCGCATACCAGCTGTGATGTAGGGGAGGGGACCAATGAGAATTCCCAATTGTTCTAAATGAGGATTTTAATCCCTTGCATGCTTGAAAGTGCATTGCAAAAGCTTAAATCTGCATGCAAAGTAAATATGGGGAATTTTTATTTGTCCTCCGTAAAGTATGTTTTACTCCAGAATTGCTCCTTTTCAGCTTCTTGAATACAGTCTTAGATGTGTAATTCTTGAACAAATAAACTGCATCATAGGGGGACAGATTTAATATATACCCAATGATTTTAAATGTAGCTTTTAATTCTTTGAATTGCACTGGGGACCTCTAGCATTCAAAGTCCCATGAATGCTAGGTAGGAGTTAAATGGTTTTCTTCAAAAATGAGCTGGAGACCTGTAACCTACAAGGGTTATAGGGAGCGTAAATCACTTTTTTTTACATTTCCATCGTCACTTGTTTGTTCATGGGCAGAAAAATCCATGGAGCCCAGAATCTGAAAATGTGGCCTGTGGGTCCTAAATGTTGGATTTTTTTATACACTTATACATCCTTTCACTGGCTTCTAAAACCTATTTGGAACCTTTTAAAAATAAATTATCCTAAAATCTATTGCATATATTTTTCCATTCCTGTTTTTCTGTACCTGTCAGTGAGCTTCCCTAGGTTTGTTTCTAGGGAGCTCTCCTTCAGGACTGGGGAAGCAGCGATGGCAAAACAACATAACAATCCCATCAGTAGAATTTATTTCCAGGCTGTAAGTACAACATACAGAGCACTTAGCTGGTTCAATATGACCTAGTTTAGAAACTAGATGATCATGTCCTGCCGTATGGATTCCCCTGCTCTAAATTGTCTCTTCTTTCCCTAAAGGTACCAAGAGTACGCAGTCTTGCTATGCACCACAAAATCTGACCTCTTTTAAAAACTCCACCAAGTCCTGGGTTGATTTCTCCGGTGGGCAGCATCACACAGTGTGTGTGGACTCTGAGGGTGAGTTGGTGTAAAGGAGAACTCATGAGGATAACCTCAGTTATCCTAATAGGGCCATGAAAGCTTAATGATCCCCATGAATCTTTGCCCTTGTGTAAATCGCCCGCTACACTGTCTTCAATCATTCATGGATGTCACATCCATGGAGGTAAGCAAGAGTTGCTAGCATTATCACATGAACTCCATTTCTGCTCACTGCATTTCAGTGGGCTGCTAGCATCTGTCTTGTCCTCCTCTCTGGGCATGGCATCCAGGGCTGATTTTGAAGATGTTCCTTCCTTAATAGGGTTAGTTCTGTGTTTTCCTCACTCCCCTTATTAAGAAAAGTGAAGGGATATCAAGGGGAATTAGTTATTTCTTTTAAATAAGTATTCAGATGGCCTTTTCCTGTGTTGAGGTTTTAAACTCCTCAAGATCTGAACCAAGCTTCCCAAAATCTGTTGCCTCCTTCATACGTGTAAAAATGATGCTCACAAATGGGTATTTTTCAGGAAAGGCGTACAGTTTAGGTCGCGCTGAATATGGGCGGCTTGGTCTTGGTGAAAATGCAGAAGAGAAGAGTGAACCTACCCCAATTTCTAACCTGCCCAAGATTGCCTCTGTAGCCTGTGGAGCATCTGTCAGCTTTGCTGTGTCTAGAGATGGTGAGTAGATATTTTCCATTACAGACCACCTATCAACAACTATTACGGGACCTCATTCAACTTTATAATGTTGGCCTTTTTTTCCTTTCTCTCCTCTCTAATTTCAGGGCGTGTATTCTCCTGGGGCATGGGCACCAACCAGCAGCTGGGAACAGGTGAAGAAGACGATGTTTGGAGTCCCTATGAGATGACTGGGAAGCAGTTAGAGGGCCGGAAAGTCCTGTCTGTGTCCAGTGGTGGTCAACACACTGTTCTACTAGTGAAGAATAGCAGCTGACCTCCAGTGACTCTGGAGCAGCAAGAACCAGCCTAGCCTGTCAATCAAGCAAAGCGTCTTTCTGCAGTACTGCCTATTGTACCACTAGTAAACCTTTTTAATTGGACTTTTTCACAAAAGGCCTCGGCAGAGTTTGGCCATCTCCAACAGGACTCTGTACTTGCCCTTCTATCGTGCTCTCTCAACATACCACCACCACCCTTTCAATATCTGTTTTTATCCTTTTCTCTGTGTAGGATCCTCCCTCAGTCCTGCCATTGTTATGGCTGTCTAACTACCTTGTGTTTGTAAATGTTTGCTTGGATTAAGCCTGATTAATTCTAGGGCTTGCTATTTAAGTGATAGATCTGCATCACACTCTTAAACACTGTTTGATCAGTTAATGAAGTCTCATTCATTATTCCCTTTTGTGATGCTGAACATTCCTCTTCGGAAAGGGTTGATTCAGAGGAATGATTTCTGGAGCTGGGATTGCCAAGGCAACCCTGCTGGCAATATGCCTGTTGACTCTACCCCCCCTCCCCCCTTGTACTGTAGCTGGTACTCATAACTAGTTTACAAGGTTCATAAACAGGAAAGCTTCTCAATTGCCAGATCGCAGAGCTGCCGTGGAAACACCAGCTTTGGCAGAAGGCTGAAATTACCCTTCTAATGAGAAATGATTGATGTCACCATAACTAATTTGAGTGGCTAATGAAATGACCAGATACAGCATTTTTAAGTGTGTGACTGAGATCAGTCTGTCTAGAATGTCAATCGATTGAATTGTCCATTGTTTTAATCGAAGTACTCTCTCTTTATCATCTCTGGTCATTAAAGGGTTATGATGTGTGTCCTCCATCTTTTTAGTTACAATTTCTCTTCAGTTATGTGGTATCTTTGCCTTGTTGTAATATCTCCCCTCCCCAGTTTGCATTTATCTCACCTGCCTGTAATCATTCTCAGGCCTGCAGACTTGTAAATCTCCCTCCCACCTCTTTTAGGGGATAATTATTGGACAGTGATTTTATTTTGAATATACCTCATACGAGGAGGAAAAAAAAAAAAAAGCAAATTGCTTTTATTTTTTTAAAATGAGTTGTGTGTTCCTCTACAGATGGATGTATATTGCACTGGGAAATCTTATTTTCGTTTCCCATAAATTTAATCTATTTTCCTTTTTATAGGGACATGAAACTACTTTTAAATTGTTCTTTGGAATAAATCTGGTTTTTCAAAAAATTTGTCTTGTCTTTGCACTGTTAATGCTGTTCATCGAACTGTAGACCTTGTCAAAAGCTCCATTTAATGAAAAGGGAATTTTATGTTTACCCCTTATGGTGCAGTTGGTTTATTCCAAAACTTAACATAAGGCCCTATGTCTGAAGAGTTACTGGTTTAGGATGCTGACCTGACAAAATGAAGACCTAAACTGGAGTCGACTTGTCACTTTTATAAGTTCTTAGTTTTTGTTTGAAGATTGTACATGAGTCAAGTGCTTTAAACATTGTGAACAAACATTAAAAACACATGCAGTCACAATGTGTATTAACAGAACAAACTCAGCAATGATGTTGAAAGGGTGGATGCTGTCTCACTCCAGTGTTCCACGCTATAGAAATGGAATCCAAAAAGTGATAGCACTCCAATGGAAGAAAAGGTACAATTACCTCATAAACTGTATTTAAAATAAAACCTGAAGAGGGGGAAAAAAAAAAAAGTATCAGAGCTCCAAATAGTCTTGCTCATTTTACAATAAAAGTAGACTCCTAGTAAATTATTAAATTCTACTTTCTCTGTCTTCCAATACAGGTTACTGGTAACTTTGGGTAGGCGATCCACCCTTTAAAGTAGGCAGGAACAATTCTAGAATTGCAGGGGGTGGAGCCTACCTTCCCTGCTTGGCTGCAGCTAGCCAACCAGCTCCAGAAAGTTTTGTTCCTTGGTTAAGACACAGGCAAGAAAACAGTTCTGCTATAGTTTTAGCAAATATTATATTTTTATATTAGAAATACCACCATTAGGCAGATTATCATGACTGACAATGCCCTTAAATGTGGCTAGCTCTGTATCCAGGTGCTTTTTGTGGACCTTAAGCCCTGAGGGGGAAAACCTTGATTCCAAGTGCTTTCCCAGGAGTTACCCACTGAGATTTCTTGCTACATGGTAATCTGACGACAGAAGATCGTCAGGAAAGGTGAGAAACCCTTTGAGTACTGCAGGTCCACATGTCCCACAGTGCCCCTCCGCACAGGAGTTTTTCCTTAGGAATTCTTATTGCACACTCCTGCACCCATTGTGTCTATCTGTATGTCTGTTGGGTGTTTGGAGCAGGTTTATGTGGTAACTTAACCCTGTAGCTGCTGGTTTGCATCTTGGGGGGAGGGGGGGTTATTGTCACGTTTCCTGCTGGGTTCAGTGTGTTTTGGGTCTTCTAACTTGTTCTAGTGATGTCTCGTGTAATTTCATTTCACAGTTTTAACTTTGACGAATTTGAGTTAAAGGCATGCTTTACTGCATAGATGCCATTGCTCCATTCACTCCTTCACGTGCTCCTTTCTGATTGTCTCCCGCCGCGGTAGCAGTTTTGTGCCTTTTCTAGAACACGTATCCTACACAGGGCTTGGACTCTCCTCTGTAGGTTAACCCTTCGCCTGTCAGATAAGTGTATTTTAGCGATTTCTGGGGTGAAATTTTAATCTTTCACACTGTAATTGGGTGATTCATTATACTATAATGGTTTTGACACAGAATGTCTAAGCCGTTGGGACCAGGCCTAAGACTAAGGACGCTGGGGTCACTGTGTCCCCTATTGTGCACTGTTCCTCATGTCATTCAGGGTTACCTAGAGAATTCTCAGTTCACTTATGCCCAGCATGTTCTGATTTCCCTGAGTCTATCCCAGGGACAGCCCAACCATGCATTAGAGCCAGTTTGGGTGCAAGAGTTCAAGGCTTCTACTAGGGACCTTAGGTCTAGATTGCAACTCTTTCCATCTCAGTTACAGGGGGGTTTCCATTCATGGCAGAACCCCTCAGTCAAATTCTCCCCTGCCTAAACCGCAGGGAGTACCTGACTTATCGGATTCATCTGAGGAGGAACTGTTGGTGGATTCAGATGTTGAGGAATGTTCTGCTGTGGGTTCCTCTGTGTTATGGGGACCCCTTTGAGGCTCATCCTGAGCCCTCTGTGGAGGGCCTGATCAGGGCTGTCTTGACTACCCTAAATATTCCCTTAGTTCAGGAGGTTTCTTCAGATCCTTCTGATGTGTTTCAGGAGCCTAAAAAGCTCTTTACTTGTTTTCCACCTAATCCCACTCTTGACTGCCTTGTGTCTGAGTGGAAATCTGCAGACAGGAAACATTCTGTGTCCAAGAAATTTGCTAAACTTTCTCTTTTCTGAGGCGGCGCTTACTTAGTGGGTTCATCCCACCCCCAAAGTTTGGATGCTCCTATCTCCAGGCTATCTAAGTCTACTGCCTTACCAGTTTCTGATGCGTCATCTATGAAAGACTGGACTGACAAACTTGAGGTTTCCCTCAAGTCCATTTTTGCCACTGCTGGGACTGCCATGCATCCAGCATTCGCTGCGGCATGGGTTAACTGGGCCATTGCGGTCTGGACTGAACAGCTCACTCTGGCTGTCCGTCAGGATGCTCCTACTTCAGATATGTTGCATTGCACCTTGCCAACATTTGAGGCCCAGCACTGTTTCTGCTGCCTTATTTGATGCCAGCCATTTGGTGGCTAGGGTTTCCACCATGTCTGTGATTGCCAGATGGGCTCTTTGGCTCAAGATCTGGTCTGCTGACACTGCTTCCAAGAAAGCCTTGCTCTCCTTGCCTTTTCAAGGCACATCATTGTTTGGGCCAGATCTTAAGGATCTTACTAGTGAGGCCACAGGGGGTAAAAATACCCTTCTGCCTTTGGTCCCCAGGAAGAAAATCCCTCTCAAGCATAATCGTTTTTTTTTCATTCCTTCCAGACTGAGACATGACTCGCCGAACCCAGGGCCCCACTCTGCTGTGGGTGGCTGTTTGCGTCACTATCACAGTGTCTGGGAGGATTCAGTGGCAGAACCTGTGGGTTTTACAGGTGGTGACGGAAGGGTACAGGATCCCTTTCATTTTCCTTCCTCCCTTTCGCTTTTTCCCTTCTTGTACGCCTCAGGGTGCAGAGAAACGCTGTGTGTTCAACGGCGCTATTCAGGCTCTTCTGGACAAGGATGTTCCAGTTCAGGACAGAGGTATGGGTTTTTACTCAAACCTCTTTGTGGTCTCCAAGAAGGACGGCGGGTGTTGTCCCATTTTGGATCTGAAGGATCTCAATTCCTTTGTGATCAGGACTCATTATCATCAGGAGTCCCTAAGGGCAGTGATTGCTGCTATGTCCCCCGGGTGAATTCCTTGCATCCCTGGATCTTCAGGACAGGTATCTACTAGTGATGAGCGAGCACCCCAATGCTCGGATGTTCGGGTGCTCTGACCGAGCACCCCCTGAGGCTCGAGTGCTCGGCCGAGCACCCGAGCCCCATTGAAGTCAATGGGAGGACTCGAGCATTACACCAGGCACCCCCTGCTCTGATGAGGGGAGGGTGCCTGGTCCATAGGAAAAGAGCAGAAAAAGATGGAAACACTACAGAAATGGTTCAGGGACAGCATAGGGAGGATGTCTGGATGCACCTTGGACTCCAACATCGCTGCTGGGAACGATCTTTCGCCCGTAGTACGCCATTTTTACAGACTGACCGTAAAACACACAAAAAGGAAAATAAAAACGACTTTAGGCGAAAAATTGTTACCAAACAGTATTTGCTGTATATTTACTTGTATATCATCTGCAAATTCTCCCAAAAATTTCATCGATTTTCTGAAGTGAGGCCATGATTAAGAGGGAAACGTGCGCAGAGGCAAATTATCCCAAAAATTTCCTTGATTTTCAGAACTGAGGCCATGATTAAGAGGGAAACGTGCGCAGAGGCAAATTCTCCCAAAAATTTCCTTGATTTTATTGAACTGAGGCCATGATTAAGAGGGAAACGTGCGCTGAGCTGACCATCTAAAACATTATGGGTGAGGGTCTGCTGCAGAGCTGACCATCCTAAACATTATATGCGAAGGCCCGCTAGTGAGCTGACGCTATAAAACATTATATGAGAGGGCCCGCTAGAGAGCTGACCCAATAAAACATTATATGAGAAGGCCCGCTGGTGAGCTGACCTATATAAAAATTGGCAAACAGGGCCCGCTGGTGAGCTGGCCCTATATAAAAATTATATCACAGGGCCCGCTGGTGAGCTGGCCCTATATAAAAATTATATCCCAGGGCACGCTGGTGAGCTGGCCCTATATAAAAATTATATCCCAGGGCATATGGAAGAGGAGGAGGAGGATGAGAACATTAAGAGTCAACCATATACCCGTTTTTGGGGTGGAAGGGGTGAATGGGAATACAGAGTATTCCCATCATTGTAAATAACATATATAAAGTGAGTTTATGTTCCCCCGGGGCTTTCCTCCAGTGGAGTGGAGAAGTCAGGGGAAATCCAGGCCTTGTTCATTTTTATAAGTGTCAACCTATCAGCATTGTCGGTGGAAAGGCGGATACGCTTATCTGTTATGATGCCACCAGCAGCACTAAATACCCGCTCAGACAGAACGCTGGCGGCAGGGCAGGCCAGCACCTCCAAGGCGTAGAGTGCCAGTTCATACCACGTGTCCAGCTTGGACACCCAGTAGTTGTAAGGCACAGAGGGATCATTGAGGACGCTGACACGGTCTGCTACGTACTCCTTCACCATCTTCCAAAACTTTTCCCTCCTTGTGACACTAGGCTGCGCATCAGGGTGAGGGTGCTGGCGGGGTGTCATGAAGGTGTCCCACGCCTTGGAGAGTGTTGCCCTGCCTTTGTCGGAACTGCTGTGTGCTCCCCTTTTCTCCCCTTCTCGGTTGGCCAAGGTAGCACGTACTCTGCCGCCAGCGTTGTCAGATGGAAAATTTTGGAGCAATTTTTCAACAAGAACCTTCTGGTATTGCACCATTTTGCTTGTCCTCTCCACCGGAGGAATGAGAGATGAGAAATTCTCTTTGTAGCGGGGGTCCAGAAGGGTGAACACCCAGTAATCCGTGTTGTCTAAAATGCGTACAACGCGTGGGTCACGGGAAAGGCAGCCTAACATAAAGTCAGCCATGTGTGCCAGAGTACCAACAGTCAAGATTTCGCTGTCCTCACCAGGAGGCTGACTCTCAATATCCTCATCCTCTTCCTCCTCTTCTGCCCACCCACGCTGAAGAGATGGAACTAAAGTTCCATGGCTACCCTCTGTAGCGGAGGCAACCGTGTCTTCCTCCTCCTCCTCCGCCTCCTCCAATTGTCGCTGAGAAGACGAAGTGAGGGTGCTCTGGCTATCACCTTGTGTAAGCTCTTCCTCCCCCATTTCCACCTCTTCCACATGCAAAGCGTCGGTTTTAATTGTGAGCAGCGAGCGTTTCAGTAGACACAGAAGTGGGATGGTTACACTGATAATAGCGTTATCGCCGCTCACCATCTGTGTCGATTCCTCAAAATTGCGTAAAACCTCGCAGAGGTCTGACATCCATTCCCACTCCTCACTTCTGATTACAGGAAGTTGAACGGAGAGGCGACGACCGTGTAACAGCTGGTACTCCACTACTGCCCTCTGCTGCTCACAAAGCCGGGCCAACATGTGGAAGGTGGAGTTCCAGCGCGTGCTCACGTCACACAGCAGCCGGTGAGCTGGCAATTGTAAGCGCTGCTGCAGCTTCAACAGGCCGGCCGAAGCTGTAGATGACTTACGGAAATGTGCACACACGCGGCGCACCTTGGTCAAGAGATCATGCACATTGGGGTAGGTTTTTAGAAATCGCTGCACCACTAAATTAAATACATGCGCTAGGCATGGTACGTGTGTGAGCTTGCCGAGCTCCAAAGCCGCCACCAAGTTACGCCCATTATCACACACAACCATGCCTGGTTGCAGGTTGAGTGGCGAGAGCCACTGCTCGGTCTGGTGACTAATCCCCTGCAACAGCTCTGAGGCCGTGTGCTGTTTGTCCCCAAGGCAGATCAGCTTCAGCACGGCCTGTTGACGCTTCCCCACTGCAGTGCTACACTGCTTCCAGCTACTGGCTGATGGGGGAGTGGCGGTGTGTGTAGAGAATTCGGAGGTGGAAACGGAGGAGGAGGAGCCAATAACGTAGGTGCTGGTGGAAACCCTGATGGAGGTAGGGCCCGCAATCCTCGGCGTGGGTAGCACCCGTGCCATCCCAGGGTCCGAGTCGCTCCCAGCCTCCACGACATTCACCCAGTGTGCCGTCAGGGAAATGTAGCGTCCCTGGCCACAAGCACTTGTCCATGTGTCAGTCGTTAAGTGGACCTTCCCAGTAACTGCGTTGGTCAGGGCACGGGTGATGTTACGGGACACATGGTGGTGTAATGCGGGGATGGCACACCGGGAAAAGTAGTGGCGGCTGGGGACCGCGTACCGAGGGACAGCTGCTGCCATCAGGCTGCGGAAGGACTCAGTGTCCACAAGCCTAAATGGCAGCATTTCGATGGCCAGTAATTTTGAAAGGTGTGAGGTTAGTGCTATGGCCTGTGGGTGGGTGGCTGGGTACTTTCTCTTGCGCTCAAATGCCTGGGGTAACGACATTTGGACGCTGTGCTGGGACAGGGAAGTGGATGTGGTCGCTGATGGTGCTTCAGATGGTACAGGTGCAGGGCGGGAGGTATGCGGGCCTGCGCCTTCGACAGGCGATTGGCCGGCACCGAAAACAGGGGAAGAGGAGGCAGTGGTGTGGCCTGCAGACACAGATGGGCGATCCAGGCGTTCCTCCCACTTACTACGGTGCTTGGATGCCATGTGTCGGATCATGCTGGTGGTGGTGAGGTTTCTAGTGTTCATGCCTCGGCTCATTCTGGTGTGGCACAGGTTGCAAACTACAATTCTTTTGTCGTCCGCACTTTCCTTAAAAAAACGCCATACCGCGGAACACCTACCCCTTGGCAAGGTAGATTTACACAAGGGGGTGCTCCGTGGAACATTTGCGGGCCGGTTTGGTGCGGTCCGCCTTCTTTCTGTAGCCACACCACTGCCTCTTCCAGCCTGTTGCGGTGCTGCAGATGGCTCACCCTCAGGACTGCTGTCATCGCTCGGCTCTACACCTTCCCAGGTGGGGTCAGTCACCTCATCGTCCACCAAGTCCTCCTCCACTTCCTCACTCTGATCATCCTCCTCAAGTCTTGATCCCACCACATACTCAGTCATTGACAACTGTATAACATTCTCCTCAACAAGGTCTTGAGACGGAAATAGTGGTTGATTTAATGGCAACTGTGTCTCATCATCATCATCATCCACTACTTCCTTTGACCTTAAATGCCGTTCACATCTGTCATCTTCTTGTGATTGGGTAGCCTCTAGAGGTTGTGAATCAGGGCACAAGATGTCATGTTCCTCTGCAAGCGTGCTTGGAGAGAGGGTCAAATGAAGGATTGGTGATGAGACGAGCTCATCACTATATCCCAGTGTGGGATCACTTCTTTGACCAGACCGTGTATGGTGGGAGGAAGGATGATCAGAGTGAGGATTATGTTGACCAGACTCTTGGCTACTGAGAGTGGACTTGGTGGAAGACAGGGTGGTGCTTAACCGACTGGAAGCAGTATCAGCTGTCATCCAACCGACCACCTGTTCGCACTGGTCGGACCTCGAGAGTGATGTCCTGCGACGCCCTGTGAAATCAGACATGAAGCTAGGTATGGTGGATGTCTTTCTTTCTTGTGCTCTGGCACCAGGCACAGTTTCTCCGCGTCCTGACCCGCGCCCTGAACTTTCAGGATCACGTCCACTTCCCCGTCCCTTTTTACCCGCCTTCTTCATCTTACACGATATATATGACTTTAATATATATGAGTTTGAAAACTTAACAGTATTTCTTACTATTCTGCAACTCTGCAGAGTACACAGAATAGGCTGCTAAACTGCGGTGACACACACTGAATGGAATAAGTGACTTTAATATTTGAGTTTGAAAAATTAACAGTATTTCTTACTATTCTGCAACTCTGCAGAGTACACAGAATAGGCTGCTAAACTGCGGTGACACACACTGAATGGAATATGTGACTTTAATATTTGAGTTTGAAAACTTAACAGTATTTCTTACTATTCTGCAACTCTGCAGAGTACACAGAATAGGCTGTTAAACGGCGTTGAAACACACTGAATGGAATATGTGACTTTAATATTTGAGTTTGAAAACTTAACAGTATTTCTTATAATTCTGGAACTGTACAGAGTACACAGAATAGGCTGTTAAACGGCGGTGAAAGACACTGAATGGAATATGTGACTTTAATATTTGAGTTTGAAAACTTAACAGTATTTCTTATAATTCTGCAACTCTGCAGAGTACACAGAATAGGCTGTTAAACGGCGTTGAAACACACTGAATGGAATATGTGACTTTAATATTTGAGTTTGAAAACTTAACAGTATTTCTTATAATTCTGGAACTGTACAGAGTACACAGAATAGGCTGTTAAACGGCGGTGAAAGACACTGAATGGAATATGTGACTTTAATATTTGAGTTTGAAAAATTAACAGTATTTCTTACTATTCTGCAACTCTGCAGAGTGCACAGAATAGGCTGCTAAACTGCGGTGACACACACTGAATGGAATATGTGACTTTAATATTTGAGTTTGAAAACTTAACAGTATTTCTTACTATTCTGCAACTCTGCAGAGTACACAGAATAGGCTGTTAAACGGCGTTGAAACACACTGAATGGAATATGTGACTTTAATATTTGAGTTTGAAAACTTAACAGTATTTCTTATAATTCTGGAACTGTACAGAGTACACAGAATAGGCTGTTAAACGGCGGTGAAAGACACTGAATGGAATATGTGACTTTAATATTTGAGTTTGAAAACTTAACAGTATTTCTTATAATTCTGGAACTGTACAGAGTACACAGAATAGGCTGTTAAACGGCGGTGAAAGACACTGAATGGAATATGTGACTTTAATATTTGAGTTTGAAAACTTAACAGTATTTCTTATTATTCTGCAACTGTACAGAGTACACAGAATAGGCTGTTAAACTGCGGTGAAACACACTGAATGGAATATGTGACTTTAATATTTGAGTTTGAAAACTTAACAGTATTTCTTACTATTCTGCAACTCTGCAGAGTACACAGAATAGGCTGTTAAACGGCGTTGAAACACACTGAATGGAATATGTGACTTTAATATTTGAGTTTGAAAACTTAACAGTATTTCTTATAATTCTGGAACTGTACAGAGTACACAGAATAGGCTGTTAAACGGCGGTGAAAGACACTGAATGGAATATGTGACTTTAATATTTGAGTTTGAAAACTTAACAGTATTTCTTATAATTCTGCAACTCTGCAGAGTACACAGAATAGGCTGTTAAACGGCGTTGAAACACACTGAATGGAATATGTGACTTTGATATTTGAGTTTGAAAACTTAACAGTATTTCTTATAATTCTGGAACTGTACAGAGTACACAGAATAGGCTGTTAAACGGCGGTGAAAGACACTGAATGGAATATGTGACTTTAATATTTGAGTTTGAAAAATTAACAGTATTTCTTACTATTCTGCAACTCTGCAGAGTACACAGAATAGGCTGCTAAACTGCGGTGACACACACTGAATGGAATATGTGACTTTAATATTTGAGTTTGAAAACTTAACAGTATTTCTTACTATTCTGCAGCTCTGCAGAGTACACAGAATAGGCTGTTAAACGGCGTTGAAACACACTGAATGGAATATGTGACTTTAATATTTGAGTTTGAAAACTTAACAGTATTTCTTATAATTCTGGAACTGTACAGAGTACACAGAATAGGCTGTTAAACGGCGGTGAAAGACACTGAATGGAATATGTGACTTTAATATTTGAGTTTGAAAACTTAACAGTATTTCTTACTATTCTGCAACTCTGCAGAGTACACAGAATAGGCTGTTAAACGGCGTTGAAACACACTGAATGGAATATGTGACTTTAATATTTGAGTTTGAAAACTTAACAGTATTTCTTATAATTCTGGAACTGTACAGAGTACACAGAATAGGCTGTTAAACGGCGGTGAAAGACACTGAATGGAATATGTGACTTTAATATTTGAGTTTGAAAAATTAACAGTATTTCTTATAATTCTGGAACTGTACAGAGTACACAGAATAGGCTGTTAAACGGCGGTGAAAGACACTGAATGGAATATGTGACTTTAATATTTGAGTTTGAAAACTTAACAGTATTTCTTATAATTCTGGAACTGTACAGAGTACACAGAATAGGCTGTTAAACGGCGGTGAAAGACACTGAATGGAATATGTGACTTTAATATTTGAGTTTGAAAACTTAACAGTATTTCTTATAATTCTGCAACTGTACAGAGTACACAGAATAGGCTGTTAAACGGCGGTGAAAGACACTGAATGGAATATGTGACTTTAATATTTGAGTTTGAAAACTTAACAGTATTTCTTATAATTCTGCAACTCTGCAGAGTACACAGAATAGGCTGTTAAACGGCGGTGAAAGACACTGAATGGAATATGTGACTTTGATATTTTAGTTTGAAGACTTAACAGTATTTCTTCCTATTCTGCAACTCTGCACAGTACACAGAATGTGCTGCTACACTGCGGCGAAGCACACTGAATGGAATATGTGACTTTGATATTTTAGTTTGAAGACTTAACAGTATTTCTTCCTATTCTGCAACTCTGCACAGTACACAGAATGTGCTGCTAAACTGCGGCGAAGCACACTGAATGGAATATGTGACTTTGATATTTTAGTTTGAAGACTTAACAGTATTTCTTCCTATTCTGCAACTCTGCACAGTACACAGAATGTGCTGCTAAACTGCGGCGACGCACACTGAATGGAATACGTGACTTTGATATTTTAGTTTGAAGACTTAACAGAATGTGCTCTAATCTGCAACTTTGCACACTAAACAGAATGTGCTCTAATCTGCAACTTTGCACACTAAACAGAATGTGCTCTAATCTGCAACTTTGCACACTAAACAGAATGTGCTCTAATCTGCAACTGTGCACACTAAACAGAATGTGCTCTAATCTGCAACTTTGCACACTAAACAGAATATATATATTTTTTTTTTTTTTTTTTTGTTTTTTTCCCCCCACACCAAATAACCTGCTGCCCCCACACACAGTAGTCCTAAAAAGGACTTTTGGTTCTTTTTTTTTCACAATTTTTGTTTTTTTCCTCCCTACACTGCCTTTCCCTTCCTATCCTCAGCTCTCCCTGGCTCAGACTGAGCCGAACTCGATGGTCAGGTGCTATACAGCACCTGACCACGGGTTCTGGCCAGCCAATCAGTGTAATGCCAGCAGCCAACATGGCTGCTGGCATTACACCGATGTCAGAGCCTCCCTGCACGTTTATTGGCTGCGCAGCAGCCGCAAAACGTGCGGGGAGGAGACCCGAACATGGCGGGCGAGCACATGCGGTACTCGTACGAGTACCGCCATGTGCCGAGCAGAGCGATGCTCGAGCCGATCCGAGCATCGGCCGAGCATGCTCGCTCAACACTAGTATCTACACATCGCCATTCATCCAGAGAGCCGGCAGTATCTCGGATTTGCCTGCGACAGAGGGCACTTTCAGTTTTCTGCTCTTCCCTTTTGGTCTGACGACAGCTCCTCAAGTCTTCAACCGGGTCCTGGGAGCTTTAGTATCAGTCCTCCACAAAGATGGCATTAGAGTTACTCCTTGCATGGACTACCTGCTTCTGAAAGCCCCTTCTGCTGAACTTCTTCATCAGCAGGTTCAGGACTGCATTCCTGCTCTTAACCATCATGGGTGGATCATCAACATGGACCAGTCTGATCTTGTTCCATCCCAGCGTTTGGTCTTCATGGGCCTTCTCTTCGACACTCAGCAGAGCGTGGTATTTCTCATAGACGAGGTAGCTCACCAGTTCGCCCATAAGGTTTCTGCTGTTCTGGGTCACGATCGAGTTCCAGCCAAGAAGCTGTCCTCTCTAGTGGGGAACTTCGTCTCCACCATAGAAGCTGTCCAATTTGCCATGGTTCACACCAGGGAACTCCAGAGATTCGTGATCGAGGTGTGCAGGGGTCAGCCAGACCTTCTGAAGAAGTCTGTGTCACTCCCTTGTCATGTGGAACTGAGTGAGTTTGTCCTGGTGGCTCAATCTCTCCAATCTGCTGAAGGGCAAGTTCTTCCTAGTTTCCTTATGGATGACTGATGCCAGCCTCTCCTGATGGAGAGCAGTCCTGGGTCTCCTGAGTGCACAGGGTCAGAGGTCTCTGGAAGAATCTCTCCTTCCAATCAACGTGTTGGAGCTTCGGGTGATATTCCGTGCCCTTTGTCATTGGACTCCCCAGCTGAAAGAATGCCCAGTCCGGGTACAGTCTGACAATTCCACGGCCATGGCTTACATCAACAAGCAAGGCGGAACAAGAAGTCGCACCGCTTGGTTAGAGGTTAAGGCTATTTTGTCCTGGGCAGAACATGTTCCTGCCATATCCGCAGTACACATTCCTGCCGTAGACAACGTCATGGCAGACTTCCTCAGTCAACACATGGTGGAGAGTGGGAACTGCCTGCACCCAGAGGTGTTCTCCCTCATCGTTCAGAAGTGGGGCCTTCCTTGCGTTGACCTGATGGCGACAAGATACAACTAGAAGTTCCAGATGTTCTGCTCTCTCTGGAGGGATCCTCTAGCAGTGGATGCCATGTCCATTCCTTGGTTATTTCCTCTAGCTTAAATCTTTCCTCCCCTTACCATGTTGCACAGGGTGTTACGGAAATTGAGATTGGAACGCTGTCCAGTCATTCTGATTGCTCCGTGCTGGCCTTGGCAGGTTTGGTTTCCGGAGCTTCTGGATCTGTCAGTGGCGGAGCCATTCGGATCTTATTCTAAAGGGTTGCCTATGGAAGGAGGATGTTCATCTTCTGGCTTTGACGGATTGGAAATTGAATCCTCATACTGAAGGGTTTTTCTTCTAGTGTGGTGGCTACTATGCTTAGTGCCCGCAAACCTGTCTCTTCTAAGGCCCACCATTATGTTTGATCAACCTTCCTATCTTGATGTGCTAATAGGGATCTCTCTCAGGTTTTTGGTCTGCCTACGGTCCTGGCCTTCTTGCAAAATGGTGTGGATAAGGGCCTCCGCTTGAGTTCCCTTAAGGCTCAGACTTCTGCTCTCTGTTTTCTTTCAGAGGCGCATTGCAATTCTTCCTGATGTCAAGGTTTTCTTCCAGGGCATTGCTCATACTCTTTGTGTTCAAGACTCCTGCTCCTCAGTGGGACCTTAATTTGGTCTTGGGCATCCTTCAGCGCCCTCCATTTCAGTCCTTGGCTACTATTCCTCTACACCTGCTGATGTGGAAAATGGCCTTTCTCTTGGCGATTGTGTCTGTTCACCGTGTCGCAGAGTTACATGCTCTGTTTGTAAACCACCCTTTTTGGTGTTTCACAAAGACAAGGTTGTGCTTTGCACTTCTCAGTAGTTTCTCCCGAAGGTGGTCTCTGAGTTCCACATTAATCAGGAGATTATGGTGGCTTCTTTCTGCCCTGACCCTACCTCTGACAAGGAGAGGGATCTCCACTTGTTAGATGTGGTGCGTTGTCTCAATTTTTTGTACATCGCACAGAGTCCATTAGACAGTCTGACGCACTGTTCGTCATTCCTGAGGGCCTCAGAGCAGGTAGATCTGCATCCAAAGTGAATATTGCGTCTTGGATCAAGTCCACTATTCGTAAGGCTTACGAGCTGAGGAAGAAGCCCGTTCCCTTTCAGGTTACGGCTCATTCTACTAGATCTATTGGGGCGTCTTGGGCTTACAAGAATCAGGCCTCTGCTGATCAGTTGAACAAGGCTTGCCACTTGGTTGTCGGTGCACACCTTTTCATATCCCTAACGTGTTGATGTGCTGGTATCGGCTGACACCAGCTTTGGGAGGAAAATCCTGGAGGCAGTCTTGCCTGTCTAGGATCTTCTTCCGTTCTTGGTGCTTTCTTCACTTTTGAGCCCTGTTTGCTCTAGTTCAGTGTGCTGTATAACAGTTTGGGGTATTGTTACCCCTGTTCAGTTTCCATTGGCACTTCATTTGTTTTTGTTGGGCTGTCTGATCTGATGGTTCATATCTGCTCTGGTTTCTTTGGGGGCCTTGTGCCTGGTCCTTGCCTTACTTCCTGCCTCTGGGGAAACTCAATGGTTGGACATCCCAGAGTTACCAGTAACCTGTATTGGACGACAAAGAAAAGAAGATTTTAGTCTTACCTGTTAAATCCTTTTCTCTTAGTCCATACAAGTTACTGGTCTCCCTCCCTGTCAAGGGGCCATGCTTGACTCTCCTGTGGCAGATTGTGGGGGTCTTTCAGAGTCCTGCTCACAGGAGTCTTCTTTCCCTTCCTCTACCTAGTCAATAATGTCTCAAATCTTTCTGGAGCTGGTTG